>JAOTQP010001546.1:22776751-22855588 GCA_026413545.1 Cichladusa arquata
TGATGACTTTTAACTGTGTATAAGTAACCAAAAGGGTGGGTGCCAAGATAAAGATTCTCACAAGGCCTCCACTTGTAAGTAGCCATTTTTCACTCTTACACTGATATGGCCCTTTGTAAAGATGATACTTTGCATAATTTGGAAGGAAAGAATTAACCTTGCAAACTTGATGTCATCAAGCTGTTATTTTGACTATACTAGTTCCTTGAAAGGGGGAAGGAATGCGCTCAAGCAAAATCGTAAAAATTACATTTGTCTGTCTATTTAAATTCACTTCCATTTTACCAAGGTCAGCAGGTACAATTCCAGACTGGGAACAAGTGAGCCATAATGCTGCAGAAACATTTAAATGTCCTAAAATCACCAAGGGCATCGGAATAGACCCTGGGGAAAACTTCCTGCATGAAAAAACATCCTTGCAGACTGTGACAGAGTTGAGTATGTCCGTGGGAAGAGCACAGGAAGCAGGAAAAAATAGGGACTGCAAGGAATTGCTTTGGGCTTTGAGGCTGTGTAGGGCTATGGGAAGAAAAGCGTGATGCAGACTGCAGAAACAGTTTTAGATGGTTCCTGGTAAATACTGTATGTATTACATATGTATGTGTTCTGGTCATTATTGTTCAAATGTAGCTTTATGGGTTTTCTGGGTCTTCAGAGGTAAAGAGTCAGGAAGAAAACTGACATTTTGGGCTCTTTGTTTCACACAACCAAGACACAGTTTTCTCCCTATTTTCTTGAAGAGGACATATTACAAGGCATTTTTCAGTTCTATTGGGATGCGGTTGTTTGCAAAAATTAAAAGTAAAAAATACTGCTGTGAAAGCACTACCCATTATTTAAAGCTGCAAATGCACTTCTGTTCTGGAGCCATATTCTGAGTTCATTCATCTTTGGGCACAGCACTAATATTTGGTGCCAATCTGAAGGTTTCTGGAGGAAAATGGTATATTCGAAACTATTCTGGAAAAAAAAAAGCACAAAAACTCCAAGGGAGGAAAATGATCTCACAGTTTGGAGAAGGAGATGGATGCAAAGCTGAATTTCAGGGTAACACTAGTCTTCCACTTTGAAGTCTTGCATGGCTGAGGATGTGTACAGAGCACTTAGAGTGTTCCAAACTGATTTTGTACAGAGAACACATGCTTCAAAATCCTATTGTGTATATGCTGTTTCATGCTGTGTTGTCTTTTATGTAACCATCTCAAATGATGGTTCAGCTTTTATGAAGCAATTGAGAGTCTCTGCGCTGCCACTGATAATATCTCTGGCCCCAGTTTGGAGAAGTGCTCTCATCATATAAAACCAGAGGCTCAGTGCCCTTCAGGAGAGACTGGACATGCAGAGACAGACCAGAGGGGAGAAAAAACAGCCAGGTTCATGGAAAACACACCTTCTGAATGGAGGCTGCATACATTTTTAAACTAGATAAAAAGTAAAAGCAGTTTAATTGCAAAGGTATTCTGTAAAGAGAGATAGAGTTATAGAATAATTCAGGTTAAGAGGGCCCTCGACAAGTTTCTAATTCAACCTCTCCCTCAAAGCAGTGGCAAAGAATTCAGACCAAGCTGCTCAGGATTTTGAACAGTCAGATCTTGAAAGCCTTCAAGGAGGGAGAGTCTCACCCAGTCCATAATGATCCTCATAGTAAAAATACTGTCCTCCTGTACAGCCAGAACCTCCCCGTCCCTGTCTCTCTTTAATTTATGATCATTGCCTCTTCCCAAGCATCTCAGTAGTAAAAAGCCTGCCTCCATCTTCTCTATAAGCTCCCCATAAGTGTTCAAAGGCTGCTGTTAAGTCCTGTTCAAGCATCAGCTAGCTATTCTCTCCATCCAAGATACACAAGACTCTAAAAAATCCCCAAGTATGTTGGCAGTGGAAGGCTCAGCTTCAGCAGAAGTCCCAGTAATGAGCTCAGAGAGGTTTGAGAGGGGGAAGGTAGGCACCCTCTTCTGTCATTGAAGGCTGTTAAGAATAAATTAGAAAAATGTGTGGTTGTCCATCCATGGGGTGGGGATGCCAGGGGATGTTCAACGAACCCTCAAGGTGCCTTTCAGTCTTGTTTTCTGCTGTTTTAATTTCATTCTAGAACAGCATGTGAATACAAGCTCTAGTGCCAACTTAGGGCCACAGAGCTACATACATCACAAGACTGAGCCATAGGTGCATAATAAATCTCAGCACTTATTAAGATTTCAGGAAGTGCTGAATGCCTGAAAATAATAAAGGAGATGCAATTATAATGGAAATAATGTTGTAGCCTGAATTACTGCAGTGGTAGCAGAGGTCCATTCTATATATGTCTAGTCACATGAGATAAACTGAATATGCTGCCTTTTATTTTTTTAAAGGTCAAGGGACAGGTTTGTCAATAATGGACCTTTAAAAAATCTGTCTAGCAGTTGACCTTAACTCCCTGTATTTAGTGATTGTTTTTCAATATTATTTGTCTTTATGAATAAGTTTCTATGTGGAATAGATTGCTAATGATATTACTGTAGGTATGGTTTTACTGTAGCTACCATAGGTGCAGAAACCAGGATTTAGAAAGGTTGTGAAGCATGATGTTGCTAAAACATAAAGAGAAGTCAGATTAGTTTGATATCATGCTGTTCCAAACTATGCAGGAATGGGAAATCTCCCCTGGAAAATAGTGAACCAAATTCTCAGACGTCTCCCACTGTCACTTAGGTTTTTCAGATGCAGGCACAAAAGACCTTGAAGCGCACCAAATTAGTGGTGACTCCTGGAAATTTTACCTTTTGGTCGCTCTGTAGGAGGATGCTTGTCAGAGACAGCCCTGAGCAGTCTAACACATCACCCACCCCACTCTCCACCAGGTAGTCCATGTATATGTCTGAAAGCAGAATGCAGCAAAACAAAAGAATAAGCCAGGCATAGCTCTGTGTGTCTTCAGACAGCAGGGACCCCTTTCTGACCTATTCAGTGTGCAACTTTGTTCGTGCACTCTATTTTTGAAATCCTTCCTTGTTCTCTTCACATCTCCATTGTAGTCTTACAAAAGAAATGTGTTTCCTTCAACAAGGCTTGATACCCAGCGAAAGAACACCCACCTATTCTCTGTGTTCATTTCTGCTCTGCTGCCACAACCTGCTGATTGCAGAGAAAGCATTTTGCTTCCATTATATTTTAAATAAAATGATAGGCTGTCTACATAGGCAATCCATTAGCCTTACACAGCCTAGTCACTGTTAATTATAGGTTTTAGACTTCAGTAAGCTGGGTCAAAATTCTCCATTTTTCAGTGGAAAGCTATGTCATTTAAATGCTCTCTTCTGTGAACCACTCATTCACAGTTCTGCTGCTCAAAACTCAGCAGCGACTCTTCTGTGGTAAGTGAGCATCTTCTTTTTCAGTTTGTGCTCAGAACAGAACCTGAAGCAAAAACCTCATGAAGCAGAGTTCACTCTGCAGACGAGTGATTTGTTTCACAGTATGTTGGTGTGAAGTGGAAAACACCTTGTAAAGTTGAAGCTCTTAATGTTATCTAAGAGATGGAGCTGTGAAGGAGAAAGTGAGGTGGCGGAGTCAGTTTAGAAATAATGTTTATTTCAGTGTTTGAGGGTTTTTCCAGAGCAAAGCTTGAGTTTGGGAACAGAGCCAGCAAGGGATGTTTATTGCAAATGTAAGCTTTTCAAATGGAAATGGAAATTTTATGTAAAACTGTTTAGTCAACTGTCACTTTGTGTTAAGCTTAAAAAAACCCAAAACCACAAGCACAATGTGTTGCTTTCTAAAAACCATTTCTACCATGTAGTTCAAGGAATGGATCTGTAAAAACCTTGGGTTTGGCTGCAGGTTTATCTTTTTGTGGGTGTGTTGTGGATGCACTGGCCAAGCCCCCACTATTCCCGCTTGCACACGGGGATCCCGATTCCCCAGAAGAGCTGGAGCACCCAGCCCCTGGCAGCCCCCCTTCCTCCAGAACATCTCTGCAGGGTGCCTGTGTTTCTAGGAGGAGGTGTCCCCTGGGCTAGGTGTGCTTGAGCAGGACAAGGACAGTCTTGAAGCCTTGATTATTGTTGTTATTTTTTACTGATGTAGCATTATCCTAAACCACAAGTGATCCAAGATAACAGAATTTGTCTTTCCTGGCAATATATTGAAGTGTTTTAACTGATAGGAGAAAATAATAGGAAGATTTGCTAAAGAGAATAAAGGATTCAAGTGAAATCCAGAGAATTTTGGTGGGCTGATTCTGTGTGAAACTGACTGCAGAATTCTGGCAGACAAGAACAAAAGCCACCATTGTGGCATCTTGTCCCCTGTTTCTGGTCTGGTTTGGTTGGGTTTTTTTCCCCTTTTATAATAGAACAGTAATTTTATGATAAAATTAAAAGAGGTTCCCTCAGGAGGCATTTAAATGACAATGCTAAGGAATTTGGATCAGATATCTGCACTATTGCCTAGACACAGGCAGTAAATTTACATCAATGTTACACTTGGTTTCCCATTAAATTTCTCTTAGACTGTTATTTGTTCATGAAAGTTCAAAATAGTGATAGAAAAGAGTTACAATCAAGTAGGAGCTCAAACCTCATTCAATTCCAGTAGAATACTGCTCAAGGGCTTAGTATTGGAAATCTTATAAGCTGCTAAATTGGTTGGAGAATTTTAGTGATCAGTCTGAAGACTTTGCAGTACTGTTTTGTGATGCCTTTCTAAAATATTCTAAAAATTATAGAGTCTCTATTAGAGCTGAGCAAGAAAAGAATAATATCAGAATGTAAAGTGGTCATACTGTATCTGTATAAAACCTTGTCCTTTCATACATAAATTTCTAAATTTTGTGGGAAATAAACCATTCAGGTTGTGGCAGACTGAGTGTCTAGCATGCTCTCTTCTTATGAAACAACTGATAAGTTTAAATGTTTCAGTAGATCTGCATCTCTACCTTAACCAGTGTTTCTTTGATGGTGTCATATAAATAGCAGAAGATTGAAAAAAAGATGTTTTACGTATGTCACTGGAGAGATAAACAAAACATTATCAGGTGACTTCTCTTTATAACTCAGTTTTAGAGTAACAATTATTTGAAAGTAATTTAATGCTTTTATTTCATTAAAGACTAATGGTATTTCTATTTTATGAGAGTTGAATACCACACAGATTTTGCTAGAAATACAATTTTTCATTTTCTTTAGTTGTTGTTCTTCAGTAATTTCCTATGAAACTATTAAGTCATAAGATGGCTTTTATTGAACAGAAGTCTGCATTAAAGCCAGCCTAACACAATTCAATTGAAAAGGTTATTTAGTACCTAATGGGTCAATGTCTTCACTAAAAGTAGATTTTCGATTTTGCATTAAATTACTACTATTAAAGTTCAAAACAAGCCTTGTCTCACAATTTAGAGACACAGAACACTGTTTTCCTTGATCCCTACAGTCACTCATCAAATCCTAATTATGGAGGTACTTCCCCCTAGTGGACAAGAAGATATTTCTATTGCAGTGTTTTTCAGACCCATTCCAAATTTGATCAGGATTTAGGGAAGAGCAGGTTTTTAGAAAGGCAGGGGGCAGGAGCTGAGGAGTCCCTTCTGACAGGGGAGAGCAGGATGAGGAGGGAGATTTCTGAGATTTCAGGACTGGTGCCACTGGGCACAGCACATGGACAGTGAGAGCAAGCAATCACAGGGTGCCCTGCCTGCAATTGCCACAGGGATAATCAGGACAGCCAAAACAGAGCTGCCAGAGGAACTGCAGCAGGCTCTCCTGATGCCATAGCACAGTAGGTAGGTTGCAATATTGATAAATTAGTGCAGCTGAGTAAAAATAGATGCAGTAATCAGCTCTGTGTTCGCCCCTACCTGTCAGGGAAAGATCCTGGAGTCACTGTGATCTTGGTGTTAGGTCTCCAGAAATATTATCAGTTGCAGAAAAGTCAAACTAAATGTTTGCAGCAATTAAAATAATGAAATCAAAAAGAAATACTGTGCACATGTGTGCAACACTTATGAGATTATAGGAGGATGGTTTGGATCAAGCCCTCTACTGACAGATAGGAGCAGCCTTACATTCTGGCTCACAATATAAGGACATGGAACTTTCAAACAGGTTCAGAGAATGGCCATGAAGTTGAGAAGAGAACAGGTGCATCTTTCCTACAAAGGCTGAGAAGGTTGTGGCTGTTCAGCCTGGAGAGGGGAAGGTTGTGTGGAAACCTCACAGCAGCCTTCCAGTGTCTGAAGGGGACCTGCAGGGGAGTTAGGGTGGGATTCTTCATCAGGAAATACAGTGATAGGACAAGGGGTAATAGGCACAAACTGAAAGAGGGGAAGTTTAGGCTAGATATTAATAAATTCTTTACTGTTAGGAAAGTAGGATGCTGGAACAGGAGGTTGCAGATTCCCCAATCCTGGCAGTGTTCAAGGCCAGTTTGGATAAGACCTTAAACAGCCTGGTCTAGTGGGAGGTGTCCCTACCCATGGTAGTGATGGCTGGGACTAAATATTTTTTAACCCTACCTTGATGATCTTTCAACCTCTAAGTTTCTACAGTCCCTCAGTCTTAAAAACTGTAGAAGTATAGAACAGCTTCCACACAAGAAGAGACTAAATCAGAGAGTCAAAAGCAGAAACAGAAGTACAAGAGGACACTCCAGCCTGAAAAAGAGGCAGCTAGAATGATATATATAAATTATCATTAATATAATATCATTAAAGCTAGGCAGAAGGTGAATAGGGGCTATTATTCCCATTTTTCATATCAGAACGAGTAAGAAATGTTCTGATACCCTCATTATCACAAAAGGTTGAAAGTGTAAATAGCCTCCAAAAAGAATTATATGGAATTGATGGAATATAGTTCTGTTGACACCTATTAAGTACAACAGTCTCTTTGAGACCTCCCTCTCAGAAAGACCCTCAGCTTATGACTCTCAGATTGGGTTTTCATGGCCAAAAACACTGTATGCCTGGTTTTGGTTCCATATACTCTTTTGTCTGGAGTGGGAGATGGGCTGGCAGTTTTGAATCTGTGGATTTAAATCTGTGGATGAAACATGGCCAGCTTTAGTCATCCTTACTGCACCACGTATATCCACAGGGACTCCTTTAAAATCTTATTCAAGCATTTATTTATCACTTGTATTTTGAATGGATACATTATTGACATATCAATGTAACCAGTTCTTGAGATTTTTTTTTTATCATAAGTCTTTCTTGAATTACTTGATTCGTTTATTTTTCTGACAGCTCTAACCACAGGTGAACTTGCAATTGAAAGCATCTTTTTTAAAAAATGAACCAGATATTTTTAAATTATCTAACTGCAGTTTCTGTAGAAAAGCTTTATTATGTGTATCTGAATCTTTGAAAAAGAAGTAGTAAACATAAAGGAAAAAAACAATATCTGGTGATTATATATATATTTAAGTCTATTTTATAAGCCTTTCCTACTAATGCATACACTTACTAGCTTACCATTTTTATAAAAGAAGTGGTAGTGAAATGTTTTAACCATGTGCTATGTAAGTCACATTAAAATCTCAAACCCTTGTTTATCTTGCAGGAATATGGCCTAAATTTGGGCTATAAAGATAATGTAATTGGTTTGTAGACAGTTTCTTTTAAGTATAACGTGCATGTGTAAAACTCTGTGGAGTAATACAGTTCTTCACATTTCATGAGAATTTATAATAGTGGCAATAAATTAAAGAGCAGTGTTTACCTTTTTCCCTTGCTGGCTTAATCACCAAAACCCAAGAGCTGCTTAATGGCCTTTTGATGAATTTTTAGAAGAAATGAGGAGTCTGGAACCATAAGAGCAGTGAACATACACACACATTGCTTAGATACCTCATACACCAGAAAATGCTACAATTCATTAGAGGGAAAAAGGAAGCATGGCTGGAGAACAAGGGTGTTTGTGACTGCCAAAGCATGTCAGTGAAAGAACTGGGGGCAGCTGAATGCAAGAACAGGTCCATGCAAAAATAAAACTAGAAGTTAAAAAAGAAACAAACTATAGAACCTTTCACAGCTCGTTTATTTCTAATATGATGAGAGTTGTAACAAATTTTGTTTGGACACTCTAGACTAAATTTTTTGTGTTTCACTGTAAATAACAATGATTAGTCAAACATATTATTTTCCAATATTTTCTCTGCTAAAATTGCCAAGCAGAACATTTAACTAACAAGTTCATTCAAGGTTCAACCAGTACTTTTAAAACTATTATTTGGTTAGTTCACTGTTCCTTGTGGTAGTGCAGAAGGAAATTAATTTCCAAATGCTTTTTTTCTCTTGTCCGTCATTTGCTCTGCCACTCCATTTCCATCCTGGAGGAAAAAGTGGAGGAAATATCTATGCTAGTTAATCTGCAGATACAGTGGTAATTAAAAAATGGTTAAACTTCCATGTGTAGGGAGAAGATACCCCTATGTTACTCAGATTAGGACTGGGTTATGATTCATGTGCTTGGCTGCTCCCAAGAATTTATTTAACAGTAAAAGCCCCTTTACATTTGTTGGCAGAAGGTAGCTAAGGACACTGACCATCACACAGCCATGGTGTGGATGCCCTTGAAGTCTTCCAAAAATCAGAACAAGTTCCATGAGATTTTCAGACTTTTTTTTTTTTTACAACTTACCATGTTAGCAAGCAGATCTCCTATTTTCAAGAGTGGAAAAGGTGGGGAAACATATGAAGTATCTGAAAATTTAAATTATCCCCTAACATGAACTTTCCACTGTGTCATAGCTTATTTCTCATGGCTGGTATGTATTTCCAAATGAGGATATGAAAATATATTATTTTCCTGTGGAAAAAGTCTAAAACATATAATATTTCATCAAGCTAATCCTCTGCTGTCATCAGAGGATGGCCCATAAAAGTCAGCCCACCAACAAAAATGCTGTTGCAGAACACTTAGCACTTTTACATATTCCCCACTTCTTTACTGCATGCCAGAGGGCTCTCCTGCCTAATGCTGTTCACTGGAAGACAGTTTGCTGCCTAGAATTGGTTCTCACATCAGCTGCAAGTGTTTCAATTCATGATGAACTATATGGGATGGCCTAGAGCTCTGAATATAGCTATTTGTGCTCAGACATACTGAATGTCACAGCCAGCTGAAACACTCCTCATTCAAGCCAAGTTAAGATATAAGTAAAGAAAAATACTATTTCTAAAACAGTCAATATAGATACAGAAGCTTTTTGAGACACAAGTGGCAGAAATTAAAGATCTGTGCTCTGTGTATTTGTGCAAAGATCAAATCTGGGTTACCATGCTGTGCTCTGCCACTCTGCCCCTAGTCCAGGTTGTTGGGGGCTCAGCTCTCTTGCACATTTACACTCAGTAAATGTGCTGTCAAAACAGTCTTCTGTATTGAACCCTTTACTTGGAATTTCATTCAGCTTCAGTTCTTCTTTTTCTTTGGTGATTATTGATCTTTGAGAAATTTCTCTGGAAGCAGTTTTGCCCCTCTGCCTTCCATCTTCTGGAAGTGCTCGTATGCCTTTGGCAGAACACTCGTGATCTGTTGTATTTGATTGAATTATTGACTACTTGACTGAATAATTAACTGAATTAGGAAATTGCTAATTTATGAATGAGAAAATGGGGAAATATCATTGAGAAATTTTTTCCACATGAAGCTTATGTTTTGTATTTTTATGTAAGCCACCAACTGCTCTGAAAGAAAAATGTAAATACGGTTGATGCATGTGGCTCATTACCAGCTCTGGCTCTCATTCAAAGCAGAAACCTGTGTGACTTACTGTTAGGAGGTGAGAATGATCTTGGGGCAAAAGAATGGGAACAATGACTTATTTGCTTTATTCTTTAACAAAAATTGTTACTTCTGTGTCTGATGGTAAAGCCCACACCATCTTGAAGTCCTCAAACATACTAGAAATTAGGGTGTTGCATAACATACCATTAGCACAAGGAACAGGATGTTTGTCAGATGTAAAAATAACAAATAAAAAGACTTCAAGAAATAATCCAATTATCCTTTGGAAATGCCAGCAGAACCTTTAGAGCTAGCAATAAAATAGAATAAAATAAAAGCATGGCAGGATGATTTCTGCTCTGTCTAGTTAACTAATGATAGACTAATTAAGGCTTTTGCTCTTTAGCATCAGTAAAGGGGAGAAGTTCTTCAATATGTCAGCCCAATAGCCTTCAAAAGAAAGACGTGTCATGGTGTTTTTTCCATTGTTGTACTAAAATTGAAGTGATGAAATCTGATAAAGCACAAAATGTCCTTTGCTTGGAACATCATCATGTTCTATGACAAGTCTAAGACAGGTTGGAAGAGAGAAGTTGAACATGAGGTGTCAGAAAGTTACTAATACTGTTCAAATCTATGAATCATTAGCAACAGATGTAGAGTAAATGAAAAGTTGTCTGTAAATTGCATGAGTAAAATTGGACAGCCACTGTAGTGGTTTTGCATTGGATTTCTGTGCATGTAGCTCATGAAGAAGTCCAGTGCAAAGATATTAAGCTCCTTAAGAAGCCATGCTTCCAACGAAGAATGAATAAATAAATGAAAATCAATAGTGAAGTAAATGTAACTAAAGCTAGCTTAGGCAGGGAAAATATGGATGTAGCTGATGTCTGTGAGAGGCTACCTGGAATAGAGGCTAGACAGTTAAAGGAATAAAGTAGGTATTTAAAAGGTTTCAAAGGATACACCTTGGGCAGTACAAGAGCCTGGCCAAGGCTACACCCAAGATGGGTAATGGGTCACAAGTTCTCACACTTTTATAAGTTTTGGTCCATTTACATGTTGGGGTTAATTGTGCAATTACAGCTTCAGGTTATGAAGTCCCATCCTCCCAGATTGCTCTCCTCAATTCACTGTTGTTTACAGTTTTTGGGCCTGAAGCTGCAATGGTGCCCCTGGTTCTCAGGCTGGAAAAGGATTGTTTTGCCTAACTAAACTGTGAAGAGAATTTGCTAACACTTTATCTGAAATTCAGAGTCATGTATTAAGGCAGTACAGAGTCTGAAAAATATAAAAGCTAAAACTTAAGGCATCATAGCTTTGACAGGGATTTACAGGCTGATCTTGTTCCAGACTCTTGTAGGGCTCGAAACACGTATTACTAGTGACCTAAACCAAAGCAATAAAAATCAGCACCATTGTGCCAAATGGAATTTGCCTTGACAGAAGCAAAGGAAACTTTGTTTTGAGTATGGCACAAAGGGAAAGCATGAGGATTGCCTGTTTATCTCAGTCTATCTTATGCTAAAAATGCTTCAAATGCATTTAAAACAAGAAATCAAAGTGCACAGTTTTCTGGAACATTGTAGTTTTCCTCCACATAATTATTATACATCTATTACTCTTTTGCTACCAGATAATGATGTCTGCTTCCCAGAGCATATCCAAAAAGAAGCTGCATTAAAGGCTGGAGCAAACCTCTCTTGAGGAACAGAATTGTGCATGACTGGTGCCATTGTTGCATGGTTTGCACAAAACATGCCCTCCACCTTCTCAGACAAACACACAGCAGTGCCCTTTTAGGAATATATTGAAAACAAGCTATTTAAAGAAGTCTGTTTAGAAAAAAGAAATGGAAAATAAAAGAATAAAAGCATACCTTTTAGAAACTCTGTACTGCATTTCATCTGTTTAATGTGAAGAATGTAAAGTATAGAAGAGGTCGTTTCCCCGTGGGTGTTGGAACTGATTCTTTTATTAAATTTTTGTCTGCCTCTTCTTTCTGGATCATCTGAACTTTCTAGTTTCTGTGAAGCTACAGGGCAAACTTCCCCCTCTGACAGTAAATGGAAACCTTTCATAATTCAATCCTTAACCATTTTGAGTGCTCTATTCTCCCTCCAAATTCTAGTGTGTAATACCACCTTTGCCATAAAGCCTTTCCCATTGAAATTTCTGGTTGAGATGAAGGAAAAAAAAAGGTCAAGTAAGAGCAGAAAGAAAGTTCCCAGACCAGTCTTCTCATGTGACCTGGCAGGGGAAGTGAAAAATGACATTATGAAAACCAAGATGTGCAAAGTATAGCACACATGGGTATCTGAGCTGGATAGAGACTCCCCAGCTGGGTGTAGGTGGCAGCCTCGTTCCAGCAGCTCAGCCACATCTCTTGACATCACTTCAGGCAGCTTCAGAGTTCCTTAAGCTATATCCTGAGCTTTCTAAAGTAATACATTCTTCGTGTGTGAGCTTACATGTGTGTCTTTTCTGCAATTGCTGTATTTCTAGATACAAAGGAGTAGCCAAATTCAGCAAACTGAAAAAAAAAGGTAGGTCTAGATTGTGCATAATGAAAAAATTCTGAAGGCAGTGGAACAGCTTGTCCAGAGAAGTGGTGAATGCTCCCATCCCTGGAAATGTTCCAGGCAGGTTGGATGGGGCTTTGAGAAGCCTGGTCTGGTGGAAGGTGTCCTTGCCCATGGCAGGGAGTTGTAACTGGATGATCTTTGAGGTCCCCTCCAACTCAAACCATTCTATACAAGGAACAAATTCTGGCTGGTCACTAAAGCCACCAGCATTCCCTGCCCTGGGGCTGACAGGTTGAATTGTTGTTACCAAGCCTAACCTGTCTTGCATCTGGCACTGTGTGTAACAGTGGGCAAGGTGTCAGCAAAGCACTCTCACTGCTCCCAGACCTCAGCTGAACAAAGGTTCTGTGTTAGCCCTTTCTGTGGATTTCTAGTAGAGTTTGCAATGCTGCTGCACTTCCAAGCCCAAAAGAATTATTTCCTTTCTCTTCTAGAAATGTCATCTGCTTATTTTGAATTCTTAGTAATTTTTTAGATTTTCTTAGAAGATAGTGTTTAATTTAGATGCTGTGCTCATTTTTGCATATGTGTGTCTTTGGCGATTTGGGTTTTTTTCCTTGAATCTTTAAATTTGCCAATTTTTTTGTAGCTGCTTTTTAAACTTCGATAAAAAGGTGTTAACCTATATCATCATATTTGAAAATGGCAATTCTACCCCCCATCTTTTTCATTATTAGTTTGGCTAAAATTAGGAAGAGAGAGGGAAATTCCTTTACATACTTCTTAAAAATTACCAAAAATAGCAAAGGGATTTATAAGTCTTTTGTCTTCAAGTAAATTTTCTGCAGCTTTCTCCCTCTGATGTGTGACTTGATGGTTGGGTTTATTGCTTAGGGTTTTTAAAATCATCTTCTATATGTTGGTTTAATACATTAACCACCTTAATGAGGATTTGAATGATTTAGATGTCTGTGATGTCAAAAAGATAAAATAGTAGATACCTATCTGGATAAGTTTTCTAATTCATTGTGTATTAAAATGCCAAAATTATTTTGAGCCTTGGCTGTTTGGCAGCTCTTTTCATTTAAAAGTTGTATTCATTTCAAGCTTTAATAGGTTTTCTGATTTCAACTAAAAAAGAACAAAGCCAAGGACTAGAAACAGTGTTCTGGATGGAATTTCCAAAGCCCTCAACCATCTGCCTATATGCAGTCACTCAAAAAACTACAGTGTATGATGCAGGTTTCTAGGCTACTATATAATCATTGATGCACAAGGTTGCTTTGGCAATCCAGAAATAAATGATAATAGGGAAAGGACTTAGAGTGGATAGGGACCCATCCCATATGTGACAGGATGCCTTAAAACTTGTCCTAGTTTGTCCTGGCCTGATAGTGCTTTAAGAACCAATTTGTCCTAGTTGTCAAATGCTTTAATCCTATAAAAGAGGAGGTTGAACAAGACAAAATCTAGCCAAAAGTTAATATTTCTGGACAAATAGTACTGATTTCCTCTGGCTTTGAATTAGATTCGAATTATAATTATTTCCTCAGGAAGGGAGGAAGGCATTAAGATTAAATGTTGATGCTTGGAGTAAAACATCAGCTCTGGTGTGGTTTTACCCCTAATATGCAGGATTCATAATTCCTTTGTACGTACACAGATGCATTTCTTACAGACTTCACAGATTCCATAAGTATCAGAACCACTTCCAGCCCCAAAAATGTCCTATTAATTACAGAAAGTGCCCAAATAGCATGGTGATAGCCACAGAATTAGAAACTTCATAGTTCCCACATATTTTTCTCAAACTATTAGACCACTGTTTTGCACAAAAATAATTTATTCGTCTTTCTGCAAATGTTTCATCATTCATCTGACAGCAAAGTCTGTCCTACATATTGCCTTTATATATACAGGTGAATATTCTGCAGTTCCCTTTTGCTTTTATGAATCAAACATAAAGACCTAGTTCATAAGAAAGAAATGTGCACAAGGTCAGAGGAATGAATTTTGTGATATATTGCCCTGAGCTCAATGTACAAGTAGCAATTGCTACCAATGTATACTGCATGCAGAAAGCTGAATTAATTTCTCTCTGCATTTTACATTCTGCTCGAGTCCCCCCTGCCTTCTCCACTGGAAAATTCTACCTTTCCCTTTGAATGCTACATTCTCCAGCATTCTTTTTAGCTAGAATACACCCCTGTGATGATTGCTACTTTGTTAACTTCAGGAGGCACTAAAACCAAACCGAGTTGTTTCTCTGGCTACCTGAGAGCTGGGTCCTGGGGGGTTATTGTGCCCTCCACCATCCACAGAAGTGTGGACAGTGCAGGACAGAGAGGAGCACCAGCACGCAGAACTGCCCTCTGAGCCTCAGCCACATCTTGGGGCCATCTCATGGCATGGGGCAGCAGCAGGCACTGAAACTGGGCTCATGCTGAAAGCAGCAAGGCTGGATAATGGGGCTATATCTCCTGGAGCAGAAACCTTTGGCCACATAGCTCCCAGTTTCCTCAGTGATGAAACAACTCCAAGTTGTGTTTCTGCCCCATTCCTCCATCTGCACAGTGGCTGTGCAGCTAAAATGGTTTCCAAGAATACAGAGGCAATTTTTCTAAAGGTGAATATGGATTAGCAGGAAGGGCAGAGCAATAGGGGCAGATCTGCAGGACAAAGTAGTTGGTGCTGAGGGTGCAACACCCACCCTGCATGTATTCATGGAGATGGAAGAGGGGACTCAGGCCAGCCCCTGGTCCCATCTTTCAGCTCATCATGGATCTGGAAAGAGCCAGGTTTGCACACTCCAAGACAGCTTCACTAGGTGAGACACAGCCTAAGAAATGGGCATGGATTGGAGATTTACTGCAAAAGCTGTCCTGGAAGGATCCAAATATTGATATATGCACACCTGCCATCAGCTCCCACTCCAGCACCAATATAGAAGGTACATTTTCAAAAAAACTCACCACATGGAATGCTAAAATCATTTGAAGGTATGCTCAGTTAGTATCAGCAGATGAGTGCAGTTAGAAAACATGGTCTCACCTAGATAGTCTTAGATAGTCAGGAAAACTTAAATCCTAATTGCAGCATTGGCCAACTGAATACACAGCCCTGAAATCTTGAGGATCTGGTCTGTAGAAGTTCTGGTTCAGCTGCTTATTTTTGGTGTGGAGTGATGTTATTTACTGATGCCAGTTCTTAGCCTTTTATTGCAAACCTTGTGGTTTCATCATCATCTGTATTTCCAGATCCAAATGTCACAAGACAAGCAGAATTTCTCCTTCCTCATTATGAGGAAGCATTACAGAGCATACATTCTTAAGGATGGTTTTAAGTGAATCCTATAAATTGAAAGGTAATAATTGCAAATCTGAATATTTTATCAATGAGTATTGAGTATTCTTCTACCTAGCATGTGTACCTTTTTTTGCTCTTTGGTGCAATGACTGACTCTCTCTCTGATAAAGAGCCTCCTAAAGTGGGCTAAAATAGGAATACAGTTAGTAAAGACTTGAATAATGTTGCCCTTGCCACCATTAACCAGAAAGAATGAAGCAAACATTGCTTTTGTTCTTTCTGGGAAGCAAAGCAGAGGCTTCTTAGATAAAAGCATATTTCTTTGAAAGGAAAGTCCAAGGTTTCATTTCACTGTATGCAGTCAAATAAGCCAGCAGCAGATTTGTTTCTTTGACCACAATTCGTAGCCTCTGTGATTGTGCACTTGGCCCACAAGCCTTGCATCTTTCAGAGTGATCCTCTGGTTTGCATCTTGTTTGTCTGGTTGTCTGACTTCAATCAGAAACTTGAAAAACTGAGTAGGGAATGCCAACATCTACCCACACATTTCCATCCCTACACAAGCAGCACACACCACCATGAGACATCCTGAGGGGCCTGGCACATGCCTTTAGATTTGTTACACGCGACTGAATTTTGATGTAAAAGGTTGAGCTGTCTCATAAAGGAGCTTATTTCTTCCTGTTCTTTTAAATACACCCCCCAAAACCCTTGTGCTCACTTGTTTTGGTATGTTTTTTCCCAGCACACTGTAAGCAAAGTGAAACTCAGAATGTGAAGGTGTCTCTTCAGGTACCTGACAGGTAACCACCTCGTTCTGAAGGAGGTTCAGAATGAGGAACAAATTGAAACAACAAGTACCACGGCTGTGAAAATATCAGAATGAAGTTGTTTTGGCAGAAAGAGGAAGTTGAACAGCTTTCATATAGCACAAGCAGTCCCTAAGCAATACTTCGGAATGGTTTGCTAGATGGCACGTCTGCCTCGTTCAGCAGGAAGACAGATTTTTCCTGATTAATGCAAACTCTTGAATCTGTTTTTTGCCTTTACATTCTCAAGGTCTCTTCATATTGTGTTTCAAAAAAAAATCTGTGTCCAAGGGCTTTTATCTTTTTCTATCTGTAACTTTGAAAAATGACATAGCAGCTCAGTGAGTAAATATTAGATGTTTCTTGAACTCTGAAAACTTCCTCCAATCAAAACCCCAGACTATTATACTGTCATATACACACTTTGCAGGTGGACATCTATTTCTCTGTGCTGTAAAAAAAAATTAATTATTTCATTTACTAAAATGATTACCTTGCCAGCAAATTAGCATTCTAACTCAAGGCTTGACCTACAGAATGATTAATCTTTCTACATATATGTTCTTTCTACATACCTTTCATAATGTATCAGTTCAGCTGTCCTCACTGCAAAAAGCCACCTTTGACCTCATCAAGTTTATGCCATAATTTTAAAAATAAAACCTTTCATTTAAAAAAGGTGTGTTAGAAATCTGCTGACAATTATGTGGCAGAGAAGTAGAGAATTTAAAACAAGGAGTTAAAGTGTGTCAGAATAAGGACATGTCCTTTAACATGATGTTTACAATTTTTATTTAAAATGGTTTGGTATAAATCAAGCAGCTCTTTTTCTATGGCACAGATTACACAGTAGTAGGGACTGTCCTTTTTAAGTCAAAAGAGTTGATTTCTGAACAGGATGTTGGGGCAGAGAGGAATGAGGAGCATAGAGGACAATGTCCTTCTTAGAGAGAGATATGGTAAACTTATATTTCTCAAACCTTTCTGAGGTTTATCTGAAATAGAGGTTAAATCAAATCTGTTGTATAGCAAGTAACACAGAAGAGTCAGACCCTGTAGCAGGTTTGAGATAAATCCAAATGGAGAGATGAGTAGATGAGTTCCTCTGCTCCTGTTGAAACCTGCCAGTCACAAGCATCAATTTGTAACATATCTGTGCTGTTTTCAGACTGAAAATACCAAAGAAAATTATGCCAGCTCAAATCAAGATCTCTGGTGTTTGACAACTTTCATCCATGAAGACATACAGTTTTGGCAGAAATCAATAATATGCATGGTAGCAGCTCTCAGGCAAATTATATCCTCTTTAAAAATTCTGTCCTCTGCATTATTTATTGCTAAGAGAGCTAATGATCTTCCAGCATCTAGAAGCTTGTAGCTGCTTAGATGGAGCAAAGGGTGCAATTAATTTCTCCCCTGACTTCATAGTTGTTGTTTCAAGGTTTGCCAGTACTACAGGTAATGCTGAATCTTGCCATCCCCGGGAGGAGATGCCTGTGAGTAGGTCAGGGACAGCTGAATCCTGGAAATCCATTTTTGTTTGTCCCATGTGCTCAGGTGATAGTCACCACCTCCCATGACCCACCACCTCTTTGCACAGCAGCAGCCAGATTGGCTTTCCAGGTGGCAAAGGCACCTCCCTACCACATGCTATGGCATTGTTTTCTGGATGGCAGCAAAAGCAGCACAAATTCTGGTTTTATACATCATATTTCCCTTTCAGGAGAACAAAATGACTCCTTTTGAGAATCCATAATAGCAAGCTGGGACCCTAAGACCAAAAGTCTTGTTATCTACTGGTAAATAAGTACAAGTGGCACTCATTCAGTAGCTGGAGGCTCCCTGCTTTCACTGCATGACTGTGGATGAAAAGTGACTTTTGTCTTTTAACCTAAGAGCTTTAAGTGTACCACTGACACTCCTGTATGGATGGTTAAGCTTTCTATATTACTCTTCAGTCCTCTTCTTAGGGTGTGACCCGAAATATTTTTAATGTGACAGGGAGAAAATAATCTATTTGGTACTTGAATTAAGTGACAATAATCCATATAAATCTTGAAAGATAATTGGTTTATATAGTAGTTTTCATTAAGGTACAAAGACAAGGTAAAGCTAGTTCTAACTGCTCCTAGTTCATACATGTCACCCTGGCCCTGGTCTTTGTCAGCTGAGATGTTCTGCCCCATGTTCAAATGCACATAACATCTGTGTCTTTTGCAAAATACAGAAAGGAGAGGGAGAACTGCAAGTTTCTCTGATTTTCTTCTGATTTGATTCGGTTCAGCATAGCCTCTTTTCTTCAAATTATGCCAAACAGTGTCTTAGTCCTGTCAGAAGCTGTGCCACTTCCTGTGGAGATATGAAAACAATGACTGAAAACATTGAAAACAGGGTCCTTGTTGCTATAGATCATGCATCAGGATCGACTCTGACCCATTCCAGCAGCATCCTATGCTGCTTCTGATAATTCTTGTCTCACCCAATGTCTGTATCAGTGCTCTGTAGGGTGCTGCATGTTGTATATGGTGTGGTATAGGCTTCCTGCATAAATGACATTCGTTAAAATGAGGGATATGTACCTGTTCTATGGCTTTTGGCACATATGGAATCATTAAGATTGGGGAAGACCTCTAAGATTATCCAACCATCAGCCTAGCCCCACAACTGAGCTCACCACCAAACCATGTCTTCAAGTGCCATCTCCACATGTTTTTTGAACTCTTCCAGGTATATTTATTTGTGTGTACAAACTATGTCACTGCCACCTGCTTGAAATCATCTGAATATATAGGCTGTGTATATTGCTAACGTGGGTCTAAAAATATTATGTAAACACAGTTAAGCATGTCAATGTTTTCACCTTGAAAGGAATTGTCCTTTTCTTTCCAAAGCTTCAGAGACAGGTCCTATCCATTTACTGAGACAAACACACAGCATACATTTAGACTTTGACAGAACCTTTGCTCAAAAGGTGGGGAAACAAAAAAAGCAACAGATCAAAGCAACACAACAAATCTTATAAGTTTTAATTAAGCATCAGCAGCTGCATCCTGTCTTCTCAGAAAAAGTCCCATTATTTGTGCTATGTAACATTAATGCTCACTGAATTGTAAAGCTCAAGGGAACTCAAGGCACAATTTGGAAGAGACAAACATTTGTTTTTCAGAAACAGATTCATTATCTTTTGAAGTAGTGGTATAATCTAACCAGATATCTTCTGGGAATATCTTTGAAGAGTTCTGTCTCTGCAAATAAATTTAATTTATAAGAAAAGGAAATAAAATTACTAAAAAGGACCAGATAAGTGCTGCAAAGAGAACATTGATGGTATTTCTTCTAGGGCATGTTTTACCCTTCAAAAAATTATCAGGAAAAACAAACAACCAAACAAACTTTATTTTTAAAAGAATTTTAAATAATGGATTAAATTCTAACTCACAGAGTGCTGAAAAACATAAAAATGGAGATGGCTTTGGCCACAGTCTCCCAAAGGGGGATTTGAACTTTTGTCTTTTTAACAAAGCACTCTCAAAATGGTGTAGAGCAGTACCAGCCACAGCAAGATATTTCTCTAGAGATTCTGGCAAGAGAAGCAGCACAAATTCAGTGTAGTTCTAGTAATTCAAGTATGTCTTTGGAGTACGTGCTCACATCTAGGCTGCATTTGCACTTGCAAGAGTTTTTTGACTGCAAAGGCATTTTCCTCATGCAAAGTAATCATATAGGAGTACATGAGCCAGACTCCTTCATCAGAACTGATTAGAAGGCAGACTTCTTGGGTCTGATAGATTTCTGAACTGTACTTGATGCCACAATTAAAACTGATTGAGAAGATGCCTTAATATAATTAGCTTGTACCATTGAGAAGCCTAACCAGGGCAGAAATTTTCTAGAAACAGAAAGTAGAGGCAGCTCGCTGTCTTCAGCCAGTGAGCTCTAGCAAATAGCAGGTAATCAAGGGTAGATTTATTGCCAAATATAGCTGTTCCAGTAACACTCACATTTCTCATTCTTATTGTATTCATTTAATCATTTTCAGTTTACTCAAAGGAAATTGCCATAGATTCCTGTTTGTTAGCACCTGCCTACACAGCATCAACACTTGAGGAGAGCAATGTGGCCAGGCAGCTGCACAGGATAACAAAGACAAACAGTTCCTGCTGGCTGAGTCAATCAGCCATTGCTTGAATGAGTTCTGTGATGTTATTAGTCATTGTTAATTTTTGTGAATATTCTTGGCTGAGGAAAGGAAGGTGTGGAGTGTAGCACCTCAAGCAGGACACAGCCTGAGCTATCTGGAGCTGCTGAGTGTGTTACTCACAGCTTCATATTAGAAACATACTGACTGGTTAGCACTGGCAAGTCCCTGTTGAACTGCTCAGCTGAAAGTGGCTATTGGAGAGTACTAAACGAATTTAGATCCTATAACCAGCAATTACACTGTCTATACTATACTCCAAAGTTGTTAGTTTGTGCTTCAAGATACTTCTCACAGCACAGTGTGATAGCTTTGAAGATCTTTGATTTCTTCCTAAAATTGTCCTAATAATTCCTATAAATAAAAGGTTTCTTTCATCTAATGAAAATATTAGTGTGACTGGTGAAAAACACCTTTGTCCTTGTCCCCTTTCCAATGTCAAATTTACTGACAGAGCTGTGAGCCCACCTCGTGTTGTGACTAGGCAGAATTGGCTGAAGGCAAAAATCCACCTACCTGCATAGGCATAGAAAGGCAGAAAAAGCAGCCAAAACAGGACATAAAACCTCAAGCAGACCTTCTTTGTGAATTGTCTTGAAATGAGAACTTCAAAATGTGGTGCATTCCCTTAAGCGGGATTTTTGAAATGGCAAACAAATAGAAAAGATTTTTTTGAATAAGAAAATCCTCGAAGAAAAAAAAGCAAATGAAAAGAAAAAGATTGCTATAAATATGGGGCGTTTAATGTTAGAAAAATAACATTATTGTTTTAATGTTATAAAGACGGAGAATTACTTGGAAAAGTAGTTACACTCTGTTGTGTGTTTTTAACCATTAACAATTTTTCTCCCTAAGAGAATTATAACAGTATCTAAGGAGGTCAAACATTTTTGACAAAAATCTTTATGTGGGCCAATGGCTAGACTTTTACCTAGAAAGAAAAAAAGATGGAAAATGTTCAACTGTAATAGTTGAATTTCTTTACAGATCTCTAAGCAGTAAAAAATTTTCTCTGACCAAAGGAAGAAAACTAGGCTTACTTAACTTGTTCTTGCAAACACAGGTATGTTGCATCCTAAGTTATCTGCCAGACTGCTCTCAGCAGCATTGGTAATTCTCACACCTAAATTTTCACAGCTCGACTACTAGGGAAGAAAGTTTTTGAAATATCACAGACCTTAAGACAACTGGGTTTTTTTTGTTTGTTTCCTGATAATCAGTCTTCTCTCTAATAGTTTGTTTGGTATTTTTTTTTGTATTATTTTTGAATGGTCATCTTTTATTATTATTATAATGATGGAATCAAGGACCAAACAGGAACAAAGCCCATGTATACCAAAAACTTCGCAAATACACAGTAACTACAAATTCTTGTCCTTCCAAAGAATGAACACTTGGAGTTGGAAGGATAGAAAATCATGCATATCATGTAAATAAAGGAATCAGTGTGACTGCAGGTATGTAAGCTTGGTCTTACGATAATGACATACTTCTTCATTTAACAAGGAGGATTTCACTGGGCTTTCAGAGGGAATTTTTTCTCTCATTGTTAGGGTAAGACTTTAAGTATTTTTTCCCAAAGAAGAGGAGGAATGGAAGGATGAGCAGAGTAGTGCTAGGCTGAGGAAATTACATGAGCCTGAGTAAGAGAAGAAGGCAATAAATGCCCAATCAGGAGGTGGTGGAGAATATCAGCTGGGTGTTGTCCTCATTAGCTGCTTGGGACCTGGCTCTGCTGGTGCTGCTCTTCCCTTGCTCCTGCAGGAAATATTTCCTGGTTTGGTTCCCTCCTGAAAGTCCTTCCTCATTCTAGGAACAACAGTGCTGGAGGATCTTGTATATTTTTTGAGGTATGTCAAGACCTTCTGTGTTGGGTTTGGTAGTTTCCATGGGCTGATGGTGGTGACCAGCTCCACCTCAGATCCTGAAAGCACAAGAGAACCCCATGGTGGGAATATGACTGGAATCCCAGGACCTGAGCCTGCCAGTGCTCACCCAGGAGGGAGAGTTTAAAGGATTTTAAAGTATCCTGCTAAGGTAGGGCATGACTTCCATGTGGGATCAGATCCAAGCAATTCTAAATGTATCACAGTGAAATATGTTCTGTTTGTTAGTCACCTGCAACTAGACTTGAAGAACTGAAAAGATTAATTTTGCCTGCATACTGAGCATAGGGAAGGATTTTTGGATGAGTCAATGCAAATTTTCTATCTCTACAAGTAAAGGTATTAAAACTGCATTGCCTTTAAGATATTCATGCTGTGTGATATAGTACAGCTGAGAAGTTAAATTGACAGAAAATTGGGGTGCTGTTTGAATTTACTATTTATTTTCATTAGGGGCAAAAGTCTGTTGGGTTTTTCTTAAAGAAATTGTCGTGGCATATTTTGATATTGCTTGTGTAAGACTGAAAATCTTGTGGAAATGACATGCTTAATTTTGAGTACAGGAGTCTGATAATCTTCTGCTCTTGAAGTGTATGGTATTTTCTTTGATAAAGTACTTGGTGACAGAGGGCTTCTCTGACTGCAGTTGTCAGTCAGTGCAATTGAGATTAGTGTAATTTTCTCTAAATAGTCTTTATACCTCCAGAGAGAGAGATTGCTATGAACAACAGATTTCCTCTAAGAGAAAAAAATTCACTTTTTTTAGCATCCTCTTATAACTTATGGAAAGGAGATGATGGAGGGAGTGAGGAATAAAAATACTTTTCTTCTAAAATTTCAAGGGAATTGTATTCTTCATGTCTTTTTATAACACACAAGGTTCTTCCATTCACAGTTTCTGTATTTAAGCTTTTTGTAACAGACCCTGCATAGTTATTTATATATTTTGTTACACTAATTTATTGGCAAGATTAATACTCTATATTCTACTAAAAATACTCTGAGGTACCTCAAAATTACCCTAAAATATATGACCTGGATGTTCTGGCTTAGAGCAGACAGACACATACTGATAAATATTTTTCTTCATGACATAATGCTTCCTGTCACATGAGGTTTGGAGGTAGTTTGCTTGCTTTATTGTTTTGTTTTTCTTACTGTGGTGAGTTTTCTTATTTATATTTCTTTTATTATTATTCTATTGGTTACTAGAACATGAAGGCTTTCCTTCAGTGCTGCTACTTCACAGAAACATCAAGATTTCTCTTCCCAAGCTGTAATTAATCTGGTCCGGGTGCCTCAATGAATAATTACTCATCTCTTCTGGTATTTCATGAAGCTATTTAATATCTTATTTCTTCAAACAGCAAATGTGCCATAGCTGACAGATATCATTTTTAACTTCTTTCATAGTGCAGAGATAACACTCACTTTGGGGCATGGTAATACCACCCTGCTCACTCATTTGCTTCCCACTTATGTTCTCACACATTCCTTCGAATTCTTCATCTGGTTGGTTGTACTGAAGAAATTAATTAACCAAAAAAAATGGTATTTAATACTTATTTCAGATATTTCTATGAAGCTTTTGCTCCACAGCTGTATTTCTCACCATGACCTCAGTTGTCAGCTCTGGCAGTAGTGTCCAAAGGCTGTGAAGGGGGGTTGTTATGTCACCCAGTGTGCAGAACAGCCCTTCTTCTGAAGGATATGGAGTAAGTGTTGGGTGGGATCTGCAGAGGTGGAGAGGTGTCACTCTTGCCTTCCCACAAACCCCTCCTGAACTGCTGAAAGCTGTGAATCTCATGATGCAGCAGAAGCCACAGGCTTGCAGAATCTCCTGCGTTCCCTGTGAGTACCAGTGTTTGTACTTGACCCAGTAAGCAGGACAGAAGCACACAACGCTTCTGTGTCTCCACAGAAGTGACCTTGAGGAAGCATCTAGATAGAAGAAATTGCTATTCCTATGTGGCATGTTCTGATAGATGGAAAAATGCCTCTTTACATTAGTGGCAACTTTTCCTGTTTGCATGCAGAGGTTTTTCTTTATAGCTAATGTTTACGTGACAAATAATCCATGTGCTATTCATGCATTAATGAGGTTTAAAACCAGTTATCAGCATTGGATAAAGGCTTAGAACCAGTGATGCAAGAGAAATGATCAGCCTGTAGTCTGCTGGGGCTGTGAAAATAAGTTTTTGGTGTCCTCTGTAAACCTAGAGGGAAGACATGGAAGGGAGGAATTTCTTGTTCTTGACTTATTTCTTCCCTTTAAACAGAGACCACAATGTGTGTGCATGCACCATTTAAATGAAACAGCTAAGGTAACTCATTAAAAGCAAATAAAGGGTAACAGCACTATCTCTTCCCCTGCAATCTATTACATTGAAGTAGTTGAGTATTGCCCTGGAAGAGATAAAGAGCAAACCAGAGGGTGAGGACATGATGCACAATGTGGCAGGGAGGGCACTCACCTGGGAGAAGGTAGAGCTCTGTCTCAGCTCCTGATGTGTGCTCTGTTCAAAGTGAAAGTGCATCAAGAACAGGAATTGCTGGGTTGTGAATGTAGGTCTTCAACAATATATGGGCATATACTCCTATTAAGACTTCATGTATATACCAAAAGAAAGGCTTAGCATTAAGGCATGAGAATGAGCCAAAAAAGGAGTAGGTTTGGAATGAGAGTCACAGAAAACTGTACATTGGAAGGGACCTCTGGATCTCACATAGTGTAACTTCACTCTCTGAACAGGGCTTACTTCAATGTTAGATAAGGTTGATCTGTGTAAGTGTCCCATCTGGTGTAATGAGACTTCCTCTAAACTACTCTCATTTCCAAAAGCAAAAAAGGAACCCTAGGAAGTGCTAGAAAATGAATCATTTCCATTTGCATTACATTGGTCTGGTTCAATAAAACATCATATACCAGTCACAAATGGGGCACTGAGGTAAGGTGTTGCAAGCTATGCCAAAGAGCAATAAAGAACCATGGATCTAATCTAGGAAGTGAAGAAGCTTGTGATGCATAATAAGGCAAGAGAGGAAGATTAACAGAGGGAGCACAATTAAGAGAAAAGTTCAGATAAAACAGAAAAGCTTGGCTGCTTATTAATTTTGCCAAGAGATTTAGCAACTGCTAACATGGAACAGGAAGCACAAAACAGCTTTGCAAGTCTTTCTCTCTTTTGATTAATGATCAGGAGATTATGGTGTTAGAAAGGGAAAGATTAGGATATCCACAGATTGCTCCTGACATGGTTAGTATCAAGATAAAGGCCATATAACAGATTACACAGTTCAGAGTACAAGAACTGGAAATTTTAGTATGACAACCAGAAGAAGTATTTTAGTACAGATTAAATAACAGTATTTCACTGGAAGTGTAAACAAGTGTTCAGTTTGAAGTCCATGAAGATTGAAGGAAACAGTATTTAAAACTGTCAGCCAGAGGAAACCTTGGAGCGTTACAGTGTCTGTTCTCAGTGTTAATTAGCTTTCAGAAAGAAGAATTATATTTTATAAAGGATTTTTGATGCCTTTGGGAATGGTACACAGACAAAGAGTGCGAGGGAGAGAAAAATGCTTGGCAGGCAAGGTGAAGCTTTGAGTGTGTGTTAGCTGGTGTAAGAGTGGTGTTAACTGGGAGAATCACTGGGGCAGCTGTGCAGCTCATGCTGCCTTTCATCACTGCATTTGGATATTTTTGCACCCTCACTGTTTACATGGGAGGGTAATATGGAGATACCATGAGGGAAAGATGTGTCCAAAGCCAATGGAGTTGCTGGCTCTGGCTATATCCAGGTGCCTCTGCTCACCCAGGTCTCTGGTGCAGAAACATAAAAAGTGAGGGGAGTCACAAACTGTTCACAAAGGGGGCATGTGTCTTGTCTTAAAAACAAAAACAAACAAAAAACAACAATCAAAAAATGTGGAATAGGAAAGAGGAAATCAGGTTGGCTGCAGATCTAGATTCTGTGAATTGTGGGTATGAATGTTTCTTGAGTTCTGGGGTAGAGTTTCTTTAAATTTCAGAAGTTATATGTTTTCATCATGTAGTCAAGAGAGCCACTGGGTGCCTGTCTTTTTTCATATTTCAAACCATATTTTATGCTGGAATATTTTTGGACTTTTTAGGGGTTTTGTAATTTTAATATTCTCCTGTTAGAAGATGTGTTTTCTTCTTTTGTCTTTAGTTCTTGTCTTAGATATCTGATGTTCCTATTTCTTAAATGTAGCCTCAGATACAAATTTGTCATGTTCCAGCTAGAAAAATACAAAAGAAAAGGTTATTAAGATCTGGAATTCAGCTGTAAATGTTTGTACAATCCTCTCTGCAGATGTTCTTACATAGTGGTGCATAATACTTTTGTGAACATGACTATGCATTACAAATAAATGTGAATATAAATGTGCCTGTTTTACTGATACTGTAGACTAGGCATACAGGGTTGAGTTGTACAGCTGAAGTTGTTTGTGTCAATAGTCAACATCAATCCAGTACTGTGAAGCTAGAATAATTACAGCAATAAATAAGAAAATTAATGAGCAGTAATGTAATCAGATGAGGGAGGGTTTAGAACATGTTGGTACCTGGCCTGATTACAGATGGAAAGAGGGATGTTCAATTTGTAGGTAAATTTAGAATAATGACTCTTAGAGTATAGACTACAGTGGAAGAATAGCTGCTAATTGGAAAGTTGCTGCTGCATGCTGAACAGGAGGTTGACTGGCGAGCTAATTTAGAAACATCCCCAGAAGATTTCTGCTGAAGGCTCAATGACAGAGGGCAAGGGACACGAGGATGAGACTGGTATTGAGAGTGAACCAGAACTTTCTTTTTCAGATGATTTGAAAACACAGGACTAGGTTGAATTGCACTGAGACCAACTTGTTGCCCTGGCTCTAGGAACTCCCTTGGTCCCAGGGGACAACATTCTCTATTTGCAGGAAAATTTATAACCCTGTAGTTTGTGCTGAGAGATTGACAATGGGCCACATACTGTGGGCTCTGTGAATTCGAGCCTCTGAAAGAAAAACTGCAAAACCAAAGAAATTTCACTACCTCAAGAAGACAAAATGAAAATGTTAAACATCAGGAGTGGAGAGGAAGACTTGGTAGTGAGAAATACTGTGGTTTGGGCTGATAAGGTTCAGAATGTCTCTAAATGCAAACAAATACCATCCATACTGCTTGGAGAGATTGTTTTGACAGAGATCTGGCAAAACTGTGATGTAGAATTCCAGCTATTTGGTGTGTGCCAGCGAGGGGGAGTTTGTGTGAAGGTCTGAGCCTGGGCATAAATCAGTCTGACAGACACTGCTTGTCACTGGAGCAGGACCATGCACAGGTGGGATGGCACAGCTGAGACTCATTGTGCACTCACTGATCTCTCAAAGCAAAAAGTTCTGAGATGGTTAAGGTTACCTCCTCTGCCTGCCTGACCGGACAGTTGAGGCACTCTTATTTTCCTCATAGTTCTGTTCAGTTTGAGAGGAAGCTGTGGTGCTTCCTTTCGAAGGCTGTTGGACCCAGTATGGTTTCTCAGTCCATCCACTTTGTATCTGATGCAGCAAAAGGTAGAGCACAAGGTGTCCCCTTGCTCCATGGGTTTGTGAAGCAGATGGGTGCAGTTCCCAATTGCTTTTCCAGCAACTGGAGGATTTTATTCACAGCAATGCTTTTCCTTTTTTAAAAAAATATAATTAATGAACTTTTAAAACCTTCCCAGTGGGTGTGTGGGTCCAACATAGCAAATACCAGCCAAGCACGAAGCAAGGCTGAGAATGAGGCTGAGACACTGCTGCGTTGGGGGAAACGGGGCAAAAATGCTTCAGTGAGCTGGGAGCTCAGAGCCTGGTGACTGAACCTGAAACTTAGTCTGTCTGCCTTCCATCTGCAACTGTACAAAGCCAGTTTCAGCACACAACCCACTTTAATAGCTTAGACCTTTGTTTTCTCAGGCTTTGTTTCTATCTTAGGGGGAAACCCTCATATGTACCATTATTCCTTTTTACCCTTTCCTTAAAAAAGGTTTTAACATAAACCCAAAAGTACTCCAAGGAAGCTGACCTTTTCTTATTTTAAAGGCAGTGTGCAACAGGCTTTGTGGATTCTAATTGTGCATAGAATTAATGTAATGATTTTTAATGAGACAACATATTATGATTAAAACACCAGCTGGTGAATGAGAGCAATAAAAGTATTAGAGGTTTTTATCTGCTGAGTATTGTGAGTTCACAGCTCACTAATAACCTTGGGCCTCAGGATGCTAATAATAACACTTGATGTTGCTAGGGAATGGTGCTGCCTGACACATGGTGAATTCTGTGTGGTAGGATATGCCTAAGGCATGTTGGCAACTTGTTAATCTTTTTATTATTTTATTGATCACAAAAACTCTTTCATGGCCCACAAATTTAGATGCAGTTTGCAGTGTTTGTTCACATCACTTGTCCTGATTAAGTGGCTTATTAAACAGTATTTTACTTCAGCATCACTATTTTCAATATTGGTTGCTGATAACAGTGCTCCAGGTGTAGTAGCATGTAGTGAGTAGGGTTTTCCAATGTTCTGACAGCTATGTGCCACTGAATTTCTACATATCTTAATGAATTGTGTACATTATGGTACCTTTGCTTACAAAGATGGGACTCACCAGAAAAGAATTTATGGAATAGTTTATTTCTTCTTCCCTTTTTATACTGCTTGCTACTCAGGATTTCCATATTTACCTGGGGCAAATAGTAATTTCAAGTTTGTAGGTTTTCTTCTTTTCGGATGTGATTGACATTGTTATCAGAAATGCACATTTTCAGTGCAGTATAGAATTCCAGACTGACTATGACACCTCATTTTAAAAAAAAGAACACAGACCTTGTAGCACTGCTGTGCCTGGTGGCAGATACAGCTGAGTCACAGTGCTCTAACAGATGAGGGCAGTGATGGAGTCAGAGCACCTCAAAGAGGACAGTCATGATCTCCAACCCACCTGGCCATGGTATTTGGGTCATATGGGCCATCCCAAGTTATCCTTTCACTCCTGCAGGGCATTAGTGTTTTGATGCACTAAAATTGCTCCCTTTTGCTTTGGCCAAAGGACTCATCTTCAGCTCTGTTTTACTTATTAAGGCATAAGGTTTACTGAAACATGGAGGTTAGGCAATATGTGATTTAATCTACTCTCTCTCTATAGATCCCTCTCTGATAATGATTTAAATTTGTGTGTTAATCTCCTTCACAATATAGAAAACTACATTTCTGGAAACATCTTCCAAGTGATGCTTTGGCAGAGTAGGAAGCTGAGAGATTTGTGCTCTTAGTGTCAGAAAAAGCAGCAGAATGTACCTGCTGTTTGTGATTTGTTGGGGCTAAATTGCCACCTGTAATCTTGTCAGGCTGTCAGTAGCTCCAGATTATTTCTATGCTATTACCTGATTAAAATATTGAAGAGGATCCAGGACAAGTGTCACCTTGAAGGGAAGAGAAACCTTGAGGTTTGACAGATCAAGTGTGACTACCACAAGAGAGCAGGTGTGAACTGTTCTGCACACAGAGAAGTTTGTCTTTAGTCTTACCTGCATCCTTTCACACTTCCCATGAATGTGGAGTGTCCTCTCAGTCTTAGCTGGAAATATCCACTCCTAAGAGTCTACTTAATAGAGATTTATTCAAATATATAACATGGATTTGATTTTGACAAAATTAACCCTGGGAAAACTTGCCACTGTGCACACTGAGATCCTAAGGCAGGGAATCAACATCCATACAACTGTGTTGAAACAAATTCTTACAGTTTGAAGATCAAAACATTGCTGTTTAAAGGTCTGTCTTCCACAGATGGTCCCTAACTTTTGCATTCTGCCTGTTCAAAACAGGCACTGAGCTTACTTCTTCTCCTCCCTCCATGTTTTACTAACAAGAAACATTCCTGAGGTCAGTCTTTGGAAATGTAATTGTGGTGGCCACCATGCTGCAACCCCAGCAAGTACTGAATGTTCACTGTCCCTTTTGCAAAGCTGAACTGCAACTGTTCAGATTCTAATAGGAACCACAGTCCTTCATGGGGACAAAAAACTAAGAGTTGGTTAGGGATGCTAGGGCTCTGTCCTGGTTTTCCAATAATTGAATTTTAGTTAAGGTGAAAAACGTCAACTTATAGTGAAATAAAATATTGCAGATTCTCAGCAAAGCTCCTATTACAGAAATGATAATGTTTGCATGGCAGAAAGCCAAGGAGAACATCTCACCAGCCATTCTTGTTTCCGTTTCATATAACAGACTTTGATTTCTGCTCGTTCTTAAAGCCTCAGATCATCTCTGGGCGCTCAGAATTGTGTCCATGTGTTCCTTTCAAAGAGGGGGGTCAGTTTCAGCATAATCTTATGCTGCAGCAATATTGAGCATTTATCAAATTCAAATTAAGATATTTTGAATATATGATTATCTTGAGTTTTCCATATTTTTGAAAAGGAGAAGGACAGGTCATCATCAAGGAAAAGACAAGTATATTTACATGAAATATTGCACCATCCAAATTCAAAGTCTAGGGTTAAACACAAAGGTCAATGAATCAGAAATTGTTTTCAAATCATTCCAGCTAGAAGAAGCAGTATAATCACTTTAATTAATAATTGACTTTTAAGCACCAGACAGAAAACACTGCTTTATGCAGTGTTATTAAACTCTGGAGTGTTCCGCATCATCAAAGTTCCACTAAATGGTAGAAATTAAATCATTTTCAAGTGTTCATCCCCAGACCTCTTCATCTCAATGCCTATGTTCTTAGCATATGCTTGTCTGAGAAAGACTTATAAACAACTCTTTACTGAGACATCTGACTGCCCTCCTTGCCTTCTGAGAGGAATAAGCTTTGCTCAGGCAGAACTCTTAATGGTCTGCAATGGAAGGTCTGCCTTCTGCTGTCCATTCCTAGAGCAGTATCTCCTTGGAAATGTAACTAGTCCTCATGTAATGGTAAGAATTAAAACTATTTGGATATTGACTTTGCAATGTAGTTTGGACATTCTAGGGAAACACTTCAGGGAAATTCAGTGTCATAATTTATATAATTCCTGTTCTTTGGATGCCATTTTCAGTTTTGCTTTTATGAAACAGACTCAGGGTTTCCTGTCATGTGTACCAGCCTAAATTTATTAAAATCTGTAATAGCTCACTGTAAAGCCTCCCTCAAATTTTTTCCTCTGCGCTTTTTTTCAGTCTTCATTATGCTTAATTAGCCTTAAAATTAGTCTCTATCTTCATTTTTTTTGTATTGTACATTCTATTCTAGGGTGTTTACTGTAGAATAGTTCACTCACTCATCTCTATGAAAATGTGCTTGTTAGAACACCACCAATTCATTTACACTAAGAGCCAGACAAATTTAGTTTTATTTTGTTTTCTTAAAAACCTTCTGTCCAGGCAGTCAGTTCCTGGAACACAAAGGATACAAGCTTGGCTTAAATTCAGTGAATAGTTTAATCTACACAAGGACCAAGTGACCCATAAGAAATTGTGCATGTGTTTCTTTAAAATGGTTTTATCCCAGAAATTGTAGAGTGGGTTTGGGTTTCCTCCTGTGTTTTGGGGAGGGGTGGGGGCTTTTTGTTGTTTTTTTATTTGGTTGGTTGATTTTTGAGGGGATGGGGGGAGATGGGGTGTCATTTAAATGTTCGGAAACATTATGTACTTAATTTTTTTCTAAAGTTGACAACTTCTCAAAGTTAGATTACCTGAGATTAGTAAATTTTGTTGCAAAGCAAATAGACTCCTTTAAGGTCAACTTGAAAGAGAAATGCCCCAGAATTTCTCTTGCCCCTAGAGGGCCACTGAATTAAAATGTCATTATCCTAAATTTACTTTGAGCAGATAAAATGAGAACCACACCTTTTTACTTCCCCCACTTCTTCTTGTGCAAGTCATGAAATAGATTTCAAACCTTTTATTACAGTATTGAAATGAAAATCCTGTGGTTAATTTCCAAGAAAATGTTATTAAGGATTAATAGAGTAAATCACATTTGATTTGTAACAAAAATGATACACATAGCTACAAATGAAGGAACACTTTGCTATTCTAAGAACGGAGATTCTGCAAGTAATAATTGAGCTTGTTCTATATTCTACAAAAATAAAATTTATAATGATAAGATGGTGCTCCATGGCCATTCAAGCTTCCAGATCCAACAGACTCTTCTGGCTCACAGACCCCAGCTGCTCTCCACAAACACAGCTCTGAAGTTGCTCGTAGTTGTTAGTGCCATCACTGCTAAAAAATGCTGCTTTATATTATAACAGATAACTGACCTTGTATGAGATAAAGGTGGTTTCAGAGTGAATCTCAGAAATGTGTTAGATGTACACAAGATTTATTCCAGTGTGTCTGGCCACAAATTATTCTTTGTTGTGAAAAAATTATAGGAAATACACCATTACTTCTACATTGGTTTCTGCATTCCTTTCATGTATTACTTAGGTGAAACTGCAGCCAAGATTCACATGGACTGTAGTATTTGGACTCAGTCACAGAGTTGGGTGTACTATAATTAGTGCTGTGAGCAAATCAAAAGCACTTAGATCAAAATCAGAAATTGTAAACGGTATTATATACAGAATATACCATTAAATCTCCAGGGATTTTGTATCTATAAAAATAGATACGTAAAATGACTCTGAGGAACTTTCAATCTTAATTATACAAGACTAGCTCTTGCTCAGTCTGCATTCTTAAGCAAAAGTAAATTTTTCATACCACTCTTGTACTCTTTATTTAAAGTCTGAAAAACAAAACAGATTAGGACAAAGTGGTAGAACTAAATTCAGGCAAAGCATATTTGTCCTTGTAGGGAGAGTCAAATCAGCATCTTTGGTCTATAAAGCACGTGGTACTCAGTGTAAAATTTGTAACTCTTCTTAAATTAAAAAAACAAAAAAAACCCAAATCTTTTGGTGATTGTAACAGTGTTCGGTGGGTGGTACATTGTGAGTCTACCATATGTAAACAGTACTTTTACTAAATGCTCTGGTCTCACCACAGGAAACAAGGGGGAGAGCTAACTGCAGCCCTGTCACCCATTTTGCAGCCTCTAGGTTATATAATCTCTGCAGATTATCTCACCAGGCTGGCGTGACAGCACAGATTTGTGTGGATATCTCCAATGGTAAAAGGACAATTTTATTATAATTACTCTATAGTTTGGTCTGTACTCTCATCCCATCAACTTTACTGTCCTACAAGACGGTTAAAATTGGTCACGTGTACAGGCACAAATTCACAGTTAGCACTTGCATTGGCATCTTGCACAAGTTCTGTGTCTGGAGCTGCAGATGTGACCTATTACAAAGAGCTTCATAGGAAAGAAGTTGCTCTCTGCTACTTGATTTTCTTCTGACAGGGAGAGATGAAATATGGGAGGAATCTTGAGAGGGGAAGAATCTGTAGGTATTTCCTGTCAAAATCGGTTAAAATGGATAGAAAATCTGCCAGGTGTCTTGGTTTTATGGTTTGGTGTTTCTTTTTTACCCTGCTGCTCTTCACCCTAACTTTGAATGTTTGTGTAACAGATCACTGTAACCTAAAGAACTCGGTCCTTTGACTGGTACCACTTCCACTTTGGTCTGGATTTTGCCAGTAAGAATTAAACTTGGGCAGGTTGCTATGCAACCTACAGGTTGTGCTGATAAAATGGTGAAGAGTGTGGAAAGACAATCTGAAAATGAGTTTATACTTTGCCAGTACCAAGACTTGTTCTGATTCAGCCCCAGGAGACAGGATAAGTCCAATTTATGGCAACTTGGCAAGGCTCTTCTAGAGCTGGCCTGACACTGTGTGTACTAGCAAAGCTGACTAAAAATGATAGCATATAGGATCTTTGCAGTTTTGCCACACAAAAATGCATTAATAGAAAACCACTTGTTTGAGACCAAACTCGTTTGGAGATAATCGTGTCTCCAGCATTTGCAGCTCTAGGAGAGCAGTCATGCACCTCCTCACAGTGTAGAACTGAAACAATTATTTAATGAGAAAAGGAGTAGCAAGGCATTTTTAGTGCATTTTTGCCTAATGAATATCAAAATATGAAGTTTGAGAGTGCAGTAATAATTAAACTCCAAATTGTTTAGAGTGGATTTCAACATGCTGGATAAAAACATGAGGTTTTTAAACTTTTCCTTTGTCTTATGAAGACAGATTTTGTTGGGTTTCACATAACTTCAATTTCTTCAAGCCAGTGGCGCAAACCTGCCTGTTACAGGTGAAATGTTAAAGTTACTAGATTCCATTTACTTATTTATTCCTCTTCCTGGAAATATATTTTTCCTGAAGTATAACTGAAAACCAGAATTCTCTTTGCAGGCACTGTGTATGCATATCTGTGTGTTAGTTTTGAGAAACAAAGCACATAATTTTTCATTCATGCACTGAGTTCAACAACTTTAAAGCTCAGTTATCAGGATCAGAAGTGCTAATACCAGATAAGATACAATAGCAATATTTATCAGAAATGCTTATAAAAGTAAGGGATGTTAAGAGCAGTTTGGGCTTGATTGAGCATTTGAAGACTTATGCAGCCAGTTAAAATGTTAAAATATTAAAAGATAAACACAGATCAGTGATCCTGATAAAATGGATCAAGTGGTCGTTTGAGTTTACAGTATGCAAAAACCAGGGAGAGGGGATAATTCTAGTTAATACTGTGACTGACAGATTCATTCTGTTTTCCCTTAGTTTGGTTTACCCAATACAATTTAAATTAAGAAGATGGGATTTGAGTCCAGGAAATCCACACCACAGTTTTTTATTGCAAGCTGCTTGTCAGTGAAAGTAGAGATATGCACACACTTGATAAATTTCATGAAAGGCATGTGTATTTTGGAATTATTCTAGTATTTTAATACTGTCACATTTGGATATTGTATTATGTTTACATTTTATACATGTTGCAGTACAGAGATCAAATACACAGCTCCTCTGCAGGCAAACTGCACAGGCATTATTGGTGAGGTTTTGCATAGCTGGGAATGTGTCTAAGCAAAACTCACCCCTTTGTCTAGTGACCCATTCTTCAGTGGCCATGGAAAGATGCAGAGCTTCAGGAAAGGCTCCAGCTGAAACCTGTAGATCTCTGAGAGTGCCAGAAATTGCTCTTTTGGTGTGTCTTGAAAACATGCATCTCTGAAATGACAGTGTAAGGATACAGTGCTACAAGCTTCTTGTGTCTCCACCTTATCAACCTTATGTGGACTCCAATCTGTTTGACTGCAGAATAGGGTTTTCCTGTAGCTGCTGTTGTTTTGTAAGAGAATAAAGTCTTGCCTCCTGTTAATTCTCCAGGGTTATGCTGCTGACAATGAGTGTGATGAAGTGTGGGTTTTGTTTTGCATATGAGCAGAATTTCTTAATAGTTCCAATTAGAAGACTAATAAATTTTCCTTAAGCTTATGCAAGAACAAGCTTTAATATGTAGCACTTGTTCTTTATGCTAGAAAAGCTGCATGTCATTAGTCTTGCTCTCTTTGCTGCAAGTCAAGATCATGTTGGTGGAACTGACATTTACAAGCACTCCACTCCACCAAACATGCTCCCCTTGTTTCCTTGCAGAGTGCTGTTCTGCTTTTAGTTTAAGGGAAGACACAATTTGCATTTATGCAGTATTGTGGATTAGACAATGTACAGCCTTCTCTTGTGAGTAGGTAAGCAACTAAAGATGACACAGACGATCTTCCTCACATGTAAGAACCTTTCAAAAGGGTAAGAATGGCTTCCTGTAATTGGAAGAACACCTAGCTAACCCAGGCAGGGTGTAATGAGCTCTGCCATGGATGCTGTCAGCTGTCTTAATGCCTCAAGTGAAAGCTTTGTAATAAGCACACACTATAATTGACGCCTAAAATTTCCAATTTTGGATATGCGAACTTAGGGCTCAGTGGTGAAATGTATCTGAGATGTTTGAGGTAGCACCATACTATAAATTGATAAAGCACTTATAGAAAAATGAATGTGTGTTACTGAATTGTAAGGAAGATATGAAAAAGGGTACAAAAATGCATTCGAGGTAGCATGGCTTGAAGTGTAAGAATGTTGCAGGGGAGAAGTATCTCCCCTCTTTATTTGAAATATAGTCTGGTATTTGTAAGCAGCGAGTCATTTGAGGCTCCTATGCTTGCCCACTTGTAGAGTAGCTTCTTCAAAGACTTCTCACTACAGTAAGACTTTCAGTGGGTGGGCAGGATTGTGTACTTGACAAAGGAGACTTCCAGGGCTTGTTCCAGCTTGCAGAGAAAAAATGCATGTGACAGATTATATGAATATGATATGAATATTTCAGAAGTTTTTTTGAAGTCCTTAGAAACAATTTAATTTCTTTTGTGGGACAGAATATTTAAGAAATTATGTAAAAAAGGAAGTGACTAGAAAAATTTTCATGGTCTTCAGAATAAAAAATGTGGGAGTGAGGAAGGGGGAAAAGCGAGAGTGGTATACAGCTGATGTGAAATGAGGAAAAATACTGCCCCCTCTCTCCCACCTCCCCAGTTTTGCAGCACTGGATCCACCAGGCAAAATCATTCAGAAAAAAACATTTTATCAGGGAGTATCATGTCTCTTTGGAGCCAGAGGATGATGACTGCCTTCTTGTAGAGATCTGGGCTGCCTGCAATATACTGGGTGGTACGTGTGTGAGAAAACAGACCCTTAAATGCAACTTTCTTGTATTTTGAGATAATTAATGTACAAACTAGTGGTTCCTTCTGTTTAGTGACATATCAAAAAGTAGTTTGGGATCACGTGGGAAGCATCAGAAGATAAGATCTGGTGTTAGTGAGATAGCACACTGATGCTTGACAAGCTTATATCCTATTTCCTGATCCACAGAAATGCCTGCACTCCCTCTCACAGCAAATATGCTTCTATCTCTTAGCAATCTGTGCATCACTTCCACTGCAGATAACTGGAATTGTTTCAAATTAATGATCTTTTATAAATGAAGATGCAGTTAGTACTGAATATGCAAAATGCTTAAAAGGTTGTTTATTATGCCTACTGCCTGACTGTAATGCTTAGAATACAGGCAAATTCTTCCCATTGTCCATTTTAGAACAGAGATCAAGCTTCAGCTTTCTTGTGAAACTCTTCACTGAGGTGACAGGCAGGAAAGGGGAAAAATTTACTGTCATAAAATGCAGTTATTTTGCACTTTTTTCAGAACAGTTTAGCATGATTTTATACACAGCTTAGCCAATACATGCCCATTTTTCTCTTTGTAGAAAAGCATGTGAATTTTTCAAAGTTTAAGATTTGCAGGGGTATTGTTTGTGAGAGGAGTCACCAAAAAAAAAACCCCCAATCAATCTGTGATTCTTAAAGCCTCTTAGAAGGCAGAAAGGAGGATAAAGACAGAATAAGTACCATGTACATGTATGCAAATAAACTATTCTTAACTGGTTTTAGGTCTGTAAGATTAGATTCCCAATTTTCTAGTTTTTCATGGTTTTATTCCTTACAATGCCTCTTAATTTGAAAGTTTTGCTTTAAGGCAAGATCAAACAATTAATGTCTCAGTATGGAAATAATCAGTCTGTTGACAATTTAAAATGTTAAGGCAAAAGCCTGTTGAGACTGTATGGTCACACTACAATACTGTGGAGGAATCCTCTCCTTAACACACTTTAATTTTTAAAGCAACTGTAAGACATATGTGCATACTATCAACATCTTCTCATATGCATTTATTCTACTACTCCCACACAAAAGGTAGGGGAGGAGATCTTATTTAAAAACCATTACAATGATACAACTATTGAATCCAGGTTGCCACAGAAACTATTTAAGAAGGAAAACCACTGTCTCTCAACAATAAGATAATGCCATGGGGGATAGATGATTACCCACGAGATAATTTTGTTCCAGTGTATTATAAATCTCAGCTGCCTTCCCTTTCAAACTTGGCACCTTGGGGTATGAGAGCTTATTATAATTTATTCTCTAATATACATTCAAACCAAAACACTAGGGTATAAGCTATAATTCTAAAAAGGCTTCCCCCCCTCCTTTTTTTTTTCTATGTTGGTAGGTTGCATATTTTCTAAGACAAAACTGAGAGGGTCTTTATAAAACAAGAACACTATAATGAAGTTGTAGGTCCCATCAGATTCTTGCTTCTGGGGATAACAACTCACAATACTGAAGTAAGCCTTGATGCTGCAAGTCACCCCTGGTTCTCCTTACTTAAGACTTTAACAATCAGGCCAGGGTCAGACTACTCTTGAAGGCCTAAGATGATGATTAGGTCTCTGTATCACAAATAATAATTCAAAACACTTGAACCCTCTTGAATCCTCACAGAAGTCTGGCATCAGTATTTTAAAATAGATAGATTAGTTTACTCTAGGGAGAAAAAGGATTAACCATGTTGCGATTTCTTCATGATGATCTCAAAACTACTCGAGGAAAGGGGCGAGACTTTGCTGCCACAGACTGAAGTGGTTACAGCTTGGAAACTTTCCTGTTTTTCAGAGTACATTGCTGAGGGAACATAGATATGCAGTCTGCCCTTTCTGTCAGACCTGGAGCTGTACTCAGTGGCTGTAGACAAGCCTCTTTGTTCTTTAACCCCCAAATGAACTGTGGGTGTGAATCTCAGAAGCTCAAGAAGTCTCACCCTGCTTCAACTGGGTCAGCTTTTGCGAGGAGGGAAAAGTGAATATAGTTTTTCAAAATCTAGACACTGGCAGGGGAGAAGTGGAGGGGAAAGGTGTGCAATGTAGTCTGTTTATTTGCAAAATCTTATGGGTGGTTTTTGTCCCTTTGGCACGTGTTCTTAGCTGCTGAAATAGAGCTGGGAAAAGGGAGGCCCAGGGCAATTCCGCTATCCTTGGATTCAGCCGTGACTTCTAACTGCAAGACATGAACCCAATGTCCTAGCTGAGTTACTTTAAGCAAGCTGGGTCTGAGTGCTAAGCTTGTCATTCCTTCCACGAGAGTATTCCCACTGGCTGTGGGGAACAGCTTGGTTATTTTATCCACATCTGCTTTAGCAACAAGCAGAAAGGTGTTACCCTCTACATGAGCACTAAAAATAGTTGGTTTAAAACAAAAAAAAACCCCAGTACTATCACAAAAACAAGCGAAAAAAATAAAATCCCTAACCCACCCTTCCAACAAAACCAAATCAGAAAACTAAGAGCATGGGAATACTCTGAACAAAGCTCAGCTTCATGAAAATCTACCTGTCAAGTTTATGTGCACAATATCCACTACTACAAAATTCTTCCAGGCAGCGCTTGATAGATGGTATGTAGGAAAGACAGACAACAACCTACTGTGCTGTTTTCTCTTTCTTGTTTTTTTGTAGTATTTAACAGGCTACAGCACAAGATTTAGTGCCAGGGAAGCATGGGCTACTGAGAAGAAAATATTTTATCAGTAGAAGCAACACAACTGTCAGTTCCTGCAGAATTTATTCTCTGCTATTCATTGACTCTTGCCGTCCTTATAAAACTATTTTTCATTGACTTAAATCTCTCGCATCCTGAAACACCAACATTGACTGAAACTTGAGACCACAGTACAAGCAGCTATTTTCTTTGCTAAGAAGCAGTAATAAGGCTCTGATGTAACTTAAGTGGAAAAAAATCAGAATGTTTTTAGTAAAATATTGAAAAAAGGAAGTTTTAGTTTCCTTTATCAATTATTTTTCTTATTTACTTTGAAGGTTGTTTCTGCACAGTTCTGAGATGGGTCATTAGAGAGGCTAGCAAATCAAAGGAAATAATTAGAGAATGCATTTTGTGAAGACTTGTAGGAAGCTTGCAGTTCAAGGCTATGCTATTACAAGGGCTGTATATGGGTTGTATTGGCTTATCTCTCTTCCATCCACAGAAATGTGTGTATATAAATAGCTATCTGCAGGCACCTGGAAATAGTGAGCAGCTGAGTTATGATAGTGACCTGTTTCACCAAAAATTATTGTTAAATACATAGTGCAGTTTGAGAGAGGCTTTTAAGAGATTTACCATCTCAAAAAGATAACAGCAAGGTAGCTGAATCAAGTTTATGATTTGGGATGCACAAATTGAACTTATAAGTGTACCAATATGTTTATTTCACTACCAGGCATGCTGAAATGCTCTGAAACTTTCGAGACTTGCCTCTTGTAGTATTCCTGTTGCTATCTTTACTGCATGATAACAGTTTGCAAAGAGAAGTCCAAAAACTGGTGGAACTGATGCTACAATAATGGTGCACTCTGCTGCATACAGTGACGCTACAGTTCTGGAATAAATCCACTTTAAATGCTCCAGGGAGACATGCCCTTTGTCCTACCACCAGAGATGGTATATTATTTGGTAATATAGCAGCATTTGGAAAAGTTTCATTGCCAGCTGCTTATGTAAAATAACCTGTATAGGACAGAAACAGGTTCCCAGTATGCTGTAATTAAATTATTTGCTTTTAGTGTTTTGGAAACTAGCAGCATCCTTCCACTAAGGAATGTAGTGCATAGCTCACAAATTATTTGTCCTGTCCTCTCTCTAACATTGTTTAAATTGGGGGAGGGATGGAAGGAAAAGCTTAACTTTCTCCAACTGTTTATAAACTCCTGCAAGACAAAAAAGCTACAACCATATGTTAAAATAATGTATTTTTCTGTTGATATTGGTGTTTTAGAATACATAAGGCAACCGATTTAAAAACATTTTCTCCAAGAAATCTGATCTGAATAATGAACCCTGTATGACCACAGGGAACAGATTCAAGTGCAAAGTGGTACATGCAGGATATCCTTCAGAGGAGTGCTGAGAGTCCCATGAGGTGTGGTTCATTTATTTTGGTTTTTTGGCTGTGAGGCAATGTACAGTGCTATCAGACAGTAGATAGTCCCTCCTATTGTCAGTGCCATTGTGGTCCGATAGAGCATCCTATCTGGATATCCTCGCTTCAGGTGTACTGGCAGCCCATCTGATCTCTGTAGGAAGAGTTGAAGGAAAAAACAAGCAAAAAAGAAATTAATATCCATACTCATTAAGCAATAAGCTACCTTGGGTAAATTAAGAGAATTCCAAGAGAGAAACCTCGTGACAAATAGGTTCACTACAATCAAGTGTGTTTTGTCTAGCAAGACAAATGCAAAGGCAAGTTAATTTTGTTAGCCAGAGCTGTTAAGTGCAAGCAGAAAGATGTATCTTGAAATATTTGTCAGGAGGACCTGGATGGGAAAAGTGTCACTAACAACAGAATGTGAAAAGATATTTATAAAAAATTATTCATCAAGTCAGACTGACACATTCCAAATTGAAGTGGCATGTAAGAGAGAAAAGGGAACATTATATAAAGCGCATTCTTGATGCTTAAAAAAAAGCTTAACTAATTTGTTTTAAGTAAAGTCTTGTATTTAGAAATTCCATAGCTAACAAACTGGCTTTGAAAACTTTACTGTGCAGCTCTAATACTGCTCTATAAACAGCTTCAGCAACATTCAAATTATTATGCACAAAACAGGAACGATTTGCTTTGCTCAGTCACATCTGCTTTAAGGCATACTCAGATTCCCAGAGAGAAAGTGCTTCCAAAAGTCAAAGAATACAACTAACAATTTCTGAAGTCAGCAAAAAGACAATGCTACTGCGTTTATCCACTTTCTGTATTTATCTCCTATACAAGGCATATATATACTTTGTAGTATAGTACAAGTACACAGATTATACTGTACATGACAGTTTCTTGACTAGACTTTACAGAATTCAGGCATTGTAGAATGGCAAAAGTAGTTAGCTATGTTAAAATAAGGACAGATATGTCCCATTCTCCAGTTTTCTTTACGCTACTCTCAAAGTTGTCATTACCTGAAAAATTTTCTGTAGGTCTGGCACCTTGTTTGGATTCAACAAAGGCTCAGTTGCTGGTAAACCTGGAGCAGGTTTACTTGTCCCAAAAATCGGATCTGGGGATTCAGTGGGAGCTAATGGTTTGAGACCCTGCATAAATAAAGATTAAAATATCAAGGTACTTAGAAATGTACAAATTGTCACATTAGGCAGGCACACTGCCAGTCATTACAAGGATACATTAAAAAGAGTATTTATCTGGTATGAAGATTTGTGACAAACACATTGTTAGGCCACCAATATCGCAGTGACAGCTTGGGGTCAGAGCTTAGCAAGGAAAGCCTCCTTTCCAGTTTCCTCATGGCATGAATTTATAGCTGTTATTTCTCTGTGCTGGTACTTGCTCCAAATTACTGCTTCTGTTACGTACACAGACTATCTAGGACTTTCTCTGAGCAGTAGGATTAGGATCAAGGGTCAGAGTGAGGAATGAGCTTTACCTCCTGCAAGCAGTAGCCAAAAATAAATAGGCCTTAAATAATTTGGATGTATAGTTTGGGGATTAAAAAAAAAAAAAAAAAAAAATAGGATCATTTGGGTCACATAGAAGTCGTAAGTGGTGCTCAAGGCCCTTCAGAGTCCCTGATATAGTGGATATTTTGTGCAGGTGTAACATACCATAGCCATACCTAGAAACTACATAATTCAGTTCTGTTATTAAGGGCACAAAGTCACAGCCAATATGAGGTGGCCTCCTTGTCTTTATTACTGTAATTAGATTTAACAGTTATGTCTGGACACGTGGCAGTGATGTTTTACATGATCGCTCTCAAAACAGCTGCAATTGTTTTTTCCTAACTTGCTACAGAAATTAAAAGCATTGTACAGTTCGTTTAATGCAACAGGTTTTTGTTACAAACAGAAGCAGCCATGGGTCAAGTTAAGACTGCACTGAAATTCTGGTTTCTGTTCAAAGGACTAGTTGATGCATTTTGTATTGAAGAGAACTGTCTGACAGTACTTGGAGCTGAAAGCAGACTGGTATTCTTTCTTTTGTGCCAGCCACAGACCAGACATGTGTTGTCCTTATGCAAACTATCTGCTACAACAGGCATCTTCAGCAGAAAAAACAGATTTCTCAGCCTCCCAAAATATCCTATGGAATGGCCATCAGTGTTGTACCCTGAGGATGTGGGTTCAGCTTCCCATTCTGCTAGTGCCTGACTGAATATTAGAATCTACTTGTGACCTTTCTGATTATGTTTTGAAAGGCAGCAGCAAAACTGAATTTCTTGGTACATTCAGTAACTAATGCCTTCCTACTGAGCAGGCTTGCACAGAAGGTTAAGTGCTGCTGAATTATTTAAGACCAGTGACCAGTTGTGGCCACAGTGCTACGAAGGAAGCTTCTATGGAACTATTATTAGGCAGGGGAAGTTACTAACTATATATTCAAGGCTAAGTACTAGCTACATCCAAGGCCTTGAAGAAAGCAATTTTGGAGGAGTATTTTTGTCTATAGGAACTTTAAGTACTTTATTAGATTTGTCTTTAAGAAGTTGGTGATTTGACAGAAATAACTACAGAACAGATGTTTATACTAAATGTGCAGGTGACTTCTCCAAAGCTTTTCTTGCCTTCTTGATTGTTAGTATCTCAGCAAATGTGAAAATGCACATCTTTCCTGTGCCTTAAAAGTCTCCAGTTCTGAATCTCCCTTTTGCCTTCCTGAAAAAACAATGTTTTCAGGAGCAGTGCCATCTAAAAACTTCAGTACTTAGTAAATCAACAACTGTAGGGTATTGCATACTTTTTCAACCTTCAGAAATATATTCCTGTTCAGATGGTTTTAAGATCCCCTTCTGCAGGAGCCACAGCAGTCAGACCTGACTCAAGTGACAAACTTCATTGTGAAATCAAATGGAACCAGTTCAGAAAACTCACATAATCAATGTAAAGGTGTAAATTACTTCCCAAGCAGCAGGGTGCCACTTAAGAACACCACGTAGCAATTTAAATAAAAAGCATTGATGTGGGTCACTGGCTTCAGGAAAGAATACCACAAAATACATGCTGCAGAAGGGACACAGCTCAGTTTGCTTAATGCAGACAACTGCACTAATTAGGGTTCCTCACCAATGTAAAATTTCACTTGAATTCCATCCATGAATTATGAGTCTCCGACCAAGCTCAGTTAAATTAGTGCAAATGTGTGGCTGTTCCAACTTGTACTTGCCTGTGGTTATTGAGAGAAAGTGGCAAGTGCTTTCTCTCACACCCAGTTTACTAAGCGTAACATGGCTGATGAGAAATCCACAGTGTAATGTAAAGGCTGAATTTCACTGCAGAAAATTGTAAAGTAAGAAACTTAAATGACCCTTGGTCACTGTATTTAACATCACTAAAACCACGGGTTTATTTAATGACATCAGTGTCTCACAATACTCAGGATAATACTGAGAAATTAATGTGTCTACACATTTGACCTAAGCTTCATTGAAAAAAAAGTTAATCATTGATAATTGCTCTTCTGCTATTAAGGTATTAATCTTTCATTTTTAATCACTATAACAGGATTTTTTTTCCAAGTCTTGGACAAAGTACAGCAGCTGTAGTTATGCAGAAGAGTCAACATCAGCTGATTTCATCAGCATGCTACAGCAATGACTTTTTCAAATGTTGAAGTCCTCAATGAAAGGTCAAGATATGTAGCTAATCCCAAAGAGCAAACAGAATTCTGTCTACCCTTCTGTAAGGTGTGTTTGTACTCCTGTCAGAGGTTTGAACATCTTAGGACCCAATGTATCTCTTGGTTGGCCATCAGGCTCTAAGTTAAAAAAAATTACATCTGGCTAGTATGAATTTGCAAGTTAGATTTACATTTTCCTGACAGCAAAAACAGTTAAGGATTTGGAGCATAATTTAATGGAGATAGCAGAACTTAAGTTTTTTAATGTAAGGGGAGTTGCCCAAACAGATCTGAGAATGAGAAAGGAGAGAAAACTGAGGTAAAGGCTAAAGAGAAATGGGGAAGTTTCTTTGGGAATCAGTATTTCAGAACATGCATTGAAATAACTTTTATGAACCTACTGAACCTAGACACTTCTAAACTAAGTAGCAGATCCTTCACAGTAGAATACACCTCACTGCCTAAAGTTAAATATATTTGTTATGGCACACAAGGCTCTTAGGTAAAACCAATTGAGTCTTTCTTTGTACTGGGATGATGATCCAATGACAGTGATTTTGTGTACGTATTAAGTACTATCTAAGGCACAAAAGGTTACATATTATAGATTCTCAACTAACTCTAAACAATCCATATTGGCTAAAATCAAAGTATCTGTGGCTCATGGGGGCTTTAAATAGCTACAAGCAAAAGAAGTTGTAACAAGTGAAGATACTGTAGTACACATAAATTTCTGCTAGGATCAGGTTCAGTAGAACTAGGGAAAAGTTCATGTACTTGTCCTGATTTGACACCATCTGAAACTGGTCCCAGCACTTGTACTTTAAACATAAGCTAACTCTTTGAATTACTATTTTTATTGAATTTTCAGTGGTTATGGCAGTCATTATCCTCCTACATAGGAGTAGTTTTGAAAATATTTCACTCCTCAGCTAGCTAAGGAAGTTCCCATTTATTCAAACGAGATAAATGGTTCAGACTACTTTATACAACTTTGTTAAACATCAAATTAAGTCTTCTAAGCATATTAAGTCTGAGATGGTAAGAACAATATGGATTTCAAACTCAAGAGATTTTTTTTTGTTAGTATAAGCTGTTAGTTATGTTACTGTAAGCAAAATAATTTCTGAAATCCATTTAGACTGATGTTTTGCAAGCCCACAGTAAGCTTAAATCTGCAGCAATACAGTAATGTATTGGGAAGCACCAGAATGTAATAGCACAGAACAAAGAGAATTTTTATACTGCATATTTTACCAAGGAGAATTTGAATGGCAGGATTTCTTCACTTTTCCAGAAACATCAAAATAAACAGAAGCATAAAAAGAAAACCACTTGACATGCTCAGCTATAGTTTTAATAAATGGAGCAATTAAATCAATAGGAAAAAAATTACTTTGTTTTGGACTTAACACCTTAACACTCATAGGATTACCCTTATATTTCAATTGCTGTTTATTGAAAACACTTTTAGCAGACTGATGCATCTAGATGTGTGAACTGGGTATTCAGTCAAGCTTAGTGAAAAAAAAAAAAAGTAAATTCTACAAAAAAGCTGGCATAATAACATTGTAAAAGGAATTGAAAGTAACTTTTAAAAATGTAACTTCTAGAAAGGAGGTTCTTTACTGTTTAGGCTTTAAGCCCTTCCCCATTCCTCTCCCAAGCCTCAGCTCTCCACTATATAAATGAAGTATCAATGTTTATTCTCTGAACCTAGCTCTGTCTAGAGAGGTAAGAAATGCCTCAATCACTGCAATAGTGCTAGATATATTGGTACTGTATAAGTGCTATACATACTAGATTATTATTTATTCTGCTATCCTCTGTTTCTTGCACCTCTGACCCCTGATAACTATCCCAGAAGCCTTCCAAAGTGGAAGTGCTTCCAAAGTGATGGGGAAAGATGAGGACAAAAAGCCTTCTTGGGACAGAAACTGCCATATCAGGAGCTCTCTGTTACCCCAATGTTTATTTAAGATCCTAGGGTAATTCAGGATGGAAGGGCCCTCTAGTGCTCTTTAGTCCAGAGCAAGGTGCCACCAGGTTGCTGTGGGTTTTGTGTGTCCTGGCCTGGAAAACCTCTGATGACAGAGTGCACAACCTCCTTCTCCAGGCAGCTGCTCCAGTGCCTGACTCTTCCCACCACGAACACATCTTTCCTCCTGTCCAGCCTGAACCTTTCCTCTTGCAGTTTATGCCTAGTGTCTTTTGCCTTCCCAGCATGGAGCACTGTGCAAAGCCTGCTCCATCTTGCAAACCTCAGCTGGCTGCTGACCTGTGCTGAACTTGCTCCAGTTGCCATTCCCACAGCTGCACACAGCACTTCCAAGTGATCCAGAAGTGCTGAGCAGGGGAGAGCCTTGCTTTCCTCAACCAACAGCTCACAGGGTGATAGAGCCAGGAGGCTGCTGACTTCCTGCCTGGCACTACCTCTGGAGCTCCACCACAAAGCTGCTGCCACCAGCCCCTCAGTCACCACCCCAAAACCCTGCAGGGGCTCTTCCTTCCTGCACAAGCAACTGTGCCTTTTTTCCATCATGGAACTTCACAGTGTTCCTGTCAGATCATTCCCATGCTCCTGGTAGGCCCCTCTGAATGGCAACTCTACTTATAATTGTTTTGAGGCCACTCCCTTGGTGTTTTCTGTAAACTTTACAAGAGTACACTCTATTGCCTGCTCCAGGATAAAGTCCTGCAGTAACCTGCAGCATTCCACTTGTTAGGAGTGGTAAAGAACCATTAAGCACTGTATTCAGTCTGATCATCAAGTTCTCTTAAAAAAAAAAAACTTTAAAAAAAAATAGTTGTGTAATTGTCCTGGGACCCTTGAAATAATCTGAGATTTTACAGCTGCTTCACACTATATTCTTGTTTGCAAAGATGATTGGATTTTTCAAGTAAAACTCTCACAGTCAAGGATTCCCAGGAAAACAGAACAGTAAAGTAGATTGCTAACATAATTAACAGGCTAAGAATGAAATAGAGTTGTATATCACAATTAGTCTACAAGAATGTAGTGACTTTAACTAATTTCGGTCACTTTTTTAAATGAATTTATTGGGAAGAAGACCAGCCATAACTTTGATTTCATTTGTGTGTGTGCATCTGTATCTATTTTTTTTCTTAAGACTTGTGTTGTTTAATCAGATGTTTGTTCTTTGGAAGCAGTTCTTTGAAAGGTTGACTTTTTAAAAATCATTCTTATAACTCTTAACTTCCAGTTATAGGGGTTTTTTTTTAAGCTATAAGAATTTAGTTTTTTCAAACTTTACTCAGAAAATGGAACATGGTGTAACAACCACACTGCATTTGTCCCATGATAAAATCACATTACAGATCCTCCGAATATTACTTGGGAATTTATGCTGATGTACAGAAAAGTAAACAATTCTTGTGATTTATTTTCACCAATACTCAACCCTCGTGCCTTGAAATGACTGATGACCTCGGGGTTCATTCTGCCCTCGCTCAGATTTGCTTTGCTCCTGAAGATTTAACCAGGTACTTTCACTATGGAGTGTGACAAGTATAAGCTTGCTGAATGCCATCTTTTATGTCTGTAGACTTATTTACTAAGTTGGCATCATACAGAGGAGAGGTGAGTTTTCAGTTTGCAGTAAACAAACTTTCATGGATTTGTATCCTCCTGGGGAAGGTTTTAGTGCTTTCAGTAATTGGGGATTTTTGTTGCATGCATGGACCAGAGAGACCAGGGACCAGTGCTGTTTCCATTTGCCAGCTGCAAGTTACAGTGCCATGTCCAGTTCTGGGGCCCTCACTTCAGGAAGCACACTGAGGTGCTGGAGTGTGTCCAGAGGAGGGCAATGGAGCTGGGGCACAAGTCTTATGAGGATGGGGGTGTTTAGCCTGGAAAAAGGAGGCTCAGGGGTCACCTTGTCACTCTCAACTCGCTGAAAGGAGGGTGTAGCCAGGAAGAGGTCATTGTCTTCTCTCAGGCAACCAAAGACAGCACGAGAGGAAATGAACTCAAGCTGCGCCAGGGGAGATGTGGCTGGACATCAGGAGCAATTTCTCAAAGAAAGGGAAATCAAACACTGGGATGAGCTGCCCGGGGAGGTGGTGGAGTCGCTGTCCCCAGAGGTGTTTAAGGAAAGGCTGGATGTGGCACTCGGTGCCCTGGTCCACTTGACACAGAGGTGTTCGGTCACAGGCTGGACTCGATCATCTCGGAGGTTCTTTTCAACCTAACTGATTCTGTGATTCGGTGATTTTAAAACCCCGCCAGGCACCGCTCAACTCTGGACCAGCCCTCTGTGCTGAAAGCCCGTTAATTTCTTGCCATAACCCCCAGTACATCCCAAAGCTGCCCCAAGGGCTGCGGGGCAGAGCGTCCCGTCTCGCCAAGGTCACGCGAGGGGCCGGATCCGTTCGGTGCCCGTGGGGGCGGCCGATCCCTGCCTGGCCCAAGGCGCGCCCGCGGTGCCGCAGCCCCGGCCGGCTGCGGGGTGTTACCTGTGCGCTGTTACCTGTGGAGTGTAGGCGGCGGCCGCCGTGGCCCCGACGAGGCGCTGCGCGAAGCCGCTGAACTTGTAGTACATGGTGCGGGCCGGGGCGGGCACCGGCTGCGACGGCTCGGCCGAAAGGACCCGCCCCGCCCGCCGCCGGCGTTTTGGCGACGCCGCACCGTTCAAGGGCCCCACCGGCTCACGGACGCCTGCGCGGGAAGGCGCGGAAAGACTAAGATTAAAAAAAAAAAAAAAAAGTCCGAAAAATTACAGCGGGCTGCACCAAAGCAGCGCGAGCGCGCCTCTCCCAAGCACGCCCGCCGCTCGCGGAAAAACGAGGTCGGCGGCAATTTCCAGTCAGGCAGAAAAGGCGAGCGCCCTAAGCGGCGGGAGGGCGGTGGGGGCGGGATGCGAGCGCGCGGCGGGCGGGGCGGAGGGGCGTGGTTCGCATCAGCCAATGGGCGCGGGCGGGGGGCGAGGCCCCGCCCACCGAGGGCGGGGCGGGGGCGCGCGGGGCTGCGGCCCCCTCACGGCGCCGCGCGGGGTGGGGGCAGCGCGGGAGCGCGGGAGCGGCGCTCTGCTGGGCCGGGCTCAGCGGGGACGCGCTCTGCAGCAAGCCGGTAATCACAGAGTCACGCAGGCTGGGAAACACCTCCCAGGGCACCGCAACCCATAAGCGGTCACCGCCGTGTAACTAGACCAGGGCTCTGGGTGCCACGTCCAGGCTTTGCTTGAGCACCTCCAGGGACGGGGACTCCGCCAGCCCCCGAGCAGACCATTTCAGTGCCCAACCACTCCTTCTGTGAAGGAATTCCAACCTAAACCTCCCCAGGCGCAGTTTGAGGTCATTTCGTCTCGTCCTGCCGCCGGGGAGAGGCGGCCGAGCCCCACCTGGCTACAGCCCCGCTCAGGGAATTGTAAGGTGACAAGGTCACCCCTGAGCCTCCCTCTTTTCTCCCTAAACCCCCACCTCCCTCAGATGCTCTCACAGGACTTGTGCTCCGGACCCTTGCCCCCCGCCAGCTCCACTGCCCTTCTCTGGACGCACTCCATAGCCTTCCTGAACTGAGAACTGGACACAGGACTCAGTGTGTGGCCTCACCAGTGCAGGGGAAGAATCACTTCCCTGCTCCTGCTGGTCACACTATTGCTGATACAGGCACACTCGAGAAAGACACTGAGTGTTTATTTCAGAGTTGCACGAGCCTGAGTGCTCAGTGGTGTTCCACAAATGAAGCACACCAACCACCAACACTTTTTACTTTGTATGTATTTTAGCAAACAAAGGCATTAATGGTAATTGGCAAGAGGTTATCTACTTCTCTTATTATTTAGTATTCTGTCTTCTATTTATCAATGATTTTCTTGTTTCCCATACTAATTAGTCTGCATGCTCAGTCTTTCTCAACTCTTGGGTCTATTGGTTTCTTGAGTTGATGGTCTGAGGTGGTGGTTGCCACCTCCCTCTCCCAGGATTACCTTTTACCAGCTGAACCTGATTCAGCACAATTGCCAAGTTGTCTTCCTTGTCTTGGGAGTTCCATCAGATGTCTCTGTGGCCTGTAAATTCTGCATTCTTTGTGTCCACTATCCTTGGCACATCCTTCTTTGTACATCCTAAACCTTTGCTAACCTCCCATTAGGTCTGAGACCACCAAATCATGTCAAGCCCTAGATCTTAACAAGGTTTGACATGGCAATTCTACCAACAAGAAACTTGTTTTTCTAACACTTGGACACCACTTAGAGCTTGCTTGTTAGCTGCCATCTGTTTCACAAGTTAGCTCTCCTTTTTTTTTTTTTTTTTATTAGACTGAAATGTATACAAAGATCAAACAACATCCTTTCTTAAGAAAATTTTTCATATTTCATGTTTTGCAACAGATAGAGCAATGGTTTTGTTTTCTGGAATGCAATCGCTGTGTCTCCAGTCTAACAAGTGATTCATGTGTCTCTCATCTAGGGATTCCCTCTTCTCCTGCCATCTTCCGAAAACATCTGAAATGTTTAATTTGTTGCATAAAACAGGGCTCTTGCTAAGCAAAGTCAGCATCCTAAACCGGGGGACTGTGATATGATGCTGCTTCTGTTTGTGAATTTAGTGTTCCTGGGAAGGCAGCAGCCCCTCCTCTGCCATAGGACATGGCACAGCTTTGCCCTGCACAGAGCTCATGGGCCTGTGGTGTTCCTCGATCACTCCATGCCTGCTGTGGATCCCAGGCAGGTGACCCAGAGCATCGTGCTGTGACAAGTCTAACAGCATGAGTTCATGGCTGGAGTTGGTGCTGTGAGTTGGCTGAGATTAAACATTCTGAGCCCTGGCTGAAAAGGATCATTTGTTGGTAATGTTTAATCATTAGTGACCTCCACCAGTTAGATTATTGCTCATTGAGAGTCCCACATGCAGTTTTGAAGATATATTTGCTATAAAAATATCTGTGGTCATGCACTGAGTGAAAACTATTAAAATGTGCTTTGCTTATAAACTGGGGGAAGATCTATTCATAGGAGATACTTTAGAAAGTAAAATACCCATATAAAATGTGTGATATGATTTCTTTACCCACCCGTGTAACGCCTTCTACTTAGATTTTAGAATTTGAGTTTGGTGCTGGCAAAAGGGAGCCTCGAGTTGTCTTGGATTTATCCCCTTTTGAACAGACATGCTATACAGGATAACCCCTGCTCAGTAACAGGGGAAGCCTTTGGGAGCCCTGCACATCCATTTACTTGTGAGAGCAGGGCTATGAACCAGAACCCTGGGCCTTTGCTGCACCAGTTCTTACCCGTGCCTGTTGCCCTGAAGGCAGGTTTTCTTTTTGGGGAAATTTCAAGCCCACAAACTCTGTGCTGTTTTCCTATTGAAAGAACTAGCTGGGTGCTCCATATGTAGTACACTGAGTGGATGCTCTGACTCTGTATTCGGAACATTAACTGGAGTGAATATGTTATTTGCTCAGTAAGTAGGAAATTTATGGAAGTATTTTGTAAATGTTACAGGGAGAATTGTGAAATCCCTGTAGCTTTTAGGACTAGGCAGTAGTCTCCAGTAACGAACTGGAAGATGTGCTGCATAATTTATGGTTGAAAGGAATTTGCTGATCAGGATTCTTTTTATTCCTGAGAAAAATAAACTAAAAGTGGTTTGATGACAAGTCTGTCTGTAATGGAACAGAAGACCTTGGAGGTGTGGTACACATATTCTTTTCGAGTAGGATGATATGAATTATAGATAGGTTTGTGTGGTAACAGTCCTGACCTTTTGAAATCCATGGGACCTATCTTGTATTATGATTCTGGGTATATTTGTCTGCAGGTTCCTCCAGTTCAGTTCTTCCAGCATTTGCCAGAAGAAATAGTTGTGCCTGGTAAGCTCACTCACTAAAGTTGTGTCATATTTTGCTCTTCTACCTTTTTATCCAATATGAATTCATGCTGCAGTACCACATGAACACAGGTTTTGGGGCAGGTCATGCATTGACATAACACCATTGTAAAACTAGTTCTTGCTTCATTGCTGCTTTTGAATCAAGTTCTTGAAAAATCATTCAATATTGACTGAAAGCCAGAGAAAGAAAAAATTCATGCCCAGGAGCTCCAAGGAAGCTGTGAAAAAGGTACAGATATATCCTCTTTTTCAGTTAATCAATTTAAGTCTTGATGCTTAAAAGTAAGCTGTGAAACTTTGCTGCTGGCAAGCTGTTGGAACAAAACCTAGGTGTGATCTCTCGCTTGTTTTAGCTCACAAAATTGAAGATGGGGAATTGTTTACCTTGCAAGAGAGATGCATAGGGGGATGACATGAATAAAATTATGGTTGCAAATGGAAGTTCTGCTGTTGTTTGTGTACCACAGGAACATGAGAACATTCCATGGCAAAAAAAAAATGTCTTTCCTTTAAAGGAAGAAACTTAGTTTTGTCTTAGACTTTTGCTTCATCACTTGCTTTAGCCTCTAGACTTTTGCCAAGACTGCTTTGCTTATCAGGCTTGCTGACACAGTGAATAATCAGACTGTAAAACTTGCTGCCGTAGGAAGTTACTGAGGCAAACTGAGGCCACTCACCCTAGAAGGGTTCAAAGAAAAATTGGGCATTTTGGAAGGCCATAAAGTTTTGTACAGTTGACATAAACAAAATGTCCTGGAAGGGAAAGACTTGCTGCTTTGGATTTTAACCTGAGGTGTGGCTTTTAGACACAGAGACAACAAATCATGGGGATGGCAGTTGGACATCTGGTCTGTTAGGGATCAGTGTGGTATTGGCAGCAGCTAAGGAAAATAGGATCCTGTAGTTTATTCTATTTTTTTTCCAGATTTTTAAGATCACTGGTTTCATACATGCACGTTTCTTTATCATGGCTTGTTCCTGGAATAGCACTAAGATTATGTTTCGAGATGGGTAGATCTCTGGGAGGGAATGAAGGAAACAGAGTACTTTGAGCTTATTCTGCTTTGTTTTTTGTTGTTATTGCTGTGATTATTGTATTTATTTTCTTTTTGAGGATAAAATAAATAAAAAAACAAGACCATAATCAGTTGCTTAATGAACAAAACCTTCATATGCTGATCATTATTTCAGCACAGATGTCTGTAACTCAAATTCTGTCAATCTGCCCATGCAACTCTGTTCTTGAATTGCTGAGAACAACTGTGTGGGTGGATGTAGAACATAAAATTGCCATGTGCACTTATGTTTTGTTTATGCAGTACTCATTTTTAAGAGTACTAGATTGGATTTGCTTAATATTTGCTTTGTGTGTGTGTATACATAATATTTACAAACCCCCAAACTAGGAGATGATCACCAAGATAAACTCTATTAATGCAAGAGCCTGATATTGTAAACACGTTCCATTTATCAACTGAAAGAAATAGTCTATACACAGACTAAGGTGTTAGTTACCTCTAAAACTTGTATCTGAATTTTTTGGTGCTTTATCACCCATATGTACTCCATACAGCAAAGATGACTTAGAAATAGGCTTCTGTTGACAACTAAGAGATTTTTCTTTCATAGATCTGTCAATACTGAATATTAATAAAAATTGTAGAGTATTTTAAAATAGTAATAGATTTAAAATATTAATGTAAATTTAATCTAAGTTTTTACTGTGTAACTTTCTCATAACAGAATTCTTGCTTTTTTTGAAGAAAAAGATGGTGTTAGGGAGGCAGCCATTTATATCTTCTCTATAAATTTAGAAATAATTCTCTATTTCACTTCTGTTTCCTGGGCACTTCCTTGTCTTGGGATAAGGCTTCTACATGTGAAGTATTTCATAGAGATAGTTACTTACTAGCAATTTTGGCAATAAAGGCATTGTGTTCACTATTGTATGATAGGGATCAGGAATCATTTTTAAGATGTTGAATCTGGGGGTATCTACCTCTTGTTGCATATGTGTAGTATTCTTTTCAGGTTCCCATGCAGAACTTGTCTGAGAAATTAAATGAAGGAATTGAAAACTTTATGATGTCATTATTGTAAAGCCTAAAGAATGAATAACACTTCTAGGGCAGTAGGTTATGTTTTTTATAGACTGTTTCTTTGCAGTTGTGCATTACCTGAATAAAAGCAGAATGGAAATTGTGAAAACAATGCTTTATTCTAGGTGAGTAATATTCTTTTATTATATATTCTTTTATCCTCCAGTTTCTAGATGTGAAAAGCATTAGAGGAACCTACAGTAAATATTGCTTTCACTACTTTTCAGCTTTGTTGTCATTGCTTTTTTTCCCCCCTAGATTTTCAGAATTGCAGAAGCAAAGTAATTTTTTCATCTGATTGAGACATCAACGTTGACTGTCAGTAAAATAATAATCACCTAAAAGCCCTGTTCATTCTATTTTTGAAAAAGTAATTTCAGAATCTCCAGGCCCTATCTCTGTGGCTTATAACACTTCCCAGTTTTGAAATGCTGCACTTTAAAGTTGGATGTTTTGCCTCTGGCTGCTGACTTTGACACAGATAACCAGAGTTCAAAGTTTTGGTCTGCATACTTTCTATGCTTTTTACTGCAACACATTTTCTTCTTTTATAACCAGAAGTGAAATCTCATAATTGCAGTACTTTATTATTCCTGAACTTTTTCTTTAAACACTGTATGTGTAAGGAAATAGGTTCCCAAATAAAATGAGTGGTATCTCTGGACATCAAGAGGTAAAATGCGTCTTCAACGTTTTCTGTTTTCACAGTGCTACCAAAGTCTTCTTCACCTCTTCCTTTTCCCTCCTTGGGCTGTAAGCATTTCTCTCTCAAATAATCTACTGTCCATAGCAAAAATTTGTTTTTCCCAGATATGTTAGAGATACTGGAGGAAGATGCATTTTCCTTGTATTTAATTTCTTCTTTTCAGCATTTTCATGTGCAGATTCACAGATTGGAGTCCAGAGACAACCACATCCTCAGTGCAGTATTATAACAAACTTTCCTGAATGATGCAAGACTTTGTTATAGACAAAAAACCCAGACCACCAAAAACCTCCCTTGCAGTTGTGTTAGAGGAAATTTTGTGTACAAATGTGTCATTTGCAAAAGATCAGTAGTAAGGTGTTGTGATGGACTGGAGAAAGATGCCTTGCAGTGTTTCTCAGTATTAACAACTAAATTACAATTGTTTTAGAATTGCACAGGACCATTTATGCCAGGGGGCTTGACTTGAGTACCTAAGTCTTTTGCTTTCTTGGCCCAGTGCCCACTTGTCAGTCATACTTAATTTTAGTTGTTATCAGACACATTTCAGAACATTCTCTACAGCTATATTTGGACTTAATCTACCCTTTCCCAGCAATAACACTGCTCTGTATTTACCCTAGCAATTCCATGGAGAAGGCAATAATCAATGAACATGTAGGATTGCCAACACCAGCTGCTCAAAAATCATGAGATTGGGTTTAAAAACCTGTCAGTTTATTAATATTTTAGTACATGCCATGTTTTACGACTTCTGTGTCATGCCTCAGGATATAAGGAACGTGCATAGATGAAAGTCTCCTTTCCCGTGGTAAGTTTTAGTAACAATTTTCCTAAGTAATAAGTGTCAAAAGTTGGAAACTTTGTTTTGTAATATCCTGAAGATATAAACTGTTGGAGCTCCACTTCCCAAATCAGGGAAGAGTGATCTCTGGGTACATGCTGAGGCAACACTCTTTGAAAGAATGCAATGAATTCATGCTGTTCAGGCAAAAGCAAGAATAACAGAAATTTTTCTACCAGAGGATCCCTGCTTCTTACTAATTCACCTACTAATTCAAGCTGGTGCCTTCAAGTAGCACTACTTTACACCTAAGCATCCTTGTGAGAGCACTAGACAAGTCTTGTAAACTCTTTTGGTTGTGTTTTAGCTAAGAATGTGTCTAAGATGCAGAGCCAAAGAGTTACCTCCTGGGTTGCTCCTGGACACAGTTTTCTGTAGGGAAGGAAACTCTTATAGCCTTTGGCTGAGTCTCTAGACAGAGTGAATAGGAAACCAGGACCTTACAGTGTGTCTGCCATGGCCACTCAGACAAGATGCAGTCTAAGAAAAGTCTGGACCTGCAGCTCTGGTGAAATGTCTGTAGTTCTATGGATCTGTAAATGTAAAACAAAAGTTGTCCAGTGTGTTAGAGAGGAGAAATTGAAGTATAAGGAGCAAAAAGAGAAATTTTCTCCAGATGTATTCAGCAGAGAAGCTTTAATCAGAAATATGCTTCTTGAGTGAACCTCCAAGTCATACCTGTGCTTTGGTTTCTATCCCTGAGCAGGCTTGGAGCTCACAAATGGGATAGCATTTGGGATGAATCTGAGCTTCATGGTTGACTGAGATGCACTTAAGTAACACAATGTGATCCAGATGGTGTGGGTCTCAGATTCTCTGCATCATCTCCTTCATTCTGCACATCACTCTTCTTCTATCCACTCCTTCCAACAGTAAATGCAGCCTAGTAAATTGTGGAAGATGGCATGCAAAGATGGATTTTCTAGATCCTAATACCTGCCTAGAATCCCATTCACAGCTACTACCTATAAGCTCTTCTTCCAAGTACTGCTATGGGATAAAGCAGTTCAAAGCTGGCTGAGCTATGACTATACTCAGGGAAAAGGTCCATTTTGTCTCAGATTGCTTGTCAGCAGGCTCCATTCTAAGGAGTTTCTATTTGACTATTCACAAACAAAAAAGACATACTTAAGTTTAGTAGTACCAATGTCAGTTGTCTGGTTACTTGAGAAATCTTTCTTACAGAAAACATTATTTATGAATCATTTAGCACATCAGATATAACATAAAAATAGATTTCTGCCATGAGATCAGTGTCTCCTGCATTGAAAATAATGCACAGTTTTGATGGCATTTATTTTTGAGGATTGTATTCTGCCAGCAGCAGGAACCATTACCCCATGATATCTTTCAGCTGACAGTCTCCTAATTATCTTTCCTACAGCATCCTGTAGTCTCACTGACATTCTGTAAGCATGTTTCATTTATGAATTAGTCTCTTCAGATGGTAGTGTAACTCATGTTTCAGGAAGTCATGAAGATGTTTTGATGTGTCTCCCCCTTGCCTTGCCGCATGATCAGTGATGGCTTTCCTTTTTAAATACTCTGCTGTTGTATACCTGTCTGTGCTTTCTTACTGCCATCAGCAGAGGGATACTGTAAAACTGGGAGTACAAGCAGATCACAGCATTTCCCTGCATAGGAGAAAGAAGTTCAGAAGATTAGGTTACAGCGTGGGAGAACACTGGTAAAGTCCCGCATGAGGAGAAGAGGGAAGCTCAGTAACAGCTCTGCTGGGAAGAGGACTGAAGTGTGCTGGAGTGAGTAGAGTAACAGCAGGGAAAGCTGAAAGGAACTGTTCCTGAGCCAAGTCCTTGCACACATTAAAGGGCTGCAGAAATAGGGAGCCCTCCAAGTAAATGCTGCTAGCAACATCTGCCTCTGCATTGTGCAGGAACTTTTCTTTGGCAGAACACACACAGCCTTACAGAGCCTATAGATAGACTGGGGTTCTTTGTACTGTGCTTTGCATCTCTATTTATAGATTCCTCCCAAGGAAGACATGACCTGTGTGAGTGCAGGTCTCTGTAGGTGGATGGAAGCACTTGCTGACCACACAACATCTGACTGAAAATTTTGTTGGAAATGTGTCTTTTGACAATATCCTCCTTCCTAAAGATTTTTCACAGTAAATTTTGCTGAACCATATCTGGCTCCCTTGTCTTGCGTAGGTTCTGTGATGGCAATTGCTCACGGAGAGTTTCATTTGGCTCAATATGTAGCAGCCTAGGCTTTTAAAATGGGAAAATCTGAGTTCTGCTTTCACAGGGAATATCAGAGCTTGCAGTACCATTGGTGGGGTAGGCATGTTCTTTTTAGAGTGCTGTATCCTATTCTACAGCCTGAGGGAACTGAAGAGGAGCACTGAGGAGGTGTAGAAATAGAGATTTGGCACCATGATTTTACATGCTTTTTGCTTTACATACTCTTGATTGTTTCCCCTTCTGACAGTTCTCTTTTGCAGATTTTGCAGTGTGGATCTGATGTGATTATGCTTTCCTGAAGGATTCCCCATCTCCTTTAGGCTACAGTGTTTGTTGCTCACTGTTCAAAGGCAGAAGGGAAATGCTTCTATGCATCCTCAGAATTGCTGGAGGCACCACCTTGACTCCATTAAATTGTTTGTCCTAGATCCAGTTGCCACTAAACAGACAGTGTCAGATTATTATAATTTGAACCTACAAACTCAGGCTTCTTGGCACTCGCTAAACACTTGCCTTGTAATGCAGAGATTATGCTAACATAATAGGAACCCGATTACTACAAATTCTCTCTTTCCTTTCACAGGTTATTGCATTAATATGACCATGTTAGGGGAGCTTCGGGGAGAAATGAATTGAGATGAGCTCAGCTGTTTGGAGCATGGTGTTAATAACCAAGATTGTGGGTTTGATCTCTGTGTGGGCCATTCACTTAGGAGTTGGACTTTATGATCCATGTGGAAGAGGCCTTCCAACTCAGTATATTCTGTGATCTGGTGATGTGTAATGAGATCTACCTACTTCCCTTACAGGAAGGTTTCATGGATAAAGACAAGGGAAACAGTCTCCAAATGCTATTAAAAGCACTTTATTTAAGATCCCATATACTTTCAGTGTAATCTAAGAGCTGACTGATTCACACATAAACCAGTTTGAACTTTAGGACAGTACTTGTATGTGTTCCCTTTTGTTCCTTTTTGGATGACTGCAGTCTTAAAGTTTAAAAAACTTTCTTAAAACAGGTTTAAAAAAAAAGAAACCATAAAATGTGATTTGAACATTTCATATATAAAGAGGAAGCAAAAAACCTTGTTTAAGGATAAAAGAGAGTTTATGGATTACTGATGACTACTGGTAAATAAGTGCTGGTTTCTACAATGGACTTAATTTTTACTCTGAACTGTAACATTCAAGCTGAATATCTTTTGATTCAGGATAACTGTATCTCATTTGAGCAGAGAAATCTCTAGTGCTTATCTTCTTGCTTCAGTCTCCCCAAAAATTTATGTTGTTTTAGCTGAGCTTTTGTTTCATACTCTTTTTTTTTGAAAAGCAAAATAATCAGTATTGTTTGTAGTATATTCTTTAAAGTAGTAGGAGAAAATGAATAAAGTTGTCACTTTGGAAGCCAAGCTGCAGATCTGAACACAGGACCATTTGCTGCATATGTTAGTGATAGCCTTGGAGCATGAGGAGTTGGCTGATGTGGTGCTGGCCACAACTTCAGCCTGTGTCAACAGCAAAAGGTTGTGTTTAGGGTAGCAGCTATCATGATTAAAGGCAGTGTAGGGACTCTCCATGCTGAGATGGCACACTTTAATGGGAGTTTCCAGTGGTCATCTCTGGAAGGAAAGAATGTGATTTTGGGGGAGTTTTAAAGTCAAAGCCTTCTGTTGAATTTTGTGTGTATTGTGAATTGTTGCCTGCGGAATTCAGTCCCTGGGGCCCCCGAGTGTGGATGCCTTATGCTTTCTGGTAGTCATTAGCATTCCACAGAAAGGGAAGCAACTTCTGAGTGGCATGAGACAGTGCCAGAGTCTCTCTCATTCTCTTGTCCAGAGAGACTGCATCTGCACAGGGACACATTCAGGAAACCTTTAGATGGAAGTAGTAAATCATAAATATTGGAGAGACAAGTTGTTGTCACAGTGTGTAATCCAAAGAAATAGGTGGAAGCTTTTCCTTTTAGCAAAGTAGGCAGGTATTAGTTGGTTTACACTTGCCATGCATGAGTGATCTGGGGAACTGTTTTTTAGCATAGGTCCTTGAGGGACAGGGTGTTCAATTTGAATAAGAATATACTTATAGAAATGAAGGTAGGAGAGCAAAGGACAGGATGGGATGGCAGACATGTGGGCTGGCAGTGTGCTTTAGTAACACTTGATGCCAGCACAGAAGCCTGCAGGTGTGGCCAGCAGCAGAAAGAAAATGGGGCAGCTAGAGAAAGGGTAAAAAGGTAAAAACCAAAAGGTGAAGAAATGGGATGGAAAGTGAGTCACTTAGAAAGGACTTCACTGCATAGAGCCTTTTGCATGGTTTGATTTAATATTTTATCCTCTCCCCATCCATCTGCTTAATTTTCTTTTTTCATTAGTCTTCCTGTAGTTCACGTGACAATCCTGAACTCTTAATAAGGATAAGTCTCCAAACAGGGAACATAAATGTGTTAGGTCCTCTTACTGATATTAAACTGGTTTCTTCAAAACAGCAGTGAAAGCTTAGCAGTTTCCTGGTAGTTTCCTGCTTTGATCATAACTCTATTACATGCTGGTGGAAGTGGATCAGCCACTGAAAGTGTTCTGTCCAAGCCTGGCCAGTTTGTTTTACAGCTTCTTGGTAGAAATAGCAGTTTAGAGTAATCAAAGCAAAGAAGTACAAATCTGCAACATCCCACTGGTAATACAGCTCTCAAGTCCATCCTGTTGGCAAAGCAGGTGGCCAAAGGCAGATAGGTGATCTTTACTGCAGAGCTGAGAAGGGATTTTAATGGCCTATGGGATGTGAAGCACCAGGATAAAACTCTGGACCAAGGATGGAATGAGGATGATTTTAGAGTATTTTGTATTGCTTTGTAAAAGCTTTGCTTTGCATGACTGCTTTTTCCCATTATATATGATATTTATTGTGGAGGAGGAGAATCTTCTTATCCTACACTGACACAGAGAAATGTGTGGATATTTATTTTGAACTATCTAATCTGAACTGCATTTCAAATGTGAATGGAACAGTCTGTCTAAAGAGAAGGCAAAGGTAACAGCAGCCTCAGTCTGTGGATGTTAATGTTTAACCATAATGCTTCTTGAGTGAGGATTAGGTAAAAGCAAAAAGAGAAAGGTCTAAGAAAACAAGATAGAGATGCTGAAGATGGAGTCTGCTATAATGAGGGGAGCATGGTCCTTGGTCTTGTGTTGAGGACAATTTGGTATCTATATTCAAGACTTTGTCTTCCATAACCCAGATGACAAATAGATTTTCAGAAATATGACAAAATTCATCTTAGCTAAATCTCAATCACTGCTGGTTACCTGGCTCCCTTGAAGAAGATTTTTCCTTTCAGACATATCTGGTTTTTAAGCCTCTTGAGTCAATGGAGAACAAAAGGCTGCTGTGGCCTATAGGCTGAGTTTCTATCAGAGAACCAAAGAAATAGAGCTTAAAGACACTGCACCCAAAGGCAGAGATATTCAAGGAATCCATATAACTTTGAAGGCTATAAGCAAGAATCTTGGGCAGGAATCCAGATTTGTATTTACTTTAATTTAAGTAATTTTGTTAGTGATGCCTTTCTTTTCAGTTAGCCTCTGCATGACTATACTTAGTGAATACATTGTTTGGATTGTTTTTTAATCTTTAATGGCATGTGTACAATAGGATCCTTTTATAGAGTTGAGGATTCAAGATGCCATCCTAATAAATGGCCCAAATTTTACTAATTCATAACATCCCATCAAATGTCATCAAGTTTAAATATTAAACCCTAATGACAGAAATCCTGGTTAGACACTGTGCTCTCTTGGCACAGCCAGTGTAGCTGACAAGGCCTTTAGCAATGGAGAAAACACTGTCTTCAAAGTGCTGTGCTCTCTGTGAGGCTCTCTAAATTGAGGAGGAAAAATGTATGTCAACACTTAGTACTTAACAGTATATCAGGCTCAATAGATAAGCTACACTCAGGCTACAGAGAAATGCCATCTTGCTTGTACTGTTTCATGCTTTTATTCTTGTTTCACTATTGAATTGTAGGGCTTTTGGGAGCAGCACTGTAATTGTGATCTGTAGCTGTAGAGTTCTTAGTACAACAGAAACTTGGTCCTCTCTGTGGCTCCTAATTGCTACAATATTGGTAAAAGAGTAGTGCAAAAAATATAAAAGCAGAAGGGGAGGATTTCTGGAGTGCATGGGAAAGAATTCCAATGTTTAAGTTCTAGATTTCCAAGATTTTAATGATCTTCTTTAGGGTTTTCTTTAAAGAAAATCTTCTGGCAAAAAAATTTATAAAATGTTCCCTAAGGCAGAAAGAATCAATCTTCTTTTGGAGGATCCCATGCATTTATAGCTGTATCTCAAACTGATGGAAGGTTCAAGTGCTGAGCATATCTGCAAAACAGTAACTGTGTTTAAACATTAAAAAACCCCTTCTGCTTCCAAATATTTTAGAAGTCCTTTTAGGAAAAACACTTCTAAAAAAATACTTCTATGACTATATGGACATCTGCTTTATTTCTTCTGTTTCTTCTCTGTCTGATTTTATGTAAAATATTTAAACTAATAAATAACAGAACTGAAACTGCTCATGATTTCCAAGTGAAAAGTCTGTTCATTCTCATAATAATGCAGAGGATTGATACCAGAATAGTTTATAATTCAGTGATCTCTTAAAATATTCAACTTTCTTTTTACAAGAATATTAGTTGTGAAGTTGTTTTTTTTTTTTAAGTACTTTTGAAATAGCTACATTTAAAGCATCAAGAGAGTGTCTCGGATCCATTCACAATAATGCAAGGATTGCACTGCTGAAATTTCTGGTTGTGTTGGCATCCCAGAATGAATTCTGTGTTGATGTTTGGGGTTGGTTTGGGGTTTTTCTTAATATAAAAAAAACCTTCAGTGAACTTGAAGCCAAATTCAATCAATTTTTCCAGATTAATTTTCAAAAATAATACTTGAGGAATAATATATATGTTACATGGCTGCTTTTCATTTTGTTTTGAGAGTCCATAATTATGATAGATCTTCAGTTGCTGAAGAATAAGCCTGTGGATGTTTAACCTTATTTTTTTGCTTCAGACTTACTTCTGGATCAAATAATGAAATTTTACATTGATTACAACTCCTGGGTTCTAAATGGCAAACTTCTCAGCAGCCCAAAATTGTTAAAGAAAAAGGTCTTGCAGAGGTACAGTATGAATAGCCATAGAATTCACTTGTTTAAAAGAACACATTTTATAAACATTTGTGTTTTGACCACTAGTCCATGAAATACAGCAACAAGACCAGCAAATTTTATTACATTATTTTATCTAATTAATTCTGTATTCACATAAAACCCCCCACATTTATTACCTTTTCAAATTATAGAGTACATTTTTCTTTACAGATAATCAGACAATATATAAAATTAAGGATCTATGAAATGATAAACCTTTACATTTGTAATGAATAGAAGACTCTAAAATATGTAGTTGCAAACATTCATATTTTATTAATTTGACCAAAGATTTATATTCTTCTGTGGCTCTTAACATTTGCTGTCAAGCAGATTGTCAGTCTTGGTTGCTCACTGTGCAGCTTGTTGGTGCTTAACCTGTCTGTTGTCTGAAACACACTCCCTGATTTGTGTTGCACTTTTTTACAATGAAACCCATGTTTTGTTGTTCCTCCCTGTGGTCTGGGCAGCTTTTCAGCTACTGGAAGCTGTTACAGCTCTAGCAAAGCTGGAAGACTTTTCACACTAAGCCTGTGTATTTTAAACAGGGACCTGTTTTATGTAGCAAGTTTAATTATCATCCTGACCTGCATATTTGCTTTTACAAACAAATAACAGAAAATGAGAGCAAGTTTCCTCTTTTTAAAATCAGTGAAAACTTTTTTATAAAGTAGTATATTTTTTTGCTATGCATAGCTTATATAACTTTCCAGCAAGTGTCTCCTTAGTGTCTCATCTGAAATAATAATTTAAAAACTTCATCCTGTACCTCTTAGGTGAGCTAAAATTCAGAGCACAACAGACCTTGTTCATTGTGCTGCTTCCAGGAAACTGATGGGGTTTGGCTGCTGAATTTAGCTGGCTGGTGTATGCATATGTCCACTTCCTGGAAGGCATTCAGATCTGATAAGATTTTTGTAGCTGTTACCCAAAAGGGAAGAGACAAATGTTTTAAACCATAAGGACTTCAGCTTTACTTTTGAATAGGAAAATCAATTCCTTTACAGGCATGAATTGCAAACATGATATGAAAAAGTCGTGCCTTTTCTTTTAAATACATGGATATCAAGATAGGAATTTTACACTACCAGGATTTTAGTATTTCTCAAACTTGCTGCTATGCACACCAGTATAAGCCACCATACAATAAGAATTAGTATCACATTTTTATATGGCTCATCCCTATGCTGATAAGACTGTTTAATATCATCAGTCAACTAAATTAATTTTTTTTGGTGGGTACTCATCATGACAGTATTGTTTTCAAGCCTTACATCAAGGGAAAGGATAATATTCCATTCATTGTGATATTCGGGATGATGCTTCATGTAGAACTTTAGAAGGAAAATTCCCTAGAGAGCTTCACATTTCAGTGACTTCATTAATGATAAAGTACTTTTAAGTGACAGGAAGTACTTTGAAGGATTACAGCCAATGTATAGTTCCCAATAAATCAGTGTTTGAACCTAGTATATAATAGATGATTAACCTCAGCAGTTCAAAACTCATTGACATTGGTTTCCATTTTAGATGAACCAAAATGCAGGATCACAATTGTACAAGCTGTCTTCATTTTGCTTCAGTTTCATTCTATTTGTATTTCATCTAATTTGTTCCAGATATTAATGTATCAAAGAGAAACTGCCCATGAAGTCTTTCATTGAATAGGGTTCAAACTGGCAGTGATTAAAGATGAGCCAGCTTGTCTTCACTTGGCTTTTTGCTTTGAAATGCTGCACTTTGAAATAGAGTGCTGCAGCCCATGTCTGCATAAAACATGGTCCCCAGAAAATTTTATAAAACCGTTTCAACTGCTTAAAAATATGCTTATTTTTGACAACACATATAATTCACATTTTGTAACGCTTCACAAAAAAACCCCACTGGTCCATTGAAAATAAGATGACATATATTACTAGAAGTCAGGTATCCTAATTACCCTATAAAATTCTGGTTTAAGGCTACCATGAAGATTACTTTATTTCAACTTGGTTTGTAAGGAAACTAAAGGCTACACACTGATTACCATACAATAATAGAGAAAGAAAAAACCTAACCCATAAACCCCTACAAACAAACAAAAAACACAAAAAACCACCAAAAAACCCACTGCAGGATCTCTCCTTAGTGGGCTTATATACAGTAGTTTGAAAATATTTTATTATAACTTAAATTAAAAAATACATTAGGTCATTCTGTTCACATTTTGCCATATAAAAATTGAACACAAACTGTTCAAAAAAACATAGTATGACTTAAGATAATCTCCACAGACTTATTCCTTTAAACAGTTATTAGATTTATGTTTTTACACTGGGAAAGGATTCTTCATCAGAAAAACACTTCATAAAGGATGAAACATTTTGTTGTATACCATATATAGCCTGGATTGTTGGAAACTTCCTGTCCTTAATTGCTTATGCAAAAATGATTCATGGTGCAAATTGGTATTCACAAGTTATTATGTGCATTAATTTATATTTTCCTTTCTACAGGCATCTAAAGATTAGATTTATAGGTGGTGTTGAAATACATTTTATTTTATCTTGAAATCAAGATTGCAACATACTTTATATTCACATTCTACATGGATTTTAAGTTATTGTCAAAATGATGATGGTTTAGGTGTTTTGTGGAGGAAGGTTGTATCTTAGAGTATTGGTTTGGTTAAATACTATACGTGGACAAAACACAAAGTAACTTTTAAGGAATTTTATGACAAACAGTATTTTTCCCAAGCATTCAAAACAGCACATAAAAATCTGCAGGGCTAAGTTCTTACATGGGATCTTTAACCTATTTTAGCTAAAAAAAAAAAAAAAAAAATTAAAAAAAAATTAAAAATGGAGTAAAATAGGAAAAAAATAGCAGTTTTCTACTTCGAAATGGTTTTGATATTGTCAAAATAACTTTTCATTAGAAAATTAAAATGATATTTTCTTCCACATCTATGTTTGGATTAATGACTGAAATTTTAATTTTGTTAAGGAGGGAATTTTTTGTGAGGAATAAAAAACCCCAAACGTTTCAACTGACTATAATATATGCAGGATATATATAGGTACACATGCAGGAATACAGAGCCAGCATCTCCACTGCTGTAAAACATCTAAGAGTCTCTGAAGTCACAACTTGCCTAACTAACATCAGCTGTGAATCTCACCTAAGGCAGAAAATTTTGCTGATCTCATATTCACCTCTCTGTGGAATGCTGGAGCAGGTTTCCGAGCAACATGGTTTTGATAGAAAAGGCATAAATATAGTAGTGTAGGGAACTACAGAGCTAACCTTTGAACACACCAGTGGCAAGAAATAGAGGTATGGCTGTAACAGCACTTAACAATGGAGTCTTGAAGGGAAAGTCAAGCTTGTCTGTAGGAAGGCTACTAAAATTCTTTACAGGTCTTCAGAAAAGTAGTAATTGCAATGTGATTCTTTAAGACTACTTAAGACTAAGACCACTTAAAATGATAATGACTCTTTCAGGTCTCAGGGAAGAGCCTTCAATGTACTGGTTACTGATCAATGTGGCAGGTTTACTTGAGTGAGCAATTCCAGGGACGTGTTTTCTAGGTGGTACTCACTTCACTTCTAAAGCCTTTCACAATTACATATATAAAAGATGCCTCTACAGCACAGTAAGAATAAATGCAGTATTTTCAGGCAAGCACACAAATTTCAGCTGTGCTGATGACTCTGAACTTTCATGTTAGGATGAAAGCACCCTGTTGATGTTTATTGGTACCCAGATTTGTAAAGCTATACCTTGATGTGTTTTAGTATCTAACTGGACATTTCTATGTAGCAGCCTTTCAGAATTATATTGAACAATGCTATTAAGCAGTACTACACAAGAAATATTTCAGAACCTAACTTGATTCATTTTCATTTTCTAGTAACATTGGAGAATACGCCATGTTGCCGAGTGCAACTCACACTTCTATATTTTACTTCTATATTTTACTTTCTTTGGTATGCTCTGGGCTTTGTACAGTTGTTTTTAAAACTTCCATTGAGGTATATCCTTCAGTAAGGATTGCAGAATTTAAGATTATGAAGAGTCTCATCTGACAGGTAGCAGGTACTCTTGTTTTCCAGTGCTTGCTCCAGACCATTTCAAATGATGGAATCTTACTATTTGTCTTAAGAGGACTCTCACTATGATATCTATGTTTAAAATGTGGGGCAGGGAGGAGGTCAGGGAGGGAAAATCTGTGCTTATGAGTATGTAACTTCAAGTGGATGGAATTGAGCTGAATGTATATAAAATTTGGAGAGCTCCCCCACTAAACTACCAGGAAATATATACATCAATCCCTGATTTCTTATGCTGATACAATACTTGCTTCTACTTACAGTTTGGTACTAGAGAAGAAATTAATTGTGACCTAAAGAAGTCCTTGCTTACAACATTTGGAAGTTCACTTCTTGCACTTCCTTGTGAACTCTCAAATCCAGAAAAATGCCACTGACTTCACTGGGTTTACAGAGATTTGTGTGCTTCCTCAAAGATCAGAATCAGGCCTCAAGGTTTTTTTTTGTCCTATAGACCTATATTCTTCATCTTTCCTGAGTCACAGAACCAGCTCTACTTTGTTGCAAAGCACAAAAGTACAAGTGGTTCTCCTTCAGCATATAATTTGTATTTTCTGAGTTAAAAGTGGAGATACCTCAGACAAGAAGCTATCAATGCTTCTGTAAAGCATTTAGATACTGGAATCTTTGACAAACATCTGCTACACATTGCTTAGAATGGTTTAGGATGTAATTACAGGAATGACAGATCTCAGCGTTACACCCATTTTTTGTTCTGCTTTTTTTGTGGGAAGGCAAACTGAACACCAAACTGGTCTGGTTGAGGATTTCTGAATCCTCTTTTGTTAATTTTGTTCTCTCAAATTTGAAACATCACTCCCTCTCCTTGCAAGGTGCTCAAGGCAGATGGACATCCTTCCTGTCTGAATGGTGACGGGCTTTCTCCAGGCTGGTGAGAATGTTGTTCCACAGGACCATCCAGTCAAAGAGGACACGTGAAGGGACCTTCCACCATTCTCTTCTAAGACAGAGCTTAGCAAGCAAGTACAACAGAATGCAAGTTGGGTCAATTTAGGAATTCAGCAGAGAGGCTTCTACTGTACCTAGCAGATCGGAACTTGAGCTCATGGTAGCATTGCACAAAGCTGTGATAGATGAAAGTGATTGGCAGGGCTAATAAAACGATGCCACTAACCACACAAATTCCTCCAAGAATCCTTCCTGGTACAGTGATGGGACACATGTCACCGTAACCAACTGTGGTCATTGAGATGATCACCCACCAACAAGCAGCAGGAATGCTGGCATAATCCTTATTCTTTGTTCCCAAGTCCAGCCCATTTTCAAGAAGCTGTGAAAGTGCACTGAAAATTGCCATAGCAACACAGATAAAGACAAGTAGCATCACCATCTCTCTGTAACAACGCTTCAGAGTCAGACCAAGTGTTTGAAGGCCAATGAAATGACGGGCCAGTTTAATCACCCAAAAGATTCTCATCATTCTTAAGACCCTCAAGGTGACTCCAGCCCTCTGAAGCTGTGAATTTTCCCCTGTGAAAACTGTCATTAGAACAGAGATGTAGTAAGGAGTAATTGCCAGCAGATCAATGATGTTGAGAGGTCTTCTGACAAACTCACACTTGTTTTTGGAGACGATGAACCTCACAATGCATTCTGCAGTGAACCAGCCTATGCAGATAGCTTCAATTATCCTGCCAAAAGAAACAAAGGACAGTATTTATGCTCTGTGCAAAGTCTTCAGGGGATGTTTGGTTTGTTCACAGATATTACCAAAGTGACACTTAGACTTTCACAGACAGCAAACAGAAAGCCATGCCATCCTTATCCTGCACCTGGCACTGGATTTCAGCAATTAGCCTGAGGATTTAGTGAGAGTTTAAACTGATAATTGCTAAGGACTCACTCACATCGCTTTCTTTGAATGATGGATTGCTACTAGTCATAGTACTGGGTAAATATGCCTACAAAAACTGGAACCCTACAGAAAATTGTACTGTAGGACACCAATGCCAATGTGTAACCTTATGTAGAACAGCTGGGTTTGGGTTTTTTGGGCGTTTTTTTTGGTTCATTTGTGTTTTAGGGATTTTTTTTCCCCCTAAGTCTATGAGGCCTGATCCACCTGGGAATGCCTAGGATTGTAGATCAGTGAACTATCTGGTTATGAACAGCTATGTATAGAACCTGAGAGCTAAACTAAAATGGAAGTGCAGATGGAGTAGATAGAAATAAGTATTTGCATTGGATAATACATAAATATTAGTTCTTTAGGAACCAGCCTAAACCAGTCTATCTGATCTGCATCCCAAACACGGGCTTACCTAGAACTACATTCAAACCTATTGCCACTAAATACATTGCCACTGAATACAGATGGTATTTTATTTTTCAGTATTGCATCCATAAAGTACTAAGCTTGTGTCCTCCCATTTACCACTATGCTCTGCATTATTGAATTTTCTCTTTTGCTGTAAATGTAAGTCCACCTAAACTACATTGCAGCAAAAATGTCAAGGTAACCAAATATTAAGGTGATAGGCAAGATCCTATTCCTGCCAAATGCAAAAGAAATCCTGGAAGGGGATTTCAGTATGTTCTTAAATATTTTCAAGTCCCAGTGCATTGAATGAGACTTGAGAATATCTGAACTTGACACTGGTAGAAGGTAGAAACAGAAGATAAAAATGTTGCTCAAAGATTATATAGTAACTGTTGTGCATGGGGTCACAAATCTCCCTGAGATTTCAGACTATGCTCACTTTTTTAGTACATGAGGACATGGAAGCTAATCTTCCCCTCCTTCCTCCATTTATCTTTTTAACCAACAGTTTGAGCAAAGAAAAAGCCCATCATTGATGCCTTCTCTTACCAACAGCTCTGAAACTAAACTGGTGTGAGATCAGAGATTCAAAAATATTGCCAGAAAGCACAATCAGAGTTTTTCGCTACTGCAAGGGCTCTAACAAGGTAGTGTCTGTTGAAACGTTTTGATTTGCAAGTGAATATCCAACTGTCATTTCAAACCTAAAATTCTTCTTCCCTAACACATCTGCATAATTTCTTACCTATTCTGTAATCTGTTGTTATTAATAAAATGGTGGCCTGTTAAAATGATAATTCTCTAATTGATGTAATTATAAACTTTATGAACTAATGTTTTCATAGACGTTTTAAATTCTAAAATTTTATTTTTCATTAATTTTTTCATTCATTCTCTTTAGTTTTAAGCTAAAATTGGAAGAAACAGTAACAGTGACTTGATGTAAAGTCATAAGGTACATTGTAATTTTAGCCACAGTAAATTTAAATTAACATAAATTAATTATTTAGTCACATTAAATTGGACCATGTTTTTCTTTTTTTCATGAATAACAATGGAAGTTCTGTAAGCAAATGGCCCTTTTTCATAAAGGGCTTGTAAAACTCTAGTTCACATTAGCACCTTTTGATGGAAAGACCTTTGAAATTCAAAACCAGCTTTTAAGAATTAGGTGTTCTCTTAAAAATTAAGCTTTTGGAAACTTTAAAAAAAAAATCAAGAAAAAAAGCTTAATGGGTAAGTTTACTTAAATCCTTTTTACCTATGATGAGGAAATACCTAAGATTTTCCCAGTACAATGGAATAGCAAGATTATGGTAATGGACAAACTGATGATGTCTGAATTATTATATGTCTGAATACTTTTATGTTGGCTAGTTGAGGTCTCCTGTAATGATTAAAAGAAAAATTGTATCTGGATAGAAAGTTGCAGCCACGAATATTCAACAATTCCAACAGACAATTTCTTTACATTTTATGAGATTTCTCTGGTAGTGTTGTCCGTATGACATGAAGCATTTAAATGAATAAGAAATTTGTAATTATACAATTTAAAGCTTTTTCACTTGGTATTTCCTCCTGATGCCCTGATAATGTCAGAAACATGACTCCTCCATTTTGTCACCCCTTAGACAGGTTATCTCTGGGTTGAGATTTAAGGAAGTTAGGTCCTGATCATTGTGATACAGTAGAAATTTTCTTCATGAATCACATTGATTCAGAGGTCATATAACTTTGGGGAATAGTTGCACAAGTAAAGGTCCATGAAATACAATCAATCCATTGTTTTACTCTGGCAGTTCCTGGGACAAGAAATACTGTAAATCAGTTAGGAAGGACTGAAGAAGTATTTTCTTGTAGAAGAGATTTGAAGTGAGCTAAGGAACATCATTGATGCAAAAATGACAAAGCGAGATCAAGGCAGTGGGGGATACATTAATGTCATTCTATTTCAACCTGCACTTCCACTTCTCCATTTTGCATCCATCCTTCTTTCTCCTGGCTGGGGAGAAGATAATGAAGAAGGGTGTCCCTTAATTTTTTCCTTCCTCTACTTACTTTTCAGCCATCAGTGAAACATTTTTCATTTTTCCTCTCTTGTCACTCCTTTTTTGCCTGTGTAGATGGATTTTGGCAGTACTGGTGAATCACACAAAAATGAGTGCTTTGGTGAGAAAAACTAGAAACCTCTGGCATGTTGGGAAATCTGGAGTGCTACATTCTGCATTTCCACTTTCAGATCAAGACTCCCTCTCCTTGCAGTGACTTATCTTTATAGTTAACCTTATCAGTGGATAAATAACATCTAATAAGGAAAGAAATTTTAACAGTTAGTCCAGTCCTTAACAGGATATGAAGTTAAAGCCAAATAAAAGAGATATACCAAGAAGACTAAAGTACCTGTAGTTTTCATAATCAATTCTTAAAATTTTTCTGCATATTCACAGGACAGACTGCTTTTATTGACTATGTTTGGACCAATGATGTATTAAAATCTATAACTATATAATTAAATAGTGACTTTATTTGGTAAAAATATACTACCTATTTTAGAAATGTCTATCACAGTTTTTGGTTGGTTGGGTTTTTCAGTTTTAAAGTAGCTGGTATCTAAAAAGGAGAGGGGTAATTAAAAACAAAGTCATGAAGTATTTCCTTGAAGATTTCCCACAAATTTTATGAATAATCACAGAAAATACTAAGTCCTGATTTTTATTAAATTACAGGCTATTCCTGCTCAAACTTACTGTTCACTGTCCCAGACCAAAGCACATGAAAGAGTTTTTCTCACAAAATTTTAAGCCGCTTGGTACTTAGCAGTCCTTCAAGATTGCTCTAATGAATCTTTTGTCCAAAAATGGAAAATCAAGCCTTTGCAAGCCTCATTCCTACTGTAATCCCATCACTGTTCAGTTTTCTGTTCCCTATAATAATTCCTCTCAGAATAAGCTACTTTATGCACAATGAGTTAAATCATTTCAGAAATCATTTTTTTCAATCACTTACAAGTTTCGTTTGTTATCACCAAAAAAGAAAACTATGCTGTAACCATCTTAGCATTTTTTCAACTTAGAATATTCTTTACCTCAGCTTGCCAATTTGTATACTTTCAATATCCTCTGGTGAGCTGGTTGAAATCAAGCCAAAATATTCCTTAGCAGCACTATTATCTATTAAGCTTGTAAATAAAACATACACAGCAACAGGACACATGAGGAAAACAGATGATATGATTAAAGACAGTATATGACAGGGTTAAAGACTGTCAGCACTGATTTGTTAAATTGTTGCTAAAGTCTATTTCCATGAAAAGCACATTAAACACGAAAAATGTCCAAGCAGTAGCTAGAATGATGAAATTCCTGCTCAGGAAGACTCCTCAGTGGTTTCAGCAAATGTTCGGGGTTTTTTAATGCTTTTGAAATCAAGGGCTTCCTTCTCACTACAAACTGTGGAGTGAAGGCCACAGAACAGCTAGTTTCTCTGAATTAAAAACCACACTGGCTTTTTTTCCATTCTGTCCCTGCTTTGGTAGAAATTGTATGTTGTCATGCATTGAACTCCAGTGCTTTGTGTGGGAGGCTGTAATGACCCATCACTCCCCAGGGAAGGGGCAAATCTCTTTCACACCTCGAAGGGGAGACCTAGATACAAACATCTTGAGCCCTGAGATCCTCAGCATCTTTTCCATATATGTTGAACATGACTGGCACCTAGCCCTGGTGAGTTTAAGACTCGGCTGTGCCCAGGCAGTGATACACATCTGTTCTTTGTTTCACCCCTATTTTTCAAAGAACTGGTAAATTCAATAGAAGAGTCCATGTCTGTGTTTTCAACCTAGGTCTTTGGGTCCATTCTTTACCTTCAGTCCACTGTTTTAACTTAGCAAAAATGTGGTATTCAAGTTAGATCTTGCCCAGGAAAGGAGTTCTTACTGTTTTTTGAATAGATGTTGAACATAAACATTCAGGTTCTGAAATTCCACTACTATAAAGGAATAATACTTTTTGTATGTCTAAAATTCAAATGAAATTTTTTTAGGCTGGTATTTTGCAGAAATTAAAAAAAAAAGAGCCCACTGGATCTTGATGAGAGATGCTGTTTGGAGAAATTACTGTGATTATTTGCTTTTGCTTAAGAACACAGCAATCACGTAGGCTTGATAAGTCAGTGATTATTTCAGTACAAAGCTAATCATGATTATTAAGTGGAAAGGGGACAACCATCTCTTCTTAGTGCTAACAAGCTACTCATATTTAGCTTTAGAAAAATAGTTTTAAGGCAGGTAGATAGAACTGTGCTGGCAGTAAGTCAAGCAGCTACAAATGATTTCCTATTACAGGCTTGAGAAGCTCTCCCTAGAAGATTACACTCCCAATCAGCGTATGGACAGGTCCCTGAGCAGAGACTCACAGTATGCATCTGTTGGCACAGTTCAGAGGACAGCAAAGATGACTTGAAATTGCCAGAAGCAACAGAAGGCATTCCTGCTGTCTGCTCCTAAACTCTGCAAATCTAATGCAGATCTTTAGCTCTGATGAGTGGAACTTGCCAAGGCAGGGAACGGAGCAAAAATCTTAGAATGAAATAAATTTAATAACATCCCTCATCCTGAGAACAGGCCTGGGAAAGGCAATCCCTCTGCAATCAGGGAATTGTATTTCAGTGTCTGTAATATCTGTAAAATTCTGAGATCAGATTTCTCATCCCTCTCTCCTTGAACAAAGCTTACTCCTGGAGTTCTCTGTAGCCTTCTAAAGGGTGTTATCCCAAAGGATCAGAAATAGTCACAGGCTGTTCATCCTTTGAGAGCATGGTCACTATGAAAAGGCATAACAACATAATGTCTTTGTGAAAAAAGTTTGGTGGATTTGATTCCTCTTCTGCTGAAGAGGTGTTCATACAAGGAAAACAAATACAGCTGGTGTTAGCTGGCAGCCCCAGTAGCCCTCACTGCAAACCTCATTAAAGAGGCTGATTTTGTAAATGCCAGAATTACTGACCCCCTCACTTGCTGAGATGATGTCCAGGTAAGCTGGAGATACACTGCTGCCAGCTGCTCTCACTAGAGCTGTCCAAAGCAGTTCTGGGAATGGTTACCATGGGAGTCAGCCACAAAATTATCCATGTGGCACCTTTCTGACCTAATACACTGAGGCAAGGGGGGCTTATTGTGAGAGACTGAAAATTTTAGAGTTGCTGGGTTTTCTGAGGTGTTCTCACCTCACCTCCATGGCTTATGCTGAGCTGAATAACCAACTACATCCAAATCTTCAGCCTAAGGATTTCTAGATCAGCCCATTCAATTTTCACTCCTAAAACTTCTCAAAATACATTTTTGGAATAACATACAATCTTCTTACTAGTAATTACAGTGCCATGTGAGTCAAAACTCAGTTGTGTACAGCATTAATGTAACAATTTCTATTGGGAAAAAATTTTAATTTTTTGTATTACTATGGTAGATAGACTTTCCTTATTTTGATGAGGAATGTTGTTTAATAAACAAAAGACAAAATTTGGTTTTAAACTTGTAAATATATCAGAAACAAGTGGACAGATTTTTAAAGCCTTCTCACCTAAGAGGAATATGTATTGCTAGAGTATGCAATCCCAGAAACTTCCATGGGATTTCTGTGGTCAGGCTTTCAAATAAGCCACTTAGCTAAAGTTTTGCAAACCCAACTAGTTTGAAATTAAATAACTACAAAGCAGTCATAAACATATAAAGGTAAATAAAGTCAGATTACAACTGAGCATGTTGGGTCCAATCCTATGGCACACGTAAGTAGTGATAACTAAAGTGGACAGTTCACTTAAAAGCAACTGTAGCTAACATGCTGTTTTCCAGCTATAACAGACTTTTTAGCTGTGATGCAGCATTTGCAAAACAGAGGAGTGGCTCCACATTAGTGGTCACCTGTGGACAGAGAGGCATGCATTTGTTTGCATCCATGCGTTTGCCATCAGACTGGGATCGGTTCCTGTGCAGTCAGAGTGCATGGGTTACATGACCCAGTCTGTACTGGTGCTTATATGTGACAGACTTTTGTGACATTGGTAGAAACTTTTCAGCTGGTAGAAACTTTTATATTTTTTTGTTGCAATAACATGGAGTACTACAGCTGGTACAGAAGAAATTCACCCCATCACTGGTAGTCATCCTTCTGGTTCTAAAAGGAGCCTTCACTGCCCTGGGAACTGTTTGGCTACATTGCACCTTAAAAGTACTTAGGACCTTATCCTTCTAACACTTGGTATACAATATGCTTGTTCAGAAGAATAAAATTAGGATCTTGAAGACAAAGGCACTATGAAGGAAAAATTACACATCCTATGCCATGTTCCTCTGCAAGCTGAACTCTTTCTGTAAGAGAAAATTTGTGGTTGATTCCCATGCCATGAAGACACGAACAAAGACATGACCGATGTGGTTAATGCTACTGTAGTGTTGCATCTATTTTCCCATGCCTCTTGGGAGTATCTCAGCAATTTGCTGCTGTACAAAGAGGTCACTCACAGCATCTACTCTTTGAAATAACCTTGCTAAGCTTAAGTAAGGCTTTTTAACTGGAAGAACCTTTAGGACCTTCTTTTAACATATCTGAATCTAAGCAGGAATCGACAGCTTCTCACACTGCATCTGCTTTCTCTTTGTTCATACAATTAATTTTTTGGCTCAACTACAATGAGAAATACAGGTGCAGTTTTCCATTAGGCTAATGGAAACTATGAAAATACTTTCCAAGGAATTAATCTGGCTACTAAGATATAATATATCACATTCCAATTAACTCTATGGTAAAAGATGATGATTTCATAATGACAAGGCTGCAATTTCACTGTAGTGTCCTTTCAGAAGAGCAGAAGCTGAAAACTTTTTGTTGAATATCCTGTCTGTTTTAAAAAAAAGGGAAAAGCTAGCAAATACCAGGAATGTTGACTTCTTTCTTTATATGTCAGTCATATTTATGGGAGAAATTCTACCAGACTGGTCTCAATTTTGTTCTCTAGGGAACGGGGAAGAGGAAGGAGAGAGAGAGAGGGAACAGAAGAGTGAGTGCAAGAGTTTCATCAGTGTAACCCTAATCTGAGGTCACAGGATGGAAAAGTGTTCCTCCTTATTAGTGAGGCTCAGGATTGAGCCTTATACCTCATGCCCTGTTTTCTGCAACGGTTTGGCAATGTTTATTATGCATAAAGGAAATGTAAACATCTGTTACATTTATACACTGGGGTGCTTGAATGATGCATTTGCAAGAGCTCGATGTGCAGTTTGATCATCTCCTGTGTTCCCCACATAGAGAATCTGAGATGTAAAGGGTGGGGGGGGGGGTGTAAGGCTGTTCCCACATATAGGATTTTACCAGAGCAGAAGTGTAAAAGGCATTGCATCTGCTCCAGCAGAAGGACCTGTATTGGGGGATTATTTTCCATTTTTTTCTCCCACGATTGTAAGGCATAAATTGATTTTCGGAGCGTCTGAAGTTCTCTGTGTGGTCCCGTGTCTCCTAGAAGGGGGCAATAAGAGCTCCAAGGACCTGCACGGAGGGAGAGGCACCCTCACTGCGAATAGGAGCCGTATCCCGATGGCCCCGCTCCGCTGCCAGCCTGCCCAGCCCCGAGCTTGCCGCCGGCCCCTGCGCTCGGCAGAGCCCGGTGGGAAGCGGAGCTGTGGAGCAGCGCCTCTCCCCCGACACCCCGACATCCCTCCCCGGCCCCCGGCTCACGGCCGGGGCACCAAGGCGCGCAGACGATCTCCGCCGGCGGAGGCTACAGCCACGGATCGTCAAGACAAGGGGCAGGAAGCACACACTGGACGGGACACACGGGGACCGGACAGCGGGAAAATAAAGGATCCTCCTACCCTGAGGGCTCCCTCACTGACTCTGCTGTGTACCTGCTCTGCTCCTCCACGCTGCGATTCTCCGGCGCCCGCCACTCGGGCAGGGTGCTGGCGCACAGCACCACCATGGACACAATGACGAAGAGGATGGAGACGGTGGCCAGGACCTGGGCGGCCACGGAAGACGTGGGCTCCTCAAAAGTCCTCCTCATCCTCTCGAGCCACTTTCTGCCCTCGGCTGCCGGGGGGCGCCGGCCCTTTCCCTTGCCCTCGGGGCCGCCGCTCGGCTCCTCCGCCGCGTAGTAGGTGCACGTCTCGGACATGCGGTCGTCGAGGCGGCGCTGGCAGCAGTAGTCGAGGTGGGAGCCCTCCAGCCCCCAGTAGATCATCTCGTTGTAGAAGGACAGCTCGCACATGTGCGGCACGAAGCGCAGGTGGCCGTGCCGGACGTACAGCATGATGAAGCCGAAGGCCTCCGAGTGCCTGTCGAAGAAGTACTCGTTCCGCTCCCGGTCGTAGTCGTCGCACACCTCCAGAACGTCCTGCTCCGAGAGGCAGCCGTGCAGGCGGCTCACCCGGCGCAGCGGGAAATCCTTCAGCACCTCCCGGGAGAAGGAGTACCGGGTGCCCCCGACGTTCAACACCACCGAGGGACCGCGGCCAAAGTTCATGGCTTGGGCGGGACGGAGGGAGAAGGGAAATTTGGCACTTGGGGAAAATGGAAATGGGAATAGAAGGGACTGAGCCCTTTTAGAAGTGAAGGAAAG
>JAOTQP010001546.1:22855866-22875393 GCA_026413545.1 Cichladusa arquata
GGGGCCGGGCACGGAGGGGCCGGGGAGCTCCGCGCCCGCGCCGCTCCGCTCCGCCGGTGCCGGTGCCGGTGCCGGCTGGCAAGCGAGCGAGGGGCGGTGCGGCGACGGCGGGGTGGGGACACGCCTCCTCCCCGCCCGCGCACATGGAGCGGAGCGGGGCTCCCGCTGCCCCCCGCCCTCCGGGGACCCCTCCCGGCAGAGGTTTGGGCGCAGCGCGGGACCCGCCGGCCCCGCTGTCCGCCCCGCGCAGCGGCGCTTGCTCCAAGTTGTCCGCTAAACGCAAGTAACACTTTGTGGGCGTTTATCCCACCCTCGAAGTGAAGTGTTTGAGCGCGATGCAGCTCGCTCCTTGTACGCGGCAGCCGGCGGCCAGCGCCTGTCTTTCCCAGCTCGTTCGTTTGCTGCCGGGGCGGCAGCGGGGTCCCCGTGCCCGGCAAGGGCAGGGCGGCGGCGGCCGTCCCTGCAACACGCAGGGTTCTTGTCACAGCCCATCCGCCCCGGCCCTCCGCCGTGCACATCTGGATAGGGAGACTCTCCTCTTTTTCCTCCTCAGATAGTGCATGGACACCAGGAAGAGCCAGGTTCAATAGGCAGTCTTCTTCCCTGCTTCTGCCCATCCTGGTCTCAGGTCTCTGCTCCTGCAGCTTCCTTTGTTCCTGTGTCCGGCACCTGTTCTCAAGATTAAAGCAATTATTAGCTGCTACGACCCTGTGTGCACTCTAAAGCTTTCATTTCATTTGGCTGCATCAAGTACAGGGAGATAATTTCTGCTACTGATGGTTTTTTAAATTAATTTTCTACCCGAATATGACAGTTCTCCAAACTGAGTTATCTCCTAGGCTCATTAACATCTGGACTATCTTGGGCTAAAAGCAGGCAAGACACAGCTCTCCCTTTCAATGAGATGCTTCCAAGTTATCAGGAGAAAGGCAGGTATGTATGTCTTTTCCAAACCAATGCCAAAGATCTGTCACTCAGGTGTTGTGTCTTTAAAAGGGAATCCGGGTTAAATCAGTGTTTTCCCATCCCCATTCTTTGTCGCTCGAGATGTATGCACTTTATGCGTTGTTCTTGCTGCCATGTTACTTTATCAGCTGAGATTTCTAAGGCACATTTAGGCGTATCAAAATAAATGAATAGCCGTCTAATTGTGTAGTAAAAATTGTTTTTTTTTTTTAAAGCGAGAATGATATTAAGCACTACTATTTTAAAGCCCATTTGTCATCTTCTAAGATATACTTTTAGGGAGTCTAATCGATGTCCCCGTTCCCACGGAGAGAATCCCGCGGGCTCTGGCTGTTGTGCAGCGCGACCACGAGAGGGCGCGGTTAGTCGCTGTTCCCTGTTTGTTTCCCGGTTTTCACGGGAAACCCACCCAAACTCCAAAATGCTGTCAAGTACATACACCAGCGAGTTGTGGCACGGTAAGGTCATTTAGCATGTCTGCTTAGTCATGCTGATGTCTGTTTTCCTATAGCTGGAAAGGTTTTTCATTCCAGCAGCTGCGTTCATAGAACCATCAAATCATTTCCCTCGGAAAAGACCTTTAAGATCATCTAGTCCTACCATTAACCCTGCTGACAAGCCCACCACTCAGCCATGTCCCTAAGCACGACATCTACACATATCTGAAATACCTCCAGGAATGGTTGTACAGTTAAGGTATTTTTCTGTTTGTTAATTTTATAAGCAGCAAACACTAAACTTCTCCCTTCTTCGATGCATACCTTCTGTATTTCATTCTTTCAGGAACAAGCACTAGAAAATCTGCTTGAAAAATTAAATAGCAAAACCTGACTAGAACTCTGGCAGTGCTAATGAGTTACCCAGGTGCTTTTGACTTTGCAATTTGTCAGGCTTCCTGCTCCATATGTTCTAACCATCCCTTGTCGGGAGCTTGCAGAGGAAGAGAGCAGAGTACAAATAACACAGCTTGAAGATGCACATTTACTAACTGTATTGAAATATTGGTTAGAGTGTATGTTCCAGAAATTATTCCAAGAGGAACAAAGCTTTGTGTGCTGTGTTAAGAAGCTGTCTGGCAGAACAGGTAAAGTGCTGGCCTGACAAGACTTTAAGGTGCGTTGCTTGATGAGGCATTGTGAGTTGATTAATGCCTGTTCCTATTTCTGGTTTTCAATTTCTTTTAAATATAGAATATAATTATTTCCTCCTTCAGAATTACACTGTGAAATATTCAGTATAAGCAAAGCTAACCATGAAACAGTGATGTTTTCTTTTCTCTGTAGTTTGACATGTTCAGCTCTAGTTATTTTAGTTATAACTGCTGACTTCCAATCGAGGAGATTTGTCCTAGTGAGCTGGTGTCAACAACTGTAAAGTACATCTTCCCAAAGCAGAAGCAGCAATTTACCAAGAACAAACCCTCAGGTTTTAGACAGAATTTTCAGGTTTTGAGTTTTTAAAAAAAATTAAGTTCTTGTTTCTTGACTTCTGAGATTGTTTACTATAGGAGAATGGATTCCAAGCAACCTTGCCCCTGATGAACTGCAGCTGTACCAATTACCAAAGAGTGGAAACAGCCTTGCCCTTAATAGGTCACAGCTATGTCCAAAAAGGATGGGTGTTATAAAAGAGTGGGTTAGCTGGCTGAGTGTTAGTTGGGGTTTGCTGCCTGTGCTGTGAGGAGGAAGGGGCAGGTGGTTGTGTGAGGATTAGAGAGGGTTAAGCAGTTGTGCAGAAGAAAGGAGTCAATGTTGCATGGAGCTCCCCGTGGGAAACTCATAGAGGAAAGGTATGAAGGTTTTATTACAGGATAATAAGCTGATGGCATCAGTCAGTTTGAGACCACTACCCAGTGGTGCCAAACACTGATTCCATAAATAATGTTCTGTGTGAGGAGCAAGCACCAATAGGTTGCCCCATTGGAGTTGTGAATTAGCAGATTTGTTGTTGGACTGGAGCTGCCTGATTTTTGAGGAGGCTTCACTGAGTGTAAGCTATTTTTTGGTTTTGGTGGTGGTGTTTAATTTTGCGACTGAATGTCTCAAGAAGTATGAGGAAATAGGATGGAGAGCCAAAACACTGAAGGCTATGTGGCAGTAAGCAAAACATTTAGTGATATATTAAGAGAAGTATCTTTTTAAATGCAATTCTGTAACAAAAAAGTGTGTTTACAAGTTCTGTCTGTCCTGATTTGAAAAATAATTGGTGGGGGGGAAAAAAAAAAGGTGAGCCAACAAATTCATTGAGGTCAGTATAGAAATTTCTAAAGAGTATTCACCCTATATCTTAAAAAAGTATGAGGCATAAAGGCCAACTTTAGAAGGACTTAGCAGGCTAATTATCTAAAATATAATAAAGACCTCTTTCAAGTAGTTATGTTCAGGTGGTTGTAGTGTTGGTTTGAGTTTTTAGGTTCTGGATATACTGCTGGGATGCTGAATTGAAGCAATTACGGTTTTCCTGGTGTTATAGTTGTTATCCTTTGCTGCCCAGGAGGAACTTCACAATTAATAGTAATTATGTAAAACTAGCTTTCTTTGTGTCAACATTTATTTTCATGGCTTGCACTGTGCTATTGCATCCTAGGGGTATTTAATGAACTTGAAATATTTTCTACAGCTTCTAAATCTTTCTGACCCCATGCTGAGGCCATTGCTCTGTGTTCTGAGTGCAGCTCTAAGCTTGCTTTTAGAGAAGAGTCATTACTTGCATTTTGTGTCTGAACAAAGTGGTTTATTTTGATGGCAGGGATTTTTCATAACTTGGGATGAGATTCTGTTCGTACTGAGGTAGCTACTGGATGCTGTTGACTTCAATGCAAGCTAAATTGGCTTTTAGTGGGCTGTCTTGTCAGGAATCTTGATTATTTTTATGACTACAACATGTAGGAACTCTAGTTGTGGAGCAGGTTGCCATGATGATAGACTTGTAAACACAGAACAAAAAATCTTCCTGGCTAGGGAGTATATAGTATATAACATGTAAAATTGTGGGGGGAATGCCCTAATCCTTTTGGTAATAAACATATTGCCACATTTAGCCATCTCTCTCTTAATTATTTGGAAAGGCAATATATAAAGAACAGAAAAAATGCTTCAAAAGGTTCTGCATGCACAGATGGACTATGGCTTGCATTTATCTTTCATTTAGGGCTTGGGAAAAATTGTTTCAAATAGATTTAAAAAAAAAAAAAAAAAAAATCTCACTTCTCTTCACCAAAGCCCCCCTACTTCAGTCTGGTTTGTGAGCTATGAAGAAAACCTTCCAGGAGATGAGCTTATTGCCACATATAATTACCAAACAAACAGTCTAATGATGGATGCAGGATTGTCTAGTGGCACCTGACATAAGAGTACAAGTTCCCTTGTCACTAAGGCACTTATAAAATCTGAATAATTTTGAATATAAGTGTTTCTAAAAATGGGTGAATGACATTTAGTAGGGAACTGGGTATTCACATATATATACATGTGCACAGAATATAATCTGTAATTGACATTTATAATGAGACTAACTTCATGAAATATGATGACAGTTTGGGAAATTTGGCTATGAACAATTAAGTTTTGATACTGGAGACTTCATGTATTTGTAGGTCAGACTGTGAGGTTTTTTTAATGTGAGAGATGACTGCCTTCTCTGTTTTCCTTCATCTCCGTATTGAGAAACTCCCAGCAAAACCTCTTGTCCCTGATCCTGGGCTAATTACAAAGACTGATACTGAATCAAATGAAGCCCTTTTGGGAAGAGGTGATTACTAACTGAGAGCATAAACCAGTTTGTTACATCTGAACTCCAGGCAGGCAGATACAAAGCCCAGAGAGGACATTTCTTGCCTGAGGAAGGTAATTAGGAAGAGACTTGCTAATGGATAATTCAAAGGCATGAACATATCCTCACAGGAGAGTAAAACATGGGAATGTGTTTTCACACCAGAGAGATTATTTTTTAAATTCTTACCCAGGAGAAGGGAAACAGTCTGAAGAGAAGATGGAGAGAAGCCATGTATGTGGGTGAATCCTAAGTGTGCTCTCAGAATAGGAAGAATAGGTCCAGCTAAATGCATATAAGCATTATTTTGTCACAGTCTTACCCCTTCTTTTTTGCACTAGCTAACATAAAGACCTACTGTTGTGGGTTGTGTGTTTTTTTTTTTTTTTTTTGTAGTTTGGGATGTTTTTTCCAATTGCATCCTCAGCAAAGGCTATGAGTTCAGTTCACTTACCTAAACATACAGGACTTAATGCCACTTGAGGTGCCCCCCATTTTCTCCCTAGTAACTAGCTATAGAGCAAGAGAAAATGTCCCCAGCATTGTCCCCTAAAACCAGAGAATGTTTAGGTTGGATATTAGGATGCATTTATTCACCAGAAGGGATGCTAAGTATTGTAAAGACTGCCCAGGGAAGTGATTGAATCACCATCCATGGAGACACTGAAAAGAGGTGTAGATGTGGCACTTAGGGACATGGTTAGTGATGGACTTGGCAGTGGTGGGCTAATGGTTGTGCTCAGTCACCTAAGGGGTCTTTTCAAACCAGAGTGATTCCGTGATTTAGCCTGTTCTCCACCTGCTGCTCCAGTAGTGCATGAGCCTCTTTTGTCCTGTTGGGCAGTCCCTGTGCATGGCATACAGGGGATGCTTCATGCTGCAGTTAGGTGACTGAACTGAGCCCTCAGCATCTGTTGGGTCTCTTTGAAGCACAGGATCAGAAGCTTGGAAGTTGTGTTGGTTGGGGCTCAGGTCAGGTGCCCTGGTGAGTCACTCATGGCCTTTGGGAAGGGAATCCAGGCAGCTGGGGCACCGAAATCTCATTGCTGGTGACTTCTGCAGAGCCACTGAAAACAGCACACATTGCTCTGGCTGCTTATTTAAAAGAGGTTATGAGCCTGGAGGTCTAATTAGGTGAGATGTAATCACAGTGAGTTAGTGTCTCACAAGTAGGGTTTTAGTGGATCTGTGGAAAAAATCTTCTAAAGTGAAGATTCTGGAAATGCTGGTCAATTTCTTTTATTTCTTAGTGAGAAATGCTATACTTCTTCATTTTAGATATCTAAAGTTTTAGGGGAAGGAGAGGAGAGTTAGAAACTCTGTCTTGCTATTATGCTGCTCTGAACTTCACACTTCAGAGGAAATAAAGTTAAATAAAGCATTTTTTAAAACTGGGGTTTTTTTTCATTATGAATAGGGGAAATATTTCCTTCTCCTCACAAATGAGGCATTGTTAACTACTGTCCACTTAATTGTACCAAAGTACAATAAGTTTTGCAGAATTAGGTCTTACCTAACACTCAGGGATATAAAATTCAGTATTTCTAGCTGTAATGGAGATAATGATGTGATCATTTTAATTTCCAACTCTGGGACATAATCCAGTCTCTTGCATCATTTAGCAAAGATTTTACCCCTTACATGGAGCCATTTATTTCTAAAAAAATAATTATTCAGCTTTTTTATCATGCATGTTCTTTCAGAGGGTCCAGAAACTCTTTCTGTTGACTATACTAGTTTATGAAAATGATCAAGCTTGCTAACTTAGATAAATATTTGGATGACTGTTTAGAACTCAAAGAGACTCAGGTTCTTAATACACTAAATCTGCAGTCAAATACTCATCCACTTAAAATTAATGAACTCTTAGTGTAAATCCTTTGATTCTTTAAGAAAATGAGATCAGATGTATTTCAAAATACCTTTCTTTCCTGAGCCTCTTGGAGCATTAGAGATGGTGCAGGGGGCTGTTACCCTTTCTCAGGACACAGGCAGACCAGGCTCTGCAGTCCAACGAGGTGTTAAAACCTTCCTGTTATCAGAGCTTTGGGAACCAGTGAAGCATGGCTCGATTACAGTTCCAGGAGAGCCAATAAAGCTGCTCTGTCCTGAGCTTGCAGCACAGGACATTAAATGGCAGCTTGCTTCTTGTGGCTTGGCAAAAATAAGCTAAAGATCCCTCACTACTTTCTGTAACTTATCTGCAAAATATTGGAGAGGACTCTGGCTTCCAGCAAAGAGCTTAAAAACTGGGTTGCAGGTCAGCAATTGTAGACGGGTCTGCCCGGGTCCCGACATAATCACAGTCGATGTCTGAACAAATTGCATAGATGCTCCCCAGGTTCACTTGTGCAAGCTAGTGTTTGCTTTCAGGGGCAGTAACTTCTCACCATTTGCATCAAGTGACTCTTTCCTAAATGATGCAAGAGACTGGGTTATGTCCCGGAGTTGGAAATTAAAGTGAGCACACCATTATCTCCAGTACACAGCTACAAGTGTCTCATAGCCATGAGTCTATCTTTCACTGCCTTCATTTTATGAAGGAATAGTGTCCCTCATAAGGGTGTTTTTCAATTATGACTTCAAGATGTAACCACTGATGGTCTGGATCAGGTACAAATCCTTGCAACAAAATCTAGCACTGCTACCAGAATGATATGGTAGATTGAGCACCGTTTAGACAGAAGAGAGAGTGAAATATCTGAGAATCTGCCTCTCCAGATTAAAACAACTGCGTGAAAACATATTTTTATTTATTTCACACTGTGAAAAGTCATTTGTGTACAGTTTTTATGCTATATTGTTCTCTGGTATAAGTTATTGCAGCTTCATTTTGTGCACGTACCGATTTAATGATGTTTTTAACGTGTTTTTGCCCATTTCAACACACTTTTGTTTCTCTGCTGGCAACTGCGGATCCCACCTACATGCAGACCTGCCCCCACACTTTAAGTCAAGTGTCACTAAAGTCACAGATTCTGAGTCGTTTTGTGGAAAGCTGCAATACGTTTACTAATTGTTCTTTTCCTGACAATTACAGGAGGGAAAGGTAAATTCCACACCTCTCTTTGGAGAGAGAGGAATGGGATTTGGAGAAGGAGCAGTTTGCCTGTGGTATCCCTCTGTAATATGTGCCAAATTTATAATGAAATTGCAGCTGAAAAAGAACCATCACGCGGAGTGTTGGGAAGTGCTGCCGGTGGACTCTGCAGTGCTCAAAACCAGCCGTGTCAGCTGCAAACGAACAGCAAGAGGGCCACCTGCATTGCTGAAATGGCCACTACCTCTGACTCAGCTGCCGATGTACCTGCAGGGTGGAAAGCTAATCAGCCGGCATTAGCAATTTAGTCAGCCCCTAATTTCCCTGCTTCCCATGGCGATAAAATGTGCAACTCGGCTGCTGAGGCTGGAGTGACTTTGGCACATCTTTGCCATCTAGTTAGGGCTGACTCTAGCCTTGGGAGAGGGGGGGGAAAGACTAAGCATCACAACAGTGAGGACAAAACAGATCTTTTCTGGAAATGATGGCTAGGAAGAAAATTGATAACATTGTCTGCAGAGCCATACAAACTTATTCTGATAAAGATTTTTGGTAAATTTGGGGGTTTTGCATGTTAAGCTGCCCAGGCAGGTTGGTAGATGTGTCTTTGCAGGAGCCAGAAAAAAACAGATTGCTCATTGCAGATTCTAAATTGTGTTTTCCTTTGATCCATGTGAGTTTGTTTTGTGTTTCTTCTTGCTCTTTTATTTAACTATTGCACAAACAAGGCAGGAGACATCAGTAATCTTATAATCATAGCAAGATGTAGATGTCTCTAGAAAAGCTTAGCTTGATTTAATGAGAGTCACTTCTCTGTGTTGCACTCCAATGAATAATATTGGCCTGACTCTCAAAAGTGGGAAATTATAGTAAATAGCACAGAAGCTTGTTTCAGGAGACTCCAACCCCTTAGGAGTAAGTCTCTGCCCTTAGACTGCAGCATTCAGTTGTAGGAACTTTCTGTTTGGAGATTTGGACTTTTTATTTTTATTTATTTGTTTATTACATTGTGTTGTGGTATTACACTGTATACTTCAAAACATGACCTTAAGATAGTGTTATTTTCTTATTTTTCTGAAGAATATTTTTATCAAATCATAGGCACATTCTTCCTTCAGCATATCTAAATGCGACACTTTCTCTTATTTTTTAGAAATTTCATCTGTTAAAGCATTTGTGCTGCAAAGCAGACTTCAAACTGGGAACTGATATCTAGTGTTTGTACTGCAGTTTGTTTGCTTTTCTCCTATAGTTATATCTTTTATTTGGAGATCTGTCTTTCGCTCACCAACTTGTATCATTGATTTTCTGTGTCACTTCTTAAATAATTTTGTAATTCATATATTAAAAACTATTTTTTCTGTAGAAGAGTAGGGAAAATAAGCTTTTAAGAATACCAAAACACAAAACAGAACTAACAGTAAAAAAAAAAAAAAACAAAACCAAAAAAAAAACCTAAATAAAACTCCCCCTAACACTGATTAAAAACATTGGACTGAAATCTTATGTTTTCCAGGAGCTGTACTAGAAACTGTTTGTGAGTGTTCTCATTAAGTCATACATTTATCCTCTCTCCTTCTCTCTTGAGCACCAAGCATCTTTTTCTAAAAAGAGGATGGTGAGGAGTTCCCCACTTAGCATGGGCTTGGTCACCCTTTCTAAGGTGTGTGCTGTTGCCATGGCTTGAGTCGCAGCAGAAATTAAGGATGTACCAGAGCCTGGTTCTCCCATTATATGTAGAGATTATTTGGAAAATATTCCTTACAACTGCCTCATCTTTCAAATCTGGCATTTCAGTGGCTTCATAGAACATGAAAAATACTCAGCCAAATGTGTTGTTGGATTGTCTGCTCACACAGCTCACTTTTGCAGTCTCTAACACTTTTGTAATTTCCTGAGAAGCAATCCTTGAAAGCTGAGAGGAAGAGTAGCCTGTGGAGCTGTGATTTCTAATCCTGCACTTCTCAGTGACTTTGTGGGAGTGAGCATGTTGAAGTACCCCTGTATTCCTCCTCCCAGTGTGCCAAAGAGACCTGGCAGGCCAGTTACCAACCTGAAGCTTATGATTTCCTATCTTATACTAGGGCAGAACAGAGATGTACCTTTTCCTTTTGAGGGATTTGGTCTTAAAAGCTTCAACCTATTGCTGAATTTTGTAATTATGTAGCCAAGTTCTTTTGCCTTCCCCAAGAGTGTGATTCCAGTGGATGAACTCAACCATGCCAATAGAGTTATTCTGAATTTACAGAGGTGTGACAGAGTTAATAACAGATCTGTATTTCTGAGCCTCTGTAGGCAAATAAAGTAATACAGTTGCATTGCTAATAATGATGGTCTGTCTAATATGCTAGAATTTGGTGTATTTAATGAATTTAGGAGATTAATTCCTTTGAAAGGAATCTGTGTTGCAGAAATTGTGACCATTTAGATCAACTGGCTCAAGAGACCGATATTGTGAGTAAAAGAATAATTATTTCTTGTGGACATATTATTTGAAAGGCAGACATTCGATTTTTTTATTATTTTGCTTATGTAAAAGCAATCTTCTCTGTCTCCTATGACAGAGAAGTGATTCTGTAGTAAAAAAGAAAATAGCTCTTGGGCTCCTTAAACCTCACAGGACAAATTTCAGCCTAGCATGGACTTTTACTGCTTAGTTGTAGACCTTGGAACAGGGGCTGGTAATGGAAATAGCAGTGGTGAAAATTTTAGAGTTGCAAATGGTGATATGATGGATTCTCTGTGCCTTGAAATTTTGCACTTGTGAGGTTTTGCAAGACTGGTGTGTCTGAAAAAGCAGTATTGCCTTTTTCTATTTAGAGCAGCAAGACTCCAAGAGAAAGTGAATACACAATTCCAGAAAAATCATGAAGAACTATAGTTACTTTTGTCCTCTTTGGTGGGGAAATAATTTTGGTGCAACAGTAACAGTGTTTCCAAATGTTTGTAGGGAAGGGCTCATCCGCGAACAACAAAGTTCTTGAATTTGTTAAGGACTAATACAGCAGCAAATACTGCTTTCAGTCTTTGTGATAGTTTCATCAGAGAAATCTGTAGGTGAATAAGAATGATACTCACCAGCAGTTTGTCCTATAAAGAAAAACAGGGACTTAAACTACAAGTCGATACTTTGTTTTTTACATTTGGGTGTATGAGGAAAGGTGCAGAAGGCCTTTCAAAAAAGGTCCCTTTTAATTCATGATTGCTATTAAGTAGTGTGTCTCTTCAAATTTTAAAGATAGATCTAACACATACTCAGTGCTTTATAGATTACATCAGGGTTGCTAAAGAGCAAGGTAAGAACTCAGGTAAAATGTCAGATTAAGTAGTGTAAAGCCCATGGATTCCATCCTACACAAGGCAACGCTATGCCGTTGCCCAGACACCTTCTCCTCCTGCTTCCCCCACCACAACAGATCATGATGCTCTATTCAGTCATTCATTTTCTTTTCTAAACAGAAAGTGATCACAGCAAAACATGCAGTGACTCACGTTCAAAAGATATTCCTCAAACAATCATAAATAACCTTTCTCATCCCAAAATATTGGGCAACTGCTGAAGAGGACTCCAATCACATGAAAGTTTCTTAAAATATTCATTAAAAATGTTGTGTGTGGAAAGGCTTGACAGTCACCGTGGCTGGGATATTTTTATTGCAACTTTGCCCTCCCAGTCATGGTGTGCTATTTTCAACTGGTTTAATGGAGCAGTCCCTATGGCACTGATGTTATGAATAATTATTAGCGGAGCTTATACAGTGTTAGTGCTTCTTGTGAGAGTAGTCTCCAGCATGGAAAGTTGGAGGGCCTTCTACCTGTATTGTGTGTTCTGTATCATCTGCTTGATGTCCATGAAAGAAGATGGCATTCAGCATCTGTTGGAGCCGTGCTCTCCAGCCATGGGCTTGGGTGTTGAGCATGGTTTGTTTATGGACCCAGCCAGTCCTCAAAGGGATGAGTATCCATTTGGAAGGAAGTCCAGAACTCCTGAAAGCAGATCTGAGAAACACATGTGAACAGGCTGCTTCTGTCCCAGTCTATTTGTGATTTAGCAGTATAAGCTGTGTTTATTTTCTCTGTGATATCTTTTGGGATTTCACAGATGCTTCTGCTTTGATTTGGCTGCTGGGAGTTATTCTGGTGAAATTCATGAACTGGCTTCAGTGAAAATCGTCCTAGATATCGTGCTGACTAATTTTGGGGTGGGTTTTTTTGGTTTTTTTTTTGGTTTTTTTGATATGGTGGGCTGGTTGGTTTTTCAGGGGCTCTAGTGGTTTTGTTTTTGTTATTGCTGCACATAATTATTAGTTTAGCAACTTTTAAAGATCCCTGAAGCGGAATTAGCTGTAACAGTATTAAAAAGGATTATTCCAGTATATAGATAATTCTCCTGTTTAGAAGAAAAGGAAATCAAGCATACTGTATGCATGGGGGTCCATGATTTCTTTCTGCTATCACATGTCTCTTTTTAGAAATTTGAGTTTTGTCCCAAAGCAGAGCTTGCAGGATGGGCCCTGAAATATTTTCAGAGTTGTATGGCAGAACCATTGGATGAAAAAATCTAATTTTTTTCAAAGACCGTACTATAAGAGATGCTTCTTTAGTCATATTCATCTTGAAGAGCAGGAATTTGTGTTTTCCTCTAGCAGTTCTCCCCATTAATGATGCCCTATATCAGAGTGCTTGGTTGGATAGCTTTGAGCAAGACAGGGGATTTAAAACATGAATTTTTAGCTCTCTGTGTTGGTTAGTCTCAGCTGTGTGTTGTACCTTTGCAACCCAAAGGAGCTTCATAAGGAGAAGAGAGCTGACACACACTGTTTTTTGTTCATATTTAAATATGAATGATAAAACCAACTTGCTTGTAAGGTTGTAAAATAGTTTGATTTCTAGAAAATATTGTAGAATATTAAAACTCGGGTACTTTCTAATACCTGAGTCTTTAACAAGGCTGCTATTCTTAGGTATCCAGATTTTACAGGTTTTCATTCCTAGCTGTAGCTGCAAAAGGGCTTAGTTGCAGAGGTTAAAAAATAATGAAAGACTCATCTGATAAATGGGTGTAAAGACCGTAGAGTCAAAAATCTTCATTCTGCCAGAGAGAAAGTAAAACTTGTCAGATTGAGCATGGAAATGACAGATATTCAGATAGTACAGTTGGCATTTGCCTTTCTGACAAAAAAGAGACTTAATTGCAATAGTGGGGGAATTTTTACTGAATATTTCATAATCAGGTAATATGCTCGGTTTGGTGGGTTTTTTGGTTGTTTGGAGTTTTTTGGTGCCTATCTGGTGCAAACAGTCAAATTTGTCTCAAACAGCCATCATGAAAGAACTTACTTGAAGGACATATCCGTTAAGCTGTTGCTACAGGAAGTGTGTAAAATCTCCTTTTACTGTATTGGGGGGATACTCAGTATTCTGAGTGTACAGGTGTTCTCCATCAGCCCATTGTGTACTGTGGGGAAGGGGGTTTTCAAGCTGTTTGTTGCTTCTTGCCAAGCAAAACACAGCTGATTTAAAACAAACAATAATTCCAAACAACAAGAAAAACCACACCAGCTTTGCAACTAGGGATCCTCTAGTTCTTGCAGTATTTCTTGTGTTGCCGCCTATTGCCTGGTGTACTAACTCTGCCTTCAGTAGTAATCGAGCCATCTAGAGATATGTTCCTTATTCTTCCTGGTCATCCTGAGAAAATCCTTCATGACCTTCACTGATTTGAGACAGGTATTTGATTGTCTCTAGCTGAAAGTCTTAAATGCAATGCCAATACTTTTTGAAATAGCAGCAGTACTGCTGTTGTGCTGAGTGCTGCTGCTCTATGTCACCATTCCCCAGAGTGGCTTTTGGAAGTAAGTCATCTAGTCAGACACCTGTTCATCATGCAGGCAAGCTGACCTCCTCTGTCATACCACCTGTTGTTAGAAATAAAGGTCACTTGAACACAAAGTTAAATTCACTGTGTGTAAGCAGGCATGATGCCCTTGATTTAAGAGGAAGGTGTGGGCATTACAGCACTGATAAATGTGTCCCTGAGACTCATCCAGCCTGAATTCAGAAGTGAAATTCCTCCTACCAACAGAACAATGAGTGATTGTCTTCTCGCTGCACTGAGGAGATCTGCATAAGGAAATTGTTCTGATTTTCAAAACTAGAGGCAGAACTGGTACCTGAAAAATTCAGGTCAAATGCATCTGCAATGGAAACACCAGGCAGCCTTTAGAGACACAGGAAGGCACTGAGGGTACATTTCAATAAATCACACTTTGGTGTTGCTTGCCTGAGATCATTCAAGCTCCAGAAAAACTGAACTGAACAGATGCTGAGTCCTTGACTTAAATTAATTCTGCTCAGATGAATGTACTGTACTCTACTTAAATAGGTGTCATTAAGCACCTTTCACAGCTTTTTAGCAGGTGTTAAGCATGGAAAATAGATCAGTTGAAAGAAAGGGAGAGATAAAGAGTAAATTTGCTGTGGAGTGTTTAATATCTATCCAGTATTGTGTTGAAGCCCAAAATGACTTCATTTCAGAATGCTGCAGATGTGTGCAATGCTCCAGTGTGCTTCCAACTGCTCTCATTTGCAGCCTTACCTGTGTCAAAGTTAAAAATCTATATAATGGTATTGCTTTAGCTCCACTGGAGTCAACCACAAAATTTGCATGGACTTGAACAGAAACTAGACATAAACCTAAGGGCTGTTTAAAACTGGCAAACAGAATGGGATACAAAACTGAATCCTAGAGCTGCAGGCTTTTTCTCCATTAAGATGTGGACAGGAAATTAAATTGCTAGCTCTAACAAAAGCTCTAGATTGGTAAATCTTATTTTTTTCTTTTTTAATCTGATTAGAAATATAAGGTATTTACTCTATAACTGAGATTATTATCAAAAACTGAGAATTATGTCAATGGAGTGGAAGAAATACATCTAGCCATCAGTAGAAGATTAATAATAAAACCTACTTTAACATCCCTCCCTCAAACCTAAAGTAATTTTTCCATTGCAATGGACTGGTTTTCATTAAAGCAAATTCAGTCATAACAAGAAGGCAGGTACATATAGGTCCAGATCTGACTTATTTTGCACCAAAAAGACCCCAACAACAACAAAAAAAAGAGAGAACACCTTGATTGAATTGTATGATTTATAGGAAATGAAATTGTGTGGTGTCAGAGAAGTGCCTTTTGGTAGGCTATAGCACCAATCTATAGAACACTATGATTCCTATTGAAAAACCATTACCAGAGATCTCTTTTTAACTACCCTCTCAATTAATAACTTGTTGCCAACCATAAGAACCATTTTTATCTGCACATTGATTTAGTGAAATTCTTATGACTTTAAGATTTGGATTCAACATCTAAATCTGCAGTCTACTAGTAATTCAGCAATTAGCTTTAAGCTACTGTTTAAATAATTTAATGAAAATAGTGACAAGTTTAACAAGTTAAGAGTCTCTTGAGAGAACTGACTCAGAGTCAATAAAAAATCCAATGTTATTTCTGATGCCAAGAGCAGATGATTTTCTCTTGTAAGAGGTTTGGGTTTTTTTTTTTTTTTCTGATTTGTATAGAAGTTGGTGTGAAAGCATCTCTTAAAGATTACACCTAGTTTCTGTTTTGTACAGACAGCCGAAAGTTTCTATTGCTTGTGATAATAAACACTGAATTTAGTATTTCTGTAAACATAAAAGACAGCCCCACCTTATATAATGTTGTTGCAAAACGGTAGTTATATAAGTTTTTTTATACTTGTAATAATGAGTATTGGTGTGGAAAAATATTTTTGTTGCTAATTAAGTGACACCAATATGAACTCTGTCTCTGCTATAAATTCATTAATGAGATTTTGCAAGTTATGATGTGTATTTGTGTTGGTAAAAAAAAAAGTGCCTGTACTTTTAGCTGCCTGTAAATCAGTCTGATCAATGTGCAACTGTGTTAGCTGGCATGTTTGTTCACATGAGAGCAAAGTGACTTTGTACAGACTACATTTTATTTTTGAGCTATAGGACAAGTCCATAAACTACTCAAGTCCTAGGTGGTGGTGATTTACTCTCAGTGTAGCAGTTTAAGCTGATAAGACATGATCTTTTGTGGAGCCCTTTGTAGTTTGTTTAACTCTTTGCATGGATTATGTACATGCAGCCAGTTTATTTGTTGTAAGAAAGTTTTGCAGCAAGGGAGCTGGATTTCCTTGATGTAAATTCATAAACTTGAACAGCTGAATGTTACCTGTACAAAAAAAAAAAAAAAAAAAAAAAAGCCAAAAATAAAAAAACCCAAAAAAAAAACCAAAAAACCCTCTAGGGTCCCATAGGGTATGGGCCAAGGATGGGAAAGCCTTTTCCTTTCTATTGCATTAGCACAAGAGTGAGTCTCTGTGAAAGCTCTACAGGAGGATGAACATTTTTCTAATGAGGGTTCAAGCAACTCCTTCTTCAATGTTTTTGTCTATTTCACTAAGATGTTTCTACCTGTAAGATCCTGAAGCATTTCAATCTGAAATACACACCTCTATCAATATATTTTATTTTACTCCTCTTCACTGTCAGTAACAGTCAAGTAATTTAGGAAGATTTGTCTTCAATTCTGGTATCTTTTGTGAGGAAGCATATAGGTTGGACATGTTTTGATGGTGTTGTTTAGATTCAGGCTTTTTGTAATTAAGGAACTTCTGGAATTGGGGAACTTTGAAATTAAATTCTATGGACACAAAACAAGATGCTGTATGACAGGTGCAATGGAAGTTCTCTTATTCTATGACTTCATGGAATGATAAAACTGTCAGTACTTTTTTAAACTTTTATCTTGGCTCTGCAATAGAGGAAAATGAGAAAATTCGATTTGAAAATTGAAAATTCAGGAATAAATTTTTTTTGATAGCAGATTCCTATTACCTTTGTCCACTTAATTCCACATTTAAGAAAGAAGCCTTTGTACTATCTCTAATAGAAAAAAAAATTTGTAATAGTGTTCTTTTAAAGACATTGAGAAAATTATATAGCTTCAGTCAACCTTATAGGTGTGTAATAGACATGATTTAGGTGCATCTGATGAGGCTAAAGTGAAAAAGCCAAAAAGGAGGGTGCAGCCTGGGTAAGTCAATAGGCTCTGTGTTGGGAGTACTGTGAAAGGTCCTTGGTCATCTCTCAGTCCCTGCAGTCCTTCAGGACTGCTGATCTAGCTCACCATGGGGGCAGTTGGCAAGCCTGGACCATGGAACTACTCTGTGCTTTAAAATGATCTTTTTAACACTCCATTCTTTCCTTCTTGGCTTTGCTTTGGGGGACCATGAGGAGGAATAATGGGCTGCTTAGGGTGGCACAGCAAAGAAAATTGTAGAATGAGGCTCTCAGGTAATCTGTGTCTCTAACAGGAATAATCTGTCTTGCATCTTAAAGTTGCCACAGAAATGTGGCTTCTTTCAAACAGCACAAGTATCAGTCTATAGCTAAACACAGTTCATATACCAGGTTAAGGCTCTTATCTGTTTGTGGTTTTTTCTTAAGAATCTTACAGTTGAAACATGAGTTTTCTATTCTATTTAATCTAGAAAAATGAAGAGGTTTATGTAAGCTTAATTTTTCCCGTTCTGTACGCTGAGAGAGCACTGAAAAGAAACTGTATGCAGGCTTTTGTATATGCTACACCAAAGTAAAATGTACTGCCAGTGCTGCAATTCTGTATCCATTAGCTGGCTGTGCCCACTCCCAAAGCAGTGACCTTGAACTATGGACACTGTGCACCTCAGGCTGTGCTGGTGCTGACTGTGTGAGCTGTGTTACTGTGAATAATAAGGCCCAGTGATTTGGTACTAAGGCATATAAACATCGTTCTTTCTCCATTTATCTGGTCTGTGATGCATTCTCAGTCTGGCAGCTGTAAGCAAGGGTGGTTTTCTTACTGTTTTCAGGCTGTCCCCCTGAAAGGACAGGCTGGGACCATGGAGCTGCTGAGCTGCTCTCTCACCTTCTGTGTCTTCAGGAGCTGCCTTCCTCTTCCACAGGCCATGCCTTCAGCTGATGGAAGCAATGGTCTGCTTCTGTCCAAATCCACTCCATGCTGGATGAGGGGACATTGTAAACTTCCTAGTGTGGGGAATCCCCCTGATGTCCAAGTGCAGACTTAATGCCTGCAAGCTCTTTTCCTCATTTTTTGTTCAATTGGTAATGGCTGTGACAAACCAACTATTTGAATTAACTGTTCTCTTGCCTTGCAAGTTTAGCCTGTTTCATTTACTCAAGCAGTAAACCAGAGTAAAAATAATAACTCTGTTCTCTGCTGAGGTCATGTTATTGTGCCTCTGGAAATACCCAGCTGGACAGAATTGGTACTTCCCAAGGAGTTTCTGCTGACTTTGTTTTTGGCTCCCACAGATCTTTTCCGAAGAGGAAAATTCCCCTTTTTTTTCCTTTCAATGCTTGAAAGTGCTGCTGTTTTAAAAAGAAGAATAAATCACTGTATCACATGTCTGTTGCATGTGTTTCAGAAATATGCTTCCCAGTTGCCGTTTTGACACAAAGTTGTAGTCACTTGAGAAATTAAGTGTCCTAGAAGTAGATAAAAACTTAATAGTCCCAGATTTCCTTAGAGGAGATAGGAAAGACAGGATGTAATCGTTTGAAGCACCAGGGACGATCATCCCTCCTTCTAATCAACACAGTTTGCTGCAGCTCAGGATGAAGTGAAATTTTAGTTTGGTAAGACTCAACCTGCACGTGTAAATATCCAGGGCATAAAACAAATAATAAATCATCCCCTTTGTCACAGGAAGATGATAACAAGCATTTCTCTTCCCAGGAAGCATGCCACAAAAGGATAAAATTGTTTGTAAGGTGTATGGATTGTTTCCTATGGTGTGAACTTTGTATAAACCGCGGAAAATGGCTTCATATTACATCAGTATTGATGTTTTTGAAGCATCTCTCTCATCGGATGATTTGAAAGCATCTCTTTCGACGCTTTCTGCCTCCGAGACCAGCTGCTACATTTATCTTTATTTTGTCGTAGATGTTTTCTGCTGCCTCCTGCGAGCGGCGGGGAGCTCCGAGAGGCGCCGGGCCGGGCCGGGCCGGGCTGGGGGCGCCGGAGCCGCCCGCGGGACCGCGCTCCGGAGGCGAACAAAGGGGCCGCCAAACCCATCACCAACAGGTGCTGCGCAAGAATCTAAACTTTTTTTCTGGGATGTTACTCGGAGTTGCCAAAGGACAGAGATCCCTCGGCCGCTCCGGTGAAGAGGCAAACACCAGAAAAAAATCTCCGGGGCCGGAGAGGAGAGGGACAAAGCGGCGGGAGCCCGCAAAGCGCGGCGTGCTCGGGGCAGGGCGGGGAGCGCGGCCGCGCACCGCACCTCCCCCGGCCCCACCCCACCTGCGGCCGGCCCGGCCCGGACCCGCCCCGGGGGGAGCGCCGCTTAACCCCTTGGCCGCCGGCGGCTCCGGAAGCGGCGGCGGCCCCGTGGGGCGCTGTGTCCTGCGCCCGGGCGGGGAGGGGTGGCGGCGCGGGGTGGGGGCGAGCGCGGCGCGGGGGGGCGTCGGCGGGAGCCGCTCCCTCCTTGCCCAGCCCGGCCCGGCAGAGGCGGCAGGAGGAGGAGGAGGAGGGCGGCGCAGAGCGCAGACATGGCGGCCAACATGTACCGAGTGGGAGGTATGTGCGGACGCGGCCTTGCTGCTTTATGTGACTGACTCTACAACTGAAGGGCTGGAACTGCCCTGCCTGTCCCAAACCCAAGGAGATCAGA
>JAOTQP010001546.1:22875984-22888291 GCA_026413545.1 Cichladusa arquata
TTGTGGTTATTTTTGTTGTAATACTTTCATGAGAATGCAAGTTAACCACAAACTGCAATCCTGATTGTGGCCCTGCCCCCGCCCGCCCTCGCCATCGCGGCGGAGCTCCTCCGCGCCTTCCGTGCTCTGCGGGGATAAATAATTAATCCGGCCGTGTAACCGGGGGATTTCTGTCCGCTTCCTTCGCTTACCGCCGTGACCCCTGAGGAGCGCCCTGATACGTGACTGCCTGGCGGAGGGCGGCGGGGAGAGGGCATTTAGGCGGTGAAAAACACGGCACATGTTTGTCTTCCCATCCCGTCCCATTCGTGTCGAAAATGACCCGGATAACTTTGGCTCCCTCACGGAGGGAGCGATCGTGGCAGTGTGCCCAGTGCTGTGCCTCAGGTGCACCGCTCAAGTTAGGTGTGCGGTACTGGGTGCTCAAGAATCGCTCTGTCCTGTTCTCTCAGCAGCCAGAGCTGAGAGAAAAGATGCGTGGAAATGAGGGGTGATGATAGTTTGAATCCCTTTCTACAGATGTTTCCAGATACCCTGACAGAGCCACAGATCTTCCATCTGCATGCTCTCTCATTAGGGTATTTAGATTGTAGTCCCATTAGTCTTTACTCAGGACAGTAATCCTTCTCTGAGCAAGTAGTGGGCAGGTTTTACCTCCTAGGTTCTCTCTTTTTTCGTTGTAGTCTTAATAAGCACTCGTGAACACCGTCCAGAAATCATATTCTTTCATCAGAACTACCTAACATACCTTTTCGTTGTATCATAGTGTCAAAGTGTTGCAGGAGACTTTTATACATTGTTGTAATTTCTCATCCCAGTTTTAAAAATAAAGTTTATATGGTGCAGAAGTCCAATATCAAATTTAAAGTGTGGTTGGCATTTGATGGGTACTTTTTCATTGGACAAAAACAAGTTTTCGGAAAACTATTGAAGGATGTGCACTGCATGTCAATTATTTGTATGTTACATGGGAGCTTTGAGGATATGAGTTAACTTCCATACATACACTCTATAAGTTTTTTTTTTACTGGTGATGCTGGAAGAGACTTTGTCCTGCAAGATCCTTGCTAATCTCATGACAATTTCTGCTTAATATAGTTTTCATCTTACTAGACAGAGATAACAACAAGAGCAAGTATTATAAAACATACATTACTCATTGGGACAACTCTACTGCCACAGCACCTGATAATAAATATGAGGTGCCATCTCTTAGAGAAATGTTAATCTGCATAATATAGAAACTCAATAAAGTGCTCAGTTCTTAAATATTCCCTAATCAATTGTGAGAAGTTATTCCTCCTCTATCAAGATTTAGGAAGTGTGTGGATTACTGGATTACTGTGTAAACTTTAACACAAAGCATTTAACTTTTTTTCCATCTTAATTGTTAAAGCAGGTGTAGTGCAGTTATAACCAGAATTTAGGAACAAATTATATTAACTCTCAGCATACACAAATACATCACTGTCCCAACATTTATGAAGAAATCTCAGCCCTTTGAAAACTTCTAGATTTAGAAGAAAATTTTTGCACTAATAGTGATATGTCTTTACATAGTTTTTGGTATTTCAGTGACTTTCTCTTTTTTCCTTTCAGATTATGTTTATTTTGAAAATTCTTCCAGCAATCCATATCTCATTAGGAGAATTGAAGAACTTAACAAGGTACAAACATACAAGATTCTTTCTTAACCTTTGGCAGCAGTCAATGTGCTTGTTAAAACCTGAGAATTATTTTCATCCCTTAAGATTTCTACTGTGGTAGAGTTTTCTGGTAGTTATGAAAAACTTGCTATGTGATATCCTGTGATTCTGCCCTGTTACCTAAGGAAACACCCAGTTGCTCCTTCCTGGTGAACAGGATTACTCTGCTGCAAAAATTTTTCTAGTGAATTCTGTGGATTCTTGGAGAAATGAATGAATTTGATTCTCTGGCTGAGGATGACACTGTGAATCCATCTGGAATGACAGCCATCATGTAATGTGTCTGCTTTTAGATAGACGCCTAAAGAGCTGGAAGGTACCAGCGAGACTTTGCAGTGATCAAATAACAGAATATGTGACTTCTGTGGCTGTTTATTGCTCTGCTGTTGGCAGCTGTGAATGAAGAATGGGCTTTTGAATAAAGTACAGGCTGTGTTCTCTGTTCTCTGTCTTTATCCTGAGTGTATTTTCCTAAAAAAATGGGGGCTCTATTGACTGTCATTTTGTGGAAAGCATGATTATTTTTCTTCGCTCTTACACTACTAAGAATAGCATGAAGTTTCTAAATGTATTATTATTTTTACTTTTCCCTCAAGCAGTATTAACACTTACTGATGCATTACTTCAAAAGTTAATTGTCAAAATGCCTATCATGATGTAAGCAACGATTAAGATATTTTTTTCCAGTGGTTAGAAAGTGAATTAAAAAATTGGTGGTCTGCAAGTGGTTTTCTTCTTATTAATGAAACAATACTATGCCATAGCAGACATCAACCACATTAACTGTTAGTGCTGTCCAACACAACATCCGCTGAACTTGTGCATGGCAAATAACTTTTGACCTTTTTTTGGGGAAGAAAATTTTTTTTTTACAGTAATTGACTTGATTCCAATCATGTATTGAATGTAATGTTTATTATTTTTAAACTACATTCCTATAATTTAATTTTGCTCGTGCAGCGTAAAACAGAGTCATATATTGACTTTTTTCCTTAAAGAAAGGTTGGAGGTTGTAGTTCAGACATCGTAAATGTGAATGGTTTGCTTACATGTGTTAAAGGTATTGAGCAAATGTGGAGATGTTATGTATATATGTAATGAAATGCTTTGATTATTGTTCTATCAGGGACAATTTTTTTTTTTTGTAAGAAACCTAATCAAAACATTATACTTTTTAGTACTAAATAAATAGCTCAAGGTAAAAAAAGTACTTTTGTACCCTTCAAGGAGGAGGACACAGCTCTTCAAATGGTAGTAAATTCCGTATAGCAGATCATGGTCCCCATAATGGGTAATGAAAACAACACTGAACTAAATAGCTCTTTTATCTTAGGAGCTGTTGTAACTTTTTCAAATAAACCTTTCAAAAGTCTTTCAAAAATGCTTTTTCAATAAATATTATATTAAATGAGATTCTGAAAAAATACCAGAGTACTTTGAAATATGCATTTTTGTCTAAAGCTTGATTGTAAAGAAACGTTCACAAGATTCTAACATTTCTGAAGGATTCTTATGTTGACATGGTACTGGCATTACCCCTCTGAACACCTGAATAAAATACAAATTCTGAGGACTCAATAATTGTAGTTAATCCTCTTGTCTGGTCTGAAATTGGTACTGGCCCCTTTCAAGAACATTTTATTTATTGGAGTAATTCTGTTGATTTCAGCTTGACTGATCATGTGAGAACTACTGATATGAGGGAACACTCCAAGCAGAGAGCATTTAATTTGTGTTACTCAGCTGAGGAGGGATACATTCTGACTTGATTTTCTCTCTCTTTTGTAGACTGCCAATGGGAATGTGGAAGCAAAAGTGGTGTGTTTTTACAGGCGAAGAGATATTTCTAACAGCCTTATAATGCTTGCAGATAAGCATGCTAGTAAGTAGATGGTGTAGGGCATTTTTTCTTATTAACACAGCCTGCTCAATTTCTGCAACTGCTTAAAATTGGAGGTTTTTTGGCGTGTATGTATTTGTTAGGCATTTGTTAATATCCAGTTAGTTACTTAGTATTATCTGATAGTCTCCTGTTCCCATCAGTTGCTTCTGGGAATTAAGTTAAGCTGTATCCGTATGATTGTGACTGATCTGGGGAAAAAAAAAAAAAAAAGAATGTATCTTTTCATCTTCTTCAGCTGCATTTCTTTTTTTTAATATCAAAAGTAATTCTTGGTTGTAAGTCAATTTTAGATGAAGTGCACTTCTGATTATTTGATGTGTCTTTTTTGAGTTAGACGTAAACATGTATTGCTTAATGTAAAGCGTGAAATGCATCCTTGGGGACTGAAAATCACTGGAGATTGTAAAAGAGCTATTACATGCATTTATGCTAAATGTAGATATCAGTCAAAAAATTGGGGGGTTGGGTTTTTTTCCCTTTTTTTTTTTTTTTTTTTTTCTCTCAGATAAACAAGTGGTAATAGGTGAAAAAAGTCCCATTTTTCAATATAAACCTAATCTTTTTTTGGTATTTGCCTTTTGGTATACAACTGAAATATCATATTGTTCCATAACGTTTTTGATGAAAAATATAAAATTCTGAAGAGAAAAAAAATACAATTCTGAAAATATAATTGAGAACCTAAAAATCTGAGATGAAAACAGTAATTTGCAACATACTCCAGTCGTATTTGTAAATAACTGAAACATCAAGTACGCCACCATCTCATCAATTTCTTGCCATATGCTATTAAATACCATTTTGATTATATATTATGTTTGAGCTTTCAAAATTAATCTGTGAATAAGTTATGTAGAGGTTCTAAATCTCTAATTTATCAAGATGAGTCTCTTGAAAGACATTAGATAATGCCAACTTTTTAGTGCAGATATATGATGGTGTAATTAGGTGCTTTAAAAATACCCTGCAGTTTGTTCAATGACCAACTGGTAGTTTTGCTCATCCAGGTATGGTTAGTGAAGAGAAACAGCCAACCTTTGGCTTTTGTTTTATTCTTTTATTGGTCTTAGAGAAGTGGGAGTGATTTGAGTACATAGTATGAAGTATTAGTTTAGCTTTTATTGGAAGACATATTGCTTATATGTTCTTCTTACATAGTTGGGTACACACTATAGTTATTTGTGACCTATTTATGATCATGATCATCAGCCCTTGCAATCATTAGTCTTTTGAGTTCTTCTTGCTGAAATGTATAGAAACATAGAACTTTAGGTGAGCTTCACTAAACTAACATTTTTTTGTTTTTCCTTTCTACTGGAGGGGGCAAGAAAGTATGAAAAAGATAACAACTTTGCTGTAAATACTTTTTTTTTAAATTTGATTTTTAAAACATGGATCTTGTAAATTTTTTTTAGTTGGCTTATTTTTTAGAAAAGGGTACTTTAGTCCTGTGGGTATCATTCATTCTGGAAAAGTGAGTAAGATTTTTCTGTTTCCTTTGTGAGTTTGAGATTGCTGTTTGGTCAGCACTCTGGTAGAAAGGACTTGTTGATGGTCTGTTGCTCTTCTATAGCATCCTAGGGGTTTGTTGGTGCCACTGGGAGGGCCATGGAGTCTTCTGTCATGTTTTCTCTACTGGGATTCTCTTGTGGTTTTGCAGTGAGAAAACAGAAATGTGATTTACAGCTGGTTCAACAGACATCTTTAGAATGCCTGTGTCTCCCAGGTTATGAGCCTTCTAACCCAGCACTCTCATGAATTATGTTTCTCTATGAAGATTTTCTCTGGACACATCTGTGGAATCTGTAGTGCCAAGTTCTCTTAGGAGAGCTTTGTTACAGTTACAGGGGGCAGCACGTAGGGAAGGATTGCTCGCCTAGAGGTCCTATAGCTCATAGAGCAGATGTAGTTAAATGTCAAATCAATCTAAAGGCTTTCATTCTGGAATAACACAGTGTTCTGTTTAAAAATATGGTGTGTGTAAACAAAATATTTGTATATTTATGAATTGAATGTTTTGGAAATAGCTAAACATGTTGACATGTCAACACTTCTACCTGGTTTGGTAGAAAATAAATGTTAAAAGATGCGATTTTCTTAAGGAATGGAAACTCTAGTTCAGCCACTGATTTCTTCTGTGTGCCTGTTTGGAGAGGTCTTAAGTATAAGGTCTGCTTGATCTTTTCTAATGATATTTTGTATTGCTAGCTTTTTTTTTTCTTTATGATTGAGAAAACTGGTCTGAGGTATGCATTTCTCAAGATTTTGGCAGGTGGGGGTTGGGGTTTTTTGACTGACACGTCAATTTCTGAAGGTTACATTTTGAGATGTAGATATGGTCCCATTTACTAAAAAAAGAAAATAGCTTTGTAAGAAAATATTTTGCAACTTTAAAAATAAATTTTTAGTTACTTGAGAAAGTTTCAGAGTTATTCTAAAGAACATTTGGGAAACATGGAATAAAGCTGATCTGTGACTTTATCACTGGTAAGGAGTCAGTATATTGTTTTCCTAGGGTGTTTGTTGTTGTTATTTTTTTGGGGAGAATTGGGTTTTTGTTTGTTTTTATTGCTTGGGGGTTTGTTTTTGTTTGGTTGGTGTTTAAAATGTAGTTGGGGATTTTTTGTTTGTTTGCTTTTCTTTTAAGTTGTCTTCCAAAATATTTCAAATTTGGGGGAGGGGGGGGAAACAAATTTTCCTTATGTTACTCTAAAATACTCGGGTACAGAGTAGTTCCCTTGTTTTCAAAGAATGTCACTTATCCGTGAGGAAATTGTATTACCTTCTATTATTCCCTGGAAATAAATGAAGTGTTTCAAGTGGAATTTAATTAAGGAAATTTTTATTTGTCTACCAGCATCACGTATGACATCAGTTTAGGTCTGGGAATAGTTCTAGAAGTTGACTGTAGCCACCTAAATCCGGGGATTTGGAATGTTTTATGGGCACTTGAGGACTTTGTTTGTTCACCTTTGATTTATGTTACTATAAAATAGAGTTTATGGTAAGGACAGCTTGAAATACAAACCAAAATAATGTGCAGGATCAGCTTCTTGATCCTGTGCAGCCTCCTGTGTTTAGTAAGAGAGCTCTTTTGGGGTGTTAACTCTCACCAGCACTTGGGTTGTAGTCATCACCCAGGGTCACAGTGAGGGGGCTGCTCCTTTCGTGGCATGAGCAGCAGAGTAAGGCTTACTGTGAAGGGAAAAGAAGGCAGAGAGATGAAGAGAGGATGGCAGGTAGTACCAGAGACAGATATTGCAGCAGATACCCGAGCGCGTAAGCGAGAGAACTTGGAGACCTGGGACAGAAACACTCAGCTCATTAAAATGGGTGAAGCAAACATAAATGGGTGGCATAGCCATGTTTCCTAACTAAATGGAGTGATTGAGAAATTGCCAGCTGTAGCTAGATCTGTAAAATCTAGATGATTCTTTATCTTTAGTAGAATTAATGTAAGTATTTTAGGGCAAGGTTTTAATAGCTGTGGAGAGGAGACTCTATCAGCTTTGTACCAGCACTGGTTTTGGGTTACAGCAAAAGGCTCAGGTTCTGTATCTCCTTCTTTTGCAATAGATTTGTCACAGAATCATTGAAAATCCTGTATTACAAGGGACATATGAGGATAATTGGGTTCAACTCCTGGCCCTGCACAGGGACCATTCCAAGAACCATACCATATCTGGGGTTTATTCACTATTACTTTCTTGGAGCTGGGTGGGGTGACCTGAGTGCATGATGCCATTTTTTGCAGTACTTTGCACTTTAAGTTCTTTATCTGATCATGTGTTATCATGTAATGCTATGTCTGAAGTCATTCTCTTATTGCAACTCCTCAGCCAGCTTTTGCCTAGTCAACCATCTGGTGAGGATATAAAAAAATTACTGTTGTTGGAGTCCTTCATCTTCTGATTTATTAAGAGGGTTTGTTTCATTTAGGTGTGCTGAGATGCTGACTAAATGCCAAGAATATTTCTGGGCCTTTGATAAAGCCCATGCAGAATGTATTTTTTCTCATTAACACAACTGATATTCTTTGTGAATGAGACACTACTCAATTAAAAAAAAACTCTGAAATATGTTTCGTTGACAGATATGAAATGTAAAATGAAATTTTTCTAGATTACAGAAGCTGACAAAAAAATTCATGTTCAATCTCAGTTGTTCTTTTTAGAGATCACTTACTGGCTTTACTTGCTGCACATTTTTAAAATTTTTTTTCTTTTGCTCTTAATCAGTCATGTTTTGTGTCATTTTGCTTTGTGTTTCTGCTACAGAATTTTTATACATGATAGATACCTAGGAGGAGAAGAGTCCTGCTAGTGATTCCTGGTTAGACAATCATTAGGGTGGGAAAAGACTTCCGAGATCCAGCCTTTGACTGAACACTGCTAGGCCCACTAAACTTTATTCTCAGATGTTGGATTCTGTACTCAGTTCTGACCTTTGTATGACATTGATATGTTGCAATCAGAAACAAATCCAGTATTCTCTCTGTACTTCAACTTTTTGCCTGTAGAACTGTTCTCCTATAAGAAGTTCTTACTAAAGTTGATGAAAAATATTTAATATGCCAATATGTTTTTGTAGTTGCCTTTAAAAGATCTCAAAATGCCTTACAAACACTTGTAGTTTATTTTCTATATAATATCAAGAATGTTCTAGCATTCCTGGAAATGGCTTGATCTTGCAGAGCAGTTTAGCTGCTGCTGAGCCTTCTTACCTTCACTTAAAGGTGCTTTGTATTTGAGGGGAGGAATATTTCACATATTGTCAAGGTTGATTGCCAACACTCCAGATGCACCTGAGAGAATGAAGCTGTTAATGTTCAATCTGATTTTTGAGAAGCATTTTATTTCAGTAGAGCAGCAGGCTAGCAGGTGTCATTGAAGATGTTAAGTAGATGAGCTTAACTTGAGCAGTAGTGTTTAGCAGATTGCTCATTGATGTTCCCAAAGATACACAAAACTGAAATGTGAATTCCTTTTGTGTGTCATCAGGTTTTTCAACATATGGTTGCTGTTGCATAGTGGTATTCTTAGTACTGAACTCCAGGAAAAACACAAGAATATTGCTTGCCCTCTTCAGCAATCAAAAAAAAAAAAAATTTGGAAAGTTATATGGACAAAGTTATAGGTGTGGAGACCCTGGAGGTTCAGGAAAGGGCTCCAGAGTAAAATGTCCAAAACACCTTAACACCTTGTGTTCTTCAGTGTTCTGGTATCTTAGTCACATATTTGACTCAGTATAATTCAAAACATTTATAAACTACTATAGCTGGACTGTTTTTGTCCAATCAGGTTGTAACACAGCCACAAACTTGAGGGGGGTTTTGGTGGTTCTTTTTCATCATAGTAGTTCCTGGACATCAAATTAAACAGTTATTCATAAAGGGTACAGTGTTTCCTTAACCACAATCCTTTTTTGGAAAAATCACTTTAAGATGACTTTTCCTGTTACCTAATTCAAGTCACATAATGTCTTAGCATAAAAAGTATGTTTTGACTGGAGATATTATTTGAAGTCTTAAATTTTTTTTTTGTTTGTTTGTTTGGTTTTTTTAGTTTCACTACTTCCCTTGAAAACTGTTGTCTTTGCAGCCTATGTTAGGTTAGAAGCACCTTTGGTGAAATGAACCCAAGAGACAAATATTAACTCTTCTACTGCATACAATCAATTTTCTCTATCTTGATAATTTTAAATGTTGAAATAATTCATAGTTTCTTTTTTTAAAAAAAAAAATGTTCCAAGCAATAAAAATCAACCCCATAATGAATACTTTTTTTGGTCTTACTTGTAGTCATGTTGGTGAAAAAAAAGCAAAATAAATCTTTAGAGCTCAAGAGCTCAATTGAGTTGTGTCTCTAACAGCAGTGTAAGTAACACTTATGTGGAATTTTGTGGCTTTTGGAAAGTATTCTGTTAGGTTACAGTTCATTTTTTCAATTGCACTTGGAGAGGCCTCTTGCTTGCTGTTAAGAGATCTGTTGATATCACACTGTGATGCAAGATACCATTTTTCCAGTTGGATAGGAGAAAAAGGAGCTAAGAAAAGACAGAGCTGGGAGTGAAAGGTAGGAGAGGCTCTTGAATTGTGTATGAGGAAGAAGGCTTGGCTGCTAGATATGCCTGAGGAGTGGGTGAGCAGACTCGTGTAACTGGTTCAGTGAGATACTGCCTTCTTAATCTCAGGGCTTCTGAAAATACAAACTAGTGTTTTGTTTGCACCTCAGTGTGCCTGGCTCTGTCATCTCTGTCCACACACACACACAAAGAATTAGGAGAAAATTAGTTTTGGTCTCACATAGCTGACCTCTTCTCTTTGAGGACAAGACAGGTTTTTCAGAAATCCCTGTCTGTGAGCAACTCATCAGAAGACTCTTGGGTTTGTTTTGAAGTTGGGGTGGTGAACAGAGACAAACCCAAATATAGTAAGCCAGGAAATTCAGGTGTGTAGGTTCCAAAGTTGCTTTTGTTGGGATTTTACATGTTAATACTTATTTACAGTCATCTGATAGAGACATGTAAACTAAGCAGTAGCAAATTCAGGTGTGTTGTGTTGCTTCTGGGAGTCCTGAAGTCTGTGATGTGGGAGAGACACACCCTAGGAGGACCCTTTAAGGATGATACAGATAACAAATTCTTTAATCAGTGGCATAGTAGCTTTTATGCTAAGGCACTTATATTAGTCTAACTATGACTTTCATTGAAAATGAGCTTGGGGGTTTTGTGAGGAAGACATGATCTCTGATCTCCTGCGACAAAAGAACATCAAGTTTTCCTTCATTTACCCAGGAGAATGCCATCAGTTGTAATTTATCTGAAGAGGGGGGAGAAAATTGAGAATTTGCTGAAATACAGAAAGCCTTGTCGAAAACTACTTCCTTGTCACCAAGGAAAAGCTTGTCTCAAGGCTCCCAATTATTCTTTTCAAGGGTGCTTTGGGTAGTATCATAAATTACGTGTTTTCTTCATTTGATTTTTGTTCAAGAACTTGTGAGTGTTTTCTCTCCTCAATAGTGAAAGCAATAAAGAAGCAGTAATGAGAAGCATTTTGCTTCTGACAATATCTGAGTATTCTTTTTGTGACTGACATTTAGAATTAGTAGTTATATTGTCTCATTAACAAGTTCACTGTCAGCTCCAAGTATCTTGTAGAATTATTAACTTCTGTGTCCGTTCAGGCTCCTCCTTTGGTGCAGGATGGCTTGTTAAATTGTGAATGTTAATGATCTTCTCTTAATGGATGAATTGCTTTACAACTAAGTTCATAATTTTAGGAGTTCTTTGCTCTTATGGAAAACCACTTTTTTTTTTTCACCTGTGTATGTGTGGTCTGCATTTGGACCATGCATGGCTTCTTCACATATAAAAATTTGTCTGCTCTGTTCAATTTGTATAACTGCATCTGAATTTTTGCACGGACTGTCTAGCTAGTAACTGCTTCATCTTTAGACCTCCAAAGTATAAACTTACAATTTTGGGCAAGTGTGTGTAGATTAATTTTCTTTCAAATTCAACAATCTTATTTTCTGAACACAGAATTTAAGAGGCTTGAATACATTGCTGCCAATTTCTCTGAATGTGAAAACAAACTAAACCTAAAATCTGGATTAATTCTGTGCATTTGCTGTGAAGAGTAGAAAGCCATAAAATACTGGTTCATGTTTATGCTTAAAACTGTTTGATAGATACATGAAGCTCAGTTTTTATTTTTATTACTTAAATGCCAGAAGTATTTATTTCATAAGTTTCCTTGGTAAAGAACTCAGTATGGTACAAAAGGTGTCACTTTTTTGAGCTCTACTCCCAAAATAAATTTTTCACATTTAAGTGTTTAGAAGGAGAGAGTATTCACAGAAAATTGCCAAAGCATTGTGCATTCCCCCTATTTCCCTGTGCTCCTTCGGATTCATTTCCTCATGGTCACATTTAAATACACAGGCCATTATTACTGTACTTGTTCAGGGTTTCTTTTGTTTTGTGGAAAACATGTAACTGTTTTCTCTCAGCTGCTTTCCTGCCTCTCATGTTTCTTAACTGTGCATGCAAGTGATCCTACACCATTTTCTTGGTACCCTTAAAACACTTGTAGTATTTAAATTGATATTATTGATCATAACTTTTTCTCTCATGAAGCTAAATAGATTTCCATAATCTCAAATTGTCCTACTTCTTTTTGTTTTCCCTTGGTTGCTAATTTTAAGTGACTTTTCCCACTTTCTTCCCAGGGTACCCACACTGTACCAAAGCACCTGAGGCATAAATTTTAGACTACAAAAAAATTGCTAGGTTATCTCTATCTGTAAAGCTCCAATTAGAGATGTGTTTCACATCTTCAAAGAGTTCTCTGGTAGTCTAATTGAATCAGTAGTTTATATAATTTATAAATCTGAATGATGTAAACTCACTATTAATATAGAAAGACTTTCCCATCATGCAGTGGCAGTTAAATGGGTGATTCGGGAATCAGGTCTGATGATTTAAAGCCTTACCAGCAGTAATCCTTGAATGTCTGTATTCTGCCCTTGGTAATACTCATGCATGCCTGTAACTGCACACATGCTGGTAGAGGTGGAGCTTTTTAGCTTGGGCAAGGCTCCGTGTGAGAATGAGTGTAGTGCCTCCTGCCCAAGCTGATTCATACTGTGCTCGGTGTGTGTATGTGTGTGTATATATATGTGTATATATATGTTTT
>JAOTQP010001546.1:22888391-22956972 GCA_026413545.1 Cichladusa arquata
TATATATATGTGTGTATATATATGTTTTATATATATATATACACATACATATATGGTGTGAGGTATTATGGACAAGGTAGAAGTTGCAGATAAGATGAATGTGTAAAGTACCTGTGGCTTATCTGTAAACTCTCCTGTTAAAGGTAGTCTGCAGTTACAGGATTCGAATTCAGTAAATATGTTGTGTTTGTCATGCCCCAAACCACGTGGAGTGGGTGGCCAGAATTGCTGTGCTATTTTGCAGTGTGGTTTGTCTGCTTGATCCATGTTTTGGTTTTTACCTCAGCTACTCTTGGTAACCCGCTCTGATCAGGTGGAGATTTGTAGTGTGAATCTGCTTTGCTTCTGGTTTTGGTATGTGACTGATGATTCTGTGATCCTTGCAGAGAGATTGTTTTGTACTGATGTAAAATACATCTCTCCCGTGAGCAAAAAAAGTTTGAGTGGTAAAAAACACAATGTTTTCAGTAAAAGCCTGTTCTCCGTTATCAAACTCCTTAAAGACTTCAGGGAGCTCGGTAGTTCGTTTTGACTGTCACCTACTGCCTGAATCCAAAACCTGTTTGAGGATTTATGACAGTACATAGGATGTCTTCTCTGTGCAGGTTGCAGAGTTGCTGGGCTATGCACAGAGCACTATATATGCATATATCCAGGGGTTATGTGAGTGCATGTGCCTGTTCTACTTGTACAACAGGTTAAACATCTATCCAAAACCAGCACAACTAAATTAGCTATTTTCCTGTTTTTGATATGCTGAGTGATAGAATTTATTTTTGTCTGTTCTTGTTTTTGTGAAGGAAAAGTCATATGCAGTGCTGAAGGGCGTCATGTTTCAGTTTCCTGTATTAAAAGTGCAGCCTTGTTTTGGCTTAAACCAGAGTAGAAATAGTGTTGGCAGAGTCAGTGAGCTGTAACCTAGACCCTGCAGGGTACTGTAGCCCTCTGCTGTGTGGCAGTTCCTTTAGGCACATCCTTTGACTGATGCTGCTGTCAGGAGTGAAATCCTGATGCAGTTATTCTCAGTAGGCCCTCAAGAGGCCAAGAACTCAGTTGCCAAGTATTATACAAGAAAAAAGGTTTTGGTATATGAACAACATTTATATTTATGTTATTTATATTTTTGCCTTCAAATAGGGGCTAGCTTCATCTACCTTCAGGATGCTCTCCTCTTTCTTTTCGTTTTTAATTCTTATTTTTAATAAGAGTAAAAAAAGCCAGAATCAGAATACTGAAGATTTACCATGTATGAGATGAATAAGTGAAGATTTTTGATATTTTACTTGCTGCAACAAAAATGGTATTTGAACATGTTGTCTACAAGGCTAAGTACTGAGAGTAGAAGAAAAACTTCATTGGTTTACTTGGGAACAGCATATGTATTAAAATTTGAATAGTTAATGCAAGGTGATGTGTTTTCCTATACTGTTTCGTTCATTTGTTTTTCCTCCTGGTTTCAGAATTAATAGATTAAAAGACTTTAATAATTTAAAGTAATACATGTATTCATATCTCTTTACTTTTCTCAGTTCATATGTGTAGTTCCTGTAAATTATGATCTCATTATCTCTGTATAGGTATTAAGGAAATAATGTGTCCTAGAAGGTAAATCTCTAACATAGTTGATGGAAAAAAAATGTTCCTTTAAGTCTTACACAGACCATCAGAGTGAATGAACTCCTCTTCCTGGTTGTCTTGTCAGGCCTATAGACAGAAAAGCTTTCTTACCATGTTGGCATTGAGCAGGCATTCTCTTGGATAATATTCTTCTCATTTCCTAATCCCACACATAGAGCCTTAATGTGTCTTAAGTTTACCCAAGAACAGGATATACTAACCCTTTTATTTTCTTTCTCTCTTTTCCCCTTTTCTTTCTTTTTATTTTCTCTCTACTTCTTCTTTCCTTCCTGCAAAAAATCCAACAAAATTCGGCCCTTCGGTAAGGAGATACTCTAGAAGATAAATAATTTGTGTTTTATAAGCAGAATCATATGCCATCCTGAGTAGGGGTAGGAGAGTGCTTGTACAATCTGTGCCTTTTCATCTCTGCCAGCAAATTCTGAAAAGCTGTTTATTGGCTTTTTAGGATGTGAACTGAATGTTAGAAAAGCAGTTTAGATCTTTGAAACTCTGTGGTTATTGTCACACAGTGCAAGAAAATGTCAGTGTAGATCTTAAACATTGACTTTAGATTCTTACAGAAAGCATAACAACACATCTTTGTGTGCTTAGTTCTTATGCTACATTTATTATTTTTTATGTATTTACATTTCATTTTCTTAAGGAGAGACAACCATGCAGCTTGTTAACCAACTAGATCAAACAGACCTATGCTAAAGGAAAAACAATCTTGATTTAACAAGATATGAGCAGGAGTTTCACAGAAAAATGGTGAAAGTCTAAGTGACTGGAAGAATTATTAATAGCAGCTATCTCAGGAAAACGGAAGATACAGATCTCCCTTTTCTTAAAATCAGGTGTAATAATTCATGCAGGTTACATGGCAGTGTTGCAGGTAGCCTTTGTATTTCTTGAGCCAGATGATGGATTTAAAAATTATTTCTTGGGCACTGTCAGATTAACCATGAGCACTTTTGCTCATGGTGGTCTGCCAGCCTGGGTTTGAGGGTAGAACTAAAATTTCCTTTCTTTCCCACACAACTCTAAACATATGTACCCTTTGGAAAAACCACTAATTGACTTCTGATTCAGCTGATGAGCTGGATGTAACCAGTAATTGGATGTTCATCATGTTGCAAATAGCAGTGTCCATGGCACAGTTTTGAGTCTGCTGCTTGCTGCTACTAATGAGCTGTTTAAAGAAACACCACCCAGGACTGTTGCTTCTCACACCCTGCAGCAGCTTGCTGCAGTTCATACAGGTGTACACATGACCAAACACAACCTGAGCCCTGTAACAGGATATTTTTCTCATTTGGAAGAACTTGCATTTGAATAGGTGATACAGAAATCAGGTAAAAGGGGACAATCTAGTTGAGGTTTATGATACATAAACCAGCTTTCTCACCACTGCCTGCATAATGTTGCTGTTCTCATGCTTCTGTGGGACTTTTCTGTTCTATAGTGTTGTTACAAACCAGCTTACAGTGCTGAAAAATGGTTAAAGAGATACTGTTCTTGCTCTTGCATTTATTCATGTTATATTTAATTTATTAGGATCTATTTATTAATGTGGCACATCATGATTCACAGTACTTCTGGAGGTAATCCTTCCTTGCTTTCCACCCACAAGCTCCTAGCTCTCAAAAATCTCCAGAACCAGCTATCAAATAAGTCCCATCCATCAAGTTTGGGAAGGTGAACGTTTCTGCTAATGAAAGGTCTGATGGTTTCCATAAAATATTTTTGCTACAGGCCTGTGATAAACTTGATATGGTTGCCTAGTTGCTTATGACTGACTATTGTCCTGGAAATTGTTATTATCATAAAATGCTACTTGGAAATACCCAAAAAAACCATTTTGCATTATTTTGGAATTAATTTTTATTATTGGACAGTAGGTGTGGCATATTAGTTCTTAATGGCTACACAGTAGTTATTTCTTTGTGATCTCCTTTAGAAAAGTAATGATGAGGTAGTGTGGGAGGGTCACCTGGATAATTCTGTAGGAAAACTGGATAATCCCTTAGAGGCCACATGTATATCCATGCTATCCAGCAGGAATTAAAAGTAGACCTGTTCCCTGTAAACACAGGTGATCACTTCTTTTTTTCCTACCTGAAAAATTGCTCAGTTTCATGCTTTAGATAGTAATATGCTATTTACATGACTTGTAATACATTCAAACTGTTCTTTGGATTTCTTATCCTATTTGAAAGTAACAGCAAATATCAAATTGATGTTAGATATTCTAAGGCATTGCAACAGACGTGGTATAAGTAAAGCTAATTAATTCAGTTTTGGGAAAAGCTTCCTCACTCAAATTGAAAGTGTAACCATGCACAGTCTAGCTCACAAAGTTGATTAAAAGGCCTTAGTTAGTACAGCTTTAGGAGTTTAAATATCACAACTAAGTTAGTACAATGAAATGTGGCAAGAAGCCTCATGCAGATGAGCAAATTGGCCAACTGCTAACCTAAGAGAGCTCTTCAATTCATTCACGGTCTGAATAAAGCTGTTCAGATGGTTAGACTTACTGTTTTTCTTTTGCAGGAAATTTGGCAGTAATTAGATTTATTCTCTCTCCCCCAAAATCTATATTTATAATTGGTACTGCTGTAGCATCTAACTGCCAAATGTGCATTTGAAGTTTTTGCCACAGCCATCTAAGCTTAGAGTCTTATTCACAGCCACCTTTGCTTTAACATGTGTGGTAAACTTGCTGCTCTTCAGCATTCTCAGCTTTCATCTGTAGGTTTGAAAACATGTTGTTGATACCTACAACGTACATATTTTTTAGGCTGAGTGTCAAAGAAAAAGGTATAGAGGAAAGGAAGAAAGTTTGTAAAGTTTTCTGAAAGTGAGGCTTTCTTTGAACTTGAAATTCTGATGTTATACTAATCTAATACAATTTTTAAAGTATTTTAACAAACAGTGAAGTGGCTGTAACTCCACAAATGGTGGTGGTGATTTGAATCTCTCCATCTAAGCTTGCATAAGCTGGATGCAGCTAAGCTGAGGTATGGCTTCAGGAGTAGAAGCAATTAAGGTAGGAAGTTAATGCACTGTAGCTTTGGGTACTCTGCTCTTTTTATCCAGCATTGATCTGTGCTGCTGTTGAAAGGAGTAGTCTTGTTTTTTCCCGTTATGTCTTCCCAGTCTCTTATTTCTGCTTTTTTCTCTTTTTCTTTATTTTTTTCCTTTGTAGGCCCAGCAGGCCAAGCAATTGGAATTGACCTAGATTAAGGGACAGCTAGGTGAATAAAAACCTAACTGCATGGTCTGACTCAGAGGGTGGTGATTAAGCATCCACACTGTGTGTGGAGTCTCATGGGAATCTCCATGGGGACCTGTCCTTAGCAGTGGCTGGAGCAGGCAATGTGGGGAACTCTTACCGTGTTTACAGGTGGCACAAGAAATGGGGGGGTGACCAGGTGATGGCTTGGGGGAAGAGCTGATGTGCAGGGATTCCTGGAAAGCAGGAGGAGTGCTATGTCAAGAACATGAGGATGTTCAGTAGGGACAAATGCCAAGTTTTGCACCTGGGAATTAAGAGCTCCTGCAGGAGTGTAAACTGAGAACAGAGGGGCTTGGGGGAGCAGCTCTGCAGGAAAGGCCCTGAGGCTGCTGGCAAGGAAAGGAGCTGGCCAAGACCATCCTGGGCTCTATCCCCAGGCACATAGCCAGTAGATCAAGGCAAGAGATTATCCTCCCTGATTATTCAACACCCATTGCATTACATTGAATTATATTGCATTCCATCCCGTTTTAGGTTCCTGATGAAGGAAAGTTGCTGATAAATTGGAATACATTCAGTAAAAACTATCATAATGGGCACTTGCTCTTCTAGGAGAATCAGCTGGGATTGACCTTTTTCAATTTGGAGAAGAGGTGGGCTGTCAGTGCCTGTGGGGGTTAGACCAGAAGGTGGAGTTGGACTCTTGGCAGTGACTAAATTGAAATGGGAGTGATTCAGATTAGATACATGTAGAAGCTTTTCTCCATTACTGGGTAATGGAGAGGTTATGTGGTCTTTTGTCTTCAGAGATTTTCAGTTATTGAGTAACAGGGACTGACCTCACAGCTGAGCCTATTCTGAAGTATAGTTTCTGCAAGGGAACTCCTGAGGGCCCTTCCAGCCTGAATTACTCTGTTTCCATGATTTTTTGATTGAATTTCCAGATTCCAACTCTAGCTGAAAAGAATGCTGTCAGCATTTTGGTAGCAGTAGAGGGAGAACTTTTCTCCTTTCTTTTAATACAGAAGATTGCTCCTCCTCCCTGAAGATAGTCTTCAGTGTTTAAACTAATCTCTCTTACTCTGTTGCAGTACACAAGGGGAGCACATGGGAGGTTATTTTGATTTAGTTAGGGAACAGTAGTATGTCTGAGGAATTGACCTTGTTTTGCTAGTGATGGTTAACTACACAGTTGTTGGAGCTGTATTTAAACCTTTAAATGTCTTTCAGGACTTTAAAAAAGTTATTTTAAAATAATTTTTATATTAAATAGGAGTATTGTATTTCTAGAGACTTGCCCTCAGTTGGTTTTTTTTTCATTTTAGTTGCAGAAACAAGCAATTCTTCCTCATAGCAAGCTTGACTCATCACGTAGCTATAAACAAAGATCTTGAATACAAAGTTTAGGTGGTTTTCTCTTTTTCTCAGGCTCACTAACACCACCATTTTCTAACAGCAAATCCCACAAACTAAAAGGAAGAGGAAAAAAAGAGTGTTCATCAAGTTTAAAAGTGATAATGCATATGTAAAATGAGTAAGGGTTACAGTTTCTGGTATCCATTGCTTAACTGAGTTAAGTCTCATTTACATCAGATGGGAAAGGGAAAGTTGCAGTGCTGTCTCTGAAAGCATAACCAGATCACTCTGGTTTTCAGGATCACAGTAATTATTTACCACTGATGATTAGAAAGCCCATAACAGACCACAAGTTTTAAAAGCTCACTGGAGATGCCTGCTTTTGCTCACCAGGATTTTTCTTTTAAATAATGAAATATTTCTTGTAAACCAGGAAAGGCGCTACAAAACTGCATTATCCTAAATTTTGCCCAAGGACTAAAGGGGATTGTGTAATTTTCAAAACATGATTGTATGTATGTATGAAGTATTTATCTTTGGAGTCATACCTAAGAGTTTAGAAATTATATTTAGCTGAGCAATTTTAAATTGATTTTTTTTTGTCTCTCTAATCATGGAACAATGAGGTCTGCGTATGTTGTCATCATCATATTGCTGCATAAAAATATTTGCTCACTCTGAGCAAATTATCTTTTCTTCCCTTCCTGAGTGCTGAAATGTGCTTAGCTTGGTGCTGCTTTGATTTCCTGTAGGTATCTTCTATTTCACTCCTTTTGATAGAAATAATCTCTCCTTGGTTGGCAAATGAAATTCACATGTGCTGTAAATCAAGTCAAAGATGTGAAGAGATCTCTAAATGTTCTGCAAGGTTGTTACCACTTTCCTCCTAACAGGTATTAAGGCCTGATCATTGCAAAAACCTGCTTCAAAACCTGCAGCTCTCTGGAGGTTTCTTCTGATGCAGAATTCCTTGTGTTGCCATCAGGCAAGCTTAGCTTCCTCCCTTCTTTATGCTGTCCGGTTTCCTTTCCTGGTTCAGGTTTGTATGATTGCTGGGACAAATTATTACTTGTTTTATGAAATCCTACTGTTAGCATTGGTTATATATTTTAGTGCTGAAGCAGGAAATTGTAAAATTTTCCTGATGGTAAATTGTGTTGAGTGGATGGAACTGTTCTGTGTCTGGCCATGGCTTGTTCTACTTATTACTGAGCTTGTCAGACCATCCCATGTAAAACATCTGTTTTATTTCTAAAAATACAACAGAAAAAATTGTTTCATGCTTCATTTCAGAGTGTTTTAAGATATGGGTCTAAGAGAGGTTTGGTTTCAGCTTTAGGCTCTTGGATCAACATTTTCATGTCTTATGTAAGATTAGTGAAATAAATTTGTTTAAATTTGGTAGGTTTTCTTCATATTTTTTAAATTAGAATTCTTACTTGAGGAAGATATTGAGGTGAGCATAGGTATCTAAAGCCATTTTAAACTGTATATTTCTGGCTTCCTGCAGAAACTTTAAAATGGCCCATATTGCCCTGTGTTTTGTGCCTTATCCATAGTCAGATCAAACTTGTGTTTAGATGCCTAAATTGCTTAGAAAAACAGCCCCAAACCTAGGGTACTTAGAAGAAATATTAATGCTTGAACTTGACAATGAAACAGATGGTCACTTACTGTGATAAACAATTGTTGAAATTAATTGCTGGAAACATTGGTGTGGTGTAACCCCAGCTAGCAACAGAACACCACACAGCTGTTGACTCACTACCCCAGGTGGGATGAAGGGGAGAATTGGAATTACCAAACAAAGCAAAACAAGGAATTAATTCACTGGTTCCCATGGGCAGGCAGGTGTTCATCTATCCCCAGGACAGCTGGGGTCTGTTACACACGACAGTGACTTGGGAAGAAAAGACATCATCCCTCCAAATGTGGCTTTTCTGTTCCCCAGCTTTATATGTTGATCATGATGCCATGTCATGTCCCTGTGGTCACTGGGGTCAGCTGTCCTGGTTGTGTCCCCTCCCAGCTCCTCCTGCCTCCCCAGCCTCCTTGATAGGGTGAGAGCAGAAAAGGCCTGAGCTCTGGGCAAGCTCTGCTCAGCAATAACATTAACATCCTTGTGTTATCAACACAGCTCCCAGCACAGATCCAAAACACATCCCTACACTAGCCACTGTGAAGAAAAGTAACTCTATCCCAGCCAAAACCAGTGCAAACACAAACCTTTTAACATTATATTCTATTTTTTAAATGATTACTTGCCTAATTAAAAAATGCTTTGCCTTGGCATGGATTTCTTTTAAGATTTATTCATTGTCATTATTATAGATGCCAAATAATTCTCAGTTGAGTTTTAGTCTGACTTGAACCTGTGCATATGTCAGGTGAGGCTGTGGGTTGTCAGGTGAAATGGGTGAAATTCTTGTTTTCATTTTTCTTGCTCTATCCACAAAGCTTGCCAAAACAGGGACAGGGATGGGGGTGTCTACAGCAAGATAGACTTGGAGTAGAATTGGGTTTGAAGAAGTTGGTTGTATCAGGGTATGTTGTTATATCACTTTTGTGAAAAGAACTATTAGAAGTGGAATGAACTACACACAGGCATGATTTAAAAAAAAGTAGTAGTGTTGCATATGGAGAGAACTGTGGTTGCTATGAGGATGAAGGCAGGCTTCATTTTGAAATAGTGATTGTAGGTTGGTTGTAAAAATGGTTATTATTAGTAGAGCGGGTGAGGTCCTTTGTTGTAGATAGTTACATGAAATACTATCTCATGCTGAGGTTCTGTTGTTGAGTTTCTCAGAAATATTTTGTAAACTTCATTTGGTTTTGCAGGTGATGGATAATTTACCAGATAGAAAGCTGCCAAATCTTGGAGAAGTTTTTAAAGGGTCTGTATTTTTGCATCCATTATTCAGAGAGACTTTTTGCCCTTTTTGGGAAGCTGGAGGAAGTACAGATTCAAGTTCCACATGTCCCAAAAATCCACTAGGAAGGCAGATTTCAGCCATCAAGATCACAGGATACCTCTTTTGGAGAGCTTACAATTGTGTGACATGTTAGCAAGCATTGGGAACATTGCCCTTCAGTTCTATATGTGACTCTTTCTAGTATCTGCCTTGCTGTCTTGCTTAAAATAGAAACAACTTTAAATTTTATTTAAATATGCAAATACACTGCATTTGTTGTCAGTATCTAAGAAGGTTAGCATAATGGAAGACACTAGGCTTTTTGAGATTTCTTTGACTGATTTTGGAGTCTTAGATTGCAATTATGTTTAGTAAATTTTGGTTCATAGAAAGTGTGTTTTTCTCCAGGACTTGTGTAAAGTTTAAGTAGTAGTAATACTGGCAAGAGAAAGTCAACCCCAAAACTGATCAGCAACCAAGAGAAAAAAATAGAGGAAAGAAGATGAAAAAGGAATGAGTAATGTTGACAGGATTGTTCTTAAACTGTGTGAAAGACATCAATGCGTAGTACTGAGGAGAGGAGCATAATTTTTTAAAGGGTTGAAGTAAAGTGTATAATTCAAAATACTTAACATTCTGTCAAGTTACATAAACTATAGTCTTGTTAAACTCATCTTTTCTTTGAAATGCTAAAGGAGGTTGCTAAGGGGTGGGGGGGATGTCAAATGAAATGGTTGCAATGATGTTATGCAACAGAGTTAATTTCGACCTACGCTCTGCTTCTCTGCAGAAGAAGTTGAAGAAGAGTCTGAAACTACAATTGAGGTTGATTTGACTGATAAACAGAAACATCAGTTGAAGCACAGAGAGCTTTTCCTTTCTCGCCAGTACGAGTCCCTACCAGCAACGCATATCAGGTAAGAAGTAGTAAATAGAATTTATCTGTGTATTCTGCTGAGTGGATTGCCTGCCAGTAACCCATCTGCTGGACTGCTTCAGCCTTGCAAAAGGGTGACATTGATCCTAGCTGAGTTGGGCCAGGTTGTCCCATAAACTGCTTTGGAAGCACCTTTGTTTTTTCCTTCTTTACTTGGTGTTTGAGCCTTAGAAGGGACGACAGTCTCAGAGCTCTAGCTCACCAATTGATAGTATCAGTTGATAATCTGGGGGAAAGTCATTCTGTTACTGCTTTGGGAGAGCTCATTTCTTTAGTTATTCTGCTGGCCAAAGGAACCTTGACCATTTTGTCTGGCCTGGAAAGCAGCAGATGGGTTTGGAAAGGAGGCAGTGACTCATTGGTCAGATCTGCAGTTTAGGGTTGCATGTATTTAAAATTAAAATAACCCCAACTTCAGTAAATGTGAAGAAGTCATGACTGAGTTTGGTTAAATGTTGCAGAAACATTTCAAGTATTGTTTTAAATTGCCTTTAATGTAGGGAGAGGCTTGCTAAAGCTCAAAAAGTGTTGACTTCTTTCTGTAAGTGATGTAGGTGCTCATGTCATCTTCTATTTAGCAGTTTGGAAAACATTTTTGTGTTGGGATGAGGGGATGATGAATCTAGAAATGAAAAAGAAATAGCACAGTGACGGGGAGACTAATTTAGTGTGAAACAATGCATTCGTACATTACATTCTTAAGGACTTTTCATTTTCTCATTACATCCAGCTGCCCCCAGCTATTTCAGACCATAAATGTCTAGAAGATACTAAAAAAAAGTAATATATTGTCCAATAGGAGAAGCATGTTGTATGTGCATATTTATTTTTCGTCTTAATGGCAAATCACATAATCATGGAGTATTCTGAGTTGGAATGGGCCCACAAGCATCACTGAGTCCAGATCTTGGCCCTGCACAGCACCATCTCCAAGATCACACCATGTGCCTGAAAGCATTGTCCAAACACTCTGCCAGGCTGGGTGCTGTGAGCACTTTCCTGGGGAGCTGTTTCAGTGCCCAAACACCCTCTGGGTGAAGAACCTTTTCCTGATATCCAGCCTAAACCTCCCTTAACACAACTTCAGGCCATTCCCTTGAGTCCTGTCACTGGGCACCACAGAGATTAGATGTTGCTTCTCTCTCTTGCACAAAAACTGGAAGTTGGAAATTTTTGTATTAATTTCTTGTGCTTTATTCAGCTACTTGTTCTGACTTAGAGAAAGTCATTTAACTGTCAATTTTCTGCTGCTCCAACTATAGCATGGAGATAATAATCCTGTGCGGTGTCTTTTACTTACTTTGACATTTAGATATTGAAATAAGGTATTCTCCTTGCAGAGGGAAGATTACATAGAAGAAGTATTGTAAATGTCTTCTCACCTCACAACTCAGGGAGCAAATACAATAGAGGTTCTCCAGTACATAGTTCACAAAGAAGGCAGAAAAACACGTGAATTCATAGTACATGCACACAGCACAGCAGGCAAAAGCAGAGTGATGACTTGCATCTACTTTTCAGAACAGATGAATGTTGTAGCACTGTGCTGTCACGTGTTACTAAGACCTTTACCAGACAAATTCTGGAACAAGCTTGATGTTTCAACAACATTTTAAAACTCAGCTTTAAAAAGAAACAAGAAGGTAAATAGTCTATGAAGTATTCCTTACTTAGCTCTTTAACTTACTAGTGTTCACATTCTGTGATTCTCAGTAATTTTCTTCTTTTATTAATTAGCTTGTCCTCTAAAGGGGAAATATTGAGAAGGTGGCGCTCCTCTAGCTTTATTTCCATCAGAATTCGAGAATACTCAAGGATGCAGATACCACAGCTTCTCTGAGTGTCTTTTTCGGTGTTTGATGAGTGTCGTGGTTTTTTTAGCCCCTATCATCTATTTGGGAATTTACTTATTGAAATTTTGTCTACTACCTTATGTCCTATCATTGTGCTTCTCTGAAAGGAGCCTGGTGCCATCTTAGTGATCTATCTTTTTATTACCTAATTGAACAAAGCAGTAGAGTTTCTCCCTCTAGTTATCATACCTTAAGAGTGAACAAATCTGCTTTAATATCATCTGGAGGCATGTTGAAAGTGTATTTGGGTTAATAAAGGTATTAAACTGGTTTTCCCAGGGTCAGCAATTGGGGGATACCTCCAGTAACCAGCTGCCAGCTGGACTTTGTATCACTCTCCACAGCCTTTCCAGTCTGGTGGTTTTTTCCAAGCTTATTGTCTACTTGTCCATATGTTTCCAATCTGCTTGAAGGAGACTGGAACAGTGCAGGCCTTGCTGCAGTCAGGTTCAATGACATTCTCTGCTGCCACTGGTCTACCAAGCCAGTTGCCTCCATATAGAAGGCTAGAGGATATTTGTGCAATAAAAGCCAGGGTGGCTCTGTGATGTGGGCCTTTGCTCTAAGCACCTGCAGTTTTAGCCCTTAGGAAAAACTGAATTTACAGAAGTAAATGGTACAATGATACAGAGTGGAGATTGGAGTTTGGAGATCAGTTCTCTCAAGAGTAAGAACACAAAAATTCAACCCCTTTGCAGGAAGAGGAAAGAGTTCAAATAGATTTAAGAGGATGGAGGAGGTTTTTGACAGCTACACATCTTGAACTTTTCCCGACATCTTCAGCCAAGAAAATTGCCTTTTTTTGTTGTAATTGAAGGAGTAAAAGAATTTTACCTAGTATGTTCTTATTTCATTTTTACCAATAAGTAAAAAGTGGAAATTATACCTCTCCTCCTCCATAAAAACCCTATCACTAAGGTTACTTTTATTCTAGTTCACAATTCCAAATACGGTGACATCTAATTTATACACCTGTTGCTGTTACTTCGTAATTGACTTACCTTGCAGTTATTTTAGTGGGATAGATTTCTTTATCGTGCATGTCTAATCCTGGAGCTTTTTGGTCTGTAACTCTGGGTTTTGAATAATTCAGATATAATTTGTTTGATCTTGTATTAGTGAAATACAGTTTCATCCCTCATTCTGATATTTTTATTTTGTTATATGTACATTATATGTAACAGTTTTGATATGTAATTTCTTTTGTTAGAAATGCTGGGATTTTTTTTAGACTTCATCTTGTTTTCCCTTTAAATTAGATGTCTCTATGCCATTTCAGCATCTTTAGGGAGCAGCATAAGTTTTGGCATGAAAAAATCCCAAGGAGCCAGATTTTTAAAAGAATTAGAAGTGGGTAATGTAGTAATGGTGCATTGTGGACAGAGTTCTTGCAGTGGATTGCGTTTCTGAAGGTGGAATTGCCTGGCTTGTTCTGGAGTCATGGTGTGTGGCAGGAAACAAGCTCATGAATCAATCTGGGCATCAAAGACAAGGCTTGTTACCTTCCTGCCTACCTGTCAAGTTACAAGTGAAATTATTGCCCCTCTGTCTGCTCTCATGTGTGCAGCCAGTAACACCCCTCCAGTGGATTATCTCCTTCCTTCCTAATCCCTGCATGTTGCAGTTTTGCCAGGTTCTGTAATCCCACCTGTCCTTGCCACAGTTGTCCTGCCAGCTGGGCTCCCTGAGCCACTCTCCTCTGTTAATGTCACACAGTGAATGCTCCCAGGATTGCTGCAGGTGGCTCCTGTACGTGGTGCCATCCCAGACAGGGGCTGAGTTCAGCCAGCACTTGGGTTTCAGAGGTTTGAGCATTACCAAATACAGCATTTTGGAAAAGCATGAAAAGTTATGGGGGGGAAGAATGATGGAAGTTTTCAGAAAGCTGAAATTTTCTGCTAGTGTTGCAAAATTCACCATAAAACTTAGCATGTGGTAAAAGTGGGTTTTTTTACAAAAATCTGCAAATGGTTATCTTGTTGGAGATGCATTGGTTTATCTATCTGACTTGTGATTTTGGCTTTGAATTTATTTTTCATTCTTAAGTTCTCAAGAGTTAATAGGTATTAAACATGTATTAGCATCGAAGTTCATTTGTTCATAATTCTCTAAAGTTAAATATTTCTTACAAATTGTGTAGAAGAATTTATTTATACATTAAAGTTCATCTTACCATTTCAGTATCTTTGCTTGTTTGCTTATTTCTTTTTGGTTATTTGGTGTTCTAGTCTTGGGGTTGTGGGGTTTTAATGGAAGATAATGATGATGATGATATTTTAAGCATTTGGAAAGAATACATAAGCCAGGCATTCTCAGATGTCATAATAAAAGCACGTGTGAATCTTTTGGGCTGCTTTATACTGCAATAACAACCTCCTCCCCCTTCAGGGGAAAAAAAAAGAAAATAATATTCTTTTTCTTGCATTTCATTTTACATGTGTAGGATATCTGTGCATTATGTAGATGTTTGTCTTGGTGGGGTTTGTTCAAATGACTGTAGTAAATTTGCACCTTAATCTTTAATGGGGAATGTTAATTCAATCTACAATTGGATAAACTAAGTGTTTCTTATGTTTTTTAGAGGATTCTATTTGTTGCTTGGAATAAACAGTAAATTCAAGTTTTCTGTGCATCTATGAAAGAAAAACTTTCTGAGCATTGATTCTGAAATATTCTTACACATATCCTTTATTTTAAAAACTGACAAACAAAAGACAAAACCAAGAAAAGAACCCTCAAAACTATCTTAAGATGGTCTTGGCTTGGTTTATTACCTCTGTTCCAACACAGAAAGGACTTCATGAGCCTTTTAAAAATTGTGATTGCATGAGATAGTTTTATTAAGAGCTGATTAATATGATTGGAGAAAATGTGAGTGGTTTTCCAGAATGCCTATGCATATGTGACATTAAAGAGCATCCAATAGTCAAATCATGAGAAGAGTTCTTCAATTTTTATGAAGAAATTTGTACCCTCTGCATATTTTTACATGTGAAGGTACAAAAAAATGTACTTCTAAATTACCAGTCTATAAGGATCTTGGTTTCCCTCTTGACCTTATTCTGATCATTAATAGAATTCAGAACACAGCGTTAATTTTTTTTTTTCAGTTTTGTTTTTTGTTCATTTTAATTGTTTGTTTGATTATGGTGTTTTTTTGTTATCTTGGTGGTCATTTTTTTGGTTGTTAAATGGTACCCCTGCTCTTGGGTAGACTAAAGAAACTTTGGTAGAAACTTTGTAGATATAGCAGAAAAAGTAGCTTGAGAACATGCAGTTTATAAGAACGTGTCATGCTTACAAACTGTAACTGTGTGGTGCTCTTTAGATGTGTTATAAATGACTCAGTTGTTTGAAGTATCAGTATTAGTGAGTCCTGATGTGATCATGAAGAAGAAAGAACAGCAAAAAATAAAGTTGTGTGATAAAACTAAATAGAGAAGTACTTTTTTTCTGATTTTGGGATTCCTTCACTCAAAACACAACAAATGGTCTGAAGCTCAAGACAGGTATGACAGGTCATTTTATAGTGTTACTTTTCAAGACAGGGCACTTTAGAATTTAGTGGTATTACCTCGGGTTTTCTAGTTTTGGCATTACTGGCAAACTGAATAGAAGTTTCTATATAAAGGGTGTGTGAGTATATATACAAATTTTAGGTTTTTAAAAGATTACTAATAACTTTATAAGCCTGATTATTTTCTGGCATAAATCAGACTGGATAAGGAATGAATTTGTTTTACATAGGCATGTGCTTACCTAATCATTCTGATTGTTAAGCAAGGTATTCTTCCCTTCTGGACTGAGTTTATTTGGAGCAAAGGGACTTTTGAAGCTTGTCTGACTATTTTTTTCTTTTTTTTTTTTTCTGATAGGATTCAAATTATTCTTACTTGAATTAAAATGAAAATTCAGTTTAAGACAGAACCCTGTTTTCAAGTGTGATCAATAGCCAGTACTAGTAACAGGGTAAGAAAAAGTGTATTTATCAGTGGAAAACTGTCACTTAAATACCTGAAAATCAGTACATATTTTCCTGTAGTGACATAATTACAAGGTAGGAGCCTTTCATAGGGCTTTTACTTTCAGTTGCATGGAGTGCTGTGTGTTGCTTCAGAGCTGGGCAGCTTGTAATGGCTTTGATGATCTTAAAGGTGTTCTCCAACCTAAATGGTTTCATGATTGTATGGAAAATCATTCCTAACCAGCCTCCTGTGGTTTTGTTCAGTTCATGTGCATCACTGCTGCTGTGCTAAAAGGCAACAATTCTTTTACTTTTTAGCATGAATTAATCCCTAGAGAAAAAATATCAATGACTTGAATTTGCAACAATGCAGTTTCCAGTTTACAGAAAGTACATCTACAGTTATGCTTGTTTTGAGATATCAAAATATATAGTTTCAGTGTGACCACATTGGGAAAATATTTGCCTTTCAATTATTTCTAAATCCATGTCAGTTGGGTACAATTGCTTTAAGAGACTGTCTGTAAATCTTACCAATTTGGAGTGCACAAAATTAGCACTCCAGCTCTTATTAAAATTAAAACTCTGAATTTTTTGACTAAAAGCCACATGCAGTATCAAAATCCTGGGCCATCCATATGAACCATGCACATGTTTAGATTTACTAGTTCATTTAGATATGCATAAATCAGTTTTCTGTGCATTCTGTTTTTAATTTTATTTGATCAAGCATGTGTTAATCAGATAATACCAAGTTTATTGATTTATCTTTTGGCCACAGATATGCAATCTTTTCCTCATTAGAAGACTGGTATTATTTTGTCAGAGGCACAGATTCCAGTCACAGTCACCTATCAAATATTTTTTGTTTGTTGTTTAGGTTTTCTTCCTCATGTTTGAGATGGCTCTGTAAATGAACAGAGGCAAAATTAAGCCAATTAATTATGAATCAATAAAATGCAGATTTTTTTGTCAATTCTAGATACTGATTGGGTATTTTAATAGTCAAATTGTAGTTAGGGATCTATTATTACAGGTTTAAATCACTATGATGATGTTTTTATTTTTTTTGGTTTTAGCATTATGCAATAGCTTGCTCCCCAGTTAATCTCTTTGCAGTCTTGACAACTTGAAATTTGCTATAAAGACATTGATGCTGACAGACACCATTCTGTGCCCCTTAAACTGTGCTTCAAAGTGAAATACACAGGTACTCTTAGTATTGGCTTGCTGTGACTGGGGAATCGATTTCATATAATTCGTAGAAGCTCTTTGGACTCCACAGCTCCCACTCTGTGGTTTGGTGATCAGCATTGCAGTGTAGGCTGCTTGTAGGGGATCAAGACTTGGCTCAAAGTGGATGTTTGATTGGAAATCTTCAAAACACTTTCTCATTTAAGACAGTTCAGGAAAAAAAGTGTTATTATTTCAGGTAGCTCTCCTCTTTTATTCAATATCTGTACCTTCCCCCCCTTTTCTCCCTTTATGCTGATGTGCAAAAGATTACTGTGGAGTTCTACTCCTGCACCTGCTCCATTCTACCCCTCTTCATTATGCACCTTCATTTGAGTTTAATCTCTGATTGTCATTGAAGTAACAGCATATGTTAAAATCAAATCAGATTTTTCTCACAAGCATAATATTTCCTAATATTCTTTCCTGTTATTTTATTCTCAGACTGTCTAGCTAGTGACTCATGCTTCTGTGTTCCAAATGTCTGCTGAGACACTAACATTTCTTCATGCAGATCATCAAGATACAATTGGTATATATCTGTACAAAATTATCCAACATAATTCTGTTGTTTTCAGGAGGGCAATTAATAATCATTATTTCCAAGTCTCTGGCGTCATGCCTGCATGTTTTTTTTTTTATTTCTTCATCTGTATCTGAATTAGCAATGCATGTAAAGTTTCATTGGCTTGGTGGGAACCCAGAGCAATGAGTTCTGAGAGTTCTTGCACTGCATCATTACACCCAGGCTACATCTGCATTCCAATAGAAAATTTTGTTGGTGTGGTACTGAACCCATGAAGTTGCCTTTTGCACTCATTCATACTGGTTAACAGGCACCCAGTATTTTGTTTCTTGTATTTTTTTTTTTTTTTTTTTTTTTTCATACCTCCTGTTGCAAGAAATCCTTATTTTAAAAAAGTAGTATTTCATGGGCTGTCTTACTCATCTGGTGAAAACATGAACAAATAGCCTGCCAGAACAGCAGAACAGGAATTGTGGAGGCTTCTACTGGTTTAAAAGTTAGGGCTGAAATGAACAGGCACTCTAAAAGATGAGGCAGTTGCTGTTGATTTAGATTAATTTTGATAGTTTTAAAATATAAATGTTTGCATCAGCTTTTTAAAATTTTGATAAATATTTTAATTTATATTTTTGATTACTTTAATAACAAGCTCGTTCAAGAACAATTACCCAGACAGTGCAAACAAGAAGGCATTTCAGTGTATCTTCTGGGCAATTTGGTGTTCTGCTCTAGGTTGTTTAACCAGACTATATTGCAATCTTTTCATAGCATTGTCTGGTATAATAACCTTGGTACAATGTTTTTTCATGCTACTTAAATTCTTGAGCTGGTTATCATCATCTTTTGCCTTCATTTGAACAGATTAATAAAGTCAGTCTTGTCCTTCTCTCATCTAAATATTGATTGTTGTCACATTCTTGTCTGAAGTAAGTTCCCACGTTTTTCATTCCTCTGTTCGGTCTCACTGAAACATGGCATGTTTTTAGCTTTAGCTTTTAACATCTCTTAGGTCTTGCCTCAGCATACTCTCTGTGAAATCTCTCCTTCAGGACTGGCATGGTAACTGACATCTCACATAGGGTGTTGATTTTCATGAGTTCCATATTGAATTGTCCAAGACAGTCTGACCTATGAGTGTCTCACAAAGCTATCATTTATTTTTTAGAATTTAATTCTCCTTTTCTTTGTTCTACAGTGAACTGCTTCCCACCCACCCCAGGAAAAATAGTTCCATAAAACAAAGGTGGGGGGAGCGGGAACAAATCCTTATGTTCCCCACAATGGGACTTCTGTCTCCCATGATAACTAGTGTTTCTTAAATTTTCCTTTTAATCCTCATTAGTATCTCTGTGCTTTGAGGTTTTGGCTTTAGATGGTTAGTTTTGTTTGGGACTGTATGGTCCTGCATTTCTGCTAGGGCTGTTGAAGAAATCCTTTCCTACAAAATCATTAAGATGCTTTAGTTCTAAAGTTTTGGTGTTTTTTTTTTTTTTTTCTAGAGAGAGTGTGAATCTCACTTCTGTGTTGTAACAGAAAGGTTTCCCTGAGGTATGGAAGTAGCATGTAGGCGTAGAAAAATAACTTGTCAGGCATCCCTTAGCTGATGGGTGTAAATGATCAGGAACTGTCAACTCACTGGTGAAGTCACCTGGAACATACAAAAAAATTTACAAGCAGACAAAAGCTTCTAACAAATGAGAGGAAGGATGGCGTGTGAAAAGGATTTTCACATGATTAATGCTTTAAAGAAAAAAGTTATGAGATATGGCTCTGGTTACTAGGACAGGAGAAGAAATTGAATCCTAAGTGCTCTATATGATAGAAGCTGGCAATACCATGAGCATATATTTATAGGTGAGTTTTATTGTCTCCTTTTACTGCAAGACCTCTAAATTACTTTTTGTTGCAGTCTGATTTAATTATATAATAAGTTTTGTTGACATTGTTGTTGTCTCAATGGAACAACTCTTTATTTGTGAGTTTAAATATGAAGTACATCTAAAAGCAGAAAGGATTCTGAAGGCACAACTTATTCTCGTCAAAATTAAGTTGTATTGAAGACCTAAAAGCTAACTAACTTTTCTGTTTACTGTTATTTGTGCATTTCTGAGGTCGCTTAAACTCTCCCTCAACATTCCTGCAAGCTAAATTTTGCCTAATTCTGTAGGAAGTAAAAAAAAAATTTCTGAATATTTTTAATTTGAGGAAAATGTCAAAATCAGATCTTTCAGACATGTGATCTTAACATTGAGACTTTCTGATACTGTTAACTAATAATTTATCTCAATGATACCAGTTAAGTCAAGAATGTTGCTTGTTGGAGGAATACCACTTAAATCAGAGAATCAGAGTTGCATAAGAGGAAGAAGGTTTCATATGTGGAAAAGTAGTACACAACTCTTTATTTATTTATATATATAGTTTTTTAAAAACTGGGCAATTATTTGTAATTTTTATCTGAGCTCAGTTTAATGACACATTTCAGGCAGAAAACTCCAACAGAACAATGAACCTGTGGCATTGTATGCCACTAATCTAAATCATGCTCAGAATGTAAAGACAGTAGGATTTCTGAAAGAAGACAGTATAATTTTATTTTACTGATTTTATAATCTGCTAAATGCAGCATACACTCACTTTCATTTCTTTTTGTAGGTAGCTAGCTCCCCCTTTCTTTTCTCTGTCTTGTTTGGAGCATTCAGATTTTATGCTATTATATTGATTATGTATTTGATATAGCTCTATCTGTCCCAATTATCTGAAATAATTTAAAAACGTTAAGGAATAAAGCTCCAGAACGCTGTAAGGAGGAAAAATATTATTTTTGAATCCAGAGAAGCTGTGAGTTTTCAGATACACCCCTTAAAGAGCTAAGTCCCAAGTCACGTTGCAATGTGCTTTATATGACATAAACTTTTTTTCCAGGGCATTTGATTATTAGTATTGAAGAAAGGATGAAAAGTGCAGTGGTGGTTGGAGAATATTAAGGGGTGTATTACTGCAAATCAATATTAACTTATTTCCTTAGCATCCACGATTGCTGGACACACTACAATGAACTAGATGCTTGGTTCAACCCAGCAGAGCATTTGTAACTAGACAGAGAAGCTTTTCCTCTGATAGGAAAGAAAGAGGGAGGAGTTATATAAACAGTAGGCTTTTATGAATTTGGTAAAGATTCTACATCATTTATATTAAGTATTGCAAGTTTCTAGATTACAGAAACGGGTAACTGTAGTATAGATAGTCAAAAGTAGAAAGACTTCTGTAATTTACCTGTTTTCAAACGTGAGTTTAGTTGTTTTATTTTTATTTTAGTGTCTACTGTAAGTCTAGTACTGTCTTCACTGAGACTCAAGTCCATGCATGTGAGAGGTCATATATGCATACAAAATGTTACCTCTGTGTGACTTCAGCTGTTAGGTGGTTAAAGTGCTGTACAAAGAATTGTAGCATCAAATAGAAATTGACTCGCTTAGAAGACATGCTGCAGGGACTATTCTTGTATCTTAATGAAATAAAATGAATTTTTTAACGGACCAGCAATAAAAGATGAGGTTGGTCAATAAAATACTTCAGTCACGATGGCAGTGGAGCAAAGAATGCCTCTGTGGTAATTGGAATTAAATAAGGGTAGGCTGTAGTGGAGAGAGGGAGCATGCTCAAGCTGTATGGAATAGAAGCAAACTGGAAAAGTAAACTCTTGGCTAGCCTTTTACACTAAAAAAGACCAATAAAACATTAAAATAAAGTTGAAAAACTGACTTCATGCTGCAATGCAATTAATTTTTAGAAGTGAATGCTCCAGAATTATCAAGGCCAAAAACTTCAAGGAAACCTTCAAAGAAAGATGTGATGGGGTATCTAGAAGGTTTCCTACTTCTCTGCTGCAGGAGGATTTTCCTCTGCTGTTGTGTATTGTGGTCAGATTTTTCTTCCCCCTCTTCCCACCATTTTTCTTTGGTGTTGTGGTACTCCTGACAGGTATGACAATGAAGAGAAATTCAGGACAGTAATGTGTGGCTAACCCCCCTTTCCCAGGTTGTGCAGTGGCAATGAATAAGACATTAGCATCAGTATGTTCACTTAATGATCAGCCTTTAGCAACTGGCATCTATTGCCTCTGGTTGAGCTTAGAGTCAGCACTCCCTGACAGAATGACAGGTTTTTACAATACCCGTTTTGACGTTATCTTAAAATCAAGAAGGTCTCTGCAAACAATTGCTCTTTGTCTATTTGTGTTCTGGTCTGTTCCATGAGGAAAGATGGGAGATAAGTGTTCTGAGCATAGTTCCTGTAGCTGGATGTATAAGGGCACAGGAACCTCCTGGCAAATACAGCTAAACTGAATAAAACTTTGGTGCATGAAACGCAAGGTGCTGGATGTGTCTTCATATATACATGCATATATATAAAATGGTAGTTCAGTTGTAAATTATAACATAAAAATGCGAGTTGCTAGCAAGGTGATTCAGCATACTTTAAATTTTTCATCCACATTAAAATACCATTTGTTAAAAGTAATTCTGCAGGTTATTTGCAGAGAAGCTGGAGACAGAGGAATTTGAGGCAAGGCAATGCTGGGGGAGATGGTGATGAGAAGGGGATGAGGGTGAAGGGATCAAAGTCCCATTGCATTGACTACTTATGTTACACATGGGCAGGTCATTCAAAAGAGAAAAGTGCTAAGTTTTTACAGCCTTAAAGTAAACCCTTATATTCTTTCTAGTTTGGGTTATTTGTTTTCAAATTATACACTGAACTTACTGGAGATAAGTCATTTGGAGGTGATATTTCTTTGATCCAGGCCTTTTTATTGATTGTGTTTGTATTTTTTGTTTGCCATTGTACCTCTTTTTTTTTTTTTTTTTTTTCTCCATTACTGAAACTATTTCCCAGTTTGGTGATATTCCAATGTATTTGAACGCTCAGATTAGTACAGCCATTTGTTTTGCTGCTTTTATGTTAGTTTTGGTATTTTTAAAGTATGGCAATGTTAATTTTTATATATATTTAATGCTTTTATACTTTCAGTGTAGAAGTTTAAATTATATCTAGATTGTTTCCTTGTAAGTAACTCTTTACTTGAAATTTGAACTTTTTACGAAGTAATTATTCTTGCTTATTGTTCCTGTAGGGGGAAATGCAGCGTTGCACTTCTGAATGAGACAGAATCTGTGCTCTCATACCTGGAGAAAGAGGTAATTGTGATTTCTATTCTATCTAAATATTGGGATGAGTTTATTTTTCTTTCTTTTTTTTTTAACAAATGGGCAAACAATACTTTGAAGATCATATCTTGGATGATAGGTTAGAAAAATTATGTTCAAAACCGGATTTAAACAGTATTATTGGATAAAAATGTAATTTACACACTTAATGATAGGTTTATTATGAATCTGTTTGTATTTAGAAAATAATTAATTTGAAGTAATTAATATGGCATCTTACAGATGAAAATATAGAGATGTTTTCCATTAGTGGATACTGAAGGGAGAATTCACATGGTGCTTTTTTTTCTTTTATTGTATTTCTTTTATTGTATGGAAAGTATCTCCTCACCTTCCTGTGGAAGATACTTTGGATGCTTAGCTTTACCAGAGAGGAAGAAAATTCCCCAAGAATTTGAAAGATTGCAAAACGCCTTTAAAATAAACATATTTTTATTTGGAATGTCTTAATATAGCATCAGGAAGGCAGCGTTTTCTAACTGAAATTAACATGTCTTTATTTTTAAATTCCTACACCAAACCACTGATAATCAGTAAAAATACTTTTGAAAGTAGGGCGTGGCTTATACTTATGTGACTATACTACATTTGCCAATACTGTTTTAGTGCCTGAGAAGGGTTTACACAGCGTTTTATTTTTTTGGGGATTAATTTGTTATGGAAAGTCATTATGGTAGAGATACTTATGGGTGCAAACATGTTAAATTCAGAAAGCAGTTAACATTAATTCTCTTCAAATCTGTTGATATATTTTTGTGTACAAATCTTTTCATTATTCCTCTGTTCTGAAGTAAGTCCTAACAATGAGGAAGTCTTGAGTAGCCTTTTAAAAGCACACACAAAATATTTGTATTATGTGAAATAAAGATTTACATACCAAATCTCTATTCTGTAAAGTATGCAAATTTCCAAATGAAAGGTGTTACAAGTTTGCAAACCTAATTTAAAAAATTATTATGCTGTTGCAAATATGTCTTATTTTTTAGGATGCTTTTTTTTATTCATTGGTGTATGATCCATCATTGAAAACGCTTTTAGCAGACAAGGGAGAAATCAGAGTGGGGCCTAGATATCAAGCAGATGTGCCAGACATGCTTGTGGAAGGTAAATACTTGATCTTTGATTAGTGAAAAAAATAAAAGTCCTCATATTGCATTATTGCTCATGCTGACTTTCTGAACTAAGCTAATACATAGAGGCAGGCAAAGTAAGAAGGTAGGTCTGAGAAAATTTATGAACACCAGTAGATATTATGGAAAAAGAAAGGATACTTGAATAGCTGTTGTCAATTTCCAGTCTGTGCATAGGCATTTGATATTTGTTTATTTAATTATATGGTCTGATTAGTTGTTTAATATAGGCTGCATTGAGAGAAGATATTAAGGACCAACTCATCTGTAAAATAATAACACTGTAGTAAAACAAGTGAAAAAGATATTTTCTCTTTCCCTTTGAAAGCAAACAATGCATAGAGAATTCAGGTCTTTGTGTCTCCTTACTTCAAAATATTGTCTTTCTTTAAACTATCTTGTCTGTTTTGTAGCAGGATTGAAACAACTATTTCTAGCCTTGGCATAGCTTTAAAATCACTGATATTTTTAAAATTTTATTTATTTATTTATAACCTAGCACAGCTACCGATGCCTTAGTCTTTTGCTGCACAGGACTATTCTTTTAAACAAAATTTCAAGTGAAATATGTGTTTAATGTTTGGATCATATTTAAGAAGCATGAGTAACTGTGTCTTGTTATGTTTACAATTGTATATGGTAGTTAAATTTTTAAAAAAGGAGAAAATTTCTTTGGGAGTATCTAGATGTAGACAATATTTTCAGGAGTCATGGTATTTATTCTTTGAAAAGAAAGGGTTATGTGAGTAGAACACCACTTGCAGTAAGTCCAAGGAGTTCTGAATGCCCCAAATATTTATATTTGTGACCTTAAAGGTTGTGTTTTCTATTCATCATGATCTACTTTTTTTATGCTGCTATTCTTTTGCACAAACCTCCCCATTATTTCTAATTTCTACAAAGCCTATTTAACAAATGTATAAAACAAAAATTATTTGATTTCTGGCAAGTGAGAGTTTACAGTGAATGCTATTTAATAGATCACCTGCATTATTATTCTGACTTTTCTTTTAATAGCCAGACTATAGGAAGTCACTGCAGTTTTGTTTATAAAGTATACAGACTTGTTTCAGAACAGGTTTATGAATAGATTATGACAACACTGCTATTCTTGCTGCAAAATGTACCTGCCATAGGGAAAAAATAGTCCTGAAGATGTTCATATGCTCAGGAGGAAAGCTTGCCAGAGGGTTAATGTGAAAATGGCTGTCTCAGTGTGTGTGAGAGGCAACTGGGAAGTACTGATCTGATTCCCAAGTACCTGGTTGAACTGTAGGGGTTTTAGGATAAGCTAGGGTTTTCTGCCAGGCAGATAGTCTTTTCCTACTGAATTCTTTTTACTTAAATTACTAAAGACAGAAGCTAATTGTGAAATAGTGAGTATTACATATAAAGGAAATTTATTTCCTGTCCAAATTTTACTTATTTGATTTTTTTTCCTAAAGTTAAAATCCATATTCATTTAAACTGAAGTTATCAAGTTCTTCTGGAGTCAAGTTCTTCTTTTGAGTTAAATCCTTGGTTTAGTTAAAATGAGTAGATAATCTCTCTCATACATCATGAATATAGGATTTCACTGTGTATTACTGTCTTCTTTTCCTCACACCCCACTAACCCCCAAAATGCAATGTGTTGCAGTCTTCTTGCTGTCTTCAGTAGGAAATAATAATCCGTCAGAGCTGAGAAGCACGAAGCTGCCCACAACCCAAGGATCTGCTGGTACATGAAGCACTTGAGCAGTTCAGTTGGATTAATCTGCACTTATTTCAAGTGACTGGTGGAAAAAAGAGTTTAGTTTTGGGAGGATAAAAATATCTGAATTATGGTAGTTTGGACTGATTTTTTTTCTAAATGTTTCCATAGCCCTCTGACCTCCAACGAAAAACAAAAGATGATTCAGCTCTTGCTGTTGTGTCTTTATGTAAGCTGACAGCCTGGAAGTTAATCCATTCACTGTCAAGCCCTTTCTTTCATGAAAACAAATCTAAACAATGTTTAAAATTAATATATTAGAAAAGTTATATTTGGAAACTATGGGATTCTGTGAAGATTTTTTTGTCTTTATGTACATTTTTCAGCGTGTAGTGTTAAAAGTGGCTAGTGATCTGTATCTCCAAATTATTATGCTTCAGTGTATAACTCCTTAAAAGTGTAGACCCATCACCTGAAATGAAAAGAGAATTTAGGCAATACCTTGTCAGTTCAGAAAAATCAGATTTTCTATCATCTAATAATAGTATTATTAGATGATAAAAAATAAAATAAGAAACATTCCTGAATTTGTTCACACAAAACTTGTTCTGTAATCTAAAGGAAGAATACCTTTTTGAAGGTGGTTGGTAGGCAGAAAATCCCCAAAACAAAAAAAAAAATATATATATACAAATCAAAGATTCATACACCAGTAGTTGTTTTGGTTTTTAAACTTATTGACTTAGAAATCCAATTCAAATGACTAAAGACAGTTTAGATTGGCTTTCAGAAGGGCCAGTCACAACAGAAAATAAATAAATGTTCTACAAACATGAAATTAATTTGTTGTAAATACACTGATGAATTCTAGTAGATGAAAAATTCAAATTGCTTGCACTTTCTCTATACTGTGATAATTTATGTTCTATCTGAATAGACTACGGTGTTTTTATCTTGATTTATTTTGTTTATTGGGCAACTAGGCATGTTTTTTGTAGGAATTAATTTTTTTTCCTTGTATTGATGTTGCCATTTTTGCATCCTTGGGTAAAATGTACTGCAAATCCAGGTGATTAGGTCAAACTTCATATAATGCAGCATACCTGCTTCTCTGTGCCCCAGGGGTGTATTGGATAAATTTATATTGCTCTTTAATTTTTGAAATTAAAGGAACATCTACTTTCAAAAGACTGAAAGGTTTATTAAAATCAAGATACATGATAAAGTCTTCCAGATTCAGCTGTTTTCTGTTTTTCCACTTGAGGATACATTGAATCATAAATCCTTCACACAATTGCAGTAAACAAATGTAAACAAAGTTTAAATTTGGTTGAAAATGTGTAAGCCTTGTAAATCCACGCCACTTTTGTTTGTAATGGTGTAGCTGAATTGCTTAGATCACACATTTAGTGAGGACTGTAACTTTGGAGAAAGACCAGAGCAGATTTCTTTCCGCAGTCTCTTCCGACTTTTGTTGTCACCATTCTTGGGAGTAAAACTTGGGAGTAAAAGTTGTCAGATTTGAATGATCTTGTGTTTGTGTGAAGTCTTTCGTCCCCCCTGTGCCAAGTGTTACAGTCTGTCTACACTCTAGTTTGAAGATTCTTGGAGTCTTTTTAGTTGCTTTAGATATGCTGGAAGAGAGGAGACTGTTCTACAGCATTGACTCAAATTCTGGCTAAGAATGTCCTTTCTTTGTTTTAACAACATTCTCCACTGGCTTATTCTGTGGATGTAGCAGCTTGTTTTCACATCTGTTTCAGCGTGGGGTAACATTCCTCCCCTCTGTGCAAAGCAAGAATAAAAAGGGTTATCTCTGAGAACCAAAAGTATGAATTTGGGCAAGGAGTATCTTGTTTCTGTGGAGCATCCCTACTCCACAGTACAGGAACAAGGAATCTGGTTCTGTGCATGTAATGGCCAGAAGCTACTGTGTGGTGCACTCACCTACAGTATTTGATCAACAGCTTGTAAAATCTGTGACTAGTAACTTCAATGAACAAAGCTAAAACCCTAAACAAGCAAGAACAAAACCCTATACTGTGTTGGTTTAGGCAAGTCATTATTATTGTTACTTGGTTACAAGGCATACTTTTATAAATTGTTCTGAATATGATCGAATTGTCACCTTTAACTAACAGATTTTATTTAGTCATGTTTTGTGTACAGGGAGATTGCACCCAGGCAAATTAGTTTAGATTCTTGGTAGACTTTTATATAACATTGATTCTTACTTGTCTCACAGCTTTAAAATCCAAATGCTTTTAAATTCTGGCATTTCAACCAGTGTGTCTCATACAGTGGAACAACTGATGCAGTGGCAGGTTGTTTTGCATGGTTGGCTAAAAAAGTAGAGAATGAGAGAGAAAAATGCTAGGGTTATACTTTATGAGGTAGGATAATGCTTAAGAATGGGAGAAACTGGGAATTTTTTGCTCTGTAGGGGTTAATCTAATACATTGTTTTTCCTGTCATGCCTGCACAGCTCTTTCTGCCTCATGCATACCATCATAGGCCTAACTGCAGCTGTCACACAATTTAAATACATTTGCACCAAAAAAAAAAATTCATGACAGCTTAGCTAAACAAATACAATGGAAGTCATGTTGCAAATAGGGAAGCCAATTGTTTACAGTAGTCTCATTGGCCAAATCAGTAATTTCTTAAGTGATGCTTACTTCCATTCATTGATGTGAATCAAGTGGAAAAGCTGTAACCAAATCAAAAATGGTTAATAATTGTTCTTCTGTCTGTCAAAGTTCTATTAAAACTTCTGAAGCAAAGGATATTTTCTAAACAAATCTGACAAAATTTATCATGACTGTATTTGGGGCATGATATGTAAGTCTAGTGAAACTGTCTGCAGTAATTCTCTGGAAAAAAAATATCCCAACAAAACAATTGCATTTTCAAAAAAAATGAATATAATTTGGCATAATAATTTTCAATGATTTTTTAAAAGTAATTTATCAAAATTAATTTTCTGATGTTGCATTTGATTTTGTGTACTGAGGTGTGGTAGAACAGTATGGTGCTAGGCAATGTAAGATGTTTAAGTGTTGAAATCAGCATTTTCAAGAAAGCAGCCCAGCAGTGTAGGAAGGACCATGCTGAATCAGACAACCAGCTGATTATCCCTGCAGGAGATCTTGTCACTTGGGGTTTCTTAGTTTCCTTAAAATTTTTTTAAAGCCTCTTAGAAATCCAATAGGCTGTCACCTTGATCTTCCTCATGAACCTCTTTGATCCTTTTTCAGCAGCTGAGGATTTTTCTTTATTAAATGCCTGTTGACCACTGTGTCTTGGTTGCAAATTTGATTAATTTGGCTAGCATAGCTGTGAGCCGTGACTGTGCTAATTACCCACATTTTTTCTTTAGCTCACATTCCCTCCTTCACACCCTAGGTATAACACAACTTGGTTTGAGCTCATGTATCTCAATTAATAGCTGTTGTATTCCTGAGATCCTGTAGAAATCTGGAGAGGATTCTTATCCAAACTCAAGTAGCTGTTGCTGTTCATAGTGAATAATTGTTCTCTAAACTCTCCTATAGATGCATCATTTTAAGGTGTCTCATGATGCGTGCGAACCTTTCCACTTCTGTCCGATCATCACAAATACAAAAAATTAATTTGATTTCTCTTCCAGCAATTAATTTGATTTTCTCTTATTTGCTTTCTATTTAAATAGATCTCGTTGTCAAGGTCTTGGGCTCCTTGGTAGTTTATAGGCCTTTTGACTCTATTGATGGTCTGAGAAGATTTTAGTCATTTAATTGCCCTCTGAAATTTGGACAATTAACCCCACATCTAGTAATGTGCCTCAATGACAAGGACAGTTTTTGGTCTCTAATTTTTTTCTACCCTCTCTCATGTCTTCCATAAATACATGAAATTTATTTGGGAATGAGGGGGCTGAGAGGAGCAGCTCTGTGGGAAGGGCCCTGCGGTGCTGGCAGACAGTGAGGGGATGGATGTTGGCCAGCAGTGCCTTCTTGTGTCAGCCTGGGCAGCATCCCCACGGCATATCTGCACATGCTTATATCTGGTTATATCTGAGCAGGGCAAGTGTCAGCAGGAATGATGACTGAGCTCCTTTGGGCTCCTCGAATCTGCTCATCCTGCCTGCTCTGAGGACTCTGAGTGCAGAGCAAGTCACAGTTGACTGGGCAGAATGGAGGCGTGGCAGAGAGGGACAAGGGATGATGGATGCTGGAAGTTGACTTGGGAAATGAGTTTTCAGTTTTGGAGTGGAAGGAGACAAGCAGCATTGACAAGTATGGTGTGGAATGATTAAGTTTAAAGGTTTATCTGGAGAACTGGCTGTTAATTCTAATTGAGTGCCCCATGCCAGATGTCTGTCTGCAAGGTCCTGTTTTGATAGCCTGGAGGGATAATCTTACACACACATGCTAATGTCCCCTCCCAGCTGCAGTCCTGCTCCAGCAGTGCTGCTTATCTCTTGCATCTGAGTTTGAAAGGAGACCTTAGGGAATTCTTTATGGAGCAGGGATCTGACACAATTGGGTTCTCTCTGGCCATTTAAAGCAATACAAAGAGTGTGGAGTGGGCAAGGAAGAGGAGTACCCCCTACTAAGACATAGAGAAGAGGAATCAGTGTCTGAAAAGGAGGAAGAAGCAGCCTGTAGGAAAGACGTTCTGTTCAAATCTTTTTTTTCTTCTAGTAAATGAAATTGTAAACTAAAAGCTGGAGTCCCTCTGGCACACCTGAAAATACCCAGTGACTGCCTAGAAATAGCACTTGCTGTGCAGCTGATTTCATTTTTAAAGCCAAAGCATTTTAGAATTAATGCAGTTTAATTAATTGAGGACTTAATAGGAAGAAGTGGAGCAGTTGGACAAATTTAAGCAAATTATGGATGATATACAGAGAAACTAATCAAAGTTTCTAAAATTTTTCTGTTTTGTAAAGGAACAAATTAATTTCTTTAAGGGTGATTTCTAAAGTCTTCACTGTTTTTGTGCTTTTTACTGCAACTCCATTGTAAGAATATGTTGTTTTTAATAGACCAGACATGCCAAATGGAAACTATTAAACTCAGAGTTCAAGCCTTTTAATGTTTGGGAATATTGGAATTTCAGAATTTTAAGTTCAAACATGATTACAAGTAAAGAGTCAGATGAGAAACTCATTTGCAATCTGTTTGGATTTTATATTATGAAAGTTCTGTATTGCTTAGACTTGGTGTATTGTATTTTCTGGTTCCGTAAGTATAGCATAGTATATACTAAATTTTTTTTTAATTATTTAATTCATGAAAAATATACCTTAGAATAGTGGAACTCAACTGTAATCTCATGAGGAGGGATCTGTTGTGTTACTTTGTGGTACATAATTCTCCCATTTATTATATGAACCACTGCTGAATTTGAAAGTCCCTCATACAGTCAGAGGCCTGCAGCAGTAATTTGAATGGTGCATCTGGTTCCCTTGTCAAAAGTCTGTGTGCTGGATTATTTCTGTTAGTGTTAATGTAGTTGCTATGATTTAATTCTGTTGTGAGAAGATAATAATCAGTCCTTTTTAAAAACCGTTGATATGAAATATTTTTAGAAGGTTCTGTATTCAAATATTTCAGTTAAAAATTGGACAGCCAGATACTCTGAAGACAGATAATGTCTGTGAGAAATATTTGACAGGATAAACAAATATTGTGTCTTTGTGTTGTATTGATTTCCAGAAAATATGGTCTGTAATTTGTGCTAAGTGATCACTTTTTTGGCAATTGCTGGGTATTAACTGGACACATTAATACAGTAAGTAGTTCTTAGAAAATAAAATTCATAAAATATTGCCTTTATTCCTGAGTTCAGTGTTTCACAAATATTATCTGTCTAACCTTTTGTATTTGACTGGCTTTAAAAAATGATGAGGCATGATGATTTTGAGGCCATGTTCGTGTTTCCTTTGTGAGTGAAACAAAATGCCATTACAAGAATAAATAAGTGGAATTAGAGTAAACCCAGTTGCTTAGGTATGATCAAAGGAAGAGTTGCTTTTCTTGTGCACCCACAGAAGGTGACAACAGCAGCACCTTTAGGCTCTTCCATCAGCAGTATGTGAGGGAAAGGTTTTTGTGGAAAAAGCTGTCAACCATAAAGTTATTTTTGGATGGGGTTGAGGAACTAGTGCATCTACTGGCTTGCATACCTCCCTTGTTCTACATACAACATTTTGAGAGTTCACAGTCAGTGTCTAAAACCAGGTTTCTCTTCAATTCAAGATGACTTTATGGGATCCAGAGAGCAGAAAGGAAAGCTCAAAGTCTGAAATAAAAAATACCTTTAGGGGCAAGTACAAAAGGAGATGGTTATGAGTAACATAGGTTTGCTTCTAGATGCCTTGGAGCCTTGTAGAAATTGATTTCACCAAGTTCAGTGTGAAATGCTGAATTGAATTTTTATATTTGACAGAAAATCTGGTAAATCAGCAGCAAAATAAATGATAACTTCAAAATATTAGTTAGAAACTTGGTTCAACTGTAGGATGATGGCTTTCTATTCCAATGCATTTATCAGAAGGAATGAATGCATGGAACAAAAGATAGAACAAGCAGATTTAGGAGTTCCTATTTGTGGAAGCTGCAACAGAATACCAGATATAACAGGTGTGATGGTGCTAACCCAGTAAGACTCACCTTTATGATCAGAATAGAAAGATGCTCCCGAGACTTGATTCATCTCAGCTGAAAATGGATATCTAAAATAGATCGGATATTTAGATGAGATCAATCTCAACAAATAATTAAATTCCTGGTTATATATGCTCAAATATATTTTATTCTTGGGGTTTCTGTTGGTTGCACTTTTGACTTTGAGTTAACATGAATTTTTTTCTATAATACCTTCTAAAAGTAGGAGCTATTTCTTGAGAGTCAGCCCATTTAAACATTGTAGTCCCTTGTCAGGTTTGAAGACTTCGTTATTAAGATCATAGATTAAATTTGCATAATTAACTGCCAAATGCTTGATTATCACAAACAGTAAAATACACTTTACAATGTTGTTCATATCAAATTTTAATAGGATTATAATATCCTTAACATCACTTTTGCCAATCTTTTTCTAGGGAGCTGAGTTATTGATTTATATGCTGGACAATTAAAAGCATGTTTATAGAATTTTATCAGTTTTACTGGAAATTAAACAAAATACATGTAAATGGCCTCTTGATGCCTTTTTTCAGGAAAGACTTTACTTCTGCCTAATCATGCATTTGCAAGGAAAATCTGTATTTAGGGCTGTGGCCACATGTACTACAGAAGCTGTTAGGTATTTGAAGCTTTGCATTATAAACCATAGTATTTTATGAAGTGTTTTTAGTGATCTTATTTAAAAATTCTTGTTACTTCTGGTCCAATTTGTCGAGTTATTAAGTGCATCTGTAATTTTGATCAAACAGATCAAATGTGGTCATGGAAATTTCTGAGCTTCAGTTCTCAAGTCATTCACAACTTCTATGTTAACAGTGGAGGATAAGATAGAAGAGTTGGAAATTGTGCTGTTTATCAATTAGATTTTCTAAAAGCTGTTCAGTAGAGGTGAGTTATGTGAGTTATGTGAGTTCTGCTTAACTCTCAGGGGAGTCCTGCTTGGGGATAGTTGGAGTTTTTTCTGTTATTGTTTGGTTTCTTGTTCATTGGCTGCCCTGAATTGTGAAAGCATGTCTGCCTTTCTCAAGTTTGATTTATGCTTGAGGGCAGTTGAATTTTTGGTCTTTGTAAAAAAGAGCCATCATACCCTGCTTTAGCTCGTTGAGGAGACTTAGGCTTCTGTTATTAGCAGAAGTAACATTTTCTGTTTGTTATGAGCCTCCTGTTTTTGTCCAACTTGAAGGAAATGGTTAAAGTGGTTCTCTGGTTGCAGTGCAGCATGAGTGGTCTGTGCTGCGTAGTTGGTGTGGCAGGCTGTGCATGATTGCTGCCAGCAAGATTGCTGCTGATAATAGCTGTAGAGCCTTGGCAGAGATTGTTCAAATACTAAATGAGTTCTGTCAGGTAGTCAGTCTTAGGAAGGTACAGTTATTTATTGAGTGCTGTGTATGTGCTTATTATCCCTGTGAGCACTCCAATCGCTTCTCAAGCAGCAACGTCTTAGTGTTTAATTGACTTTGCTGGTATTTTCTGCCTCAGTAACTTCACCTAAAAGGACTCCTTGTAAGTTCTGATTTTTGTTTCTTTGCTGTTCTACTGCAACTCTGATGTTACTTCTAAGTTTATTCTGTAGAAGATGAAAAACAAATAGCAGATGCAGATGAAATGTGGTTTTTTATATTTGAATAAGTCAAAATACATTTCATCCTAAACAGAAAGTTCTTCTTTAAATGGTCTTGTTTGCATTATTCACAGAAAAAGTCTTATTTCTCTTTAGAATGCCTAAGTAACAGGGAATTTGCATATTTTTAACATTAGGGTTTTTTTAAAAAACACAACACAACCCAAACTGCAGGACCACAGTTTTAATTTTAATTTAGCCAGGGTTAGGTTTTGGTGTGGTTTTGTTTGTTTGATGGGTTTGTTTGTTTTTGGTTTTGTTTTCTGGTTTTTTTTTTTCTTTTCTTTTTTCTTTTATTGTTCTTTTTTTGGTTTGGTTTTTTTTTTGAGAATATAATGTCTCTGCATTGTAGTATCCCTTTTTCAAAAGCAAATATTTTAAATACTATTAATATTCATATGTAGTACTGTACTGTTATTTTATGTACACTCAGTATCTTTTTCTTTCCTGAAAACTCTATTACCTCATGTGTTGTTATTTCAGGAATTTCAGCAAACTGAAAACAGTTCTGCAGAGTTTTGAGAAAGAGGCAGTCTCATTTGTTCCTTCCTTCCAGCACTGGGCATTTCTATAAGCCAGCCATCCTCATTGCAGCATTATGTAGAAGTTGGTCATGAACATGTGCTTGCAGTTCAGTTTATTCTGAGCTCAAGTGTAATTCTTTCTGTTAATTTCTAGGAATTTAGAACATGATGAATTCAAGCTCTGAGCATTTTGTGAGCACTTGTCTTTTGATCATCAGTGATTAAATTATAAGTACTGTAAAGCTGAACACTGAGAGGACATTAAGGTTATAGGAGGCAGTTCTATTTTGAAAGAGATTTTTCAAGTGCAGAATGATTAAATGTTTTTTATAAATTCAAGCTCTAGAGGATAAGTGGCGATTGGACTATGCATGTTTTATTGGCTTTAAAAATGCCCAATAGCAGTTAAATGCTTGTAGACAAGTAACAGGCCTTTATCACATGATTATCTTTCATTTGTAGTCTATATACATAGCCTAGTTTTCATTTCTGGTCCTTATACATGTCTTGCATTCATAAATTTTTACCCTGAGATTTGTGTAAACATATAACTCCTTCTGTGTTTATTTGAATCTGAATATACCTCTGTCAGGCAAGCTCAGGAAGAAGGGAGATTGTCTTGAAATTGAAAGGTAAACAAATAATTTTTTTTTGCCTACACTTTTCATCTAAGATTTCTCATGTTGTTTTGATCAGAGAAGTTATTTGCACATAACTCCATTATATTTTTTGAAGACTTAGGTGTAAATTTTTGAACTTCTGAATTTTTTTAATAGCTGTACCTATGAGAATTGCAAATGACAAAAAAAGAAATAAAAATGAGTAATAAGAATTTTATGCAGGATGAATATGCTGACTGTTTTAGTTGGGAACTAATGTACTTTTCATCTAAGGGGAAAACTGAGATTTTACATTAGACAGACAGTCCAAAACTTTGTTCATACACAGTACAGGAAAATTTAATGTGATTCTATTTTTCTCCTCTTCAAATCAGAGAAAATGCCTTCAGACTGTCTAAATAGTAGCATGAGAATGTGGTTTGTGAACTGAAACTTCATTTTCACTGATTAGTTGCCTATTTTCACAGTGATGGCACACAAACAGCACATGAAACTATGTTCAAAAAGCCATTTAGGATTACCTAGTATGCTCCCCAAGAGTTCTGGCAACAGCCTGCTAAATGCTTTATCTGCTAAATCCATATTTCAGTGAAAGAAATTTCATTGTGTTGCATGCTGAACTCCTCTAAGGGAAGAACCAACAAGTTCCTCTGTTCCACATCCTTGCAATGTTAGCTAAGAGATATTCCTGTTCCACAAGTATGAAACTAAAACACAGAGATGAAGGCACTGAATTGACTTCTTGTATATGTGCTAAGCATTAAGAATACAAGCCTTTAAAAATGCCTTCACCTTTATCTGCTTAGATGTGTGGTGAGTCTGAGGAATTCACACTCACATCACAACTGGCTGATTTCAGGAGGTTGTACGAATAAGTGAATTTGCTTACTAGGAGGAACCTCTGTGACTGAAACTCTTGGTCTGGTGTGCAGTTCTGTCCATGGATAGAGCTACTGCCTTACTGTGACCAAAACCCCACAGTTACAGATTTTCTGCCCCTTGGAATTAAGGATCCAGCAGCTGGCACCTCTGTTTTGCATGTCCTGAAAGCTGGATTCATTCAGAACTCTGAGCAATGCAGGTGTTTAGTTTGCATGTTTGGATTGAATTACTTTCTGAGAAGTAGAATAAAAAGGTTTCTTGAAAAATAGCGCAAATTGTGCAAAATACAAAAATAAGACTTTATGCATCAGAAGTGTCTTTAAAATCAGATACCTCATCAACTCTTTGTCATTAAAAGTTGAATTTATATTGTTTCATTGACAAGCATTTTCTAAGTAAAACCTAACTTATAGATTCACATTTCAGTTTCCAAATAGTATATTATGTGGCAGTTTTTTATATATTCAAAGAATTTCATTTTAAGAAGCTGCTTATAATTTATACTGAAAGTTATTTTCTTTTAGTTGGATACAAGAAGAACATAGAATCATGCTGAATCTGATGTACTAGTTATCTTTGGAGTATTTATATGCAGGAAATGAAATTTAAAAGACTAAGTAAATCTTTAATTTCTTGTACCTCATCTTAAATACATTTGGTTTACTTTTGTTTTGTAAATATTGTCTTCCATTTTTTTAGAGGGGCACATCATGCTTTTGTTAAAATTACTGACTGAAATACAAAACTTTTAAACTTTTTTTTAAAGAAAGTTCTTAACTTTTTACTAGAAGACAGCTATGAGAAATAAGGAGTTGAATGATTAATGAAGAGTAAACTATCTACTAATGTTTTCCAATAAAATTAGTCGTCAGGAAAAGACTGGCTATAATAAGATTATAAGCAGTGATTAGAATAACTAGGATATACTGGTATTTTATATCAGTTATTCAAAAAATTGCCTAGCACTTCTCAGAAGCTGTAATTGGTATGCTGCTGGTGGTAAGGGAAGGTGACACTTTTAAAACTGAACTTCTCAGGTGCACTGAAAATGGCTGAAAGTACAACTCCCCCATTCCTTTGTGAGCTGGCTTTTGCAACATAACAAATTAATACTATGACAACTTTATCATCTGCTCAGTTGGAATATCTTACATTTCGGTGTCAAATTTAACAATATAGAAGATAAATGTTGATGTGCTAACAGAGAAATTGCATCCTAAAGAGGTTTGCTGCATTAAAAATCCTGTAGGATGTGGTACAGGCATGATCAGCTAAGGATCGACAGCTCAAGTAAAACACAGAGGGTTGATAATCATTATTTTGAAAGACCTGTTTATCTTATGTGATCCTCCCTTTCTGATGCTTTCAGCACAAGCAAAGGAAGTTAGCAAAATACTTATTCCTGAAATGAACTTTTTTAAGGTTTCTACAGCACTGCTTGACTGCCTCCATGGTTTGGTCTGTTTAGATTACTTTCCCTCTTTAAGTGATTATATCCTGCCATGTAAGTGGAAAATCAGGAATTAAGTAGCTATTTGAAATGCAGCTTGGCAGACTCCACCTATTTTCTGGAAACATCTGTCTACCATTGTTGCAGTGATATTTAATATTGCAATTATTATATGTGTTTAGATTATTTTGGTATAGATATTCCATTGCTTGTATACTGTTTATGTTCACTGCCTTTACAAAATACTGCTTGACAATATTTCAGATTCACTTTTATCAAGAGTTACACTACTTTATAGTAGCAATTGTTTAATTTCCTCTAATTGAAGTAAGAACTGCAGTATTGCAATTTTTTTATTCTTTTTGCAAACTTGATTCAGATGAGTGACATGTTTTGATTGAATACTCGTGCTGTGTTTGTATGATGTTTTCTCTTTGTGAGAAGTGTAATCTACCTGAGTAATGTTTGATCCCCAGACTCTGATGTCCTGAATTGGTTAACTAACGTTAAAGGTACTTAAAAACTGTATATTAACAGATTGAAATGAAGTGCTCAGAGAATATTTATAAAATGTAGAGCATCACCCACAATGTGTCTGTCACAGATGGAAGAAATGTATTGACAGGTGTGCAATCGATAGAATAAGTTTATAGACCCAAAATCCTTTCCAAGATGCCAGAAATTAACAGTTTGTCTTCAGTACTGGATGTGAATTGGCTTGAACAGAAGCTGAAGTCCCATTAGGCAGCCAATGATTTACTGCCTGTGTATTGGAAGAAAGTAATGTACTGTGTTATTCTGAGAATGTGACAGTGAAATTTGTTCCTGAAACATTAGCCAGACAGCCTGGTGCAGTTCTAACTTGTGTGTTTGCTAGGAATAAATATATACCACATTTTAATTTCTTTCCAGAATCAATGTGCTAGAGAACTCACCATATATGATGTGATTTCAGAAGAGCCAGTGCTTGGTTTGCTGTCTGCTTCCAGACTCTTAAGTGTACAGGTTTTCACATTGTGATGATATTATGTGTGTTTAGACTGTTTGTTTTCATGGTCATAGGAAATAGCACAGACTAAAGTGATCTGTGTGATCAGAGAGGTACCTACACAGCCTAGATTTTTCAAAGGGGCTGGAATGGCTGTATCTGACATCAAACAACAGGTTTTCATTCTTGTAGTACTTTGTAAAAGTCACACACAAGTAATGGCAACCAGCTAAAGTGGTTTTCACATGTTTGCTGAGGGAAGAACACACTCCTGTTCTAAAACAGCAGGGAAAGGCAATGATGCTGACTTTACTGTTACCATCTCTAATGCCCACAAATGCGTTGGCTACATCCCTCAGGTAAATCTCTTTGTACTGGTAGCATATGTGGTGCTTCCTCCATCAGCCTCTGAAATGTGTCTTATTTTACAGGAGAAGTCATTGGTGTAGTAGGCAAGACAAGATCAAGTCTTATGAATGTGAATCCTTGTAACAAATTCACACTTCGTTGTTCTTCCATTCAGTACAAATGCCATACTCTTGTAACAATGAATATAGGGCAAAATAAATTTTGGAAGCCACCCCCATTGTTTCAGCCATGTGCATGTACATAAATTTTTCTGTTCACATAAATGAAGTTGGGATCTGATGATGTAGTATATAGTAACTTTCTTGTGGTGCAGGCTTTTATATTAGTTTATAAGGGGTTAGAAGTAGTCAATGTATACAGCAATTTTAATAGTATGATTTACACTAACAATACAGATAATGTAGTGGCTGAAGAGGTAAAAAATGCTTAAATGTGGTAGACAGCATTTTTGCATAACGATTCATTTTTTCAGGGCATAGAATGCAAATTGGATAGAATTTAATTGCTGTAGGTGGTTAAGTGTAAAATTAATTTGAATATGGCTTAAGTGAAACAGTAACTTTGATATACTAGACAAGCAATTTAAAGAAGCCACTGGTTACTTAGGCTATGGTTTCAACTTTTATAATAACATTTTATTAAGGTTCACTGATACTAAACCTCCTAAGAATGTCTCCTTAAATTGAAATGCTGATGTTAAGGAAAGGTATTTATTTTGGTAATGCTGATTATGGAATTTAACTGGATAACTGCTGATGATTGTTAAGTACTCCGTGTGTGTATGTATTTGTATATGTTTAAAAATGTATAATGTCTCTTTTAAACATAGTGCAAGAACTGCACAAAGGAAAACATTGTGAGTAATAAGTGTTTTGTCCCATCTACCTTTTGACAGGAGAATTAGATGACAGAGAACAGGCAAAGCTGGAAGTAAAAGTATGGGATCCAGATAGCCCCCTTACTGACCGTCAGATTGACCAGTTTTTAGTGGTAGCACGGTAAGATTAAAATCCTCTCATAAAAAAAATCCTTTTCTTTTTTCTACTGACTATTTATTCCCCTATATCGTGTTACTCATCCTGTTTGCCATTTTGTGAGCCCTTCTCTTTCCCACAGTTAGCTAAAAGAGAAAATCAGACCATGACCCTTTGTATATTTATGGAAGCTACCAATACAGGAGAGTGAAAAAGAGAGTGAGTTTTGGAATAATGCTGAACTCCCTGTATTTCAGGTTATAGTGGAATTTGATACTTTGAATGTAGATATTGGTTTGTTTTCCCCTTAGAGTAAATTATTTCAGTGCTAATAATAATTCAGTCTTGTGGGTTTTTTTGTACTTGTAATTTCATGGCGTAAAATAGAAGTTAAGATGGAAATAAAGGAAATGTTAACAAATGAAATGGGTGAAGAACTTGCCACATATGCTTACATGTGTAAGCTGAATAACATACTGTGCAATTATTTTGGATGAATATTGAAGTGAAGTTTTGAAGTCATGTATTTCATTAGTGAAAAAAATCAAGTCAGTTCAATTTTATAAATTAACATGATTATGCAGATTTAGGAAGACAACATCAAAGTGCTTTGAATTAATAAATACCTTTGGAAATTATTTCTCTACTTTTAAAAAAAACTTTAAAAAATTTATAGGTTTCTTACTGAAGGACAATTCTACATTTATAGGATGCACCAGATTTTGCCTTTCAGCTAATTCATACTTACAAAGGTGCTGTTCTAATGATAACAGGGGACACAGTTCACATATGGATTTTGTCCTGAATAAATCCATCTCCTGTACTTTCTGTAACCTGCTTGCAGAGTGTAATCTCAAATCTTCTTAGGCAAGTAATCCTTTTACATGGTTTCTAGTTTTTGGTTTTTTTTCTTTCTCCTGTTTGAAAAAAAGAAAGAAAAAAAGTTGCTCTATATTTTCCAGCTTATGTGTATGGTGATATGGGATGCTGATTTGCTCATTTACAGTTCAGGTGCTGATCCATTTGGTTTTTTCCTTACTCTCCCATTTGCAATGTTGTATCCTTTCTATAAAGTCATAAAACTTTTTTTTGTTTTTAACCTGCCCTTGTTGAATTTTCAAGCAAGGTGGAGGGGTAAAGGTGTTAAAAGGGATTCAGAAAGTCACAGAGTCTAGTAGATGTTCCATAGAAGCCAGGAATCTGAATTACTTTTTCACCAGCAATATAATATCTGGAGATGTATGGTCAGATTATTATGGTGTGCCCTAAAGACACACCTGTGTGAAGACTTTGAATTTGGAAGAGTTCGTTCATTGCTTTAAAATTCCACTACTTACTATTTCTCAGCCACTCTGGGGAGCTGAAATAGTATTCTATAGGGCCAAAAATGTTCCCAGAGGAGTGTTGCAGTAAGCAGCCTGCTGGGAAGTAACAGAGAATAATTAAATAAGTAAAGAAGAATATCCTTCTCTCTTCCTGTTATTTAAGATGTCCTTTGCAATGCTGTGCCCTGGCCAAGACTGCATTTTTTCCAAAGTTGATACATTTCTGTAAAGATGGTTTTTGTTATAGTGGGTCATGGCTGATTAATTGCAACTGTCCAAGATCTTGTGGTACTTGGATGGCCATTTGTAATCAGGTATTACTCAGGTGCAGCTTTGAGGATGTTCTTGCATAGAACTCCATTCGTCTTTGGCAGTTGCTTTTCAACTGACAGAAATGGTTTCCATATTCCCAGGATGCATTAAGTGGCTTCTGAGACAGATTTGTATGAATTTCTGGAAAAATAGTTCTGTGATGATTTGGTGGCAGCTTTCAATTCAGTGTGTTCTGTGGTTGCAGGATTTATACTGGGCCATTACAGAGGGCCATTAAAAGCTGCTTGAGTGACAATGGAGAGCTGGTATTATGATGTGGTGAGCAGTGATACAGATAGCTCTGCTGCAGCCTGAGGTTCACTAGGCATTGGCTGTGCCTGCTGGATTTCCAGTTGGAATGATCTTTGTCTGGTTATGTTTAGTTCTGCAAATTTGAAAATATGACGAGAAGAATTTTTTCTTAAATACCTTCCCAGTTGTGATTTTTGTTAAGTATGGGTCTGCTATTGTGTTTGACATTTTAAAAGCATTTTCAAGTGATCCTTTTTAGATGCTGTGTTAAAGTAATTGAGTATTTCTTCTCATTTTTTTTTCCAGTCTCATCTGGTTGAAAGAAGAGTTGTTTTTGTCCTTAAATGCTTAGGTTTTTCAATCACACAGGCAGCTTTGTTGGTTTTTTTTTAGAAACAACGTGTTTTTTATGTGTTTAAATAGTCTTTTTATTTGTGTTACCCATTTACAAGTATATTTCTATTTTTAACTTGGACACTTGGCTTTCCCAGTCTACAAGATTTATTTGCTGTCTCAGGAATGAGAAGCCTTTTTCCTTGGTTTATATGCTGGTCAGTCTGGGCCTCTCACTAAGCCCTACTATTCAATAATTTCCAGGGTAGAAGGATAGAAGAATATGCCTATCCTGTGCAGAAATTAGAGTTAACTGTGCCAAAAAAAATGGTGGAGATTTGGAAAAAAAGTGGAAGAATCAATGAACTTGGCTTCCCCAGGTAGGGGGGCCTGACACACAGATCTTGAAAGTACCTTATTGCTGCTACTGAAGCATAATTTGGGTAAGGACTCTTGCTTGAACTAGCAAAAGCACCTGTTAGGAGGAGCTTGAGGCATCAGACTAATGTATTCTGGGTTTGGGTTGTCTTTTGGGTAATGCTTGTGCTGTGGCAATGAAAAGTCCAACAGCATTTTCTACAGCATTCAAATAAGATACAACTGCGTCAACCAGTTTTCCTTCTGTCCTATACATTGGCCATGTTTCTTCTGTGTCTGCCTGATTCAAAGGATAGTTTGAGCAGCTACAATAGCCATTTACATCTGTGCACACTAGCAAATAGTTCAATATAGTAGAAATGGATTTGTAGAATTGAAACATTTGGTGCTGAGGGCCTAATGTCCACACTGCACGTTTTAACAGATTTATTTTTAGTCATAGCTCTAATCAGTTAATTTGCCTTGTGGACTGAATATCTATGAGTGTGTGGAACTACTTCTGTCAGGAACCCAGTTGGTATGCTATGAGATACTTTTTGCTGTTTAAAATGCAGTAGATAAAAACACTGGGAACAGGGGTTTTGAAACTTGGTTCCTGATTTGAGCTGATATAGATACACACTATTTCCTCTAGTCATCAGTCCCTTATCATTCCTAATATACAAGGAGTACTTCATTTCATTGCCAGATCTTGTGTTCTTTTTCTAATACTATCCCAAGTTGCACAGTGTTAGGAAATAAAGCATTCCTATTGTCTGTATAACATAATAGTCCTGTCTTTTTTGGGTTTTTCAGAGTCAAAAAATATCCTGCCCAGTCTCAAACGCAATAGGTGGTGTGGGCTCTGTCTGGGAGCTGAAGAAATGACCCTTTCTTCTTACTTTTTTTTTTTTTTTTTTTTTTTTAAGATTGTCTTTATTTTCTTTCCATCTGCTAATTTGGTCTACAATTCATTGCATGATACATTTTTTGTACATTCTAATTCCCTTTATGTGCTTTATGATTCAGTGAAACCATTAAGAACATAGTTCTTTTATTCTGCTTCATCTAACTACATTACCAACATAGTCTTCTAGAAGGAATATATTTCTAAATGAAGCTATTTAGCAGACATATGTGGTCCCAGCTTATTTTCAACTAAACCAGAGTTTTGAAATCTAATTAAAATAGCCTTGAAGCATTGCATCTCTACCTTAAAATTTTGTACTTTGATTTCTATGGCATTAAAATGGCATTACATACCTCTATCTGACTTATTTCTCTTCATTTGAATGTCTGCTTTTTTTTTTTAAATCATAGAAGAATGGAAAATTACTTGTTAGTCATGTTAAATTAGAGTGTGATCCTTCCTGTGTTGTTCCCACTTTTCCATTTGCTCTAGGACAATGATTATTCTTATTTTCTGTTGGTTGCTGTTATAAATGCTCACAGTATGTTGGTGTATTTAGAGATGTTCTATGATTGTTACATTAATTTATCTTACAGTGGGGAAGGGAATACAATGCAGCTTCAACTGGCAAGGTGTCTTTCATTATACAGAGGAAAATAATGCACTCATTAACTGAGACCCATAAGTAAAAGCATTTACAGGTGTGATCAAAAAGTAGTGCTCCATTCTTGTGAAATAATTAATTGTAGTCAATGGCAGTAGACCAGATTCCCAAAGCTCATAAATGAAAATAAATACATAAAAAACATCGGTTTGCAGTCTTCAGTATTACAATGCTTCTGGATTCTCTGGAGGTGCTGAGAAGTAAAAGGAATTGAAGTTCATTAAAGAGGTAATTAAATTTAATGGCAGAATTGCAACATAAAATTATGCAGCAAAAATGCTGAAATATCTCGATGCCAATGCTGCGCTCACAAAACTGGATGTTTGCTAGGAAGGTGAATTACAGCATCTAATGGTAGGCAGATGGTTTGGCAGTAAAAAGGAAAAATATGTTCACATCAAGTTTACCAGGCATATCAAAAATTCTATGTTTCTGCCTGTCTGTCATGCCTAGCTAGTATATGTTTATTCCTTTGTGCATGTTGTGTTACTGTACTTCTTAACCCAAATTCATTTGAAAACAACTAATTCAGACTTGGAGCTGAATTTCTTTCTGTATCTTTTTAATGAACTTTGATCTTTTGCAGTACAAAGAATAAATTTCTGTACCAGAGTTTTCATGGACCTGATTTTAGGGGGCTGTGCATCTCCTCCTCTGTGACTGTGAAATTGCAGGATGGCTTGCAGATGATGCCTTAAATAACATCCTGTGAATTAAACTGCTTTTATCTATCAGATTCTATTTCTGTTGAATAAGAAAGATTTCACATATACTTCATTTCTATTCATATAGCTGTGAAAGTGAAGGTTGATTGTATCATACATTTATATATCATACCACGCTTACTCTGAGAGTCTTTCAGCAGAAGAATAGTGGCAGGTGACTTTTCATGTTTACCATGCCATCTCCCTTTGTGCTGTAAATACCTGAAGTGATAATAATGAAGCATAGCACTGTACAGGCAGTTGCTTAGAAATGGAAAGAAAGTGTCTTTTGTAACAGCATAATTTTATTTGAATATATTCTGCATGGAGGTCAGATTTTACAAAATTGAGTAGTAAAAATTTTCAGTTTTAAATTAATGCATGTGTCTTCACTGAAGATGGGTTATTTTTTCTTCTTTCCAATAATTTAAGTATCGTGGTATTTTCTTAAAGAGCAATCAAATATTAATTTGCTGTTTGTTAAGTTCAGAGCAGTTGAAGAGGTTATCTCTTAGGACTATTTCCAATTTAGTGTGGAGAGGAGCACTGGGGTAAAGAGAAGGAAAACAGAAGGTTTCTTTTCCTAATATGTAGAAAACCACCAAGGACCACTTAATTGTTTTCCTCAAAGATATTAGCTCAGAGGTGAAGCATAGGTCTCACTCATTAGTTTACAAGTATCTGCAGAGAATTGTGGATTTGCAGATTCATATATGCACAGATGTGGTTCACTTCAACACCTTTGTCCAGAGTATACCCACTACTTGTCTGGTATCACTGAAACAGACAAGCAGTGTTAAAAAAAAAAAAAAAAAAGTGAACAGTTTTGAAGTAAACATTCTCAGACTGAGAAGGATATGTGTCTCGGCTGGATTTTCAAGAATACAAGGTAGAAGAAAATTGAGAGTTACTTGTCTGCATCCAGAACTTTCTGGATCTGATTTGATGCCAGACCACTGTTGCTGCTGGGAGAAGGAGAGGCTATTTTTATGCTGATGTATAATGGCAGTGGTTCCAGATTTTCCTTGGTAAGGGATTTTGGTAAGGATTTTCTTTGTTATTACAGCCCTTTTCTGAACTAGAACTGATGAGCCACCAAATCTATGGAAGCTTGTTAGGACAGTCTCTTGTTTGCTGCTTCTTAATTTTTTTGGCTACCACTAGTATTAATTTTACACAAAAATTTGAAAAATTATTTCCTTTAATGTCTTAGACTTGAGCTGTAAGAAATTTGGAGCAATGTATTTTCTGTGTTCAAAATCTAATCTGAAATTTTGCCCAAATGCAGGGCACACAGGCATAGCAACTGCAGTGATCTCTCAAGTTTTTTGGACATAGACCCTGTTGAGTTTTGCTGAACATTTATTTATTCCATAATCTTAGATCCTGGCACTGGACTATATCCATTTGTTTTGTTTGTATGGTTGTCAGCTGCAATCTGTTATAAACCTTCTTGGTTCTGCTCTTTAAGATAATTTAACCAAGGAAAACCTAATTAAGGTGACATTGGATCATTTGATCTAACCCTTAAAGCTCTTATAGCTGCTTGTTGATGTAGGCTGTAGAGAATGATCTCCTTGCTGATAATGCCAATTGTTTGTCTTGTCCATCTCTCTGCCACCTGTGTAATTCACTGTCTGTGTAACTTGGCTTTAGCTTATTTTGGAAAATATGGGGAGTGTTGCTTTCTGTTTGAAGTCTAAGTATTTTAATTACACGTTGAATAATTCATAAATAGCTTGCTGAGCACAGATTTTTGGGTTGTCAGTTTATTATTGTTATTATTGAATTAAATATAATTTCAGTTAACTATGTACAGTTGTTCTTTTTATTCTACAAGCTGAACAAGGCATTAATATTGAAAGTTTGTTAAGAAAAATGAGTGGTTAGGGTGTGGCTGTTTAGCTTGTGTTGGCTTAATACTAAGTTTTATTTTAGGTAGGTGAAGGCAATACTTTGTCTTCTGGAAATGTCATTGGTTAGTTATTTTGTTCCTTTTCTGAAACAATTATTGAATGGAGGAATTAGAAAAAATAATGCAAGGAAAAATGACAAAGGTACATTTTGATATTTGCATCAATATGTACCTCATATCTGTAGTTTTAATTGAAAAAACATAAAAATTAAGGTATTTTAGTGATTTCTAAAATTAATATTGAATTTGGATGTGAATTATGTAGCTAGATTATACAAAACACTGTATATCAGTATTAAGTTTTGAACCTAATTACTATTTAACATCCAAATGCTCTAGAATTTCTACACTTATTTGGAAATTCACTGTTTTTCACAAGTTTCTATGGAAAGGAGAACTGGAAGTTAGTTTGATTTCAAGAGAGCCACAGACATGCAGACACCTCACACCTCCAGACCCCCCAGTTTGTGTCCTCTACCATCCCACTCCCTGTCCTGTCACCATTGACACCCCAAATGGTACACTGCCTGCATTTTATTATGTATTATTTATTTTGTTCTAGCTGTTATTATCATTTGTTCCATTAGGTTTGATGCTGCTTTTATTATTTTCTTTTAGTCTGTTGTTTTTATTATTTTTTGTCTTTGTGTGTTTTATTTTTTATTGATTTGTTTTGCACTCACGTACTCCAGAATCCCACACAGCATTCTTCTGACCTTTGTAATCATCTCATACTCAGTACAGCAGTAGAAGCAATGTCCACTGGTGCATCAGTTCTTACCTCTCCATCACTTTTTCAGAAGAAATCTAACTTTATATTGGCTCTTAATTGTGACTTCACTTTCTCGGCAACAAAATACTCTTGGGCTCTGAAGTCAGCCTCAAAAGTTTGATCTGCCAGAGAGTGGCTGTGAGAACGTTCTTTGTAGTGTTCATAGCATGCTCAGACTTTATTTTAGAAATGTGGTCAAAAGACAATAATTTAATTATGCCAAAGGAAGAGAAGAGGTTAGCAGGTAGCAGCAGAAGGGAAATGCAGTCATGCCACATTCACTGGTTTGTGCAGTAGGGACAGGAGGATCACAGGAAAGACTGCTTAGCTATAGCCCTTATCAATGTCAACATGGTGAAAGGGGTTGACAGGAAATGTGTTCATAATAGAGCCTTATTCTTGGGAGTGATTTGTGGACAAACACTGTTTTATGTACTGCCAAGCTTAAAAAAAAAGAGAATGTGTGTGTGTTCTTGTCTCATATTTGCCATCTCCACAAAGAGGGAGCAAAGGTTGTGGAAAAATATTTGAATATAATTTATTTATTCCACAGCCTTTAGAAAAGCAGTTAATACCAGGGGTCTGAATCACTGCTGTTGAATCTTAACTTGTAAGACTGTGGCAGCAAGTACTGAAATGTGCATTCAGTAATAAATTTTTTGAGATTCAAGAAAAAATTGCGGTAACATACTTTATTATCAATTTCTCCACGATCATTTATAACTTCAGTGAGTTTAAGTCTTGGTGCACATTATTTTACTGTTGAATATCAGATTTACAGGATACAGCAATGTGTGTTTATCTGTCAGTGAAGTTCACCATTGGTATAATTCTGCACTTGTAATTTGTGTGGGGTGTAATTGCTGAGTGAGGCTTAAGTCTCTATGCCAGAGGATTGCACTGGGTTACATCTGTTACCAAACTGGGTCTTTGAATTTAGGAGAGCTTGTGTCTTAACTGCATCAAATGGGTTTCTTTTCTGATAACAGTGTGACACAATGCACCTCAAGAGTCATTGTATAAATCCAGGTACTGGAGAAACTTCTGATCTGTTTATTGATAATCTTTTGTGTCACTGCATCTTTCCTCATTCCCTGTATGATATGCTGGGCCAAATCAAATTCTCTATGCACCTTTTCCTTCACTGTGCATAATACATGGATGTCCTTCCAAGAAATGGTTACTGCTCTCCAAGAAATTTTTCCAGTTTAGAACAATCTAAGTATAATAGATGCCATGTACAATTCATGAACAAAAGTGGAAAAAAAAGTAAAGTTTTGGAAATAATATGTCAATTTCAGTAATGGAATGCTTTAAGTAGGTTGAGAGATCCATTTATTTCATTATTGCTTAAAACCTGTGACAACACCAGGATTTTAGGGGTACCGTAGACTAAGCTAATGTGCTTTTTTGCCTCACTAATGGAAGTAGTAGACATGTGCTACTGAAGTGAATAAAATGTTTTTAATTTCCTCATGGGGACATGGTGAACCCCCTTTTTAATTTGAATTACAATTTTTAAGCACTATTTTAGCATTTTAATTTTAGAAATAATAGTCCCAACTGTAAACCCCAAGCTGTGGAGAATCTTTGACTTCATAATTATTTGAAAAATCAATATACTAAGAGGTTGGTACATGAGAATTCTCTAAGTATCTTTTGTTTCTGAGCTGCTGTTCTTATATGTGTGTTGTTACTTTTGGGGGCAGGTCAGAGTTTTTGCTGCAGTTTGGTGATTTGTCTTTATCAAGTTGTTCTTTGTTAGCAAAGTTCTGAAACCTTATCAGTGACAGTATGTGACTTCCATGTGTAAAAGGACACTTTTATGGATATGACACAGTCTGGTATAAGAGGTGACATCTTTCTGTGTATTCACTGTTGCTCCTGCTGCTCTGTTGCAGTGCGGTTGGCACGTTTGCTCGAGCCTTGGACTGCAGTAGTTCTGTCAGGCAGCCCAGTTTACACATGAGTGCAGCTGCTGCTTCCCGAGACATCACACTGGTAGGTGGCTTCTTAAGCATCCTACAGCTTCTGTATCTATGAATTCAGCAGTATCTGGTACTCCCAAGTCCCCAGTTTCTGCCTGTTGTTCTTTAGATACCTGCATGCCAGGTGCGTGTGTCTGTGTTAGAAAATCCTGTGTGTTTTCTCTAAGCTTCTCAGTGCTGCCCTTGTAATCACACTGTGCAGCACTTGGCTTTAGCTGTGGATCACCCACAGCTGTGGATACCCACAGCAGAATGGTTAATACACACTGTATAGGGGCTCATTCAGGGCAGTGTCAGTTAAAGTATGTGGTAATAAAGCTGGCTGAAAATTATGTGGATAATACTTTGTACTTACTGAATGTCTATGTCATCATATTTTCTAAAGCGTAAGCAATCTCACTTTGTAAGCATATTTTTAAAGAATATTTTAATTAGCATATTCCTACTATATTTCCTTAGTATGCTGTTCACTGTTAATGTAAGCACCTGCATATTTTAGAGAAAGGGGGAAATATATTGATTACAGGTTTGTTCCTTTATAATCATACTAGTGAGATAATACTGAGTGAGAGGGTGTGCTACAGTAAATAAAGTATGCCAGGAACACTATGTGAGACCAAAAATATTACTGTTTCAGAGAATCAAGTTTGATTTAGATTTCCAAAGACATCAGCTGTTACATTATTTTAGGTAGTTTTGTACCTAAACACTATCACATACTTTAGGCTAAAGAAGACCTGCTATTTACCAGATACTGGAGTATTAAAATTAGAGGAAACTCAGTAAAACTAACAGATTAATTTAAAATAGTTAAGGCACTGCCTTAAAAAGTGAACAGAGAGCCCCTAGAATTCAGTTGCACAAAATTTTGTGGGAATGGACAGTACCAACAGTTTAAAAAAAGGTTAGAAAAATGATGTAGCCATATAGGCCATAAATTAGTTCTGAGGAGAGTAGGGAAACGTGTAACTTTTAATGTCCTCATTCTGAAGCTTTGTAGCTGCTGGTAAATGAAATGGGAATTGACCTCAGACTGTGATTAGACTTATCTGAATATTTTAGCTAATATTCCGTGGTGCTACTGTAAGAGACACAATGCTTAATTAGATGAGTGATTGCTCTGATTCAGTGGGACAATTCTTGTATTCCACATAAAATAAGCTTTTTATTATGATGAGAAAAATATTTAATTTATTACCTTTTGCAGTGTACTCAAAGGCTATTGAACAGGAAACTGATTTAGTCTGGACTATGATAGTATTGTAAAGGTAGGGGCAAAATGTAATGTTTCCAGTAATACTCAAAATGAATTTTCTGCTTCACAGTTGCTAAGATGACTTTTTCAGACACAGTTCTGTTCACATTAAATACTTAATTTTGTTCATCAAAATAGTTCTTTAATATTTTTCATGTTATTAATATTTTGTTGGATTAAGAATTTCTAATAGATTTCACATATTGCATATCCCTTCTTTATTTGCATCCTGTATTCAGTGATTAATAGAGTGGATTTATCCTTATGGCAATTTCTCATTTGAAAGTACGTGTGCAATGCTGCTAATAAAGGGATACTTTGTTTGAGTGCCATGTTAATGTTTCTCCATTGCAAATGATCCATTAAGTTCCATTACACTTAATGAAAGGCATATCTTATAATGAGGCATCAGAGGAGCCACCCTAGGCTTAATTATTGTGTCTGTCTCTTCTCATTTTCCTACCCCCTCAGCTTTTTAAAACGCTACTTTTTTGCTTTTTGGCAACGTACTTCCTTCTAAGTTAAGAAAAGACATATTTGTCATCATAATAGTTACTTTTTCAGACATTTCCATGTTAATTGGGAGCATATTTTCAGCAGCAGTTAAAGTTAGGAGAGACATTTGCAGAACTTGTGATGTATCTCATTTATACTTTGGATATAGGTGCATAACACTAAGAAAATTATACCATCTATCTTGTTAATGCAAGGCAGATAACCCTTGTACCTCAGGTGCTATTAATAGGATTTCTGTATTGCATACCTGTGGCTTTCCAGTGTTCCTAATTAAGTTTTAATCCTAATTAGTTTTAATCAGAAAACTGTAAACAGAATGATATTAAAAAAAAAAAAGCCTAGATTATGAACATAGATAAATTCAGGGTTGATGTACACATTTCTTGCAGATGAATAACAACTGAGAAGCTGCTTTCAGACTCCTTTATTTTGAAAAAAGAGGGTAGGTAATGAGACAAGATAGGAAACCCCCTGCTTTTAGAAAACCCTTCTGAAACAATGTGCATTTACCTTCTTAGATGATAATGTACTTCTCTTACAGTGGTAAAGACTTGAGACAACTAAAACATGCATTTCTGGCCTCCTCAAAGGCAGTGTTTTATATTATAATGATAATTGATCTCTAAGAAGAGAAAGAGACTGGGAAGACTTTGTTTCAGATTCCTAAATATTTCATAGTGCATATAGTGACCATGAGAGCCATTTAAAGCAAAGCAGACATAGCATCACTTGCTCCTTGTGGTGGATGTTTCTTCAAAATGAAAAGTATGAGCAGTTGTTTTCTTTGCATTTTGGATGGTGTCTTTTTAATGATTTTTATTAGACTTCCATATATGTGGCACCTAAGGTAAACACACTTAAAATATGATTGAGTTGGAGAATCCACACTCGGTTTGAGTGCTTTGTTGGAGGCAGTTCAGTCTGAAATTGCAGCTGGTTTGGGAGCTGTGTTGTGTGGCTGGTTGCAGGATGCCCTCTCATGCCCTTTCTTCCAGCTCCATGCAGCCCTTCCTTAGCTTTTGGTGGGAAGTTTCTTCCTCTTAGGGACGGGTGGTTCTTCGTCTGTCCTTCAGGCTCCTGTTTGGGAGAGGCAATGCCAGGTCTCCCAGCCTCCTGCTTCTTTGGGTAAAGCAGATAAGAAGATACTCCAGGACTTTTTTTCTCAGCCTCTATTAATTCCTCCAGGCTTCTCTTGCTTTTGCTACCACAGTTTGCACTGCAGTGTGGAAATTTGATGCAGGTCAGGGCTGACAAAACCTGTAGAAGGTAGAGTTGTTATCAATGAGCTTGTCAACGGTCTTCTGTCACAGGACAGTGAAGACTTATCAACAGAGTTCAGTATGAATCTTTTCCTTAGAAATATCAAAAAAAGCATTATGGAGTCAGATATTTATTATAGAGGAAAAACGAACATAAAGCCAAGGGCATTCCGATTTATTCACTTCTGTTGTCATTTTTATGAAAGTTGGTATCAGTGAATAGATCTGGATTCAGCAGCTGCTTGGAAGATGCTCTGTGTGTACTGCTTTTCTGTGAGTGCTGCAATGTAAGATTTAAATCTCAGTAATACATCTACTGTAAGGGCTCAATCTTTAGACCTCGTTTACTCATTGCCTAAATGGTAAACAATAAATCAGTGATTTCAATGTACATTGTCTAATATGAAGCTGATGGATTTTAGGCATTATGTTACATATTTTCATATTAGAATCCCTTGATTTCAACAATGGCTTTTCTCCAGGCTGGTGAATTTGATTGAACCACAAGTAAAATGATACATTGCTTCTTGCAGACAAAATAGTTTGACTCTTGTGCTTGATAGCACTCAAAGACTTACAGTAAACACTGGAGTAAGACAATAGTCATTCATAGAAGATGGCAAAAGATGAGAAAATTCCATTATTTGCAGTAGATTTGTATGCAGAAGCTCAGCTGGAATTGCTGTACTGACCCATAATGCAAGACTGTTCTTTCCTTGGAAGGTTTTCTCATAGCTGGGTTTGTGGCTGTGTGCGAGTCTGCACGTGCCCCTTGGAGCTCAGCACCATGGTGGGACACATTGGAAGGAGACTGATACAGTCACAAACATTATTTCACTTATAGCTCTGATACCTCCTTCAGCACAGCCACTTGGATTGTACTGATGGGGTCTTTTGGGACACTGAGTCAGAAATGGTTCTTTGTGTGTTGCTCATTTTCCCAACGGGTGGATTTGTTTACTTTTTATATTCCCCATCATTGGTTAGCAATGGGAGCGTTCAGTGTTACCTACAGTGGGGAGATTGTTTTAATTTGTTTGTTTTCTGTTTTTCTCTTTTATAACAGAAAGGGAATCAACCAAAGAAACCTTATTTACTGGTCTGTGACAACAGTGTTTAGCAAGGGACGAAAATCTTGCTGCTTTTTCAGTATGATGATAATGAAAAAGTCTTCTTTTACCAGCAATGAGAATATTGAGCTCACAGATGTCTGAGCAGTTGTTTAGTTATTATTTAGAGCTTCTGTTAATTGAAGATGGCCCCACAGTCAATATATGCCACTATCTTTATTGGCTTTCTTGGAACCAGTTTCTACCAATGAGAGATTTGTTAAGAAATGTTTACTAGTAATTTGCAGGAACTAATAAACTAATGTCATTTTTGGTAAACATTTTATCAAGGTATTTCCTTTCCCAGATTAAGTAATAAACTATTTATTTTGCTCATATTCTGCAGCAGAAAACTATGATATCAAGATTCCAAATTTAGCATTAATTGAGTCTCCTTGCTTGGTTTATAGAGAATAACAAATTGAATTTGCATTACTGACTACTGTCTATGTAAACACGTCTTTATTCCCTCCTTGTCCCTGCCAGTTTCATGCAATGGACACACTGCATAAACACAACTATAATCTGAGCAGTGCCATCAGTGTTCTGGTGCCTCTGGGAGGGCCTGTCTTGTGTAGAGATGAAATGGAAGAGTGGTCAGCATCAGAAGCTAGTTTATTTGAAGAGGCTTTGGAAAAGTATGGCAAAGACTTCAATGACATTCGACAAGACTTTGTAAGTATGAAAGTTGTGCTTTTTCTTTTAGCTATGTTTTGCCACGGTTGAGCATAGATGCTTTCTGGAGGTTTGGAAGGTTTAGCTAGGGGAGAAATCTGTGTAGCTAATATGTGATTAACATATCTATGTTTTATCTGGTTGAAAGTCAATATGGTTTCTTGTTCAATGCTGTTGTTTGGAAAGATGGTGACAGAAGTTAATCTGTTTAGTTGTTTAATATCAGGTAGGACGTCTCATGCTGAGACGTTCTGATAAGGATTTTTATAAGAATCTTACAAGCATCTGAAAAAGGTCCAGGAACTTTGCAGTGTGTTTCCATAATTTCCAGTGAAATTCATTAGCAGCTGCATGGCTGGCTCCCCTGGGTGTTTTTGGAAAGCTGGGGTTTCCTACTCTGGTTAGCAGAGAGAAATTTGTATTCAGATAGATTTTAAAGTGTACTACAGGGAGTTGTTTTGACGTATTAGATATTTTGGCAGTTCTGAAAAGTAAAAGAACTGTTTTCCAATATGTTCTAACTACAGTCATTTTGGTAGTGAAGTATCAGACTATAGGGCAGTAAACCTTTAATTTGCTAATTCTAATGCAGAGTAATGAAATTAAATGGATTCTAACAGTGATTGCTGGAATTGCTAGTAATTTGCTGCAATTTTTTTTCACATTTTATGGAGAGGTTTTTTCTTTCAAGCAAAAATATTTCCTCTGTTGTACCATATTCAAGTTGGGCTTCATGGAAAAGTTAAGATTTGAACCAAAGGAATTCCATTGTTTAAGACTGAAGTAGATTGAAACAGTTTCACATTAATCTCATTCTGCTTGACTCTGAGCATTCAGATTTTTTTATTTTCTTTCAGAAGTTTATCAATAATCTTTGTGAGAGGGAAAAAAAGTACTGTATGGTAAATGTAGAAGTCCTTCCAAGATAGAGTGCAGGACAGTGGGAGGAGGCTTGGCAGTGAGCTGAGCTGTCTTTCCTTCATTTTCACAGATTTGAAATGGAACAGGTAATTGAATGAAGGTGGGAAGGGAAGGCTATTGTTTTTCTGAAGAACTGACATTTTAATAGGTGTATTATATCTGCATGCTTAGTTTTGAGATTCCTGAGGGAGAAAATGTTCACTGCATTCATGACATAAGGTTGTAAGTTGCATCATGGCTGAAACAGCTCTTTTAAAATCAAGAAAATATTATTGAAAAACAATATTATAATGGGTTTTTTTGAACATAAATCTTGATGTAAACTACCTTCCTTATTATTTCTTATACAGACAAATGGTTCTCATTTGTAACTGTGCAACAGTTCAGGAGCTATGTATTCTAATTAAATGGTTCCTAATATATAATATTTAGCTTTTGAAAATGCCTTGAGCATATAACATGTTTTATTGGCTTTTTACAAGTTGTGTCCTAACACAATTTGTAAGCAAACATGCAGAAGGCTTGTCTCTGGTATTTATGAAGTTTTCTTACTTTCTGTATGATTTCTGTGTTATCTACTACTACATTAAAGTGATGCAGTGTAGTAACATGTCACAAAAATTGCTTCTGCATTTGTAATTTTCAAATGCTAGGTATTTGAATGACTTTACTAGAAGCTGTTTACAATGTTCAGATTTTGTCTTGGATACCCTGATAAAATCTTATCCTGCTACCCTCCCTCTTTCACTAAATCTTTCTTCCCAAAATGCAGGTATTTTCCCCTGATCTCATCCCAAAGCAGGAGACACACAGAGATTTTGTGATAGCATTGAATAGTCTACTGAGAGCACCTTAACCATGAGTCAGAGTGCAGCACAAATGGATGTGGGGCACTAATTAATTCATTTAGTTAGAATAGGGATATTATCTATTCTTAGTAGCTTTTTTTTTTTTAATCTTTGCAAAAATGTCATTTAAAAAACATCCTTAGAAGAACATCTATTTTATATCTCAATTTATATGGTACTAAGAAGAGTGCACAGTCTTTATTTCATTCTATGTAATTTGAAATCATTCAATTATGTTAGTCATTGCATAGTCTTGGGATATCTTCATTTCTCTAGTGTAAAATTTATGTGTTCTCACTTCCTGTGTAGCATTCTAAAAGTGCAGGGATTTGACAACATTTGCTTTTTAAGTAATCGTCGAAAGTAGTCCTTCGAGATTTAGATCATGGATATGTGAAAGTTTCTGCAAGGTGAGGTAGGTATAAATATGTAGCACAAAAACAGTGATTCCCATCATAATACTTTTATCTGTTATCATCCCTCTCTTCAGTGGTGAGCCTTTGATAAGTATCTAAGTACTCTTAGATGTGTTTTAAGAGCAAGGGCAAAGAAGATAATGAGCTGGTAGTGTTTGTGTGAACTTGTTTGGGTCTCCATGTAGGATCTAATGATAAAATTAAAGTCTGCAGTGCCTGAGATTAAACTCCAACCTCAGCAGGCATGCAGTGGTGCCACAGGACAGGCAAGAAAGTCACGTTGCATGGCAGAAAGGGGTTGGTAGCAGTTTCCTGAAGCACAAGGGTGATGTAGTACCTGCCTGAGTCATTCCATCCCAGAGGAGTTGCCTTTTCCGAGTTGGCCCAGATTTGCAAGGCACAGCAGCTGCAATTGCAGCCCTTACATGCCAGTTCTGTAAAGGGCAGATTCATTTACTTTTCCATCAGCTACTGTGAACTGCCACTGTTTGATGTTCAGTGTGCAGCTCAAGTATTAAGCTACAAACACTAAATATTAGTAAACAAGATTGTTATAAATTAAATAGTGTAAAGGTCTTTACTTTTTTTTTTTCATAGCTAGGAGATGCTCATTTGTAATCAAATTACCAGTCTAGCTTTTGAATTATAATTTTCATCAGCTGTTGACTCATTGACTCTTGTAGGAGAGGTTCTTCTATCTTTAAGACTCTGTGTGAATCCTAATCAAGCTAAACCTTATAAGCAAATTCAATTTACTTGATGTGCTGGAATTATTTCACATCCCAGAGTAGTAGAATGGAAAAAGAGTGGATATTTTATGTTCTCCAAATGTAACTATTTTCCTAACATTAAGTTGAAGATGTTATACTTGTTAATTCTTAGTTTATCATTATCAACAGTTTTCACAAGTTTAAATATTACATCTCAGATATGGCAGGAAAGGCCTTGGTAATCCAGAATAGGAACTGTTTATAGAAAGCAGGAGCAACTGTTTTCCAGCTTTCTAAAATTGTGAAAACGTGCCTTAAAATTACCATGTTCATTTTAGGATGCTTTATAATCCTAAATTTTTCTTACTGATCTGATTTGATTGGTCTATTTTTAGCCGGAAGAAACTTAAAATCCCCCTCTCTCTGTTTTTATAGAGCTGATAGCTTTTGCTAATTTTCACCTGCAAAAATGTTATCCAGATGAGCGTATTCACTTCTTTCAAGAATAGGATTTGGTAATGACAATATATTATTCTATGGCTGTTCACAGCTTCACTGGCAGTTCAGAGCATGAAGTGCATAGATAAATGGCATACAGGTTAGCCATACTCAGTTTGTCAAACAGCTTTTCCAAGTTTTGAATCAAAGTGTAAAAGATTACTGTTATTTGGTCCAAGCATCTTAATTGCCTTCCTTTAATTGTAGATGCCTACTGAGTGAATGAACACACTGGTGTCACAGCCATAGTTAAAACAGATTAAGGTATCTTCTAGAGAAATGGCAGAGATTTGTAGCATGAACATGCTAATAAATATTCAGGAAGGAAAATAAATATGGACATGCTAAAATGCACTAATTGATAATGGCAGGTGGTTGGGGTGACAGCATTTCACCTGGATGCCAGGACAATGTGGAGCTGGAGATGGAGAATCATTTCATCTGTCACTTCACACCAAACCCATCTTCTTCTCACTGGTCTTTTTGAGGGAAGATTTCTCTCAAGGCATAATTTACCTGAGAAAGCAAAAGGAATTTAGGAACCTGAATTGTGTTACTACTTATTGGGACATCAACATGTGCATTTTGTATGCTGCTACTTTTGGATCAAATGTATATTGTTCAGGGATTCACACACTGTGGTACACTTCTGACTCCGAACCTGAATCAAGCACCTTGAAAAACTAGTGAGCTCCTGCATGCAGAGAGAGGCAGTTTGAGAAGGTGCTCCTCTGGTGTTTTAGGAATTTAACTAAAGGTGCAGGAAACTCTTCTTTTGGCTTAAGAAGTGCAGAAAGCTGCCTAGTGGGATCAGTAAGGTTGGAAAGATCAGTTTCCACAACTGTATTATCTGGAACCTCCTAAACATCATCGGCATTTCTAGAAAACAGATAATGTTTGCATTAGTGCATGCCTCTAGAAAATATAACACACTAATTAGCAGTGTTTCCAAGTTATGAAGAAAAATTGGATGAATTTTGGATGAGACATCCTAATTTAAATTATTGAAAGACCTTGTGGAGTTAAGTAGATTGTTTGGTGATAATTAAAAATGATTGCCTAATTTTCTCCCCTACACTTAGGTTAACACATTTTTATTTTACTGATGAACAGGGGCACCCAAAATAATTTTCATTATCAAAGGTACCTTGTTTGTACAGAGTTTCTTGTGAAATATTTATTGTCAGTATCACTCTTGTTGCTCAGGGTAACATTTGTCCCTCGCATCCTTTTGTTTCTTGTTAAGAGTTGAGAGCATGTGGGAGTTTATGCAAAACTAGTGGTAATGTATGAGCAGCTGAATTGTCATGGGTCATGAAAAATCTGTGAACTAAGTATGGTATCCTTTGTCTTTTTTAAGAGTAAAATTATCATGAGACTTGAGCAGTCTTGTCAAGATGATTTCTTTTAGTCCTAACGTTTTTCTCCATCTGACACTTTGTAATAGAGATATTGCCTCTTGTGTTTCCTGATGGAAATCTGCATTCTGTTTGATCATTTTGTTTAACTATATGGCTTAAAGTAATTCATAAATTTATTCATATATTTATTATGAATAAATTATGTTTAGATTTGGATGTGTGATACCGTAATTCTGCTTACTTGTTAACTACAAGGAAAGGTTGTTAATTATTAATTGCAATATGTGTTTGTTTGCATATGGATTCTAATGCAGTTATTTAATACATTCAGGTTTTAGAATTTGTCTCAACCATGCTCGATTTTAAAATGTGTTTAACAAGAAGTGGGCATTGCAGTTTCTTGGAACCACTTTAACTTGTAACAAATAAATGTTTTTCAGCTCCCTTGGAAGTCACTGACTAGCATCATTGAGTATTACTACATGTGGAAAACCACTGACAGATATGTGCAGCAGGTAATTTAATGACTATTTCAGAATGAACCGGCCTGAGACATTCTTCAAAAAAAGTGATCTTGTTAAAGCATAAAAATCTGTTTGTGTTCTTGAAAAAATATTTGATGGGAGGCCTAAGGTAATACTTTGGGGTATAGAGCAGTGGTTCTGTGCTGTTACAGGCTGCATTGTCGAATCCTCTGATGCTTGCTGTACATCCCATAGCTGGGAGGAGGTTTTTAACTTCTTTGTATTGTATGCTGGTTTGAAGCAATGGGATTCCTGGTTCCTCCTGCAGTAGGGGTTCAGACCAAATGGGCTGCAGAGCAAATGCTTTAGGCTGTGAAGCTCTGCCATGGGACTGAAGGAAGCAGAAAAATACATTGTGTTAAAGTGGCTGCTGGTGTTATGAACCTTTTATTGGTACTTCTGGATAAAACATTACTTTGGCATTACCAACATTTCAAAATTGGGACCATTCTGCACACAGTGGATGTGTTCATCCTTCTGATTAAATGTTTAGGTTGCTCTGGAGCAAAAACATGTTAGGATTCCATTGGATACCAATACTGGGATATTTTTATCGGGTTTAGGCAAAATGTCAGTGTTGGTGCTTTTTATATACTGTACTCTTTATATATTTACTCCTTGGTTTAGACATAAAATACTTTAAAAGACATAAAATACTGTAAAATTTTAATTTCTGATGTAATGTTTAAGCTTGTAGCTCCTTTATTTGCTGCATAATTAATGATGATGTTATGGACAGTGTATTGAATTTTTTTTTATGCTGTAATAACTACAGCTGTACTGGTAGATGTATCTTTGGACCTGTTTTAGATTAAATGTATCAGAGGGATAATTACTTCAGGTTGTTTTGGTTTATTTGAAATTGTTTCTACATCATCTTGTTAGGGCATGGAAGGTAAGGGAAAGGTCTCTTACCTCATGGTAGAGTCTTGGAGTATCACTAGGACATTTTAGTTCTCAGGATAATACAAATAGAATATAGTATATTCCATATAAAGGCATGTTTTTCTAGGTTTGTCACCATTAATTTCACTTTTAACCCCGTTTTTCACTGTTAATTTTTATCCTAGAGAAGTGCTGTCAACAGATTTGCTGTGCATCTTGTCAGGTCTTAATGGCTTTATGGTTATCTGCAACTTGAATGCTCTTGTAAATGCCTGTGTTTCAGTTGTAACTAAATAAACTTTCAACATTCTACTCGGACTATGGCAATGCACTCAGGATGGAATGCTTTAGACATGTTCTTTCAGGGTCACATATGTGATCATCAGTAATAAAATCAGTGTTGGCCAAATGCCTGATTTTTAACTTGGTTAACATTTCTGTAATCCTTCCTAAGAAGGGATCAGAACTTCATAATGTCCTTGTTTAGTTTTTTTGTCGAATGGTAAAAATTAGCACAGTTCAGTAAAAACAATATCTCTAGGTTTTTTTTTTCCTTTCCCAAAAAAGAACAAGCAGTGATAATTGAATGTAGTTCAGGGAGAACATTTTTTCAGTTATAAAGGGGCAATTTCAGAGTAATTCTTCTCTAAATCTCATGCTTGAGGGGCAGGGGGACTGATGGGAATAGGAAGATGAAAAAGGTCAGTGCACATATTTGAATCTTAAAAATACAATCTCTGAGTTCTAGATTGGTGTGATTTAATATGAAAAATTGCTTTTAATTATCTTTATTTCTTTTTTCAAATTGGATGTGTTGTGTTAGGCGTGAGAAAGGTTTCTTTATCATAATTGTTACTAAATGTTATTTTTGCTAAGTTATAGGTGTGGTAATTTAATAGCAGTGGAGGTACTGCTGCCACCTTGCTTCGAGAACATCTTCCCTTCAAGTCAAAGCAAATGGAAGATATGTTAAAATTCTCTGAGCTTGTCTAGCAAAACTAATTCAGTCTTGGTGAATTAATCATTCCTGGTGATAGGGCACTTCTCATGACCACTGCATGATATAGTGTTTGAGGAAGGCCAGGTTTTGATTGATTCATTCCACTGAATGAAAACTTACTTGTGATATTCTCCTTGAAAGTCCAATTCAATGGGAAAAGATTTTATTGAGACTTATTAAGAGGAAAAGAGTGAACATACTAAAGGGTAGCTAAATTGGTCTACTGCAACAATATATTACATTTTCCTCTCATTTATTTATTTCCACCATTGAAAACAGTACTAATTTAGGGAAGTGGTCATTTCTTGGAATATTCGTAACTTGATCTTCATAACAAAAATTCTTAAAACCCACAAACATTCATTTTCAGTGCTAGTTCATGAAAAGCAGTAGACCCCAGGTGAAAAACTGGGTTAGTGTAGTTTGACCTCTCCTGCAATGCAGTCTCTGAGACCTGTTTGAAATACTGTTTAAGATGTAAATTTTTTTTCCAGGTGACGCATCAACTCTTTTGTTACATTGCTCCAGTAATATATTATATTGCTCCAGGGGATTTGTTACAAACTGCTGCTTTGTTTCTTGTCTAAATATTTTCAGTTTCAAATTCCAGCTTTTACCAGTTCTCTCTCTAGATTTCAATGACAGAGATTTCATCTCAGAAACTGCAACTCTTGGTAGTTTTCTTTCTGCATCCTTTCCTCTCTCTCAGTACTTAGAATTTGGTATGTCAGTGAGAATTCAAGTGTGACATATTCTGTTGCTTTTGGAGACCAATGTTAGCCATAGTTTTAATGTATAAAAATACAGCTTATACTGAAATGCCATTGATGATTTTTTTTTTAGATGACAGTATATCATTCACTTTAGTAAATAGGGGAGAAAAGCAATTGTTAAATTGCATTCCTTACAACTCCCATGCCAGTACTGAAAGTATGCTAAAATTTAATTAATGTGTGTATATTGACACTGCCATCAGGGCTTAATACAGCTTCCTACACATGCCTTTACATTCTGACAATGCTTCAGGGTTGCTTTCCTCCTTTCTTGCCCCTGATTGTATTTTCTCTTTAGCTCATGGTAGATGTGCAGTGAGATTTACTCATTATTTTTGTAGAATGGAGCCAGTTAGTTAAGAAGCTCTGAGGAATGTGTGTTAACCCATTGCCTGGCAGTCTGACATGCTTCTTTCAGGCTGAAACATAATTCTATATTGTTGGATGCAAAACCAACAAGAGACAGTTGCGGAAAACCTGTGTCCTGCTGTTAAGCAGAGGGAGTTCACTCTTGAGAACTCCTGTGCTGGGGCTGTGAAATGTTCTCAGATTAAAAACTACCAGTTTATGAGACTTGGAGCACTGTGCTGCTGCTGTTCTTTCTCCTTGTTCTTGTAAAAACTGACCCAAGCAGGCAGAGCAGACCATATTTGCATTTTTCTATGGGCCCACTGAAGCTAGAGCAGTGTTGCCAAGCCTGGCATTGGGGAAGGATTGCAATTGTACCAGCAGTGTCATCTGTAGCTCCAAACAACTGGGCATCTGTGGACAGCAAAAGGCTGTAAGGAAGAAAAAACCTGTTTTGGAGTAAATGGAAAAGAGCTCTCATATTGCATGGGAATTAATTGATGGTGGCATGGACATTAGAAGTTTATTTGATACACATTACTCCTTAAAGATGCAGTTTTTATAAGGGAGAATTTTATAAATGGACAGCACAGAGGCAACTTAATGAAATGGAGAAGAACAGCAGTTTACACCAGGAGGTTTAGTCAGACTGCTGGGCCAGTAAAGCTGAATAACCCTGTAATTCACCTCATGGCTCCGGCAAGGGACTCTCAGAGCAGAGTCATCTAATGATATTTTTCCCAAGGTGGGAAATATTTTCCTGAATTATAAACCTTGCAAAAGTTGGATATCAAAAAATAGGAGTGCAGCAGAGACAAGAAGTGTCTATTGTAGGTGAAATGAGGAGTGAATTTTAATCACGTGATAAATACAGGTAGTACTGATTTATTATTGCCGGATATAAATGCCTCCCCTCCTTTTTTTATTCTTTGTAATGAAATTGACCATTTCAAATCCTTTTCTGTCTTGACTTTCTCTTTTTTTCTCTCAAGTGAACAGAAGTAATGTCTTGAGTAAAGAAAGTGCAGGGAAATAATGGGTTTTTTTTATCTTTTACATACAAATGTTTTGGATAACCTGCAGACGCCTAAACTCTATTTCTTGTACCACTGCTGAAAAAACTGTTGTCTCAGTTACTTGTATAATATATGGCAATAACTGAAACTTCTCAAGATTATAGAAATGCAAAATTATTTGAGTTTGTTGCAAGTATGAAGAAAGTAATGATTTAGTAAATTCAGACTATCTTGACAATAGTATAGTTGTCCTGTTACTGTGATGTGCCTGAGCTACAGTTTTGATGGCATTTAATGCTAGTAAGTGTTTAGTTATTTCTAAGAGTTAGTGGACTTTATTGTTGCTTGCAGTGTGTTATAAAAGCTCAGCCTCAGTCTGGACAGAGCAGACAAGGAGTTTTGTGACATGACTGATGAGGAACACAATTTCATTCATTTAGTTTCTACATAATTCTGCAATGAGGGATAGCCACAGTGTCATAAATGTTTATATAGATGTAATTTATGTAAACTGTAGCTGTCATTTTTGGCAGTTTTGTTGTCATATGTGAGGCCTGTGGGTTTTACTGGGAAGGGCAGCATATTATGTGTTCAAACTAATAATAAAAACTGAGAACTTGTTTTTCATGATTTTCATCACGTAGATTTCTACGCTTGTTTTGGAGTGTCTTGTGAAATCACAAAATAGAAATAATTTAAAGATGTATTGTGTGTAGTTTTATGAAATGTCATACCTTAAAATAATGAAATATTTTAATGTCTCAATTTTTCAACTAGAAACGTCTGAAAGCAGCTGAAGCAGAAAGTAAATTGAAACAAGTATACATCCCCACCTAGTGAGTATAACAACAAAGTCATTTTTTTGAGTAATATGCAGGTAAAATTGAAACAGTAACATGCAGTTACGTGCATATTATTTTCCTAGTCTTCTCTTTAATGGTTACTTTCACAGGATTTATTATATGCAGAGAGATAATCAGAAAATGATAGAAACTCTTGTCTTAAGTGAAACCTTCTTACTTTACTGATCTCTTTGTTTTTGGCATGCAATCTTTTTGTCTGGAATAGTAAGTTTTACAAAAGCTGATCAAGTGCTACTTGTGGACTGTTCACATGCAAGAGGAGCCTATTAATTTAAAACGCAGTTTTTCCAAAATAATCTCTTCCAAATCCCTGTAGCACAACACTTCACATTTGTGTAAATGCAATATTTCAAAATAGAAGCAGTTGGTAATATAGTTACATAAAATAAAATCAGATAATTTCCCATTACAGTTTTATCTGGCTGATAAAATCTGTCCTTCATCTAGAGACAGGAGATGTTCTGGTTCTAAATTAAAGGTAGCACACAGCCCCAGACCTTCTATCTATGACCACATGCTATTAATACAATCTTGTTTTCTTCTGAGGGGTTTTTGATCTGTATTTCTTTTCAATTTAAACTGGATGCTATATTTGCTTCTATTAACATGTGATTTGGAGGAAAAAAGATAAAATCCCTCCTTCATATTCATAATTTCCTCAATATTAAGATAAAAGAAAGGATTGCAAATCACTTTTTTCTAAGTTTTCTGTGGGTATATTCAGTTTACTTCATATACGAACTTCCTGTTGTTGTATTTGTGTAACAGAAGTGAATGTAATACCGGAGGAAGTACTTTGCAAAGATTTTTGATGGCTTGTATAAATTACATACAATAGAGTCTCATTTCCATATTTCATGTGGGCTTTTCTCTCTTAAAAAGACATCACAACGAAAGCAGCAGACTTTTAAATTAATTATTTTAATCTTAGAACATATTTTGTGAGTTTTGAAGCTCACATCTCTAATAAGTCACACTGTTTAAAAAAAGCTAAAATCTCTAGTATGAGTGTTCTCTAACCTTCTCAGATGAGTGACTGCTTTAGGAAAACCATAAGGTGCTCAGTCTTTACATTATGCTTTTTCAATTTAATTTCCTTGGTCCATGTGGACATTTAAGGATTTTCAATATGTTCACAGTAGGGATCAGCTGTATTGGATGACAAAATGTGTTTCAAAATGTGGAATTTTGTGCTTTTATCTTACTGCCTCCATTTCAAGACAAAATCCCTAGTCAACAGTAGGAGGATAGTAGGACTTCTCAAGTCTTTGCTATCTGTGGTGGTCATGGGATTGCTAAATGCTCTGCTTCAAGACTAATTTATTGCATTTGAAATCTGAGTAGAATTGATTCTCAGAGCTGAGTACCTTTTTGAACTTGATCATTAGGTTTTTCTTGTAAACGCAAGGTTCTGTCCTTAATACCAGAGAGTCCCTTTCAATTCATGGCTTTTCTGAAAGGTAACTAAGCAACAAATCATAATGTGAAAGACTTAACTGTCTTTCAATCTCTTCTCCTGTACCTTGAGCTCAGGATAAAGAACACGTGGAAATTGTAAAATTGTCTCTTGCTGATATAGTGAAAAAGGAGAAGGCGGGAGACAGGCTTGTTGGCATTTGAAATAGAGACTTGAAACAGCAAAGGTTACTTCAATTGTCATTTTAAATTGTCTTGAATATTTTTTATGCTACCTAAAGTGACAAATAATTATCTCAGGAATTGGTGTATCTAGCCTTGCATTGTATTAAGGGTAATTAAGAGTCACAAAGTTGAAACTCTGGAAATACTGCACTTAATCTAGTGAGGAGTATATTAATTCTCTCTCAATTAATTAACCTGTTAAGTCCTACTTCACAGAAGTATTAGAAATTACAATTATTACAAGAATTATATAGTATAATAATATTAAAAAAGCCAAACAGAAATATCAAAAACCAGTTGATTAGCCCTCTCTCAGAGAGGCAGTAGTTTAGAAGAGAACTGACACAGAACAATCTGATATATAGGCGAGTTTTGCCATGGTTATAAGGCATTTGTATTACTGTGTGTACTTCTCTTTCAGACAAGAGGCTGTTTGACCCTTTACTGTGATGAGCAACCTTGTAGTATGACAGGCAATGTTGCTACTCTTGTTATACTTCACACAAAGTCCATCCTCAACTTGTAAAGCCTTATCTGTTGACTAGAACCCCTTCTTAAATTACATGTCAGACTTTTGCTAATGCTTTCACCCTGAGACTTGGTCTTTTATGAGCTTGCCAAGTAGGTTAGACCATATGAGCACACTAAAGAGTGTAAACTGGAGTATCAGAACAGCTCTTAACATAGCAAGTGTCTGACAGTGCTGAAAAGGAGCACAGAAATCAGTCTTGTTGTTGAGAGAAGATTCTATTGATGTTGTCAGCACACATCAGAATTTCAGAATTAGATTGTTTGTCTTCATGTTGACTAACCAGTTAATAAAACCACCTTTTTTTTTTTTCAAACTTTTAAAAAAATTTATTTAAAGCAATAAACCAAATCCCAATCAAATATCCAGCAACAATGGGAAACCTGCTGCAGTCAATGGAGCAATGGGAGCCTCTTACCAGGCACAAGCCACAGTAATAGGTCGGGCTTGTGAAAGCTGCTATAGTAAGTAAATATATATTTTTTAATGTCTCAAGAGTTTGTGTGAATCTTAATATTTGCTGTTAAAAAAAAATGTACTTTTGTTAGCATGTGACGGAGGATAATTTGCAATTACTCTTATGGCAGAAATAACTTTAAAGTTAGAGCTGCCTTCAGTATATTAATTAAAGTATTCAAACTACTTCATGATTTCTTTTTAACCAATTCATAAAGCAGAGAAAGTTTAAGTAGTATAATATGATAGCATTGATCTATTATTCCTTTACCTTCACAAAGCTAGATTCAAATTTATATTTGGGTTTCCTTTAAGGCTGCAGGGTTTTTGAGCTTTTTTTCTTTCTTTGAATGGTTTTGGGGTGTTTTTGCCCCCTTCATTGTTGTTGGGGAGCATGGGGAGGATTGTTGTTTCTTTCTAGTGTTTTGTGTGTTTCTGGAAATTTTTGTTAGACTTCTTGAAATGGAAGCTTTCAACAGAGGATATGTGAGAGCAAATAGAAAACCCAACTTAATAAGCCTGTCTTCCAGGGTGAGATTAAAAATAGTGTGTTTTTTTTTTTTTTTTCTTGGTCGTCCTCTGGAAGAAAATCTCAGCAATGCAAAGTCCCTGGATTGAAATTAATTATAAAAGCATTTACAAAAAAATTTCCATTTGAAGTTGACTTCTGTGGTGCTTTTGTAAAGAAATAAAGCAACAAACAGTCTTACTGTTTTTTCTTACTTCTCATGTCAAATATAGTAAATATTTATACAGTGCTCTGATATTGCCATATGTTATGCCCATATATAGTCATCTATTACAGCATTTGGATTTATTGTAGTGAATGTAGCATGCACCAGTTCACCTGTGTTGCTTTCTCCCCTGTAGCTCCGCAGTCTCACCAATGGTATTCTTGGGGCCCTCCTAATATGCAATGTAGGTTGTGTGCATCTTGCTGGATTTATTGGAAGAAATATGGTGGCCTGAAAATGCCCACACAGACAGATGAAGATAAACTGTCTTCCAGCCAACCTACAGAGGTAGGATTGCATAGACAAATTTTCCAAAACAAAACATGGTGCTATCACAAGACTGCTGTGATTTGATTATTTAATGGAATGGTTTTTATGTATGTAACTTTGGTATTACAAAACTCAGTTTATTAATACTTTGTTAAGTAGAACTGTACAGTGCTCAGGCCTTGCCATATCTTTATTTGACTACTTCTTATATAAACAAGCATGTGCTTCCTGCATTTTGGTGTACAAATGTCATTTTGTCAGTCAAATGGTATGTTATCTCTGAAATGTTAAGTATACTATACAATATGTCATTTAGAATGGCATTATATATTCATTCTCAGTAGAGTTGTGGTTTACAGCTTCCTACATAGGCCTATTTTTTGTATACCTATTTGCTTATTCTTATGAGTTTGCCCAGCCTGGGGATGTTTGGGTGCTGTGACTCAGACGTGTGCATTGTGCTCTGTCCTGGTTTGGAGGACAGGTGTCTGCTAAGAAAAGCAGGAGCCTCTCTTTGAAATGGAGAATGTAACCCCCCTCCTTCCAAATTATTATAATTTTGAAATTAAGAGGCTCTCAGGCAAAGATATGGGAAATAGGAATAACAGTTCTTTACTAGGAAAATTAAAATAGAAATACAGTATTACA
>JAOTQP010001546.1:22957072-23008893 GCA_026413545.1 Cichladusa arquata
CCTTCTCCTTCTCCTTCTCCTTCTCCTTCTCCTTCTCCTTCTCCTTCTCCTTCTCCTTCTCCTTCTCCTCCTTCTCTCTTCCTCTCCCCCACCCGCAAGGTAGGTGTGAGACTACTTGTCATTCACAGCTTCATGTTGAATTTGACTAATAAAGCGTGATGAGAAAAAATTAGGATGTAAAATTGTTTTCACATTTTCAAAGTCCGCTGTTCACTTCATAATGGTTAAATTAAACAAAAAAAAACCCCCACATTTAAACACAAAACAATATAATTAAAGGAAAAAACCTTGAGAAGAAAATGAAGCATTTTTCTTGCCTCAAAGTACATCGTTTGAGGATGTTTTCAGGAGCTTACTTCCATGTTAATCAGCATTTTTCGAGTGTACATAGCAGATAACAGGGATTTTTCTTTCCTCTTTTGAAGAAGTGAATTGTCTCTCTCAGTCCTTGTGCTGCCTTGCAGCCTTTCAGCTGTCAGACCTCCACCTGTTCCACAGTGGGAGCCAGATCAGCACTGGCTGGCTCCATCCCAGCTGTGGAACACCATCTTCTAGCCAAAATCCAGGATGCACAGGGTTTGCACACAACCAGGTGTCAGTATGACAGGGTTGATCTCCCTGCAGCCTTTATGCAGATATTGGTACAAGAGGTTTTGGTTTTGCCCTTTCTGGTTTGTAGCTGTACCTCTTCTGACTGCTTCAACATCTAGCTGTGATCTAATCATCAGTTTAATTCTGAGAGTTTCAGTCTCACTGCTTACTAGAAATGTAAAAATAAAACACAACCCTCTGCTTAAATATTTTCTTTTATTCCATTTTTAGTTTTTGTTGATAGTACAAAACTCCAGGCAAATATGGATACAGGGCAATTTTAGTCTTCTTAGAACCAAACTGTCAACTTCAGAAACTCCAAGTGTGTTTGCTTAGCTTAATCTGTGTTTATAGCTAATCTGCAGAATCATAAAACCTTTTCTATTACTCTGCAGAATTAATTGACTGTGATATCTGATTTTTCTCAATAAATCTGAAGCACTGTGCAGTTGAATACATTATTTTACTCCTAGCTACTAAGGCAGAGGCATTCCTAAAGATTGCTTGAACACTCATGGCTGGATACTTCTGATTTTTGGGTGGCAAAATCTTTGATTGTCTGATTGGAATATTTTGGACCTTGTTTTCAGTGAACTGGAACATATCTATGCCTGTCTCCAATCAGAAGTCTGAAATGGTTGAAGCAGAGATCACTGTGGAAATGTTGTGTTATCAACCCTGTATTAAGCAAAAATCCAAACCACAGCCCTACACTACCTACTGGGAAGAAAATTAACTCTATCCCAGCCCAAAGCAGCACAGGCATATAAATGAGCTTAAAACGGCGAGTCAGAGACCATTGTTTAGAAGAAGAAAACATACGGTCAGCACCTTCTTCACAAGCTAGTGAAATACAACTGGGAAGAAATCTGAAAATAAATGGGGGATACAGATATGAAAATTATAGGATTTTCAAACTTACTCTTAATTATATCTCTTTTTAAAAAATGTTACTTGTGTATAGCATGAACCTAAGTATTACTTTTAGTTGCTGGCATGTTGTTGTTACTAGAAGAATGTAGGAAGGCTAACTGAAGGAAGCTCAGAATGTGGCAAATGATTAAATACCTTTAAACCATTTCTTTAAAAAAATGTGGTCTTTCAATACAGTATGTATTGAATTGCAAATAGTTAAGAAAGGAAACAAAAATCAAACAGCAGAAAATAAGAGCACTAGAAGCTGCAGCTTTGAACTTTTTTTACTGTGGAGAAATGTCACAGAGCAGCATAATGTTTGGTGTTTTGTTCTACCACAGAATAAAACTGGAGAGAGTAGATGAGTCTTTGAAGCAAGGGGAATATTTTGCAAACGGACAATATGCAGAAGGTGAATTAGTTGGGTGGGACAGTGGCTATAAGCCTGGATGGCTCCTGATTGTGTTTTGTCCCCATGCCTTGGTGCTCTGAGCCAGGTGTGGTGTCCTGCAGAGCTCTTTCCCTGCTGCCCTGCTCACAGGTTTCTGTGCTTGCACCAGTGGGCCAAGCTGAGCTGGGGGGAACAGGAGTAAGTGGTGCTGCTGGACTGAGCCAGGCTCTGCCTCCTTCCCTGCTGCAGAGGAATACCTTGCTCTGGTGAAGAGAATGGAAATATTTGCAGAGTAAGGTACCACTTGTAATAAAACAGTGTGAGCCTAGTCTTATATTAATATTTATTTAACACCACAATGTTAAGTGAGTAGTGCTGTGGAGGAGGGAAGCTATTTATTTTTCACACAGCAGAGGCATTTTGAAAAACAAGAGATGGCAATGCAAAGTCACTCAGAGGAGTGAGCTGCTGAATTCTGGATGTGTACGTAAGAAATTCTGGAAGAGCGTAGTGCTCACTGTGTGGAAATTAAAAACAAATAATCTGTGTGCCAGCAGGATAACAGTGAATGATTTTGGAACCTACTGTGGTTTTCAGATTTATGTTTTTTATTAATTTACTTCTTGTTTTTAAACCCAAAACATGGGTAGTAAACTGTAGGCCTAATAATACTCTAGAGTAGTGCCTGGCATCTTCAAAAGGATGGGAACACAGACGGATATCATAATTTGGTTTTGGATTATGCCTGACTGACCTTCAGTCTCTGATTTCCTATCTCTCAGTAGGAGATTGAAGTGTCTGGGTGAGATGTGTATGTCAAAAAAGAGACTCTCCTTTATATTTCATAAGAACTTCTTGCAGTTCTTCTATCTTTCTGGAACATTTGGATTTCATTTCTTTTAAGATACTAGGATTGATTTTCCAATTAAAGAGCATTTTCACGCTTGCCTGAAACCTTCATAAGCAGTAACTTCTTCATTCCGTGGTTGAGACCAAGTGGCTCATTTTGCCTGTGAAAAGAATGTAGGGAATCAGGTCTGTTTTGTTCTGGCTGAGAAAGGCTGACAGACTTCTCAAAAAGTACCTTTTTACCAAAACCTTTCTACTTTTTTTCATTGGGAGCTGGTTTGCAGAGTGTCCACTGGCTGTAGGAGCAGCAGAGGGTGGGGTGTTTTCACAGTAATTCAGGGAGTGTCCAGTAAAAGCAATGTAATCAAAACAAGCAAGCCATATTTGATGTACACACTAAATTTTGAAATGCTGCTGCCTTGGAAAAGTCATCTTTCATGTGGTTATGATTCAGCTCAGAGATTAGTTCCAAGAAGAAATGAGAAATAGAAATGCACATATTGGCTGGTAATTGTGTGAATAGCAATGAGTGGGTAGCTCAAAGCCAGCAGATTGCAACTGTTGGGTCTCTCCCAGTTTGCTTTTTCACAAATAGCAATAGTGGCAAGGGACAAGCAATAGTGGCTTGTTGCTTTGTGGGGTCTGAATTATTTCCTAGATGAATAGATGTTCCTCTGCAACATGCTAGACGATAAGATTTTCTGTGGGCCATATTTCAATAAAGGTCCAACAAGAAAAAAATTCTCCTGTTTTATTATTTTATGCAAATTATTTCCTGTAGTAAGAAGAATTTCAAGCACTATCTAGGTCATTACAGCTAGAATTAATTAGTTCATTAAAAAGTAAGACAAAAGAAATGTAAATCACATTGCCCATCTATTCTTGGCAAATAATTGAAGTATGTATTACGAAAAAACCACCCCAAACTAATCAAACAAAAATGTTTCCTTGGCTCAGAAGTGGAATAGGTGGCTGGGCAGTTCTCTTCCTTTTCCATTTTTAACATCATGATGGCAGCTCATTTTGTAAATGTGAAGACTGAAGTAGGAATATCACAGCTCTATACCAGAGTTGTATTTGCAGGGAATTGAAATTATACTGAAGATCTGAACCTCAGTTTCCATAGCATGATGACAAAACATGTGAGATGGACAATGTACATAAAATATTTGTTTCCTTACTGCTGTTAATCTTTTTCTTGGTGAATCTTTAAATACAACTATATTTGAAATTTGGCACTCATGTGCTTTCTGCTTTTTTCTAAATTAAAAAAAAAATTCCTTACTTCCCCAAATTAATTCTGGGCTAATTAAATTTTTAACAATGTTTTTGAACATATCTGACATATTTAATTTGTTCAGTTCTGGAAAGTGTATGGCCTGTAAAGTGGCACAAAATTTAGATGATCATAAAATATTTGTGATGGATAAATTAAATTTGCCATGTTTCTCTTGGTTGCATTTGAGTTATGCCATTGAGTGTTTCAGAAACAAAAGAATCAGACCAGATTTCTGCCTATATTACTTAGTGCTGGGAAGGTAAACGTGCTGCAGATGAATGTCAAATTTTTTGAGGTGAATTTAGAAGTCTTTATTAAAGAAACATTTTCTTCAGTATATAAAGAAAAGTTGAAAAGCCAAGTTCAACCTCAGCTCTTTGAGAATATGAAAATACTTTCTGAAACATATCTGGAAACAGATGCATGGAACAAGGGGCTCCAATGTGAATATTTCAGTATAATACAATGGTGCCATTTTGCACTTTCCTCCCAGCATGGCCTTTTTCAAGTCTTCTGGGCTTACTTTAAAAAGGCAAAGTCTGCTTATTTTCCCTCCAGTTTCCACTGCTTAGGTTGCAGTTTTTCTACCTCTGATACCAAAGAAAAAATATTTTATGTTGCTACAATGTGAATATCCATTTTGCTATGAGAATCAAATGTGTGTCAAGAACCATACTACTTGCCCCAGTGTTTGCAAATCAACACTTCCAGACAGACCAAAGCACAAAGTTGTTTCGTAGTTATGCAGGCATTCTAATTAAATTGCCTATTTGTTGCTGGTTTTACCAATGTTTTCTAGTTTGCTTACAATTTTGTCACCAATTTATAAGTTTTATGATTTCCAATCAGAACATTCAGAGAGAAATAAAGTTTTGTTCAGAAAAAGTAGAATTATTAAAGCATATATAATGAAATTTAAACAATCTGATAACAAATTGCTTTTTTCTCCCTCATTTTTTTCAGAATAACTAGTCACATCTTGCATAATTTAAAACTACTGTTTTTTTCTAAATGTAAATGCAGTGTCGTAGTGCAGAAATTAAATTAGAATTAAGGGTGATGGTTTAGTATTTATTATGCAGAGTATGCCTACTAGTTTAATGACAGACTTTGACATTTGCAATTAACAAAATTTGTACCTTGTCAGCACTGAAAAAGACACTTGCTGTGTTTATTAACTGATTTATTACTTCTGAAAGCATCTAAGAATGCAAGACCAAAATAGTTATTTATGAAACGAAATCTGTAATGAATTCATTGCATTTGGTTGCAATCAGTAATATTAACATCAGAGTTATTTTGCCAACAATACTGAGAGAAGTGGTACAAAATGAGCAGTGGCCTGGACTATTTCTTGCTGTTGTTAAAGCAGGAGCTCTGGAGAGCTGTTGAACACAGGGAAGGGGTGAGATGAAGGGAACAAGCTGCTTCAAGCCTTTCTGGAGAATAGCCTGAGTAAATGAGTTTTTGTGATGGCAAATGGTCAGGTCCCAGGCCACAGAGAGCAGTGTGGAGTGCAGGCTTGTTAACACTTTGCTGTACAACCAGGGGAGCTGGTTATAGGACTTTGGCTGAGAAGTGCTTTGCTGTTTTCCAGCATCATTGGAATACACTCTTTATTCAGATGGATGCCTTTTCAGATTGGTGCTCCAGGTTTCAGATCCAGGGCTGGTGACCCTTCATTGCTCTCTGTGGCCTGAGCCTGCTCTGCCTCCTCTAACAATGACAGCAATTCCAGTACTGCCTCCTCCATTCCCAGCCCCTCTTCCCTCCTGACACATCTGTCCTGACACATCTGTCTTCTATATAAGATTCTCCATGGCACCCTCTAGATAAGTTAGGTACTGATCAGTCTTGGGGAATGGAGTAAGCAAGTGGTCTGAGTAATTCCTCTGGAATAAAGTTATTGATATTAATAGAAATGGCTTTAATTTGTTTTTCCAAATGTACCTCATCATGATATTCAAAAGCAGCCTGCTTTTTACTCTGGTTCCATTAATTTTGCAGTTCAGTATCTCAGCATTCAGGTCATTTTTCAGGTGCTAAATTGACTTCATTTTTCTACAGTAAAGCCCATGATTTTCCTTATATTGTTGTAATGTCTCTGATATTGCTTTAAAAGCCGCAGTACTGAGAACCTCCCAAAGTAGAGGGAATAAAATGAAAATATTACAATATAAATTGTTTGCTTTTTGGCATGGGCTTTAAAATTTTAATTTGAAGGAAATTTTAATTTGGAATTCTAGAAGAGTCTGTGCCTAGTTGAGATCTGCCAAATGAATGGTGAGGCAGAGACTGACAGCAGCACTCCAGCAACATGACATAAAGCTCTTTCTCATTTATTGCTCTTCTTTGTCTGTTTGCTTCTGTTCCCTGCCACTGTTTTGCCTCCAGGTTCTGCTGAGGTAGGAATGCTGCATGGAATCTAATCCAAATGCACAACTGCATTTTGCTCTGAGCAGTCTTTAACTCCAAGGTGCTCTTCCCTTTCCTAAAACTACCTGAGGCTGCATTAATAGCTTAAATAAGGTGTAATGAATCTACACAGTCTCCAGAGTATTTCCTTTCTGTGCTTTGGTTGCTTTGAGTTTTTCAGATTCTGAAGCTGCGAAAATTCTCAATGGTTTTCCTGTTTTCTGGTGGACTTTTATTTTTTGCCTCTGTTAAAAAAAACACAACAACTCATGTATTGCTTTTCCCCCCCTTAATTTTCCAGCACTCTTTTGTCCAGATGATGAATGGTTTGTATTTGACTGGTTTGCTTCCTTTAGTATAGTGTTAGGAAAACAAGTAATGTTGAAGATGGAAGAGTTGGAGAAAAAGAAGTGCACTGGCCCAATGTTGAGCAGCACAAATCTTTTCTGCCTCACTGAGGCTGAAGGTGAGGATAGAGCTGTCTTCAGAAGAGAGGAGAGGTAGAGCAGATGGTATAAGATGAAGGGGTCAGGATGTGCCAGAAATCTCATTTCACACAATGGTGAAGAATTTTTTTACCACATATTTAAAGTAACACTTTGGAGTGCCAGCCTACTCCCTGTTACAGACCAACAGCAAGTTCATTCTTTTTGCTTATTGAAAGTATTTTCATTTGCAGACTCCGTTTGGTTCTGAGAACTTGGCTATTCCAAACCCCCCACTTTATATTTTAAGATTCACAATAAAATAGCAAGAGTTGCAGCGCTTGCCAGCTCCTGTAATTTCATGAAAAGGTTCCATTTGGTGTTTTTCCCCTGATGGCACAATTCCTGGATACAAGCATCTATGCAAGGAACACAACTCATACATTTAGGAATCCCACAGTTATAAATACTTGGAAATGTGCAATACAAAACCTAAAAAGCAGGGTATTTTTGGTTCCTAATCTTGTGAATTCCAAACCCATTTGCATGATAAGCAATACAAGTGTTGATAATATAATCTCCTCCCTGTTTTGAAGAGGAAAAAAGCAGCAAGGTTATTTTATACCAATCTTAGCATTACTTTTCAAGGTCTTATATTGATCCTCTGTTTTGTATATAGCCAATATATTTTAAATCATCAAATTTATTTTTATTTAAATTAGATTTTAATTTTAAAGCACTAAAATGGTGAAAAAAAATATATTTGTTTCCTATAATATTTATAAAATAGCTAGTTCATTATAAAATAAAGGACAGGAAAAAGAATGTAGTCACAAGACATAGGACTTTCATTAAATATTTTGAATATGAGAAGGTTTTCACAGAAATATGTTTTGTTGTGTTCTAAAGATGTAGGCATACACTCATACAGAAGAAGTATGTTTTATATATTTTATGTATATAAATATATATATATATTTATGCATGTGCAGTTAACTTTTTTAGGGTTCTGATTATAGTGCTAAGTAGAAATTCCACTTACTGATATATTGATATTCAGTAAAAGGCTCTAAACCTTTCTTTTTAAATTCCACCTACTGTATTTACTTGAATAACAAACAAACATATTGTGATAAGCTGGTTTTAGGATTATGATCCTTCTTTTATAATTAATAAGTAAGAATAGTACAAAAGCAAGAAAAAAAAAAAAAACAAAACAAAAACCCACTGAAAGCTACCTGGAGAAACTGTGGAGAATCCCCAACAATTTCCAAAAATATGAAACAGAGTACTGTTTCTTAACAGGTACAGAGCAACCTCCCAGCCAGCTGGAAGGCTGCCTTTGGTGCCAGATTTGGCTTTTTGAAAACATTTTCCTGGCCACAACAAATGCTCCATGGGCAGCAACAAGGCCAATATGGCATCTGTCATTAATCATTGTTTTTCATGTGCTGGACTTTTAAGACATACTGTTCTTCCAATTCTTTTAAAGTTGGTGGTCAAATCGTTTTCTGACAATATGTTTGAAAGCAGAGAACGGCTTAGTCTTACTTTTGATATAAAATATTATGGTGGTGAATTCCAAGAGGAAATAAAATGGGACTTAATGACTACAACTTACTAAAAAAAGAGCGAGGCTTATGCCAAAGAGATCTACATTGATCATGGATAAATTTAGATGGAATTCAAAATCAGGTTTCTTATTATGGAAAGGATGAGATGTTGAAATTGGCTTTTAAATATGAGTAAGAGTCAAATTAGGTCAAAGACAGAAGTTGTGAAGCCAATGAAGAGGTTGCAGTTGTCTGTGATAGCACACGGTTGGACTTTAAGGAGGTGCCATTGCCTTCCAAGCCTCTGTTCCCTGTCCTGCTGGCAAGAATTGTTTTATAGCTCTGTTTATTCTGGAGGAGTCACATGGGCACTTAGGATGGTGCCTGCGTGAGGGTATTTATGCTTGAGGTGCAAAGTCTGAAACCTGCTGAGTCAGTTCTGCGTTTCACAGTATTTCCCAGCCAGAGGCACTGGCAGAGCCAGGAGGGACCAAAAACTATGTCTGGCATTTCCCTTCTTCACTCCCCTTTCCTCTGCCCTCTCTTGCTGTTAATAGAGACAGGTCTGAGTGTACAGACATTTACACACACACTTGTGCAACAGTCTTTGCCTTGAGATGTCTACAGTGTCTTCACTTTTAGTGTTTATTCCAGAATTGCTTCCTTCTGTATATGTCTCATTCCTTGCTCTTGTCAGTCTTGAGACACCAAGTGACTTATGCAGCAAATGTCCTGCCTGTGTTTTTGTATCCATCACCACTGAATGATTGCATAAGTGTATCTACCAACTTTCTTATTCTGCTCTTAGTTGAAATTGCTTCCACAAATGAGCAATTTGTGTGGAAGACTCTGCATCTCCTTCTGCATGATTATACAACAGTGAGGTGTCTGTGAGTCACTGGAATCACCCCCTGTGCTAAATCTGCCTCTTGCCAATGGACTGTCTGGCCTGGCCATTGAAAATAGAGTGAAAGGGGAATGCTGTATCTACCTCTAATGTGATTCCTTACCACGAGAGAATAAGCTAAGGGATTTTTTGTGTGTTTTCTTTAAAGGCAATTAAATAAGTGAAATCTTTCTCTTACAGAATAGAAAGTTAAATTACTATGTTTTGAGTCTGTGCCATTTTGCTTTTCAAGTCTATTTGTAGCCTGGGCTAGATTCTTATTTGATAATAACCTAAAAAATTCTTTAACACAGCATACTGAAGTGCAAAAAAAATGTATCTTGTTTTAAAATGGTGGTATTAATGGATTACAAACAGTAAAAATAACAGCTTAATAAAAATTAGCGTTGTTGCTAAGGCTGTAGTATTGCAAAGTGGGAATTTGCTCTATCTCCTCTTAAGAAAGAAGAGTCAATAGGTTTGGATTAGATATTAAGAAAAAAAATCTTCGCTGTGCGAATGGTGTGGAACTGGAACAGGCTGCCCAGAGAAATTGTGGATGCCCCACTCCTGGAAATGTTCAAGGCCAGGTTGAATGGGGCTCTGAGCAACCTGGTCTAGTGGCAGGTGTCCCTGTCCATGGCAGGGGGTTGGAACTGGATGGTCTTTAAGGTCCCTTCCAACCCAAACCATTCTGTGATTTTATGATTCTATGGAGAAGTTGTGTTGCTAGCTGATTTTTAACATGGCTTTACTGCATTAGGATTCAAATGTGTTCCAGAGAACAAAATTACTGCAGTTCACTTTTCAAGAAAGCCAATATTTAAAAGTCTCAATGATTCTTTGTCACTTATCCATGACTGGAAAAGTCAATGTTAAAGGAATTTCAGTTTTATACTGTGGCTTCCAGTAACATTGTCCTTATCTTGGTGATTCTGCCCTGCTAAAAATCAATCTTAGCACAACATTCATTAGAAGTGGCAGGTTTTATTTGCTAAATTTGAGTGTGTGCTTTGATACTTTGTCAGTGCAGAAGCATTCCCAGTGAAGAGATGATAAAAAGATATTTTGTGATTTAGCTGTCCACTGATTGCAAAATGGATTGACTTTTATTTAGCGTATTTAAAGCAGAACCCAGCAGAGAAGAGTGATGTTGTTCCTAATCCATTTTTAGCAGTGATCTTGTTAAAGCTCCCCAAAGCTTGGCTGTCATGTTATAGATAGAAAAACACAGAACTGTGTGCTAGGGAACACCTCTCCCTGTTCCCTTATCCATCCCTGCACACCAAATCTGCTCTTTGCTTCCATTCAGTTTACAGAACCTGTACTTCAGTGCAGGAGCTTGCTGGGAATGCAGAGGCATTTAATGCAACAAGGAGCTGATGTTTAGAATAGCATTCAGGATTGAATAAAGATGACTGTGGGTAATTAAATGTCAAGGGAAACTGAAATATTCCTGAAATATCTCTCCTTCCATTGTTCTCTAAGGTGGGCCACTGTCAAGGAGCCTCAGTTGAGGACCCCAGCATATGTAGGATGTATTTTTCTGAAATTGCCATTTTGAACACAAAATGAACCCTTAGAGAATTATTTAGGCAATCCATTTTTTAGATTTTTATTGATGTCTGTGTAATCTTTAGTAAAGCTGGTGAAGTGTCTGGAGAGTAAGTCCTGTGAGGAGCACCTGAGGGAGCTGGAGATGTTTAGCCTGGGGAAAAGAAGAAGTGAAGAATGTTTGGTTTGTGTCACATCACCACATAGGATCAACATAGGTGATGGTGTGGGCAGTAGCTGTAAGTTTTGAGTGGCTCTAATGGATAGAAGGATGAGTAGAAAATATTATACAGAGGAAGAGCAGAAGCCAAGACCTTGGTTTAAAATAGTAAAAAATGTAATCCCAGAAACTCTAATGGGTAAGATCTCTCTGGCTCCATCCTGCACACAGAAGCAGACACTGTAAACCTTTGAATCTACAATAACTGAAATATTTCTGTTGCCTCATCCTAGATGTTCCATTTAGGGTCAAAGTAATTTATAAACCATAGTACAAATACGTAAAAAAATAAAATTTTAACCCAAATGAACAACCAGTCTAAACAACTTTAAATATTAAGAACTTCAACAAATTCAGTCAAATGATAGAAAATGACACTCTCATCAAGACTTCATTTGCTAGAAGGGTGCTTTATTTCAGCTAATCAAAAATGTTTTCTATTACTGTGTAGGACTGTCAACAGTCAAGCAAAATAAATGGTTTAAATGTAGACACATTGGAAATAAATGTGTTTGGATCTTCATGCAGTTGTATCAGCTATATGAGGGTTACAAATGATGAAAGGATAAATTTGATGGTGCTGACTCCAATAAAGAATAACATTAAGGTAGCTGCAGACACACAACTTTTAAGATATGGCAGTATAAAAATCCACTTTTATGGCTTTATAGTATATGCCTGCAGGAAGACTAGTTAAAAGACGAATAAGCATTATAAAAGAACTAAGAGAAAACCTTTTTCTCATAGAAATTGAGAGAAATCTGTTTTGAACTGTTGAACCTGCAGTGTAATTTAAATATGTTATTTCCTTCTCAAATTAGAGTCTAGGATTTGCTGGCAAATTATCCTTGTTGAAGATGCTGACACTGTTACTGGTCTATACTTCTACATTTATAGCTCAGAAGTTTTATTTCCAGGAAAGAGATAGTCACAGGGAGATCTGTAATTTCTTTGGAATTTGCTTTGGGAAGAACATCTACTGTCTGCTGATTTTGTGTAGGTGGGGTCAAGTGTTGGTCTGATAGCTGTTCTTCCTCCCTCGAGTGGTTCAGAACAGACTGATCTGAGGAACAGGCAGTAGGCACAAGACCAGTAACAAGATCAAAATTAGCAGCAGATCCTGCCTTTTTGTGTGGGTGCTCAGCCCCCCTGACCAGCTCCACTCCTCTCTGGATGTCTGCTCCACCACTCAGGCAGGTTCTTGGCAGAACTCTGCCATTTGTTCCGAGCTTTTGATGAAATCTGAGCAGGTCTCCTAAGGGACACCAAGTGTTCCCTTCAGCCAAGCACCTCAGCAAGCACAGTCTCCTCTTTTAAAGGGCCTGCAGAATAACACCAACAGCCCCTTTTTAGGGGAGGTGTACATCCCAAAGCAAATGCCATTGGTTGGTTGTCAGTTTAAGATAGAGAGATGGACGTAGTTTGTTGACACAAAGCTTGAACAGACAGAAATTCCACATGCATTTCTTCTAAGTCTGTGTTAAGTGCCACTGGAAGGGCAGTAAAAGAGAAAGCAATGCCATCATATGAATTATTCCATAGATCACAAAATGCTTCTTTACTGCATCTTCACTCACAGCAAAGGTAGACAGCACACTGTTGTGTAGGAGGTTTGGAATGCCACATATTTCTCTGTGTGGTTAAAAGGGAATTGTCTAGTCAGACTGGGCAATTATCTTTTTCAAAGACTTCTTTGTAAGTGGGAATCGATATGGTTGTTAATGATAATGGTTTTCCAACAGCAGTGTGAATGTACCTGGTAATTTCTAGACAACTGAGTGATAAAACCAAGTTCCATTATACTTGGTTGTGTTCATTTTTTCATCCTCTTCATAAAAGTGGCTCTAGGAAACTCTTGGATTACTGAGCCAGTCTGGTTTCAAGCCTCAGGTTAATACTAAGGTAAAGAGCTGTTCATTGTGTACACAACCCACTCCTGCTTTTTTCTTTTTGAATATTGGAAAAATCTATAATTCAGGCTCTGCAGATACGTGTCACTAATGTCTGGAACTTTGCACCAAGTTTATTTTGTCACCAGGAGAAAAACAAAGCTTCTGTGGGAGATAATCAAAGCTAAATGGTGGAAAATAACCATTTCCAATTAAATGCTCACAATACTGTGAGGTTTCTACAAGACTGAATTTTACTTCAGAGAACAAAGGGATTGAACAGAATCAACCAAGACTTTTAATTGCAATTGCTATGTATATACATTGATGTAATTTACTTATTTATCTATAAAATGCCATCAACAAATGTTGTAACAAAATATTTACATGCTCCTCTTTGATATCCAGATCAGCCTCTATATTGTTTACAAAATACTGACAGTAAAGGTGTCACTCTAAAATGGATTTCAACACTGCTGTCTTCCATTCATCAGAGCATAGCACCAGTAAATTGGTATGAGTTTTTACAGACAATGGCATTTAAAGCAACATTTGACTCAGCCAACAGCTGTGATTTATTGTCACTCAGTTGGAGCTGCCAAAACACCAGAAGCAAAGAATTGCTTTGGAAAAGGTTTGTATGGGTGGTGTGCCTGCTTTCTGCCTCTTAGGTGGTTATCAATTCCAGTAAATTCCAGGAAAGAATTTATAGGAGAGCGGTGAGGCCCAGGTAAAAAATTAACCCCATCAGTGAGATGGGGTTTTTCTTTGACATCACATTGGTAGGTAAGTCACTGGCAATACTGTTGCTGCACTATTGTGGGCTGTCCACTCTCTTTTGTCCTGTATGTCAGCTCATATTTGTGGGTTTTGATCATGTGTGTAGTAGTAGACAATGAACTTTCTTTAACTCGGTGTGTCTTGTAGCACTGAGATAGTGTTTAATCATGGTGAGGTAAAAATTGCAAAATTGAAGCTATATTTCTCCCATTCTTCCACAAAAGATGTCAGCATTTTCCCCTATGATGTTCCTAGAGCATTCACTGGCAGTCTCACCAGTGAATCAGTTGCTTGTGATATACAGAGCATTAAGGAAAAAGATTAGCAAATGGAGTTTTCACCATAACAGTCTTGCATGATTATTGCTGTAGACATATTTCAGTGATTTAATCTGTTTACTAGAGACAGAAATGTGTAGCCATTGCAAACTGTCTATAATAATTAGTTCATGATAACTAAGTTATGCCTGGATGATTGCAAGGCAGACTCCTGAGTGCATTTTTATGAAAAGATATTAACAGTGCCGAGTTAGATGAAACTGAACTAATCCTGTTGTTATCTGTCCTATTTATATTTTATAAGCAAGAGCTGTCAGCTTGACTAATGCAACAGAAGTGATGTATCTACAGTTATTTATCTACTTATTTGAATGAAATCTCAGTGGCAGGTACTGACTGTGCTGAGGTATGTGTCAGTGGATGTTTCCTCTAGACCTTGCAGATAGAGACACTCAATTTTCTCCAGCCAGGCTAGTTCTTGTCTTCCTTGAGGTCTGCACTAAAGGGATAGCTACCATTTCTCAAACAAATGGATATTGCCTATTGTGGAAGGTTGTCTAGTGTGGTTATCCAACATCCTCTTTCCTGTTATTTTGCCCTTCTGCTGCAAGCTCACTGTGGGCATGTGTCATGCCAGTGCAATGGTTCTGAAAATGCCTCCTGTGAGAAGCAGAAACAAATTTTCATCAGAGTTTTTAATTCCTTTTTTGAAGTTAAATACATCAGTCCTAGTTGTTGAGAACATCTCTGTAGCATATATTTGAGAAGCCAGCGTGTGGAGATGGACACTGATGGTCCTTCCTGTTGTACAAAAGCAATGTCTAAAGCCTTTTCATGCTCTAATATCCTGCCACTGAGCTGAAAAAAAGCTTGTGTGTTCTGTGGGAAGGCTGGGAAGCATCTCACCAGAGCCTGCAGAATGGTTTGCTAGAAAGCAGGGATATATTTCAGGTTTTTTGAGGGGACACACTGAAGGAAGTGTGTTGGTTGCCTCATGGTTAGAGGGATGCTTACACAAGTGGCCCGTGAGATTTGCCTCTGCTTTTCTACAGGAATGAGGATTCTTTGCTGCTGTTGAATTCAAATATTGATGCTGTTTTCCTCAGAAGCAGAATGAGGCTTTCCTGCTTTCTGAAAAGGTGAGAGGGGATGTTCAGCCAGTGGCTGACGTGACAAACTGCACAAACATTTTAATGAATGCTGTTTGGGACAGTGGTGGAAGTCACAGTGTCTTAACTTGGAGCTCAGTGAGCATTTTCCCTGGAAAGGTACATTCTGGAAATAAGTACTTATGTGTCATAGACTTATCCTTTCACATGCACAAGTCCCAAAAGAACACAGCAAATACAGCAATACTCTGCCCAGGGCTTTGCAAGTGAGATTGAACTGAGCTTCCCTTTTCTACTTGCCCATTTTCTGCTGACCCTTGGAGGTTTCCTAAAATGGTTCCCCAATCCAGTAGCAGTTTCTGTTGTAGCAGTGATAGCCAAATGCTCAGTGTTTTCTCACTGAGAAGAGTACCTGGAATATTTCAGGCTTTGTCTGACAACCATGTGGGAGATGGGTGCTCCTAATTCAGAAGAGCAGTGCACCTTGCAGCGGAGGAGTCAACTCTGCTCCAAGAAAGCTGCTGCAGGACTGGAAGGAGAAATAAAGGATGAGGGCCCATGTTTGAGAGCAGTGGCTCACAGGAGAGGTGGGTGGTGCAGGGCAGAGGGGGTTGGAAGGAGCCAGGAGAGCTGTGGGGGCTGCAGAGCTCCCACTTAACGCAGCAGATGCTCAGCTTTGGTCTCTGCTCCTCTTTTTGCTGCAGCTCTGCTCCTCTTGGAGCTGAGGGAGGGAATTTGCATGTCTGACATCTTTCAGCCAGTTTTAAAGCAAAGCCAGAAATAGCTTTTTGGGGGGGAAGGGAAACCTTTAAAATTTCATTTGCCCTACTCTAAATCTGCCCCTTTCTGACTGTTTATTTTTCTTTAGTAATTCCTTTAATATGCGAAGTGTAACTGCAAGTGGATCATCAGGCATTTGCTGCTTATATCTGGTTTAGTTGCATGGCAGTTTTAGGGTTTAATAGAGAAAACAGAGGCCAGGCACTGCCTATGGGAGAGCATGTGCCCCCAAGCCAGCTGTGTGCCTGGGGTGTGCCATCTAAGAGCATTCCCTCTTTTCTTATAAATGAGAGGTTTAAGACCAAGACAAATTAAACCAAAATATTAAGTAGTGGTTGTGATGACTATTTCCGTCTGTTTATTCCATTTTTATTTAGAAAATGCATTTTTAACACTTTTCCTTATCGTGAGGAAACAGTAAATTCCCAATACCGTAATGTTGCAGCAAAGTTTAACTGTTGGATATCTTAAGTTTCACAAATCACTGCAGAGTTATTATTAACTGAGAAGCTTAGCCAGACATTGAAGGCCAATGTCTTTCTCCATTATATTGCTGTGTGCCTATGTGCCTGTTACCAGCTAGGTTTGAAAAAAGAGTATGATTCCCAAATGTTCAAGTGGACTGTCCACTCAGCTAAGTGGTTAAATGCTCTAGATTTTATATTCATTGGTGTCATTGCTCATTCTGTAGTTGCATCTGCATCTGATTAGAGGTGACAGAGGATTTACCTTTGTCTTCTGAAGTAATTTAATATGTCAAAAAATTAGCAAAGTAGTAGATGTGCCATTACCTCCTTCTGTTGCTGTATGTTTTTTACAAAATAGGCTTTTCCATTTTATATATTGCTGTGATAGTTGATCTCCATATAACTCTTTTGTGGAGTAAGAGATACTTGTAGGTATAGCCAGTTATTTGTGACTTTGTGTTGTAATTGCAGTTCTGCTCCAGCTGGGGGTCACAGTTGTCTGTGCTTACATGAAACCACAGTTGTCTTTGGAGACTGATGACAGGAAACTTGAATAGAAGTCCTCAAGGCAAATTTTGTCCTGTGCTGTGGGATCTCAAGAACATACTGTTTGCTCTCACACCATTTCTATAGTGGGTGGAAGGGGCCATGTCTTTGCAGCTGGATAAGTGAGATTATTGGCTCTCTCAGGCAAAACTAATTAACATGTGGGCTGTGGTGAGCATAGGAAGCTTTCTAGATCATAGGTTAAGGGTATATGCACACAAGGGGTTTGATGCAGGATGTGTCCCCTTGTGCTCCTGTCCCATTGTAATGGTTTTGAAAGCAAAACCAGTGAGAGACTCCAAGTCGGAAATACAATTTAATAGGAAAAAAAAAAAAGAAAAGTAAAATACATGCAATAGTACAAAAGAAAAACCACTGATAGAATCAGAACACAACCTGACACCCTGTCAGTCAGGGTGTTGGTAGCAGTACCATTAAATGGTGGCTGCAGTCCCTCTGCAGTGGCAGATGTGGTTCAGTTGAAGCAGTGGTCCTGTAGAAGGATGTAGTTTTCCTCTGAAGGTCCAGGGATGATGCGGAAAGGTCCAGTTTTCTTCTGGAATCCAGTGGAAAAAGGCTGCCTTGGTATTCCAAATCTCAGTTTTTATCCAGGTAGGAAAGGCTTGGCTCCTGCCCCTGGCTGGAGCATCTCCCAATGGGATGATGTAATTTTATCAGTCATGCAGTGGGACTCAATGGCCCATTAGCAGATGATATCTTCCTGGAGGAAGGATGGGCTGTGGAAAATATAAAGATGATTGCCCCACCTGGTTTTACAGATGGCCCATTAGCAGAGGATATCTCCCACGGAGATAAGGGTCACTGCCCCGCCTGGTTTCAGCAGATGGTGATGGAATACACACTTTTGGTCACATCCTGCATTGCAGCCTAAGGCGTGCTGTCTTTGTTCGCCCCGTAGGAGCCGCATGTCCGAACTCACCTGTCGCGGCAGGCCACGCAGGGCACTCCGGTGCGCAACACGGGCAGCCCGAAGTCGGCGGTGAAAACACGGCAGGCGTTCTTCCTCCACACCACGTGCTGGACAAAACTGGCCCGGCAGGTCTGCAAAAACACCCTCCGGCTGCGGCAGGCAGCGCGACGTCCCTTTGTCCCTATTAACTGTGCTGCCATTAAGGCAGAATGTAAGATGTTTTTTTAATTCTTAGTTCTGTGTGCTGTGCTTCCCACCCATTTTTTGTCTTTTAATTTTATTTTCTTTTTCAATAAACATTTCTTGTCTATACGCTTTTGCTTTTCTTTTTTTTTTTTCATTTGTCCAGCATATCACCAACACATTGGATAAAGTCTGGTTGCCTTGAACAGATCTTAGGCTGTGGAAACATTTCAAATTAATTAAAAACGGGATAGCTACTACCTCATTCACTTTCAAAAATTGACATTAACAAAAATTGGCGGGGGGGGGCAAGAAGGGAAAATCCAGTGCCACAACATACAGTCTTCCTACCTGGCAGCATGAAAGAAGTGTGCTTTGCTGTTGTTTTTTTTTTGTTCATTTGCTGAGCAGAACCTATAGATCTGTACACGTTGTACTTTTATTCGGTGGGGTCGGTCAAAGAATCAGGAGCTGGGGTTTCATAATTTAAATGTGGTGTGCAATACAGTCCTTTGTCACTGTGACAATCAGATGGTGGTGATAGCCACATTTATTATTACATCATAGTTGTATCATTTTGGTTTTCTCTGTTCCAGTTTTAAATTTTAGTTTTAAATCAAATCCTGTATTATGTTCTTTTTATAGCCAAAATATAAAGACCTGATGAATTTCTAGTAGTATGACAAAAGGCTATGAGTATTTGTAGATAGTGACAGTGAGCCTCTTTACCTGCATATGTATGTAAATTCTGCTGCAAAGTCACTGAATATTTCAACAACTTTTGTATCTGCACTGGGCACATTGTTTTACTGTTCACACTGTCTGGCTATTCCTACTCTTCCATAGATATAGTTCTTGGAGCAGATGCTTGGTATTCCAGGATGAGCTATGCTGGCTCATTGTACTGTCAATTGTATTAGAATTGAAGAGACCTTTTAAGATCATTAGATGTGGGGTTTATAAGCATGTTCACTAGATTAACACTAAACATTTTCCCAGCACACTTATTTGTGATGCTGATGATGTCTGCATTGTTTATAAGAAAGTTACTTCATGGAGACTTAAAATCTGATTTTGAGTAATTATTTTTCATTTATGTACTTTAAAACCAGCCATTACATATGTGCAAACTCTTCACCTACTTCTGCAGTACACCAAAACTTGCTGAATATTTCTGTTCATTGCCCTTGTCTGATTTTTTAGTCTCTCTTTTGGTCATTTTCTTTCTTCTTTTAAAACTATGCAAGCCAGGAACAACTTTCAGATTTCAGGAAACCGTGTCGACTGTGTGAGTAAAATGAGTTGTTCTTCATGGAAAAAGTATGTCTAAGGCTGGATTAGGATTATATTTTTAATCCTCAATCCTAAATAAAAGTTACTTTCTGAGAGAAAGGTATGGTACCTTTAAATTTATGTTACTGCTGAATCGTGGAGGAAAGTTTAGAAGTTCACTTGAACCTTATATCTTTTTATCCATATCCCCATTTTTTTCTCACTCGCTGCAGTAAAAAAATTCAAAAGATCAAACTTTTGAAGGAGAAGAAAAAAACAGAAGAAAAAAGTTTCATCCAACTGTTAATTACCATACTAGAACACGTGTTCAACCTTAAAAGAGAGGACTGAGAACCTGATTTTTTCAGTAGGAAGTAATCATTCTTGCTTCAGACTGACAATGTTGTTTTTTCTCTTTGCTTTTTTTGAGTGAAAGAGTTCTGCATCAGATTAATGGCAAGAGGAGAAAGACTTTTTTTTTTTTTTTTTTCCCCTGCAGTGTCTGTCTTTCATTATTATTTTTGTTTAAAGCAAATTTTGGACCTTGTGATTTTGTCTCTTTGAATTCTGATGCTTCCTGATTAGACCTAACATAGGTTGAAGTAAAAAAAGTCACAATGGCTAATGTTTTCTAAACACAGCATTAAAATAATGTTCTAATGGTGGAAACCAAATTATACTTCAACTAGTTTAAGTCACGTTTCTTTGTATACACACACACATATCCACAATCCATGTTCTGTTTCTGGCAATCTCTCTTTCTGTGGAATCATTACAATGCTTTCACCTGCATTGTCATTATCGTATTCTTGATGTACTAAAGGCAAAAAAGTAAAGAAAAAAGTGTTTTGCAGTTTTATTGTAACTAAATAGTCTCTCTTTTCCTGGGAATGTCCTGAATCCTCTTCTAAGGTTATCTTGAGGCAAATAATTTTTAGATTTTTAAACAAGATCCTTAATTACCATGATTTCCTATGCTGGATCCACTAAGTAATTACAGTATTGAATGAATATCTGTGTTGGTGCTAGAAATGTTACAGTCAGTTTAACTAATAACTTGGCTAGAGTACCAGGTCACCCATGATGTGATATGGCATGAGATGGTTACAATGCCCAAGAGCTGATTTGGAATTTGTTTTCCACATTGGTTTGCTGAAACTTGAATCTAATGGCTGCTCAGATGCTTTGTCACACTCACCTGACTCTGTGTGTGCCAAACGAGTTCTTGAAAATGTTACTGCATCTCCCAACTATATTGCATTAGACACCATAACAACACTCAGAAACCATAAAATCTGAAGACAGAAGGATTGCTGGGGCACTTATCCCAGCTGCATACCAGGTTTTATGCCTGCTTAGTCTTGTGCAATTTGTTGAAGTGCCAGGTTGTAAATGAAACTGATTCCCAGATCTGAGAAAGGCTGAACAAGCATGTCAGAGCTCAGCCATAAAATAAATTGGTATTTGCATTCCATGTGTGTACTTGAATGCATCTGCAGGTACTTCTGATGTCTTGGAGGAGTATGGAGGCCTCTGGGAATCTTGGGAGGCCCAAGCATCTTTTAGGTGAAAACCAGGTTTTGACAGAGCATTTTCTCTTATTGAATGTCCATCCACATCTTCTCCCTCAGCCCATTATATCCACTGGCAGAAAACAAAGTCCTATTTTGTGTTCTTTATTCCTTCAGATAGTGCAGATAATTAGATTTTCCTCATTAACGAAGCCTGTAGCATGACCCCTGCTCAGATGCCAGCAGGAGGTAGTGGAGATAATGCATTTACATCCCAGTTCAATCTTGGGATGGCCACCAGGAGGTTGAGAAGGCACAGCACCTCCTGCTAGGAGCACAGCCCATCATGGAAAGCTCAAACCTTGTTCTGCCTGAACTTAATAGACTCACTGTGGTTGGTGACAATAAACTTGTCTACTGGTTTTTCAGGAATAATTAGAATTGGTGAACTGCTTTGGTAAGATGAAATTCTTGTGGTCTAGATCTCATGCACTGCCTCCTTTTTAGTTTGAATATATTGCATGTTTTTTTAGAAAGTTAAGCAAGACTATCCTGTCTGGGGAAGGTCTCTTAACTAGAGAAAAGCAAAGTGAGCATTCTTCTCAGCAGTCACTGGTGAGACTGGATCTGTCTGCAGCTCACAGGCAGGTTGATAAATGCTTGGCATTGAGCCATGCGTCTGTAAACATTACTGCTCCAGCACAGGGAGACTTTGGAGGGATTTTTTTTTTTTTTTTCTATTGCTTGGATATGGTTTTATCACTATATGTATTAATTATAGTAATTCAGATCTGGATAACTCCATGCTGCCTGTGTAGACATGATTGTCAAAATATTTTCAGTGCATGGTAATATATTTTCTGTATAATATACGCATAGTTATCTGAAAATGGATGTACTGATCATGATAAAAATTTATCATACCTTTAAATCCTCAAATTTATTAACAAATATGATACATAGTACCTGCTAGCAATTTAGTTTGATGAAACAAAGACAAGTGAAAACAGTAGAATATGCAAAATGTTACTGATTGTCTTTGTAAGCATGAAGTTTGTGTTTTACTAATATAAAGCTACCCATTCATCTGAATTGAGTAACATTTATGGGTAATTGCTCACAAACTATGTTTTGCATCCTTGATTTTGATAGCTATGGAAGAGCTTTTAGCTGTATCAGATGAAAATATTTTCTGTGTTGTTATCTTTGAATACAATTTGTGCCAGATTTTAATAGCCAGCAAAATAATTGACAGAACATATCATTTTTTTCCAAACTTTTAAGAAGAATACAATCCAGGGAATATAGTGCTTTCATTAGATGTTCTGCATTTTGACAGAGATATGATGGAATGTCAAAGAGAAATAACTTGCTAATGAGAGTCTCTCTAAGCTTAAGAGACCTACAAATCTAGTTTTTTAAAAAAGAAAATAATTAGAAAATACTTTTATATCTAAAAACACAGCCTCATTTATTATCATCTTCTTCATGGCATTACTGATTTCATTCACCTCTGTAATGCCCACATCAGTCATCATGCTTGACAGCTTTAAAGCCTCATAAAAAATGTGTTTCACACTCTGATTTGTAATGTTTTTTCCTTGAATTTTTCTAGTAGTGCTGTATCCTCTTTAGGGTTATGGTGCCCTAAATTATGTGCACTTCAAGATGCAGATTTCCCATAATTTTAGAAAGTCATGTTTACTCTTTTCCTATTACCATGATTTCTAACATTCTGATTTTGATTTCTTTTTCATATTGTCTAGATATTTTTAGAAAGCTGTTGACGCTGACTCCATGAATACTCTTCTGCTTTGTGATGGTGTAGGACCCATCATTATATCTATATATTAGTTATTTTACCCCTTCAGAATTCATTTACAAGCATTACTTGATGCTGCTCCTATCCTTTGGTATCAGTTTTAGCTTTGATTATGCTCAGAAATTTCTTGTCAGGAATTTTTAACTCTCTAATCACCTCTTTTCCTGCCCTTTTATATTTGAACAGCACAGTTCATTTGGGAATTGCATAGACAATTAATTTTAATAAGGTGCTAATTCCTGAGAAAGCTTCTTTTACCCTGTAACAGCTGGACAGCAGAGATCTTTGATACAGTGATACGATTTGGTAAAAGCTCTCTGAAATGCCAAACTGGATGCAGATCAGCTGCATGTGGGCAGGTCATGGTTTCCTCAGAGGATCCTGGCAGTTACTGGTTTATAGGAATGTAAGTAGGAAGGGACCCTGGAGGTCTCTAATCCCACCTCTTGCTAAGGTTCACGTGCTCAAGGGCCTTTTGGCCAGATGAGGTTTTTGTATGTCCAAGCATGGAACTGCATGGCTGCTCTGGGCAGCTGCTCCAGTGTTTGCTCAACCTCAGAGAAAATAACCTTATCCTTGTATCTAGCAATTTCCTGTCTCCCAGCCTGGCTGTTGCCACGGACAGGAGCAGTGTGTTGTCCTGTCCCCGTGTTCCTCAGTGTCTCTGTGCTCTGCTGCAGGGAGGCTGCAGGTGCCATCCAGGTACTATCCCCTTGTCCTTCTGGCCTCAGGGCTGCCCAGACCCGTTTCCGCAGGCCCTGAATGTCCTGTGCTCAAACACCCCATCAGCTTGGTGAGCCTCCTCAGCTGGCCCTGCTCCTGTGTACCTGTATCTCCTCTGGTGGGGATCCCAGAGCTGGACACAGGCTCTGGCTGTTGTTCCCCATGCACCAAGGGCAGAGGTGACTTTCCCCAGAACTCCATCGTCCTTCCTGCTGCAAGGACACACCACTGAGTAATGAGAACACATTAAATAAACCTGTTTGCCCTTCCAAGGTCTTTGTTGGCTCCCTCGGCATTTCCAAATTTAACCACGTGCCTCTATTAATAATGCAACCTTTTGCCACTCTGCAGACCTACTTGCTGAAGAATATTATCACATTTGCCCTGTTTTTGTTCTCTTGAACCAAGCTGTTTAAGCATTCATTAAACACCAGCAGCATGTATGCTCAGCAGTTTGGATGAAGTCTACCTGGTCCTGGTAACTTGGTTTTACTGATTAACCAGTTTATTTTGAAATACTTACTGTGGGCACTTCAGTGTGACACAGTTCTCATACTTTCCTCATAAAAGTATTTTGGAAGTGAGCTTTAAGTGCTTCTGCATTGGCCAGTGATACAAGGAATGCATTCATCTTTTCCGCTGTGCCTTTATGTTTCTTGTGTATTTTCCTCACACCTTCATAATCAATTGCTACAGACACCAGCACACTTTCTGCTTTTGCAATGTTTGAAAAATATACTAAAAAATATAAGATTCCTTTTTGTTATAAATGTATTTTTTCTTATAGCTTCCACTACTTCACTGATCTTGCTAAGATTTTTGTTGTTCATATAAAAGATCATATTTGATTTTAGGACTTGCTATAAATTTTGGGAGTTTTGATAACTTCCTACCCAAATTTTATTCTCTGGTTTTACACTTGAGAATGATGCACAATGCAACTTCTTTTTTTTCCTTTGTGTTCTGCATAAAGATTGTAAAGTTTATTATTCTTTTTATGGGAGCACCTTATTATGGATCAAGATTTGCTGCTGTTAAACATACTTTACTGTTTAAATAGGTAGGTGTGCTTTGAAATACTCACCTTTGATTAACATGGTTTATCTCAAGCATGAAAATTGTACTCTCCTTCCAGTATGTATTCCCAGGCAGCATATAAATACTACTCTGTGATTCAAAATCTTTTTTTACAATGAAGACACGTAGATGGAAAATTTTCTTGCTAATTACTTCTTAGGCACTACTTTGCTATTCTCAAAGTAGCTATAAAGTACTGTATAGCCTCTGCTTATTTTACTGAGCAAGTCCGTGGAGACACATCGTTTTGCTCCACCACTTAAAATATTTCAGGTGTTTTGCAATATTAAAAATATTCCAGGCACCAGGTTTACACTTTTTGGATTTTTTCCCTGAGCAAGTATGTTTTGTGATTAAGAAAAAATAGTTAAGTACTTCACATACTCGGCATTAGGGCTCTGGAACCTTTGAAACCCATTGGTATTTCCAGAATTTTAGGTAGATTCCTTAATCTATTAAAGTAAGTTGTACTTTGTCTGCACTGAAAACATCTTCTTGAACATCTGAAATACTCCTTCCAGTCATTTCTGTGCATTCACAATCTTCATGATTTTTGCACAGATCTAGATTAAAATAGATAAAGGGATTGTAAATTCTTCTACATGGTGTCCTCTCCTTGTTACTGTTTGCTCTGTCTCATGTGCTGGAATGAAGCAAACAGGACAAGTTCGGTGAAGCACAGGGAGGAGTTGTAATTATAATCTATTTATAATGTGTCCCTTCTGTAAAACTTGTAGGTAGGTATTTGTGGGAAGTTACTTCTTTTTCAGAGAACTCCCAATCTATATAATCACTGTATGAATCCAATTTTGTCCAGAGCAGAATATCTGTATTCTAGGGATGCTGGAAGCTCTATATGGGGGTTTTTATGTGCTCTTGGAAGACAGATAAGCCAATCATTCTGAATAATTAAAAAGCAAAAAGAGATGGTCTATTTCCAGTTGTCTAGAAGTTATTTACTGAAGCCCTAGTGCATTGTGAATTTTTGCCTTAAGTTGACTGACTGCATCGTTCTGAGCATAAACCTGTTTATGCTAACACTTTGTGTTTGGGACACATGGATGGAATCTCTACTTGTGTGTTCACAGTACCAGCAGGAAATTTAAGGCAGTCGCTGCACTGCTAGTTTCCAGGTACTTAGGAGAAAGTTACAATCTGTAATACTTGGTTACAACTGACCATTTTGTTGAAAAGTTTACAGTGAAGAGTTGTGTGATAAAAATCTTTAAATCCTTAACTCTGTATTGCCCCATTTAGAGACAGAGAAGCTCGTAGTAAACAAAAAACAATTCAATGTAAATAATTTTTAATAGCCAAAACTGCATTTTTTTAGTATTCATATTTTCATCTGTGTTTCATTTGCCTGGCTGACTATCTCCAGAAAGACTTTATAAGCAAAAACTACAATCTAACTGGTGTTAAAACTTACATTAACTTAAAAAAAAAAAAATCATAACATCACTTGCATGAATGAGGACATGTTCTGTCTTTAAATATTAATGATTAGAAGTATTTATGAAAAAAAGGAGAATCTAAAAGGTGGGCTAAGAGAAAAAAAAAGAAATTTGTGTAAAAATGCAAGTCAGAAATTGGTTGGTGTGTCCTAAATCTGTTCGTAATAGTAAAATATTTAAACCGAGTTTTATTCTTTAAAATTCTCAGATGCAGATCGACATTGTGAACTTGCTGGGAATCCTCTGAAGATAAAAAGCACCAGAAAACCACTGTCATGTATCATTGGGTATTTAGGTGCGTATCTGCCTCCAGAGAGTAACAAACCAAATGAACATTCAGTGTGTACTGAAGCTTCATAACTGGTATGCGCAGAAAAACAGATTTATGCTTTTAGTAACGAGAAAAAATTCTGAAGTTAATAAATTAATAATAATGGTGGTCCGCTAAGAGTTGCAAAACTGCATGGTTGAACTTGCAGGATATAGCCAGAAGTCGTCCTGATATGGTTTAAAGTGTCAGAGTGACACCTGATGTAATTTAGAATGTGAAAAATAGTCTGGCTGTCTAAATAAAAAGAATAACTGCTCAAAGTGGTGATACTCAGTATCCAGGGCTGCTCTACTGTGCCCTTTGTATCCATTTGCAGTACTGCTTTTTACTTAAAAGCAGAGGACCTCAGCCACACTAAGACACATGCCTTGTAATTTGATGACCTAAGTTTAAAAGGTGCAATGAAATGCATGCTGAGTCCACAACCAAGAGGACAATGAACCCATAAAGGGAGAGGAAAAGTTCTGGTAATAATTGCAAGGAACCATCAGTGGCTATTAAATATTTACACGGTCATATAAGAATTGTGGTAATCCAGAGCCTGTTAATCCTCAAATGAATATAGAAATCAATGCATTGATCAGAGAAGCAGTGAATAATTCTGCTGTGTATTAATCCTGTTCTACAGAAGTGAACTCTACAGCTGAGTGTAGAGCTTAGTCTAGATGTTTTGCTGATAACTTCAGTCACCAGGAGTTTTTTTTTGTACTAGATCAAAGTGAACAGTAAGTCTCTCACCTTACTGAAGTAGAAAACGGCTATTAATGTAAGTTACAACTGTTCTTCCAGGACATCAATTTTGTCAAAATACTAACTTCAAGAATGTGGCTAATGAGGAATTAATGACATTCTCACTGAATTTTGATTCCTCTAACCCTGGAGTTTAGGAAAAAAGCCAGGGATAATTTCTTGCAGACATCCCAGCTGTGTGTGTTATGTGTGTTGAAAGGACTATGGCTGACTTGCTGGAGTTGAGGTTGTGAGGAGGGAAGCTGGACAGGGGATGGTTCATCCAGTTGACCTGTCTGTGCATCTAAAGAAGAAATTTTTAGTGCCATGTTATGTAGCCTTTGAGGAGTTGTCTTGACCCCTCTGGGATTCTGAATGTGTAGGTTTAATGTGAGTAAATGGATGAACAGTGTCAGCCAGCATTTTGACAATTAACATGAAGGTCTGGTAGAAGATGAACAGTGCTAAAATATGTCAGTAGAGTCAGCTTAATATTCAGCTGTATGGGAAGTAAAGGTATCTCACTACAGATGAGGAAAATAATATGTGTTACGGGGATATGAATTGAACCCCAGTGCAGCTGAATGCATTCATCTGAATTTGCTTTGTAGGGATGGCTAGAAAATGGCTTTTTGTTTGCCATGAAGCTTGGTGGGATTTTTTTTAGTTTAGTTTGTTTGTCATCTTTTTTGTTTATTTGGGATTTTTGCAGTTTCAGTAAATAAGTAAATCCTGCATTATTTTTCTCGTAAAAACTAGCATTATATATCATGTCATGACTTGTATAGGAGACATTTGTTTTCTTTTAAAGATTTATTCTGGGCCATTCTCACACATATTTATTGGTATACAATTAACAGCGTGTCAGGGCACTACTGTTTTCAACCTTTCTGGTAAGGCAGGGAGGATTTCAGTGCCCTGCACATCCTGGATCATCACTTCCCTTTATCCCTGTTCTGCATCTTGGCTGCAGGTTCCACAGGTGAGCTAGGACAAGCATTAAAATTAGGCCTTGTGCTCTCAAGAGCTGGGGCTGATGCCCTGCAATCTCATCAGTCATCACTGTGCTCCCTAAAAGAAAGCTGCTAAGGTGAATCCCTGGTTAATGAAATGTCCTATATTACTTTTTAGTTATGAGGAAACCAGGCTAACACTCCAGCTGGGATGCATGTTGAGGAGATGAGGTGAGAGAAAGGTGCAGCTGCCTCTGAAATCCAGGATGTTTATTGAGGTGATTTTGTAGAAGACTTCAGCTTCTCTTTGTTTACTTTTTTTTTTCTATTTTTTTACCCTACTGGCATAGTGGAGAAGGGAGAAGTTTTTAATGTTGTTATTGTTATTTACTTGCTTGAGGCTGAAATCTGGTCCTATAAAATACGTTCCTAATACGTTTTTGAAACAGTATCTCACTCCTATTTTATTTTTATTTCAGAATGTGGCTGACTGGTTATTTGTTCTGTGGGTGATGGGATAATTTAAATGCTATAGTCAGTTCTCTGGGTTAGAACAAGGTGCAGGTGGCTAGAAGATTTTCAGTGAAGTTCTAGGCAATAGAACAAGGATAAGAGCAGCAGGAATTAAAAGATTTTAATTACTATTATTCCATAATACAATTAAATGAAGGGATAATAGGCAAAACCCCTGAAATGCCTCATTACTCTGCTTGGGTGTAATGAGGCAGCTGGTTATAAACTGCTGATCTAAATCATGAAAATATTTGAAGCAAGTCTGTATGTAGAGGAGGAATGAAGTAAGATGTAAAGGTCTGCACAGGAAGGACTCAGTCCATTGGGAACTGGTCCTGGCTGTTTAACTGAGTTCCTTTCTAGAACTTAAACGTAGAGCTTGATCTTGGCATCTTCCTCTACTGCAGAAAGAGAAAAGACAGCCTTTGTGGTAAACTAATGGAGAATTAGTGACTTCTGAACTGAATACAAGTCGAAAGAAGGAAATGGTTCCTTCCTCAAGGGTTTGCTCACTCTGAAAATATAAAGCTGCCTTTCCTATAGGTTGCAGATGAAAGGAGATGGAGTTCTCATGTGTTGATGCAACTGCTGGGATTATTGTGGTTGCTGCTGGAGCTATTTGGCAAATAAAATAAAATATTAGTGTTGTTAGCCCTGGAAATCTACCGTTCCCTTCAGAAAATTGGAAAAGATTGCTAAATGAACGTTTTAGAGCGCAAATTCCAATTACCTTCAGTAAACGGCATGTTTCTATTTCAGTTTCGAGTTTTGCCTTAGCAATCAGTGGTGTTCATAACATTAAGCATGCCTCTGTTCCCATTTTAGTAAAAAAGCAAAATATGAGATGCTTGTTCCCTACAGCAAGAAAAACGGGGCATGCCATGAAATCTTTTCTGCATGAGAAGCAGATGAATACTGCAGTGAACAGCTGTAAAACCTCATTTAGTTAAGTGGTGGGAAATTTGGTGACAAATCTACAGCTCTGCCCTGAAGTGACTGGTTGGTTACCAGTGCCTTCCCTCTCTGCTGCTCTAATACTTGCCCATGTATTTCTCTGCCCTGCTGTTTCTTACCTGGCCCCCTTGAAGCTTCTCATGGGAGGGTGTTCATGCTTGGAGAGTGTGACTGCAAGCCCCAACCAAACCCGTGGTGAACAGTTAAGCAAAGTCTTTTCCAGTGTAAAAATTGACATTGTCTCCTCTTGGCACACTGGCACAGCCTGGCCAAGGCCATGAGACTGAGAGCTCCAGGCAGGCAGGTGAGCTCTTGGATGTCAGACTTGGGGCATTCCTGAAGGAGGGAAAACATGCAGTGGGCTTTGACTTTATGTGGTGGTTTCTCGTTTTCCTGAATGACAGCCATGGATGGCAGAGGCTGGAGAAAGAGGCTCCCCCTTGGATACCTGGTCTCACTGTAGATTTTGCATCTTCTCAGTTTCTGAGCTCCATTTAATAAATAAGCACTTTTCAGGAGGTATAAACCTGGGCTGCAAATGAGAAAGTACTTCATTTTTGTGTTCTGACCTCACTTGCCTTGTGCAGCTGACTCTGCTGACCTCACTCCTGCCCCTCTGCCCTCACCTTCTCAGCCTCTTTTGCTGCCTGGGGTCACCAGAGGGCTGTGAGTGCCTCACCACCTGCACAGTGCTGGCAGCTGGTGCCCTGTGGCTGTGGCACAGGCACAGGACCTGCCCTCGGGCAGCTGACTTCCCACACAAGGCTGGGTCCACCCAAAGCTGGACACAGTGGTGGCATTTTGAACCCAAAGGTGTGATGGGAATTAGTTAATTGGTTCAGCAAATTCCTGGTGAGGGACCAGCAGGCTCAGCCGAGGCTTCCTATTGCCACTTTTATCTGGCAGATAACTGAGAAATTTCCATGTGGCTGTGTCAGCTCCTGGCAAACACGGCAGCTGCCACCCTGAAATGTGCTGGCCAGATGTGCTTGGCTGCCTCTTGCCCTCTTTATTCCTCCTTCTCCAAAATAATCTTGCTCTATGAAACATATTAGACACTCTGGGATGCTGGAAGCTGCCCAGTAATGACTCTGTATGGAAGTGCTCCCACTGCAGTTTTGGGGTGGTTGTAGCTGTAGATCCCTACAGTACCTGACCCTCTCACTCCTCCACCCTTGTGACTTGTGTGGGAAGATCCCTTAAAGCTTGTTATTGTGACAGAAAATACTGAATAGCTTGAAGTATTGAGGTGGTTTCACTACAGTAAAATGCTTTTATTTGCTTGCTGAAACATGTGGGTGTGTAGCTCCAATGCAAACCTCAAAAGGATAGGAAAATATAAACACACCCATTTCATACTGTTTTGTATTTATTGGCTCTTCAACCTCAAATCCTTGCATATCTGCACTGTGGAGTTGAACTTGGGTAATCTAAAGTGAAATAGATCTTTCTTACTTGGAGAATCTGAGTATGAGGACTCGTGTTGTTCAAGGTCCTGTAAACACACAAGTGCAGAAGGAACTTTCTTTTCATTAAAAGTCAAAAGTAATTGATGCATAATCAATTGTTTTATGTACATTTCACCTGTTTAATAGATTGTTTTATTTGTTTTAAAATCAAGTAGATATCATCTCTCTCTCTCTCTCTCTCTCTTGTCTCAAACAGAGATACATCCTACTGTGAAACCCAATGTAATCAGGTCAACACCAAGCCTTCAAAGTCCAAGTGCAAAACGACTGCTTGCACCCTCCAACCACTCTTCATTAAGTATTTTGGGGAAAAGAAACTATAGCCATCATAATGGGCTTGATGGTATGTGAAGGAATATAAATTAAATATTCCTTAACTCTCTGAATTGCAAAACTTTCTGTGAACCTGAGGTAACATTAAATGAGAGTGTACAGACTTAGAAAAATGTAAGATATGGATGGTATGTTTATAGCAGCAGTGCAATGAATGGTGGGGCTTATTCACTGTATAAGGACATTAATGCCTTCTCTTACAAAAAATCCATTTGCCATTTTCCTTACTGATTTTGATGAACCAAAAAAGGACAAGAAAACAGAAAACAAATTTGGTGAAGGCAGAGATACAGCATGTTCTATTTTGGCTTTTTGCATTGTACCTTAGAAAGCCACAGGCCTTGCAGAAGAGGAAGCAAAAGGTGTATCACAGAGGTGCAGGAGAGACTATTTCTGTACACTGTGCAGTGCCAGAGGTGATGTACAGGCCTGGTGTATCCAGCCACTTCATTACACCTTGGTGCAAACTGAGAGCAGGAATGAAGCTGTGAAAAAACAGAACACAAAAAACCCCAAAAGAAAACCAGACCCAAACAAAAAGAGGGTGGAAATTTGTGAGTAAGATTAACTTTTCCCAAATAATCTTAATTTTTCATCCTGAAAAGTGACTGTGCATTATTGATGATTTTTTTTTTTTATCTTTACCAAACAGAAAGATTTTTCAACTCTAACCGTAAACAGATTTACCTTGTCCATATAAGAATCCAGCAGGATATAATGCTTACAGTAAAAGAAAATGCATGCATGCATTCCTGTATCTCTTTGTGAGCTATAACTTCTGTAAACCATTAGCTTCTTTGTTCTGTAATTGAATAAGGTTATTGAGGGTAGGAATCTGTCAGACGCTGGGCTCTCAAATAGACTGTTCAGGAGATGATGTTCACAAAAGAGGTGTCTGTCTGTTTTCATGCTTCACACAATAGGTCAAGGTAAAAGGAGAGGAACTGCCTTTCAAACAAGCTGAAAGAAAATAGAAATAGTATTCCAAATGAAGGGAGACAAGCTTGATTCATTATCCATCATCTTCCCCATAATCGTGTTTTTCTGTCATTGCAAGCATTACTTGTATACTGCTGTGAAAACACCTACTGTACATTTAATAACACCTAGATAGGAATTTTGACATCCTTTGACAAGAAGTGGTTATTGAGAAGATACAGAAGAGAGGATTGCTTGCATTTCTGCTCAGCATGCAGCTGTTACACTACAGACACACAACATTCATGGCAACACAGGCTCTCTGAAGGGACCAAGGTGGCACCATGGAACTTGCAGTTGGGAGAAAATATGATATCTGCATTAGTAGGCAGAGCCACAAATGCTGACTTTCCACTACAACCCTTGAAGGTGGAGTTCTGCATGGGTGGTTAAGTGGTTGCTGCATGAGAATGTGAGCAAAGACCTCCCCCTCCACCAATGCTGGCCATTAGACTGGACTCTCCATGTAAGCTCTGAGTGATGAATTACTTTCCTTTGGATGCAAAAATGAACAGAGAATGCTTTCAGTTAGAAAAGACCTCAAAGATCAAGCCCAGCCCATAACTCAGCACTGCTAAACCCACCACTAAACCCTAAATGCCACAACTGTTGAATCCCTCCAGGGATGGTGACTCACCCACTTCCCTGGGCAGCCTGTTCCAGATCTCCACAATGCTTTCAGTGAAAGAGTTTTCCCTAATAGCCAAACTAAGCCTTCCCTGGCACCACTTGAAGCTGTTTCCTCTTGTCCTATCACTCCTTATCTGTGAAAAGAGACTGACCCCCATCTTCTGCAACCTGCACGTTTCTCCAGCAGAGAAGGCTGTAGCAGTAAGTTCAAGGTAATTATTGTGATTAAGCCCCTCCTTATGCCTCTGTAAGGAGGCATACTTACAAGTCTTTAACATTTTTCTTCTACTCAGTATGGATGTTCTCCTCAAAGAGTCTGTAAAACCAATCATTAGCTACACTAATTAGTGTGTATCAGTCAGCTGTGTTAAGGCAATTTACACAAAATAACATCTAATTTGAAAAATTAGTATTGAGAACTGCAAGTCATTGCTTTAGGAGATATTTCTGCTTATCTCTTTTCTGTGAAAACAATGTACTGGAAAGCATAATGAAATCTGTATTTTTTTAAAGTGCAAAAATTACTGTCTTAGTATTAAAAATGGCTATTTTGGTCATTATTCTTGCCACTCTCTTTAATTAAAATGTGGGAAAGTGTAAATAAAATGCAATGAACAAGTAACAGTAAGTAATGATACTCAACAGCCCAGATTCCATTTCTTCTGATTTAAAAGTGATTATCTTCAATATTTACCTCCTCCTGAGGTTATTGATAAATATAAAATATATATGTTTTTACTTGTGTTTTATCCAGCTTCTCTTCAGCACCAGATCAACTTGGGAAGTGGTGATTTCTGTGTCACTTCCCTGACCACAGTGTACTATTCGTGCAGTGAAAGGTTTTGCCTTTCCCCAGAGTTTTTTGCGTTACTATAAATACACTAAAAAGCTTTTTTGGTTCCAAAATACTATCAATTGCTGCAGGTTTGATTGTGTTGTATAAATTTACAGTATTCAGAAAGCCTGGTGTGGAGATGATGACAGATTCTGCCTTTCAGTGCATGCTTTGGTGAAATGAGCAAGCAAAAAGGAGCATGGAGTCTTATATAAAATCTCATTTGCTGTTTTCATAATCTTAATATTATTGACATGGAAATGTCTGCATTTTCAAATTTACTTCTTTTCCAACAGCATTAGATATTTGTTGTGAGAAAGCCACAGAAATATGTTTACTTAAGATATACAAAATTTCACAGCATTCAAATAAATATTGCTTAGGCTTGCTCAAATATATATTTAGATTATCATAATTTAAGTCAATCTTACTGCCTGGATGAGTGCCTTATTTTGGCAGAATTTCTTTTTAAGCAAATTAATAATTATTTGCTTTGAATATAGCAGTACATTATGGAAATGGCACTTTTTTATGCTTCTTTGGGGAAGTGGGGGAAGATTATGAGAAACATCATTAATATTTAGTTAAATGCTTTTAAGAATAATAAACAAATATGATTAGCATTTCTTATACAAGTTCTACATTGGCTTGAGTTTTGCTGTTAGCCAATGCAGCAAAAGATTCCCTTTCAGTTTTCCATGGATGCAGCTCCAGAAGGGGTCTAGTGCAATTGGTAGGGGTGAGGGAATTTGGCCTTTTTGACTGATTTTACTTGATCATTGTTGAGAATGATAAGGGAGCTCATTTATCTTTTCTTATAGGGATGTTGTGCCCTGATACCATATTTTTGTCAGTCATGGGCATGAGTGAAATTGCACTGCTTAAGCACTGTGTAGCTGGAGAGAGGATCTTGTATGTTTTTGTGTCCCTTTTGGGAGGAACACTTTTGCTGTATGGTCTTAGAAAAGTGTTTTTCATTTTATTTTCAAACAGCAGCAAATCTTGCATTCTGTAAGATGTAATCAAAAATGTCAGTGAACTGGCATTTTGCTGTTCTGGAAAAGTCGCAGTACTTTGAGAAGGTTTCGTGTTATATACATGCTGGAGCTTTTACCTACTTTGAGATGCAACATTTCAAATGCTGCTGAAATTAAAGCCAGCATAAGATATTGAAGTGGTTCTCTGCTGTGACGATAGCCTCTTTCAAGTGGGAAAATTCCATCTTCAGAAAATCACGATGTTGCAGAAGGTTACATGTGTCCAATTTTGTTACTGGAGTTGATGATGGGAAGATTTAGGTGTGACTGTAAAGTGCTTTAGATATTTTGAATTTGATCTTTAAATTACAGTGTCTGAAATTATTCCAGGCAATTACTTTCTCCCACAAGCTGCTTAACATTAGTTCGTCCAAGTAGTCAAATTTCACGCCAGCCTATTGTTTTGGCAGGGTGAGTAATGATCCTTTTGCTTATACTATTTGGAAACATCAGGTAGAGGTATTTTACACAAGAATAGTCTCTGTCATCTGACATGCATTTCCTTACCTTCCATGCATGAGAACTGGAATATCCACAGGATATCCAAGGCATCAGCATCACTAATGAGGTACAGAAATCTGTCTGTGCCTATTGATACCATTTTCATGTTGTGGACAAAAATAAAAGAACCATCTTTTCATAGCTGAAGGGACTCGAATCAACAGCCCTGATCCTCCTCCTCTCTGCCCTGCCATACCTTTAGTGCTGTATTTCAGTCTCACATGTCCTGCTGCCTTCAAGAGGATTCTTTCAACAGTCAAATTTCTGTTCTGGAATATACTGAAGTGTGCAGCAGATACATGAAGTATCAAGGAATGAGGCAACAATTTTGGGGTCTGTTTTCCTAGGAACCCACACATGTCTGGCCTGGCAGGATGAGAAGGTGACATGAGAAATTGGCAAATGGAGAAAGACCTCAAAAAGATGTACCTTCTCTCTTAGACACTGTTCTGGTCAATCCTTCTCTCTATGCTTATGACTGATACTATTGGCTATTCAGGAGAGGAGCAAGGTAGAAAGGCTTAGTTTTCACTCCTGTCTTTCCATGGGGAATTTATGACAAATGGATGAAAACATAAGCAACCTGACTGACGCACAGGGAAACTAAAACCTTTCCTGTCCCAAATTTTCTTGAAACAGAGAAGATAATTATACATGCTTCATTATAATTAAGTTCACATAACACTGTGTGAAAGTACCTTAAAGGGAAGGAGGTTTCACCCTCTAATGGAATTTTTCAGCAGTGAGTGGGTTGTTTTTTTCTCAAAGGTGTCTGATTGTTGTTATCACAATACTATGTTTTGGTAGAGACAAAGATGTTCTGCTATGGTGGCAGAGGAGCAGCATGGATTGCACATCAAAAAACATGCGGTGCTCTATTACTTTAAAAAAAGAAAACCCTACATTTTCTCTTACACATTAATAAAGCTTACCAAGGTTCTTATAAACCTCATTTAACATACCAGAGATTTCCAACTGAAAGATAAGAAATGAGTTGCTATGTGAAATTTTGCTATTCCTTCCATGCTAAAACACAAGGTATGATTAATGCTGGATTGTGTATACTCACTGTTCCCAAAAGTGAGAGACAAAAGCTATATATTGCTCCACAGTTTTCCCTCTGAAATTTGCTTAGGACATGTTCTAGCTGTGGTCTTTGGTATAGCTGGAAAACGCTGTAAAATATTCAGCTGCGGATTTCTCAGCCAAATGTATGCACTGGTATTGATGGAAATGTGAACATGGAAAATAGATCTCACAGGAAAAAAATGATGCTGTGTTACTGTCATTTAGTGGGGAAGAAAAGAAATATGAAAAAGTGTTTATGGCTCTCAGTTACTTCCCGAAATATATTGCTTTTATGCTTATATCATTATAGGAAATACTTAAGAGCTTAGTCCTGCCTTTCTATACAAAGTCATTAAAATCATCTCTGACCCTCAAGAGATTGACCTAACAACGTTTTTACATTTAAATTTTGCAACTTGCACGAGAGTAGACAATTTCTGCCTATTTTCACTGTGCAGTTGGAAGCAATAATTTTAAATATTTATTAGGAAACTAAAATGCTCTAAAGCTTACATTTCTGTGGTCAGTAAATTCACTTGTTTTTTGCAGAGGTAAAAATGATGATACTGATGATGAACTACTGACAACTTCCAGAGCCCAAATAATGTGCCTGGAAAGTGACACAGGCCTTAATTACCACAGGATGTTACTGCTGACATTGTCAATCATTTGTAGAACTAAGCTTCTGCATCTCATGTTTGCAAGTATCAAGTAATTTTTTTCCCTATTTAAATTTTTGTGTTATAAAACAGTGAGTTGATGGCTCCTCACTTCCCTCTTTGGTCTTCATTTCTCCAAACCCAGTGATGCAAATGATATTGTGACTTACCATGAAAAACAACGAAATAGGAGGAAAATATTTTGGTCCAAAAAAATAGAAGATCTTTCCCCCCTAGAATTTTTTAAAATTATAAACGTGTACATTGAATTTACATTACAGTTATCTTCCAAGTATTTGAGCTCCTTTGATTACAAATAAAAGGACAGTCTTCCATTCTCTGTCTGATGACTGCTTAAACTGCTGGGCATTTTTCAGTGAGAAAAGGTAAGCAGTACAATTTGGCCACAGGAGTGCTTGGGAGGAGCAAAAGCATTTCTGCAAACCCAGGTTCCCTTGGATTTCCTCTGAGAAGGAACCATTCCCAAGCCTGTTGTGTATTTTTTAAAATACAGACAGCGATTACTTACTGCCAAAGTCAAAATACAATTTCCATGCAGCTGAAATACTCAGGTTTATTGTATCTTGAGAAATATGAATTATTTCCCAGGGTGAAAGTGCATTAGAAATTGGATAAGGGACTATTATTGATTCCTTCTGCATTTATTCCTTTTTTTCCAAAAATGTATATTTGGTTTTGTAAGGCTTCTTTGCCTGTAATTGATTCCCAAGAAAAGCACAAATATAGAGTCACATTCATGCTTTAAAGCACTACCTCGAGTGTTCCATAGATCACTTTGCTTTTGTTGTGCCAAGGAAATGAATGTTCGTGAAAAATCGGTGTGTTGCATCCCTGAATTCACCAGTGCAGCAGGGATCAGGAAGAGCAAAGCATGTGGGATCCCAGGTGGAGGAAAGGGCACTTCTAAGATGCCCCATTTCTGCTGTTTGAATCAGTGTTTCTTGTTTAAATATACAGGCAATATGTGGACATGAAAATACGTGTGTAGACATGAAACCCTGGCTTTTCTAATTGGCAGAATGAATCAGCTCTTCAAACAGCAAACAACACTGTAATTAAGTTAACATTCAAACCACAATACAGATAGCCAGAGCTTAATTCCTAGAATCACTGCTTTCCTCTAGCATTATTTTAAAGAATTACAGCTGCAGAAAGAGAATCCTGTCTGTTTGATAACAGGATTAGCAGCATATTACCTCCTGAATTATGTGTTCTGGATTCAAGATCTGGAGTTCATACTCAAAGTGCTTCTGTGTGTGATTACTGTCAAGTAGGTTGATTACTTTTTGTAAGCTGTGATTGCAGAGCAATAGTTCTTAACAATTTTAGTACATAATGCAATAGGGAAGGCACCTTCACAAAGTGCTTAGGCAGGGGAACTGGAAAGATCCTGTGTCTGGTCTGTGATATTTTTCATCTATATATTCTTTCTCCAGTGTTTAAAATTTCTGTCTTGGAGAATAACAGTCTTCCTTAAAAATCATTCTTAGTACCAGACATACGTATGTATTTATATATTTTTAATAATACTTTTGAATTAAAAATGTCACTTTTTCAATTGCTGCAAACTGGGAGGAAAAAGACAATTATGTTTCGTTACTCTAAACATTCATAACCCAAATGGATGAGAAAAAACGAAGCAGTCTTCCTTCCTCAGATTTTTTCATAAGGTGGTCCATCCTGGGTGAAATTAACCTCTAAAGTCTTATGCATCATCATAAGCTGAGATGTTGCTAGGATTAAACAGCTCTGCTATTGCCAGTCTCCCTTTATTTTCCATCTATCAAAATCACATTGTCTTCACACATATTTATTCTGGAAGTTTTGGAAGCAGGACATGTTTCACCCGTTAGTATTGTCAGTGATCCCATTACATAAAAAAGAAAAATACCACTTAACTCAGTTTTCTATCAGCAAAAATAAAGAATATTGCATATACAAATAACACATGAAGAGCTGGAAAAGGGTTCTGATGTGTAATAAAAAAATAACATGTTTCTGGGAAAAAATATGTAAACTTGAAATAATTATGTAGCTGACACCATCCCTAAGCAGTGCAGTTTTTCTGATTTAGCCTTAAATGGTTTTACAATGGGAAATTTTATGGTGTCCTGCTGCCTGGAAACAGGGAGCCATGCTTGATTGGTCAATATGGTTGGTAAAGCACATCCTAATGTGAGGAAATTTCTTCTACAGCTTACTCATTTCTATTTGAGTTCAAATAAATATGTTGTAGAAAGGGCACAGCAGCATCTTAGGCAGTTTCTGCTGTTGATGCATAAATTTCTCCTACAATAATAAACTTACAAACATCTTGTCAGCACTGAAGCTGCATTTACTGAAACTCCCCCACATCACAGCACTATAAACCCTTGTTAGTGGTAATGATGTCTGGCCACTTCTGCTTAAAATGGAGCAATCCACTTTCCTGGCACTTCATTTGCCTTAAGGGGAGAATCAGTCTCCATCCTGGAGTTCCCTTCCTACTGAAGTGGTGCAAGTACAGATCACTGTCTTGTACAAAATCCTTTGCTGTGGGAACTTACTAATAACCAAGAGTCCACTGGTGCAAGTTTCATTACATTTTGAGCCAAATTATATCAATTCCCTAAGGCATTGTAGAACTTGGCAGTTAATAATGAAAATCCAAAGTTTTGTTTTCTGTTCCATCCAATACCAAGATATTTGTGGTTTTTAAACAAGCTCTGATGCCCTTAAGCTGCGCTGGGGTTTGCATTGGTGTGCAGACCTTTTGTAAAGGTTTCTAATGCTTTGTGACTGCCTTTTTAAGCAAGGGCTTTCTTCCTTAGTTAAAAGTTTTAGCCTTAGTTAAAAGTTTTCCACAAAATTGGCTGGTGTGTCCATGCATAAGTGTTTTTTAGAATCTGCCAAATGAGAGTGTAATTATTTTCTGGAAGAAATTGGTGTCTCCTCAGTTCTAAAGTCTGAATGTTTGTGTATCAGAGTATATAAGAGTTTAAATTGTGTAACAATGGTACCTTAATTAGTATTCTTTGCTAGATCGTAGAACCTTTTGACTATATCTGCTTATTAAACAGTTATTTTCCTTTGTGTTTATGGATATACTCAGGTCTCTGATGTTTGGCAGCTTAGATGATATTTCAGTATCTACAGCAAGAAAAATGCATGCAAAAAAAGAGAATGATTCTATTGCATGGTATTGACAGGGATATTTACAAATATAACATGTTTTTTCATTTCTTGGCTGGGTTTTATTATTAGGTTATCAATATGGTAATATCCTGGAGTTAACAGCTGCTGGCACTGCACTAACAGCATCTGTCAGATTCTTTTCAAAAATACACTGTTTAACAATTTCCAGGAAAATTCAGTTGTTCCTCAGCTCATTTTAGGGAGATCTTCTCAGTTTCACAGACAAGTGAGTGAGAGCATGTCTGTGTATTTTGGGACAATCATGGCTAAGCAGAGCTTTTTTGGATCTGGCACATAGAGCTATGCCAAAAGCACAGCACCTCTGAAGAAGAGGGAAGGTTTTCAGTATCTCAGTATAGAAAATATGGATTTTTGTTTGTTGGCTTTGATCATTTTGGGAGTCACTGAAAGTGCTCTGTAATATATCTCTTCTGTATTTCAAGAGACAAGGAGCCCCATTCTTTGTGTTTAACTTTGTGGATACTTCTGCCTAAGTTCAGGATTCTTCAGGAAATATTGTGCTCTTGGAGATAAGGTGGTTGGTTTTTTTTTCCCCTGTGTATTTATGCTTATAAACTGAATGAATCTTTGTCTTAATTATTTGTTATTCCATTAATGCAGCCTCTGTGTTTTTTCAGTAATATTCAGGTCTTGAAATGTTATTTTACTGGGATGTCAAAAAAAAAAAAAGTTTTAATAACAGGATTACAGTGTTCCTCACTCTACCGTGATCTTCTCTTACTCTATAAGAGTGCCAAACACGTTCAAGTATCAAGAAGCAGTAAAATGTCACAATATTTAGTTCTTATACTACCAGTTTAAAAATTGCCTGGAGGACTGGTGACCTAAATATATTTTTATATATGATAACTTTTGTGTGAAAGAAGAGAGGCAAAGAGGGCTGGTAGAGGAGCTCACAACTAAGATATTGCTGGCTTTAGGTAGGTATTCACATTACAGTACCTCTGTCAATGTGACCTTAGAGATATAAATATTTCTTATTTAAAATTGATTTAGGATGAAGACTTGTAAATGCACAAATGTAAATGTAAACTAGATACTGGAATTTCTGTTGAATGTTGGAGTTTATAAATAGTTTGAGATGTTTGAAATGGCTTACCTTTATTCTATCAGTTATTGAACTATACCTTAAGACTGGTTAAGGTGACTCCTCAAAAGAAAAGGGAAATTGCAGTTTAAGAGAGTAATTACCTTTCTTTTTTTGGAAAGAAATATGCAGCTCTTCTCATGTCTTTTAAATCTTTTTAATATTATTTGTAACAATAATAAAATCCCTCAAGAATTCTTTGTGTAAGTGATACTAGCTGGAAACCCTGTAAGTTGTAATTTGGAACCAAGACAATAATTTTTAAAAAATAATTATTTAGCATTTATCTCAGTTCTTGCAGAACTGAGACTCTGCTGATTCAGTTCATTCAGAGTTGTGTACATTTTATAAAAACATGTAGTTTTGATAAATGTCTCTTCCTTAAGAATTCTCTATATCCGACAAGGTGTCCTATCACAGTTTTTGAGCAAGTCTTTGAGACTGCTGATATAATCTTGTGTCTTATAGACCAGCAGTGAGTTTTCTTGCAGATTTTTTAACTGTTTATGTTTTTTTTACTGAAGTTGCACTGCTTTGAAAAAGAAGAAGGTCTCTAATATGTGAACTGTAACATTTTAAAGCCAAAAAGAGTGTGATTTCTGTTCTTGGGGAAAGAAAAAAGCAAAAGTAATCCGAGCTAAACAGAAGGGTGAAATCTATGGCCTAGGAGTGATCGCTCTGCAATTGATATAAATACAGCCATGAGTTCAGCTGACTGCCTCCTGATTTATCATATAGGAGAGAATAGTTAGCTTTTCTGCATGTTGCATTTCTCAATAAGCTTTGTCAGTTTCAAACTGAGCATCCACCTCAAAATTGTCAGGAAATGGTTTGTCTAGTTTTATAAAACTTTTTTTGAAATGGGAAAAGTAATGGAATTATATTGATACTATCTGTATTTTAGTCTGCAGAGCTAATCCTTCATGATACCATATGTTAAAAGCAAAATGAAAAAAAACCCTCACTTCTTTAAACATGAATTATGAATTAGTTCCATTTTTATATTTTCTTGAAAAAGAGGATAATTAAGCAAAGAGAATGAGTATATTATAGCATGCCATATACATTCAGGACCAATGATGAGTCTCATGCTCGTTTCATGAGAAATCTTTCCAGTCTCTGCATTTTTGGTGTGCTCATTGTTGTAGCTGTGCAGTAGCATCTTAGCCTTCAGGATGAGCATCAGAACATGGGGCTTTTGTGGATGAAGAAAACATTCTAATACGCTGTGGTTCTTTTATTTTCCAGAATCATCCAGCCATACAACAAGAACAATCATGGTAAGTATAGAGGAGATCATAGGTATTGATCTGCTTGTAGCTATGATTTTTCCTTTAAAAATGAAGTAGATATAGTACTATCCTAAACTGTTGGCTTTTTTTTATGAAGTCCAATACCATTGTAGATGTAAAATGAGTTTGTCTTTATTTAATGAGAAATCTTGGGGAAAAAATGAGAGGTTAAAGATCTTAAGAGCTTACAATGCTGTCAGTTTGAATCACTGAAAAATTCAACTACATATCTGTGTTTAAGTGATTTTTGATTGTGTCAAATTAATGTCGATAAATTTCTTGCATTCTATCTATATCACATGGGGCAGAGTACATTTAAATTTCAGAACAATAGCTGAGTAATTTCTTGCATCACATTCCTCAGAGGCCAGTTTCTGACTTTACCTTGAGTTTGATAATTTGGGTTCCAGAAATGGGGAAATGTTTAAGTGGACCAATACACCTTCAAAAATGAGATTAGAAAGCTTTATGTAAAAAAAGAAGTCACGTACTCAGTGTCACTCTTGCATTTTTACAGGGTGAGAAATGTTGGTTTCTTTCAAACTCATAATCAAGTTGGGTGAGGGCTGAAGTACAATTCACATAGAGGAAACCTTTCTCTGACAGGCATTGATTGATGCCTGTTCTGTGGGTGTTTGAAGAGAGGGCTTTGCTTTTGGAAAAGACCAATTTTTGAGGCGCGTGTTGAAATTTTAGAAAAAGCCCCAGAAAATCATGACATGAGCTTCTTTGTTTTCATTCCTACAGTTTTAGGGTGTCCCTTCAAGTTTATTTACCTCTTCTTTATGTATGTAAATTCCCCCATGGATTTCTTGACCCTACAAGGGATAAAAGGTTAATATAGTTCATTGCCTTTATCATCAATGGCCATTAATAATCCAGTGCAAATGAATTATAAATAGGTAAGGATTATAGATCATTATATTTCAAAATAGTAGAGATGTCTGCAAAAGTAATCTTTCTGTTTCCTACTGGTTGTAATGTAATCCTTCTTGGTCATAAATTCGTTTTAAATACACCTATTTCAAAAGAAGATGCATAGTTGTTCAAGTGTATTCCTCCATTATAAAATTTTGGAAGGGACTGAAAAATTTTTCAATGTTTTTTCCATGCTGCATTGCTGTTAGGAAAAGAGCAGAGCAATTGTGTTGAAGCTGGTGAACCCTTTACTCTGCTTTGCCTTTACTCTTTTTTATCCTTTTAATTGTACTCTGAAGATACTCAGTCTCTCTTTTCCATTAATGTATGAGAACAGTTCTAAAAACTGAGACGAAAGATTGGGGGTTTCTCCTGTATAATTTTTTTCTCACACCAAAACGTATCCTAAGTTTTAAAGAGAAAAGGTTTTTAAATAGCTTGAGTTCTTGAGGTTCCTATGTTGTCAACCTCTCCAGACCTCTCTGCTGACAACTCAGATGGCTCAGACCACAAGTGAATGTTCTGCAGTCAGTGTGCAGTAATTGTTCATTGCACTTAAATAAATAAAGGTAGGAATAAAAGTAAGTATTCTGCTTAGTCAGAAATCATCATAGTAATGTCTGCTCTTCTCTGCAACTAAAGCATAACTGAATGTGTAAAAGAAAAGTTCTTACTCCCCAATGAGTAAGTAGAAATTGTCAGCAAAACCAGAAAATATGGTATTCCTTGCATTAGAAACAGTATGAGATTATCCATTCAATACAGATGTAGTAAAGCAATAGTGCTGAGAGCCAGTGTGTAATCACTGCTGCAATAAAGAGTTACTCAGAAATGAAGTACCCTTCTTCTGACTGGATTACAGTTCTATTGTCACATAAGAAGTTAAATCATGACCTTTAGTCATCAGAATGTGAGAGGCACCACAGCAAATTTGTATTACTGTCTTGGCTGCTTTGATGTAAAAGAACTTTTGTCTTACTAAGGTGAAGTATTTGAACTCCTTTAAAGTTGCATTTATAGGTGTTGAAATAAGGTAAGGCATTAAATCTGATCTTGTCTCTGAAGATTCAGATTTATGCTGAAGTCAAAGCCAACAAAGTATAGAGTGTGCTCTGCTAAAAAAACAAAGTGCAGTTTTTCTGAGGACATTGCAAGAATTTTCTTCTGTATTTAAATGCAATCATAGCTACCTATTTTTTGTTTCATATTCTTGTTCATAAAAATAAACCCCCCCAAAAAAATATTGTAAGAATCTGTGTGATGAGGAGAGAGAGCACACTGTTTTAACTATAAAATAAATTTCCTTTTATTCTGTGCATAGTTGCCTAGCTTAATCTTTCGTTACTAATTTACTGATTTGCATAAATAACTATTTACTTCAAAATGATACCTTCTAAGACATGACTTATTCAGAGGTTATGTAGCTTGTGTGTACCATATATGACAAAGAGGGACTATAAACATTGCAGTATTTTAGCCCAGATGCCTTGTCAAGTCAGCTGTCATCTTTTAGGAGGGTTGTTTCTTCTGGGATTTTTGGATGGGTTTTTTTCCCTTGCACAGGAAAGTCCTTGACTTAGATTTTCAGCATTACAACTATTGCAGGTGTTTGTGAGAGGTTTTGTAGAAAATACAGAGGTTCCAAAGTTCTACTTGTGTTGAGTACTTGGTTATTTTCTTGTGTATGGTCTGTTGTTTGAAAAATCTTTCATTTTTAATAGCCTTTGGGTTTTTTAATGAGACTCTATACCCAAAGTGGTTGTGTGCCTGCATGCTATTATCAACATTTGTGAATTCATGCTGTGTAGAGATTTTGGGTATTCATTTTTGCACTCATCTCACATTTCTATGAATAAATAAACCAGGCCCAAACCTTGATGATTATTCAAGGTATAATGCTAATCCCTTTGGAAATAGGAATACTTAGGGTGTGGCAAAAGAGAATCAATAGCTGATTTAAACTTAAGGTAATTCTAAACTTGTTTTAAATGATGTATTGTATCATTAGGTCAATGCAAAATATATGGAACCAAGTAATATAGGTTATTGCCAGTCATCTGAGCACAGCTGATTTCTTCTAGTGATTTTTTTTTCCTTGTAGAGAGCTTCTTTTGCTCTGCTTGCTTTCAATAGATTTTTGTTGTTGTTGTTTGAAGATGCAACAAAAAAAATTTGAAAATGTTAATTTAAGGCAATGGGAATGTTTTCCTTTTTGAAACAATGGGGGAAACATAAGAAATCATGAATTGAAATCCACTTAGGAATTTGTGGTAGTCCAATTAAACATTTCTTCAGCCATAGTACAAAAGTTTAGTTTGTTAGTTTTTACACTTTGAATTACTGTGGGTGTTATGTATTTTATTTCAAAGCAGAAGATATTTCATGCTATATTAAGTTGACACACTAATGTAAGGTGGTTTTGGGATGGTATCCAGACTTCATTGGACTCACAGCTGCCACTAGAGCAGGTATCACATGTACAGTGATCCTACACAGTCATTTCCTTGGTTTCCCTGCCACAGCAAAGCCTTATGCCTGGTGCACCTTGTGTTGAAAGACCTGATTTACAGCTTTAATTCAGTGCTGCTGCTTCCAGAGGATTTGACAAGGACAAAGACATGTACCTTCCTTGTGAAGGGTTCACCTGTGCTCCTTGGAAGTTGGAGGTGGCTCTGTTGCCCACTGTGAAATTAATGCAGATGGGAAATTCGTGCCCCTGTCAGGTGAGTTTTGATGAGCAGCACTTGCAAGCAGCAGAGAAATGGATCAGCAGGGAGCAGGTGAAGCTGCCCAACAACCAGTCTTTATGTAAAGTCCTTCTTGTTGAAGACCTTGAAAAGATTGCTTTTGGTCTCTGGGGGTGCCTTCAGTCTGCAGCTTGGACACCACCTGTTTGACAGGTGAGACTTCCCAGAGAAAACCCCCTGATGACTTAAATATTTGTGTTCTTTATGGGATGTAAGTTTGCCTGAATCAGAACTCCCTTTGTCTTGAGAAGTTTGTCTTTCAAGTGCACTGAAAGGCTTTTCTCCTGTTGTCTTTTGAGCATGGAGCAATTTTGTCGCAGAGGAACAAGAGATCTCAATGAATGTACTCAGACTGAGATGAAATACTTGGGAGAAAGGAGTCTCTCATCACAGAGAAAGATTTGTCCAAAATGCAAACTCCTGATGCTTTGTGCTGCTCTGATGTGCCCCTGGCATGCAGACCCTTAACACCAGTGGCTCTGATGCAAACTCAGAGCACAGCTCATTAGTGATGTACACAGTCAAAATCAAAGCAGCAGCAGCTGATTGCACACGGTGGTGTTGTGAGGAAATGGCTGAAACTTTTTGCAAGCAGAGTTTTAAATGAGAAGGACTTCTGTGGTAGCACAGGGGAGTATTCCTGAGGCTTTCATAACCTTTCTGGCATAACTGTGTGCTAGGGGGGGAAATTTGAATTCATCATCATCATAAAAGAAAAGCATTTAATGAGTACTTTGTATGGAAGTTAATTTTACTCTTGGTGTTGATATTAGTGTGACAGTGTCATTGAATGCTCTTTTTATACACATTGGTGAATATATTTTTTGAGAGGAACTAATGAACTGATTGCCTGGTCAAGAGCTTCAATTGTTTTTATTAACTTGAAATTAATGTGGTCCCTAGCAGAGACTGGAGAACAATGATCTTATTTTCTCTTGTCCTTATGTGAAATTTAATTAATTTCTTCAAATAGCTTGAAATGTCTGGGGTAGAAGGGAAATAAAAGAGAAAATTCTAACCAATTTGATGCAGCAGAAATGAGATTATATTGTAAGCCTTGTGTCATTTTCTGTAATGTTATCTCTTGCCTGGAATGACGGTTAGGGGCTAATAAAAGTAGAAAAAACAGAAGTTCAGAATTAGTTGCAATATCTGGCTCTGCCAAGGGAAAAAAGTGTCATGAAAAGACAAGTACTTTTTCCATCAGGCTTCACTGTTTTTCAGAGTTTATGCCACAGGAAAAATGCTTTTTGTACCTTATACATTTTTCTGAACATTTTTTTGCCTTTACTTCTCATATTTACTAAAGTAAACATCCAATGGTATATTAGAAAGAAGCCTGGGAAAAGATATGAATCATTACATGAGATAACCTAAACCCATTATTGGACAACAAAAATATACCATTGGAGCCCTTGAATGTTCCTCTGTAGTGTATAGCAGTGGCAATTGCCAGATACAAATATTGAATGGGAAATCTGATATGTGGCAATGTTTTCCATGTGTGACTTCTTGCTCTCTTTTTTCAGCACCACACACTATGTACAAGAAGAGATCAGCAGTTAAAAACCTTCATGAATTTCTAATTTCGTAGCACCTATGTACTTTATCCTGAATTTATTCTAAATTACAGCAGCTGAATTCTAGTAGCATGCCTTTTAGGTCTTTTTCCCCACCAAAGCTAATATGAAAAAAAAAGTGAAAGTCAAACTGCAGTCTAGACACTGAATGAAAAAAATGAAAAAAAAAAAGTAAATATTTTAAAGGGCTACAAAGATAGATTAATGACTCTATGTGCAATAACAATTAAATTCACCATAAACCTTTGTTTTTAAGGCAAAGGAAAACAGTTTAGCTCTAAGAAAGATTTATATGTGACTCACTCAAATATGATGTCTTGTTTCACCTCTTCTTGTCTTGTTTTGTTTCATGAGATCTAAGGAATCACAGAGGAGATGGCTCAGTTATTCATAGTAGCATAATGAATGCTGGAATTTTCTGTCCAATGCATAAGATTTGTCCTACTGGAGAGAGCAAATGGTGTGGATCAGGGTGTGGTGAAAGTTTTGTTATAATGTGAATATAATGCTTTGAATGTGAGTGCAAGAATTGTTCAGAAAAAAATGATTCCTTTGTTTATCTTTTCTGGCTTTTATGTTTTTATTACATGATTTAAGAGGTCAGCTGTGTGCTCTGTTCTGCTGGTCTGTGAGGGTGCTACCAGCCCCTTCCTTACTCAGTGACTGTGGTGTTGGTCCCCTAATTAGTGGGTATGAATGTGCTGACTGAGTGCATTTTAGGAATGTTACGAAAACACTATCAGTGATGTGGAATACTGGTATTATTTCACCAAGGAAATAGTACTTCTTCCTAAGAAAACATGATTTTGAATCCACGTCAGATAAAGTAAGCAAATTTTCATCTTTGTGTAATGTCTTCTATTGGTTTTGTCCAATTGTTGTTAGTCCTGCTGCTGATTGATTATGTGAGAAACAAGATTCAGATTTCCAAGACTATTATTTTTGTCATGGTGTATTCTTCCAAATCATTACCTACAGATAATCTAGAAAACATTTTCACTCTTTCCTCATGTGTCAGAAGGGAGCTTCTCTTGTTAGGTCTGAGTACTTGCTCTCCTTGCACAATTACTCTGGGTAAAGATTTAGTGGAAAATCAATGTGTTGTTTTCAGTTTGATGTTATCAGCTATGAAATGAATGCAGATGTATTGCAGTAGCTCTAACTTGATAAAGACCAGTGAGTAAACCTAAGAACCATGGCACCAGCATAGTGATATAAACCTCTATTTTCCTGCTTCTGTTCGGGTTAGTAGCAGGGACCAAACCACTTGTCTTACTCAGTGACTTCTATTGAAAAACAAAGACAGGCAAAGTAAGGACCTGCAAATTGAGAAGTATGATTTTTTTAAAATTAGTTTAATGCCATACTTGGATGAAAAAATATGTCTCCTATCTCATTGCTTGGGATGTAAGGTTTTTTCCTCAGATATTAATTCTCTCCTAAAATCAATGAGTTTCTCTTGCTGAGTTGCTTGGTTTGTAGCATTGACTCATGCCTCAATATCTTCTTGTATAAAATGGAGTTAGGAATAGTTTAGTTTTTAAAGAGCTTTAAAACTTATGCATAAACCATGTCAATGGTCACAGGTTGGTTGTTGTCTTACCCCCAGGTGCTGATTGAGGCAGATGAGCTGGGTTCTGAGATGTGTGTAGGCTGCCCTTTACAGCAGAATTTGTTAATGGAATTATGCTTGTTCTCGGACAAACACCTTTCCCTTTTATTATGATTTCAGCATGCTGCTCCCCACATCCATATGACTAATGGCAAGGCCTTGCAAGCCAGTGCAAGTGCCATTAGGACAAGCACCATTCCAGTAATCAAGAGGCAGAGGCAAAATTGGCTTGATGCTTCAGACGATGGTTTCTTTATAGCCACAGAAGAGACCAGGTAAGAAGAGGTGAAATCTTAGCAGGGAATGAGGCTTCACTGCATACATGTTACTGATCCACTATTTTAATAACAGTTTTGACATTATTATCTGAGGTTGCATTACAGCAAAAAACCTTGTTTGGCACATGCCAAACTTTGCATCTTCTATCTACTAATATTATCAGTATTTCAGTAATAAGACTTAGTGCTACTTCTCTGTGGCAAAGATTAGAACTTTTAAATTTCCCTTTTTTTACTTTGTATACAATGAGGTTTCAAGCACCTCTGATCATTCAGCAAAACATAAATGCATCTACAGTGTAGGTTATCCTCGAAAATTTTCAGAACTTGAAAAATAGGTGCAGCAGAGAAATAAACAGCTAACAGTATCTTTCTCAGCCTATAAGTTGATTTCCTTCAAGAGCAACTGAGATGATAATCTCCTTCAGCCTTTCATTTACAGATTAATTGGTAAAATTTAATAAGCTTTTGCTTTTTCCAAAAGAGCTTGATATCATGGAAGAGACACTAGTTTTCTGGAGGTTCCTCTGTTCTATTCTTCTGCTGTCCAGCCCTTCCTTGATTAAATTCAGACTAAGACAAGAAGTTACAGTCTGGTTTTGTAAGCTGTGCTTGCTGGGCCTCCTATTTAAAAACCTTTAATATCTTGCTAAATTACAGCAAGTAATTCATCAGACTGTTCTCACTTCTGTGATTATTTCACAAGCCTAGAAAAGCTGGTAGTTGAAGAAAAATGTAAATAATAAAGGAAGGAAGAGAAAAACATATGCAAATATAGAGATAACCAAGGAAAACATGGATGTTTAATCCCATTAATGGCAGATTCAGCTAGGAAAGTTAACATACTAGCACATGATAATTTGGTGTTTATTTCAACATAGTTGATTATGGCACTTTTTGGTTTTTTATGAGGAATGCAACAATTCAGAAGAGTGGGAAGAGGCTGTTGAGCTGACGAGCTCTTAGACTTCTGATTCCAGCCCAGATTGATGGCATTTTGAGAGCTGATACAAAGACCTTAGTAATATCAGACTAATCCCTAGCAATTGGATCCTGAAAGTGAGACTGATTACCTTTTGAAGTTTTAGAATTTTCAGTTTTATTTTTTCCCGGTGTTATACAGAAGTGCCTGTCAAAGGATGGGAAGAGTCTTACACAGGCCACGATCTCTCCACTGATTTCAGAAGCAGCCCAGACAATTTACCTGGACTAGATGTTAAATTTTAGGTGGTTAAGTGTAGTGGGATGAGTTCTGGCTTTGCAAATCACTCGTCTCTGATAGATCTGCTTGTTCTTATCCTAGGAAACACTCCTCCCCACTCCCAGGGATGCAGACCCCACACCCAGGGAGAAGGCAGAGCTGTTTCTGGCTCTGCAGCCAGGGTGGGGCACAAAAAAAAGTCTTATTCCTCAGGGGTCTGTGTCTGCTGCTCTTCTCCAAATAATGAACAGTTTAAAGTAACACTCGAAACCTCCTGGTATGGGGAGCACAGGGAAGTTGGACCTCACTGATACTCCTCAGACAAGGAGGTGCCTGAACATGTGCTGTTGCATCACTCTGGCAGATGCTGGAGCAGCACAGCAGGGAATGCTTTTTATCCTTTGAAACTCTGTTTCACATGAGCTTTGTCCCTTGTCTTTCACAGGAGTTTCCATTTTTTTTTTTTGTTTTGTTTTTGGGTTTTTTTGTGCTTGGTTGTTGTTTTTTTGTTTTTTTTTTTTTTTTGTATTTTTCTGTCCTCATACTGTCCCTGTTGACTCCTTCCCTCATATGTGCTGTCTCCTTTCTAATTTTTTCCTTTGATTATTTTCACCTTTACTCCAAGATTATTTAGAGCTGGGGTAGGTCATTCTCCTCTGGGCTCTGAAAGTCTCCAGCCTTTGGAGCTCCAAGTGGAAAGCACTGCCTGGTTCTGCTGCTAGAGATGCCCTAATGTCCAGGACAACAATTAAATGCTGTGTTCTTAGGGGCAGATGGAGGCAGACAGCAGTCCCTGACAGCCAGCCTGCCCTGTGATCACACAGCTCAGCACTGCCAGGACAAAGATGAATGCAATAATTGCAATGGGAGGAGATGTCTAAGGAGGAGATGTTTGAAAAAGCAGCACACAATTTACCCAGTCCTGACACAGAATGAAAAAAAAAAAAAAAAAAAAAAAAAAAAAAAAAAAAAAAAAAAAAAAAAAAAAAAAAAAAAAAAA
>JAOTQP010001546.1:23008993-23032772 GCA_026413545.1 Cichladusa arquata
AAAAAAAAAAAAAAAAAAAAAAAAAAAAAAAAAAAAAAAAAAAAAAAAAAAAAAAAAAAAAAAAAAAAAAAAAAAGGCAACTAATAAGAATGAGCTGCCAGGGAGCAGCCATTAGGTTCTGAACATGTTCTTAACACAGAAATAATCACCTATCCAGGGTCAAAACTGGTTCTTTAGGGAACTTTTTTTGTGCTCCATCAGGATCCAATCTGTTTTATCTTGTGAATTTGTTCATTAAAATACATATGAGAGAGGCATGCTAATTATAGCAAAGGGAAAAGTATTTTTCAGCATCATATTTTGTTTGCAACAGTCCACAACAATTTTCATTTCTCTGTCCTAAAATACTTTTTTTTGGTCTAGTGAATTAGTGTTTAAGATGCTCATTTCTATAAAACACCAAGTAGGGAGTCTAGAGAGTAAATTTTCACAGAAATTTAGCTTAAAAAGCCTATGCTATAATAGTTTGTTAGTATTCACGGCTAAAAAAAAAACTAGTAGTAATATTGCTCCTAGATTAAATGTCTATTTAATGTTAATCAAACCTAAGATGCACATGAGCATTCTCAATGTTATTATTCATCAATAGATAAGACGAATATATGTATTTAATACTGCATTTTAGAAGAAATTTTAGTAATATTAATTTTTAATAATCACCCTTTCCTCTCTGAATTTAAGCAGCAATATTATTTCTGTAAAGTTAACTCTTCTGTATCTAATTGCTCACTTATTTGAGATATTTGTAGCAATGGATGTGAAATATTAAGAGCAGTGAAAATAACTATAGTAACAATATATCATCTAAGATTTCCAGGGTAACCTTGGAGTTACCCTAGAATTTTAGGGTAGTGCCCTTCTCTCTACACTGTGTCCGAAGTTCAACAATGCCTGCAGGTATTTTTAAAAATTAGTGTGAGCTTGTGCATCATGGAAACACAAGGACTGGAGTTTACATCTGAAGTTGACCATATTTTTAGATTCTAATCTTCCCTTCTGAGTAGAACAGGAAATTATTTTATATCAGTTGCAATACATTTCAGCTTTGTTTTTAGGTTGTAGCTATTTGAAAGCTATTTCCTCCCTCATTGTTTATCAGTATCTGCACCTCTAGGGAAAAGTGGCAGCAGAGCTCCCATTTGTGTTTCCCTCTTTCCCTGCCCCATTGCCTCTGCAGAGCTGGGCTGCACTTTAGCATGGTGCTGAGCTCCACTTTGGGGAAGAGACAGAGTTTTTCCCTCTGTCTGCATATTAGTGCCTTGAAAGGATCCACCCCCATGAATTTTGCTCTGTGTAAATGTGGATGTCCTTCTGAATACTCTCAGCATGCTCAGTGAATTTTGCCAATGAATAGAGAGGCCCCCCAATTCTGCTATTTCATCTCTAGTGACAAGCTGCACTCTCCATTCCAAACCCTCCCCGTGTGAGACCAGCTCCCGTGGGATTTCCCTGCCTCTGTTCAGTCACAGGCTCACAGCAGGGACAAATCTAGGCAGAAAACCATGGGGCAGTTCAAGGACACTTACCTTTTGACATTACATCATAATTTTATGTTGACCTTTACTGGATTTAATATTTTTGCATTTTTCTTTTTTTGTATCCTTTTTGAATGAAAAAGCAATTCTCATTCTCTGCTGTGAAATAACTTGCTCAAGATTTTATTGTAAAGTGCAAATCTGTTTACACGATTCATTGGAAAAATCACTCTTTGAAGAGCCTCATGTTGATCACTGCTCACAAAAAGAGTGTCCTTACTTTTTTTAAAATATCCTTAGGTATTAGTTGCTAGGATTCTCCTAGCACCACATGCATGCTTTAGGATAAGCCAGAAGTCCCCTAACCATAAAAGCATTTTATTCATTTCTTTGTACTAAATCAGCTTTGCTACAAGGAAGTTTTTTGGGTGATGTGGATTCTATTGTAGGCCCAATAGGTCAACAGGGAAAACTACCATATTGCGAGTAACTAAATGCTTTATACAGAATTGCTATTCTGGGAGTTAATAATTGACAAAAATGGATCAATTCATACTATGGTCTTCGGAACCTTAGTAAAATGTAATATATTGGCTTAATATCTTGAGTTATATAAACATAATCTTTGAATAAAATTAATAATATTACTGCTGAACCATTTGATGTCAAGGGGAATATATCTGTTGGTTTAAACTTTTCTTACCAATTCTAGGTATGCAGTGTGCCTCTATTTCCTATACACACGCTCTGTCCCTAACAGAGTGCATGTGCATGCCAATGATCAGACTTGTCTAGGGACAGCTAAAACACTGGCTAGTAAATGAATTATTTTTTTTTCCAGCATTTGCATTGTAAGAAATGTGTGGAAATGTTTGGCTGAGTGCGTTTTAGCAGCGGATTCTATGTGCTTTCCCTTCATGGGCCAAAAAGCATATTTGCATATAGATCTGCAGTTGAATGACTCAATGCTTGTTTCCTTTCAGTGCTGAAGCAGTTAGAAACCTTCTCACGGTAAGTGCAACTCCATTGGGAATGAGTTAACTGCAACTGCTAAAATTAGAATGTGATCTTTAGCTGCTACCAGCAGACATGGCTTCCTTTTTTTGCTGATAAAATGATTGGAGAGGCATCCCTGTGGCAGCATTATACAGGCAATTTTCTTATCCCTCACTTCATGTCCTGTCTCCAAAAGGAAAAATCTTCCCTTGATTTGTTGAGGTGCTGTGTAAGGATATCACAATTGCTGTGATAATTACCTGGTGCCACTCATTTTTATTTATGCATGTCTCATAGCACCCACAAAAAAAGCTTAAAATCCAAAGTTGCATGTCGAGAAAGAAGAGAATGTGAGGCTGACAAGCAGCTTCTGCAGAATGTTGAGCCTTGCTGTGCTGTCAGTGGTCTGCCTCTCTTGCAGAAGTGGGGGAGAGCCACGCGAGTGCTCACGGCCCTTGGTGCTCCTGCACGCGCTCTGCCCTCTCTGCAGTGCAGCTTCATCCTGGAAACCCAACCTGTGCCTCAGAACACAAACTGAGAGCCTGCCAGAGCCAAAGCCCGAGTTCAGAGCTGTGGGTGCCCTGCCCTGCCCCCTGTCTCCCCCGTGTGCTTTAATCCAGGCTCAGGCGAGGTCACGCACAGCGCTTGAGTTGCAGCACGCTGCTGGGAGAAAAGGGAAAACTGGAGGAGTGAGGCTCGGGTGCCTGGGGTCTGATACACAGTGCAGGGCTGCAGGGCTACATCTGAGCCAGAGTTCCACTGCTGCTCCTTCTTCCTCTTCACAATTCCTATACACAAATGTCCATGGGTATGTTTACTCTTTCTTTTCCAGTTGGCCCCAACTCTGCAAGAAAATTTGTGTGCCAAAACACAAAATGTTTCTTTGACCTCTGTTTTTCATGAGGCACTTTGAATTGAATTGAGATCCTGGCTTTGAATTATCACACTTGGATCCTGGGCATAGTGTATTTTCATTTCTTACCTGCCTGGCACCATGGCCTTTAGACCCCAGTCCTGTGATGAGCTGCAAGAAGATGCCTGGCTGCACTCATGGAACATCAGCTGCAAGCCTGAGAATGTGATGCACCAGCTCTGTAACAAAAAACTCTGTCAGCCTCTGAGGATTTAATTTTCCAGCTCCTTTACTTCTGTTTTATTATATAGTTGTCATACATCTTGAAAAGCAGGGATTACAGAATATATCCCTTAGAATTCTCTTTAATCCCTGTTGATAGGATTGCAAATATCTTATTGATTGGCCACATCTGAGTCCAGGTGAACTGACAGCTCTCTCCAGTCACTGTGACTATACTGTGTGTGAGGAATTCAGGGAGGAATTGTCCTTGCTGCAGTCTAGGAGCCATCCTACTTGGTTAACTTCCATTCAAAGCTGTTATATGCTCATGAGAGAGCATAATAGTTTCTGTGAGATGTTATTTTGACCTTATTTTGTGTGGTCTATTCATGAATGCTGTGCAGTGTTCACATCTTATAAATCATACTTTTCTGAGCCCCAGCTGAGGTACTGTGATACAGAATCACAAGCAGCACTATAGAAAGTAGATCATAATCTCTTACCATTCATTTGTCATTGCGCAGCTTTCATGGGTCTGAAGACATTTTCTTTCAGTATTTAGCTACATGAATTTTTCCTGTTGGACCCTTTATAGTACCTACTAAATCAAAGTAACACTATTGTGATAAAGCAAGTGGTTTTTTTTTAAAGCAGGTTTATTCCATGGAACTAAAACAACTCATTTGAAGAATGTGAATTTTTTTTTAAACTTAAGGCATCAGAGCTATATACAAGGAAAACATGCTCACAAAACCCTCTCAGAGCTCAGTGTAAGTTGTGCCATTGGATAGAGCTAGGAGGTTTGAAAAACACATATTGTTAGAGGGTTTGCTTTATCAGTCTTCAGAGCAAATGAAATACAATCATGCTGGTTTGGAGCTATGGATTAATCTTCTCACAGTTTAAAATGGTGCTCCAGTGGCACTGCAGTAAGCTACTTGCCCTGTTTAAAGCCTCATGGTAGTGGAAGGATGTTGCAATGCTTGGAGCACTTGACTAGGACTCAGAAAACCAAGATTCAGTTCCCTGCTTCCTCACAGACCTCCCATGATATGTCAAACAGGTCTTTTAAGTCTCTATCTCCAAGCATTTATATACTTAACTCCTCAAACACAAAATTAAGAAGGTGCCTAAGTGCTTGCTTGAAGGTTTGGAGGTGAAGAAAAGGTAACTGCAGTTCTTTGCCTGAAGAATCAGATGAAGCCTTCTCGTTCTTCCAGAGTGCTACTCCACATGGAGCAGGTCAGGAGCCTTAGAGGGGATCTTGTTTCAGAGAAAACTCTTTACCTTTATTGCTAATACAGTCTCATGGAAATGCCACCCACAGGAGTCCAGAAGCTGTTGACAGAAACTGGATGATTTGTTAGTTTCAGAGCTGTCTCCACTGATTAGCAGGTGAAAATTAATTAGCATACAGCTTTGGTGACGACCACAGGGAGGCTGAGGCTGGGAACAGATGGCTGCAAATGACCCAGTTACTGCTGCCTGAAAAGTCACACCTTTGGCTCTTGTGAAATGATCCTGCCCTGTTGTGAGCAGAAATTCAAATATGCTGCCTCTCCAGGAGGGCTTAGATACCAAAGTTTGCTTTGCAATTGCATCTTGGGTCAGAGCTCGAATGTGGTTAATTCCCATGACTCAGCTAAAAAACAAAGGCACATTTAGAAGGGTCCCTCAGCCACTTGCAATCGTCTCCCCTGCCATTGACAAATGTCCTCTCACATTCAGACAGTAGGTGCAGAAATAGCCAGAAAATTTTATATTTGGGAAGGGAAATACAATTTCTAAAATGAGCCTTTTTGTAAGATTTTGCTGTCTTGGCAAACTTGGGAGGGAAAGAAAACCTCAAAAACTTATATGAAATACAGGGATGATAAATGCATTAAGGATTGTCTTAAGTATAGATGTTGGTGGAAAAGCTCCTGTATAAGCACTTGACTTTTCCAAAACCCTTGTTTACTTTGCTGGACCATCCAGACCCAATTCAGCAAAGCCCTTAAATCCATTCCTGAGCTGAGTCCACCAGCTAGAATACATCACATAGTCCCCAATACACCCTATATGTCTGATGTTAGATTGGGATGCCATGCAGGTTTTTTTTAACCTGTTTTCTTATGATTCTTGACAAATTTTGAGTCCTCTGCAGTATGGTTGGCCATTTCAAAAGGGTTTTTTTCTTTTCAGAAGCTGCCTTTTGTGTTTGCACAGAGGATTTGATGTAGCTGAACCCAATCCTCTTTATTGAATGTTTTAACTGAAAGTCTTAGGGCTTAGCTTTTTGTTAGCTTGCTGCTTAGCTTTTTCCTAAATCCACATACCCAGTGGGAATGTGTCATCTTGTAATATTTGGCCGTCTTCTATTGTGGGAGTTAAAACCAATTTGGTTTTGAACAAGAAGAAATTTTTCTATAAATAAGCATCTTTGTATGGGAAGCCAATTTCTCTGTCAAAGCCTTGGGAAACCTACAAAGTAAAATAAAAATGCAAACTTGTCAGACCAACGTATTTAAATATGAAAGGAAAGATAGAGAAAACATTTATTATACAATTGTTACCTATAGCAAGGCTAGAGCAACATCAGCTTAGGGCTAAAATTAGTCCACTCTCACCATTCCTATGCATAAACTATGGCATTTTCTCACATTAGAGCTTAGATATTGATGATTGCAATCCTAAAATACTGTGCAATATCACTGTTCAGAGATATTTTTCACTTTTCATGATATCTGTGCTATGTGAGCAATAGTAACTCGTAGAAGCTGGACACAGAGTTAAGAATTGTTTCATCTGAAGGCAGAGAAATACACAGCAATAATGTGCATGTAGGCAGGGAAACTATGCGAGTCTTGTGGTAAACACACTGTTGCTAAAGTTAAATAGCAAAAAAGATTATAAAATTGTGCCATGGTGAATATGTTCAAAAATATGGTGTCAGTGATCCTCACAGTCTTTAAATTCACACAGAAGTGCTCACTAAATTTAATTTCTAAGTTATGCTCTATCAGAGTCTTCATTTCAAATTACGGATAGAGGGTTTAATTCTGAATTAGTCCATATTTCAGTGTGTGTATTTTATCATTAGTTCTTAATACCTTCCCTGATAGTATGGGGTTTTTTTAAACTCATGACCCTCTGGCATAAATGTAGGTAAGGCTGTGGAAAAACAAGTGTTAGTTGGTCTCTTTTTGTGAAAAAGCTTGCATAAGTAACTACATAGGCATTTTAAATATAAAATACCAGGGAGAACATATTGACTGTGACTGTGAAAGTCAATCACAGAGATAACTAACAGTTCTTGTCAAACATCTAAGGAGACTTGACTGGCTGTTTTTGTAACTTCTGCTCTGAGTAGAGGCTAAAACATTTACTTGACAAAATACTATTCAAATGTTTTTCTTGTGGAGAAAACACAGATCCAAACTTTAAAATTCCGAGGTTGCCTCTTGTTTGATGTGAGACACTAGACAAGTAATTTAATTCAGCCTTTCTCTAGCTCCACCATTTTGTCTGTAAGCTTGAGTAATGTTGGTGTACACCTACTCTTTAGGATGCTGTGCAGTTTTTAATTAGCCAGTCCAACAAGCACTGTGAAATACTGATGTGAAAACTACTGGCCATAAATAAGGAAAGCAGGATGAGTGGCAGGAAATGAAATTGAATAGACCTTTAGTCACATAAATATTTTTTTAAAATTAAAAAAATCTTCAACCTTTGACATGAAAATGACCTTAGAAATTAGCATCAAATAATTCTCTGCCAAAGCTTTCCTCTGTTGATGCCACACTACAGTTTTCTAATCCACAATCTGCACTAAAGCTTCTGCATGTAGAGAAATGCTGATTATGCAACAGGCTGATGGTGTGAAGCAGAGCCCCAGGGGATGGGCTTGTGAGGGAACTTTTACTGTCCAACTGTTTCTGGTAAGACTGAGTAATTTTCATTTTTCAACCCTTGCTTAATAGCAAATATCCAGGATGCCAAGAACCTCCTTCAAATATACCCTATTGGTACATATGTTATTCCAGGAAAAGTATATGCATTATTGATAAAAAGGAAGCATATTGTCAATCTTTTTGAGCCTCAGGTAATACTATAAACTATAATGTTGTGAAGCACAGTGTTCAGGCCAAAAGCTTCAGATAAAGCATACCCTGAAATAATCAAGCAAGGTAAGAAGACAGAAAAATACTAATAATATTGTAGATGTATAGTGTCTCTTCTTTTTTTCCTCTATGAAAAATATAATAGGGAATTTTCTGTTATCTTGGACTTAAATAAGTATATTAATTGACACAATATTTTTGAAAATTTTCAATGCAGTATTTAATGTTGCCAGGGAAAAGGCACTTAATGCTTGTAGCCCAAGGCCAGAAACAGAAGTTGTATGTTCTGTACTTTTTTGTCATCCTAGAGTCTGGGATAATGCTGGAATTGTGAATTAATATGCTTGGTGTTTGGGGAGTAGTTGAAAGCAACATTGTGTTCCACTGTTAGCCAGCTCGCTCTGATGCACCTTCTCTTCAGTTTCTTGCTTGTCTCAGGAAAAATTATATTCTGCCATGTGGGTAAGTTTTTCATCTCATAGTGGGTGATGTTTAATCAATATACAGAATGGCCATCCTGCTGCAGAATAAATAGATGGTTTTGAAAATTCCTCTTGGTAGAGCAGGAATTCATCCTCACCCTGCTGATATAGTTAGGAAAAATAAAGGAGTGGCTTAGAAACCTGCTGGTGTTTGTGCCTGTGAGCTGTGGAAGGCTTTCTGGCTCCCTGGATTCCCAGAGTGCTGGTGTATTGACACATCTGCAGTGATCTTGTGCTCCTTTCCAGGGAGCAGAGGTTAAGCATCCCTTTATTGGATAAAGCAGACTTCCTGCCTTGCAGCCTCTGCAGGGTAAGGTAACTAAGGGAAGGCTAATGAATTTCAGATAAAGTGCAGAGGAGCTGTCCTGTAGCTCAGGTTACAAGTCTGTTGAAGCCTGAGCCATTGTTTTGAATAATTTACTTCTTTACCCATTCCATCAAACTTCCTTTGCTAGGACTTAGTAGTTCTCTTCCACTCTACAAAGTTGGATATTGGTGAAATGCCATGAATTCAAGGACAGGCTTTTCTCCCTTCCTTGAGGGAAGGACTGTTTGAGGAACACTGTGCTCTGTGTGTGGCTCTGCCATCACCACTGCTGTGTGAGATGCTGTCCCTGCTGAGCTCACAAAGCTCCACCCAAAACACAGGGCAAGTCCATGTCCAATCTGTGCTGTCCATCACTCCCACCAACCAGATCAAGGAGTTTTTTAACTCTTCCTACCCCTGCTAGGGTCTGTGTGCTGCTGGCTTCTGTGAGAAGTCAGCCTGGCACCCTAACTGATGTGTAATTTTAGTTGTCTCAGCAGTAGGTAACCTCAGCCTCCTGGTGGTAAATACCAAGTTCACAGATAACTACGAGGATAATCTCACTGCTGATTGTTGGGATCTAGATTTGTTCATCATGTGATGACCAGTGTATGACAGCATCTCTTTATAATGTTTCTGAGGGGTTAAAAGGTTTTTCAGTTTCAGCGTTCAACTGGAAAATGAAAAGTGGTGCTGAGAGCAGGACTTTTTTTCTTTCATTTCTTTCATTCCTTCTCTCCATTTTAGAATATTAATGAAATATTTTCAGGGGAAATGAAAATATGAAAAAATCTGAACTGGTTGATTATTCCAAAAGCTGTGACAGTTGTTTGCAGTTAAACTGGATAGAAATAATTTCAATAGTAGATATTTCAATAGTAGAACAACTTGTTGTTCTAGGCACTCTAGAAATGCACATAAAGAGATGGTATCTGCTCCAAGGTGATTTTGATTTAAATCAGCAGTAGGTAGAAAGAGACAGAGGTGGCCATACAATAGGTTAGGCATGACACAGTCTGTGCTTTAAACCCTTGACCTGGATTTTTTCCCCCCAATAAAGAAATTACTAAACCCCCATTACTAATGGCTTTCTATATATAAATAGTAGCTACAAGCTGTTGCTTTGATACACAAAACATCAGAGAAGCCCTCAAGGTGATGCAGTACTTGAAAAATTGCATTATCTTAAGCTGCTTAGGAAGATTTGACACTGTAATTTGTAGCTGGCGTGTCTAAAAGTTATTGTTCATAGAGAACAGTCTTGCTCCATAAATATTGATAAAATATTAGAAGATAAACACTAGCAAAGGAAAACATTTCCTTGCTAGGAGGAGAAAAATAAGATAAGCTCTTAAAACATTTAAATAATGTTGGTGTGTCTACAGCAGCACCTCTTTAATCTCATAAAGGTTATATCACTCTATCTGCCATCTGTATGGGTTTTATAATGCAACTATGTGGCTCATGGCAACAGCTTTCCAATAGTCCCATACTTATTAAAGTCTTCCATATTGTTTTTATAAATTAACATTTCCTGAGGTCCTTGTTTTTAAAAAGTGTATCAGTGTCAACACACTTCTGCCTTCCAAAACTATTTTAAACTAGTTTCTGTCATGTTGAGGATAAGATTTTAATGCAATATGGGAAAGCTTCATCCTGAAAGTGTTGAGGGGGAAAAAAATGTCTAAAGCAGCAAGCCAAAGAGTTAAATAAAATACTTCTCATTTGCACACAGGTAGAAATGTAGGAAGTGCTGTGAGTCTTTTAGTCAATAACATATCAGGTTTCTAAGGATCTGTGTTACAGCTTCATCCCAGCTAAATTCTCTTTCAGCAAGAGTACTGCACACATTTTGGCCTTTCACTATGTTTAAAAGCCCGTTGAAATTAATAAAAAGCCTATCAGCTTTCTAAGATAGTACACCCTCCTGTAATTTAATCCACTGAATAGTTAAAATGTACCTCTGAATAAAAGAAGCCCTCAGAGAAATAACTGATTATTTGATCTAATAACCATCAAGGAATTATAGTTATTCTTTAAAATAATTTTTTTTTCTAAGTGGCCTTGAACTTGCACTGAAAATTTACATTGCACAAAATTTATATTGCCCTGGAGCAGCAGCAACTTCACAAACATTTCTCTTGAATATGTTTTTTTTTCTTATTTTTTAGCCTTGTTTTCTTTCTGATTGGCTATATGGTTAGACTGATTGCAAGTTTCACACACAATTTGTGCCAGAACAGAAAATTCTGCCAGTGTTGGCAGTATTTATGTCTCTAGCATATTTATGTTGCTGTTTACACTCGGAAAGTCATAGCAGAATACTTCACCCCAATGGAGAGATTATATGGAATATCAACTATGATTGTGCAGGAAATCAGTTTTCTTATACCTAGGGGTGTTCCTTGTGCTACCAGCAATTGGATAACAATACATTTCCACAGCATCAGTTCTTACATATGAAGTTGTTGCTCAAATGGCATCAGTCTGAGAAAGAATCAGGCAAAAATAGCAAACTAATTTAGGGAGAGTGAGGAAAACAAAACTGTGTCCTTGAGCTTTAAACTCCATACCAGGTTTGTATAAAGTCATTAACGTATCTTTAGTGGAATCAGAGCACCAAAAGCAATTCTGGACCTTGGTATTTAAGAAGAGTTATGGACATCTCACAAATGCTTGTGTGTTGAGGGCAATTCCTCTCCTGTTTCTTTCAAAACAAGGTTTGTCATCTGCTGAAATATCAGCAGGCTTTTGCCTGCAATTAATTTCTTTCACTGTAGAAACTTCTTCCATGACTTGTATTTATTTAATATTGATTCTTAAGTACTGTTGGTAAAGCTGATAAGACCAAAGTCAGTGTAGTCATCACAAGTCTCAGCCTAATGCAGAGGAGGATGCACAACAGTTTATATATAGCACAGTAACACTCTATATCAACAAACTTAAAGCAGGCAATGCCTTCCAGTCCTACTAGAAAAGGCTTGAAAACACATTCATGACTAACTTCAGTTGGAGACCTCTCTTTATTCTATTCAAGTTTAAAAATTGATGCTGTTTTAGTGTATTGCAGAATTAGAGAAGGGAACTTTGAGTCAGCTTTTGCAAATGTAATGTTTTGCTCCCAGTTATCCTATCCCTGTGAAATCTGGACATAATAGATTATATAGGATTGTGCTTCACTTCAGCAGATGGTGAGTTACATGGAACACACTTGGATCCTCAGAAAGGGTTGGTTAATTATAATGACTCGCCTGATTAGATTTAAGCACGGCATAAATGCCCTATACAGCTTAACTTATTTCCACCCATAAGGTTCCAGTCTGTGTGTGAAACTTGAACAGAGATATTAGGTCTTCATCTAGACCTTTATGTACATTTCCATATTTCCACTAATAGGTTCCAGGGTCTTGTTTACCTTTATCTGCAGTTACTAATTGAAGTGTCATGCAGACATAAAGAATGTATGTTATTCCTGCCTTACACCAGTGCATCACATTTGACTTAAAAATGAGCACAGTGATGCCCTATTAAATATTTAGTTCATTCTCATACCTTTGGCCTCAAAAAGGCTTGAAATACAAAGCAAAGGCTTTAAAATACTTTTGAATTTGCAATTCAAGTCTGCAATGCATCATGCTTCAAGAACTAGTGCAAAAGTCAAAGCAAAAAACCCAGAGGAAATGGCAATTAATCTGTCCTAACAACTGCAGAGATGTTACCAACGATACAGATATTAAAGCCATTTATTGCCATTGCCAGATAAAAGCTTTATGTAATTAAAACATATGGCTGGTATTAACTGAAAGAGGGACAGGAAATTGAGTGTTAAAATTGACTCTGCCCTTAGTTCAGTGTATCTTTGGGGGAGGGCACAGTGCTATGAGTGAAAGGGTGACAACAACTTTACCTTTGAATATCCTGTCTTTTGTCAGCTATTATTGCAACCTGCATGTTTAAGGGTTAAAAAGACTCTGAAGGATTATAAAACCTGATGAATGCCTCTCAAAAACCTAGACTGTATTTAGGTGCTAAATTCTTCAGTGTAAAGAATCCAGTCCCTCCACCTTCTATAATTTTTGCAGTAAAAGGAACAGTTTTGACTTTTAGAGAAATGATTGTTTAAATATAACATGTAATGTAGTTGTGGAAATTTCCATTCTTCCAGTTTTATTTCTGAAAGGCTGTATCCCAGAAAGCTAATTTCTGGAAGCATTTTCACAATCCTGTTTAAACAGAAGTGCTGGATTGCCTCTTAGGAGTGCATACCAGATTAGCTTTTTCTAACAGAGTATATAGAGCTAGTTTCATCTATACTCAGTGAGGAGTTGACTCTGTTTGTGTGACTTGCTTGGTATAATAATGTGATGACCTTTTTGTTCTGCCTTTCTTTGTGCTGGTTTTGATGGGAATAACTCTGTCTTTTACTTTACTGTCCCTACAAAATAATGACAAACTGTAATCTCAAATCCTTTCCTGTCCTTACATACACTGTCAGCTGCAAATTATTTCCATAAGCAGGAACCTCTTAGCAGTTTATAAAGTTACCTTGTTAAAAATTCAGAAGGGTAAACAATTATCTGATATTATTTGAACCTTGAGTTTCTCAAATGATTAATGACCACATTCCTTCTGTAAATAAATGCAAAGTTTTGCAAAAAAAAAAAAAATATGTCAAAAAGGATCCAGTTCTGTAAGGTTTTGCTGAGATGATTCCCATTAGTAATCAATGTGGGTAATAGCTATTGTCTATTCACATGAATTTATAGAACCTGGCTGTCTCATTATTTTAGACAGACACGTTTCTGCCAGTCTGAGATTACATTCTATGGTTTTACTGCTCTGGAAGGTATGCAATATCTTTGCAATCCATTTAATATCTTTTTTTGGCCTAATTTAAGATGACAATTTAAAGTGAATACTCAAACAGTAAGTTTTTTTTCTCAGTAGGATTGTGTGAAAAGCTGAAACCTAACTTTCTGGTGATTTCTTTTCTTCTGTTATGCTTATTGCTGAATGGTGCTAACCCTAATTTGGTATTCCAGGCCATGAAGACATCCTTCTTTCAAAAAGGAATACATTGCTGAACCTTTAAAATATATTAACCACAATAGATGTATTTTTCAGGCTCCCTTTAACCTCTAATAGCAGAATATATTCTTCTACCTCCTGGGTTATTTTTTTTTTTTTCTCTTCTGTTCTCTTCTGTGGCCCTGTTAGTTAATGTGGAAACTTACATCCCTGGGGAATACTCAACCTGGTAACAAACTAGAGTTTGAAATCTAATATGCAAATTTGTATTTTAGAATTCAATAGGATTTATTAACAGCTGATCATGTATTTTCAATGTCACGTGCCACCATTTTTCAGTTTCAGAGGTAACAGGCCACTTAGATGAAAGGGAAAAACCACACCTTGAGTTACCATCTCAGAACCTTGGTGCAGGTAGGCACCTCATCACCCTGTAGTTTGCAGGTCATATTTTCAAGTCAAAAAGGCTGAATTAGAAAGCCTGATTTCATTAAGTATTAGAGGCTCCAGTTTGCTTTAATGCATTTCCAGAAGCTCAAAATCCCTGTAATTTATAAAACTAGCTAAATGAAGGCTAGGATTGTTGAGTGAATTCAGAAAATAGGTAATTTTCCAGCAGCATCTAATGTTCAGGTCTCTGCCAACGAAGATGGTTCTTGGCATAGTCTGTATATAACTTTTCTGTGTTTTCTGATACCATACCCTGGATACCCTCAGCATTGGGGTTAATGATTCATAATAGTAAAGAGTCAGAGCAGTTGAAACATAGCAAGGATTTATGCTTCAAAATTAACTATCTTTGGATATTTAGGATTACAATACAAACAGCATGGCCACCTGCAGTTAATATTTATCAGCTGAAAGTCAAATGAATGGCACTACTAAAAATGCCCAGAGCTCTGGGTCATGTGTTATCTGCAGAAGTGGTACAGAGTAAATAACAACAATTGCTCCCAGTTTTACAGAGATAGCACATTCACTGGGTGCTAACACGGTCCTTTCTTCTGCGGTCCTTCATTCCAGCATATCACATGTGAGGATTCACTACCTGGGCATTCTGGTCCAAGATTTCATGTAATTAAATATTATTATTCAATATTAGCTAACACCAATTCACTTTTTGATGAATCATTATCAGACAAGTCTGAATTGATGGACAGGGCTGACTCTTGTTGACTGCAAGTCTCTTTTCCATGAACTAGCCTTCCTGCTCTGGTAAGAGTATTTGTTATGTTTGTTATTGGCTCTTGTGCAGTCTTCTGTTAAAGACTGAGATTTATCTCTTCTGTTGTGTCTCTCTTCCTTCCCTCCTTCCCTCCTTACAGAAAAATCCGTAAGAAGTTCACCAGATCACAGCTGAAAAGAGCTTCCAGAGCACCTTGTTCTCCGATCATTGCAAAGTCCAAGTCTCTCATGAGCAATAGGCCAGGATCCATCATACACTGAAGATACAACAGCATCAGCACCATAACAATGTCAGAATCATGCTTCATTGTGAATGCAGACATAACAGGACTTCCCACATCTCTGAGACAGGAACATTGTCTGGACATATTGTGGCCGGGTTCTGTGTGCGGGGCAGGATCCAACAGCAGCCCTTGGTTTCCCTCATCTCTGCAAGGGCTACTTCTGGTTCACTGTACAGGCTATCCCAGATTCCCTTTGCTCCCAGACAACAGTGTTGGCTGGTCAGGGAGGGGCTGTTTGCACTGGCCCCACTGGATGGATGCAGAGTCCACCCATCACATTTGTCTATGCCTTCTAGTGGCTCAGCAAAAATATGCAGCTTTCAAAACTATTGCAGTGTCTCCAAAGCAGGATTTAGCCTTGAGGGGTTGCATTTTCAAACAGAATTGCAAACTTGGAGTGTTCATATATTTCAGTGTTGGTTTGAGTCACCTTAGATTTGATTTCTCTATACTGAATGTCCACAAGAACAAGGTATTGTTCAGCAGTTCTGAAAGTTAGACTGAATTAGAAAATGCCTATAATTAATGGCCAATTTTGAAAATATTGGTCATATTATCTGTGGTTAAAATCCTGGAAAATATTATATGTGACAGCGAACATCCAGCTGGACTAGTTGCATGTGTAGGAACTGGTCCCATTGTCTCTGTATTTGAAAGCATCTGCCTATTTCTTTGGGTGTTTTTTGCATTTCTTGAAGCTTATTCTGAATCGTGAAAACCAGCAGAACACCATTCCCAGAAAACATGAAGAAATAGATTATTTCCTATTAGTAATGTCTCTCCACAAAATACATTTTTATATGTCTGGATAAAAAGAGGTCTTGCAGAATGCTTTGAATTCATAAATGTAAGGCTGCAGGTGGATACTTACCATGGAGAGATGATGTGCCTTGTGAAACTACTTGTAGGAAACTGTCAGTCTCCCTGGAGGTGGGAATGGCAACAGAGGCAGGTCTTTTTTTCTACTCAGGTACTTACAGGTGAACAATCTCTGCCCTACTTTGAAATCCAGAGAAAACTATTGTGCATCACTGCTGTGTGAACCTAGTTAGGAATATATCAATCATTTAGGCAAGTTGTCCTTCAATAGGTTTAGATTCCATATGGTTTTTAAAGATGTGGTCAGACACTGAACATGCCATAGCAAACTGAGATGAGCTTCAAGACTTTTTTTTTTCCTCTCTCTTTACTAGTTAGCTCTAACAGTATAATACAGATGTGAGGTTTTCATCCAGTTGTGGACATTCACCCAGCTTTGTGGTTAGAAAGACAAGGATGTAAGTGCCATCTCATACTTCTGGGTGATCCTCCAAAAATGTTTCCCCCCCCCCAATGCACTTTATTGTTTCAGTCTGCTTTAAAGAGCATCTGTGATCTCAGCCTAGAACTAGCCATACTCTCCATATTGAATTTTGAGCTCCTGAGACAGTGACCCAGATGCTTCTTCAAAGAAGAAAGCACTCTGACCTCTTGAAGGGACTTGCTGATGATTTTCTCTAATGATGGATCCAGGTCTTGTCCACTGTCCTTCACCAGCAAGAAAAGGGTAGATATGAAGAGAGGCTGATGACATGAAGTGCTTGCTCTTAGTGCCCTGAACATTTTAATGAATGTTTTAATTGATTCTGACTCAGTTGGAGAAGACCTGGGATTCATCTGCCTACAGTATTTTTCAGTAGCCACTGAAATGTGCAGCCCTAGGAGTCTCTTCTAGGTAGAGATTCTGCTTTTTCCTCTAAGCAGGAGGGATTTTTATCAGATAGCTGAGTGGTGACAACCTACTCTTATTAGTAAGAATTGCCTTTATTAACTGCAACATATGGAAACACCTTCTGTATAATAGCTTCCTCACCCATTAGAATAAAGAAAACATGATTATTCAGCAATCTGTTTGACTGAAAGTATGAAAAAACATGAACATAACGAGCTTTGTCTCCCTCAGACATCAGTGAAATCACACAGTGCAGACTCATTTTCAAGTGTTGTTAGCTGTAAGGTGGTAGATTTTTTTTACCCTGCCTTATTAAGCTTGTACTCAAATGATTTCTTTTAGTCAGTGTGCTCCAGTGTCTAGACAGTATTTTGTAAAATCTATGTGTGTTCCTGCTTTTGACAAAAGTATTAGTATCTGTAACAGTCTGATGTGAAGTCATTTTTTCTTCTTTCCCTCTGAGGAGAGAGAGACTGCTAAGAGCTCCCTGTCAGCAGCCAGCTGCCTGGTGCCATTATCTTTTGCATCAAATAGCCAAGGTAGGGGAGAATCCTTTGCAGCTTCAAGCTGAGGTGCTTCCCCTGGATACACTGGAAATAATGTTCCACCTCTGCCCAGCAGAGCCATTTCCCTGGTGAGCACAGCCCAGCCTTGGTGTGGGTAAGGTGTGGAGGAGATGGATTGCTGGAATAACTTCTGCTCTGTCCTTCAACTGTTCCACATGCAGCTGCACTGGGACATCCTCTCTCCTACACTGCACACAGTGCACAGAGAAACTGCACACCATGCCTTGCACCTTAGTTTCTACTGCTCTCTCTTCATCTTACCTGTCCCTCAAGATGTTCTCCAGAGATGGATGCAGGACTTACCTGTGAATTTCGACTGAGAGGTGGATGGAAGATTTGCTGAAGTTGTGTTCCTCCTGCTGGCTTTGGGCATAGCCATTTAAATTTTTGTAGAAATGGTGAAACTCCTCATCACAATATCATGCAAATCCACGCTTTCTGTTGAGTTAAAATATTTCTCACTGGCTGTGAGCAAAGATGACACATTCCTGTGTAAATTGAAACAGTATATCCACAACAAATCAGAGTTCTGTACTTTTTTATCAATCTTCCCAAGTTACTTTAAAACCAGCCAACATCTATCAGTCATCAACAATGACACTGAACATAAACATGAACCTTGTAAGCAAGGACAAGAAGTTTGGTACTTGCCATTATATGAGTGAGAGAATCTAGGCAGCAACAGCACTGCATTTGCAATATGATTTTTTCTGTTAGCGAAATAAGAAATCCTTCTGAAAATTTGCCTCTCCCCTTACAAGTATGAGGCTAGAAAACCATGCAAAATGCACAATCTCTCTGTATCCAGAGGCCTCATACAGAAAGTAGGAAGATTCTTTTAATGTTTAAAATGTCTATGTTGCCATTTTCAACTATATAGCTGCTCTGCTCTCTTGAAATATTGTGTATACTGTTTTCAGATTATTTTTTAAAGGCCCTGACTTAGTGATGGAGGTTTTGATTCCGTAGGATGGAAAAATAAGGTTTTGAAATACTCGTGATTGCCTGAAGTGTGTTGGTCATATGAAAACATCTTTAAAACCAGTGTTTTGATTAAAAGGCAAATATAGCCTTCGTTTCTGCAGTCCAAACCTTTCAGCATGTTATGAAAAACTGGAAATTGGAACTGAAATGTAGAAAAAACAGGGAGTAGAAATGGTGAAATGGAGCCTGCACTTACAGAATGTGCACTTTTTTAGTAATCTAAAGTAAGATTTATTTTTTTTAATGAGTATAATTTCAACAGAGATACTTTCCTAATTATGAAGGCTTAAATAAAATGGAATGGCTGCACAGTAGTTTCTCATATAGTCACAGCATAACATCCCACAGCCTTTTGCAGAGAACAGTTATAGTCCTTCAGAAATACTATATAACTGGACACAGTGTCTTTATGTGTATGTACTGCTATGGTAATGGAATTGTTAGAATCCTTTGGAATTTTCAGAAAAATAATATCCATTTTTCATTTTCTTTTGAAGCTTCTTTATATAAACCTGTGTCTTCATAAGCCAGAGGGGTTGTCAAAAGATCTGAGTTTATATAACTGCATAGTGGATTTTTTTAGAGTAAGTCAGGACTTTTTTATTCAAATGTTGCATGTTGAGGGAGGAAACCTAATTTTGGAATACATGGGTTTTGGATAAGAGTTTTGAGGTTGTACTATATAGTGATCATCAAATTTGCAGAATATGCTCCTGTTGCTCATAAAGATTTAACAGCTAGTATTGAAATGCAATATTGATTAAATAAAAAAGGAAAAATTAAGGAGTTGTCTTTTAAAATTTCTGTTGTTTAGACTAAAAGTGAATTTCTCAATGGAATGGTAAAACTGGGAAGCTCAGTGTTGGGTGTTTGAGAATGTGGAGCACCTAAGAATGAAACAGTTTATTTGATTTGCATTAAAGTGTCTTTGTGTAAAAACTCCGTGACTCTTGGCCCTTTTTGCAGGAAACTAAATTTCTACATTGGTACTGTCATCCTGTTTTACAGTAGACTATTGAATAGGCCAAAGACTGAAGATTGGTGAACTACATGAGAGTTTAAAATACAAGTAGATAACCAGGGGATGAGGAGAGAAGACTCAGAAGTTGGGAAACGTGAGACATGAGGTATTGGTCCTTACACTTGAACTAGAAGGCTGCTCAGGATTGAGCTGAAATCTAGGCAAGAGGACTCAGTTCACAAAAGCAATACTAGAAGCTACAGTGCATTGCAGTCTCCAGTGAACTGGCCCATCTAAACTTCTCAGGTTGGTATTAGTGTCAAAAACTTTGTATCTTCATTTGGTAGCACTGGTGGCTTCTATGTAAGTATGGAACATTATCTGAATCGGCCTCTTTAATGGCATCTAAACTAATTTCTGCAAATTAATTGGGTGTTTTTTTCAGAGGAGAATCATATAAAGGTCTTCTGAACAGAAGTAAGGACTGCTGCTTCACAGGTATATTCAAGGCAACTGTTTCCATCTCCTGTTTTCCCAGTCTGTCTTGGAGAATTCAGGATGCTTGGTCCACAGGCTAAATATTATTTCAAATATTTGTTTTAGAATGGATAATCTTTTTCTCCTTCCCTTCCCTCTGCCTCCTCCCCAAAAGACACCTGCATAGACCCAAATAGAAGAGCTCAGGTTTTTCTGTGGTTTAATTGGCAAGATGAGTTGTATTTACTAGTCCTTCTGGGTGTGAAGCATTGGTATCATGGAGGGGATAATCTCTGGAAGCAGTCCTTTGCTGGCAGAACTGAGGAACTGGGAATCTCTTCCAGCAGGCTTGGACAGGCTTACGAGGAATCTCAGTAAAACAGGAGGAGGTCCAGGGTACTCATTGCTTTGAAAGTATGACTGTAAAGCCTTTCCCATGTCTGGTTGAAATAGGTACCTAAGGGATATCTATATAGGTACCTTTAGTCTCTCAGTTCTTTGGTTCATTGTGAAGGTACTGATCACACATACAAAGCCTCAGCAATGAAAGGACATAAAACATTTTTTCTGTCCTTTGCACTACAATCAGAAAAAAAATTATATCTATATATATATGTAAAAAATACCTCTGCAATAAAAACCAACCAACCAAACTAAACCCAGAAAACCAATAGCCAACCAAACAAAAAATCCATGGCTCTGCTGTCTACTTGAATGCAGAAATTATTGGAGAGGGCATTTTGCTAAGGGTTGAGTTTTGTTTTGGTCCTTGGTATATTCAGAACTTTCATAAGCCACTGTAAATACAGAAAGCTTTTCTGTGAGGCTGGTCTGACACCATGACACTTTTTCATGAAGTCAGAGGCATTATGGCTGCTTTATAAAACAGGTAAGTAGTTGATGCATGCATGTTACCAAATTAGTGTACAAATTCTACGTGATCTTTAGGGCCCTGTTATTTTACAGCCACTTGTTGCCACTGTGGCAAGACCAAAGGTTCTTCAAATATACATTATTTGTCTACACATTAAATCATGCTCCTTATAAGCTATGTAGAGGGATCTTTATGGAAATTAAAACTCGTTATTACTCGTTTAAATGATGATGAAACTTAGATGCCAGCCGAAAGAACTGTCTGTGGCCAATAATACTTAAGATACACACTCAAATCAAAGTCAACTTTGTATAGCTGGGATGTTCCTTAAGCATTAAAATTGGCACTGATATTCTAAGGACATTTGTTTTTGAATGGCTTAATGGAGTTTTTTAAGGAAAAGAATAACCTTCAGGAAATAAATCTTAATCTGTACTGCTTTGGGCAATAAAATGGGAAGAAAAGGTTTAGAGCCAGATTTTGATGCTGATCCTCTTCCTTCCAAGTTCTCAGTTCATGACTGCAGAATTTCCTCACCAAAACTAAGTCCTAGTGAGTCTGGAGGAACATGGCAACTCTAATTTATTTGTAGGAATTTTTTTCCCCTGCTGGCTAGCTATATTATTACTTTGGAGTTTTGCTCCTCAGTAATCTGAATCAATAGTTTTATTAATGTGCAGGAGGCAGTTCATATCACCTTTGGGTTAAAAGTGACTCCCTAGTTTATTTTGCTTAGGCTCATAAAAACCATTTTGTATTAAAAAAAAAAAAAAAAAAAAATTCACAGGCATTTGTGGGAAGCTAAGAGGTAAGTAAAGAGTATACAATATAAAACCAGCAGGATATAGCAGAATAGGACACTGAACACGAATTTCTTTTGTTACATGGGTACGACTGTTCACGACTGAAGGATCATCCTTTCAGTGTCCTTTCTGTTGCTGTTCTGTGCACACTGCACTTGCTTTTCCTGCATTCATCAACATCCTCCATTGTGCTGTCTGCTCTGCCCAGTAATCACACTGGCAAAATGAACTTCTCATACTTTAACTTTTCAATAAGTTACTGGGGCAGATGCAATGAAAATTTAAAGACTGTAATATTGATGAATGGCTCTATATTTGTTTTCTCCAATCTTGATTTCCATTGGAATTTTAATCTTTTTCTCAGGCAGTGAATCTAAGAAGTGTTATACTGAATGCCTTTGATCCTTAGGATATGCATTTAATCTATAGTTAGATAGTTATGTTGCACAGTCTGTTTGCAGGAGCCTGACTCAATCCCAGCTGTTGGATAATCCTGCCCCATTGTTTATTTTCTGTATTAGTGACTGTAAGTCCAGTATTGATTTGCTTTTCCAAGCAGACCAGGCTCCATCCTGCCATTTGTACATGCACAGTTAAGGCATGGTTAAGTATTTTCTCCTTTTTATAGTCTCTGCTTGCTTTCCTGTTTCTTGTACATGTTCAGCAGAAAGGAAAGCTTGATGATGCTCCCCTTCCCAGTGCGTGTGGGTTTGGCTCAGCTGCTGCTGAGTGCCTGGGAGAAGGAAAGGTTGGGTCACTGCTGGCTGCCCCTTGGCACACAGGGTATCCTGGGCACTACAGACCACTCTGATGCTTCCTCTGGAGTTCTAAGTGTGGGGACAGCCTGTCAGGCTGGTGCTGCTGGCACACACAGGAGGAGAGTGTCTTGCTCTGTGGCTAAAGAAACCTCCATGGCACTGCTGCTCTTTGGAGTGTAATGAATGGTTCAGAGTGGCTGAGCCCTCTGGAGATACTCCCATTCCACTGCTGCATAACTGGAATACACTGCCAGCCCTCTTATTTAATGGTATATTTGGATCCCAATGGTCTATTTGGATCCACTCCCCTTCTAAGTTGCTTCATTAATGCTCAGGCACCCTAAGACTCACCCTAATCTCTATGGATTTTAACTCACTTCTCAGAATGATGTCAAGGAAGATTATAATCAAAATGCTATAAACATCTGGAAATTTTGGTCCCTCACCCCTTTCTTTTTCAGATTAAGGCTTTTTTTTTTCCATAATGCTTTCCTGTTGCATTTGAGCTATCGGAGAGTGGCAAAGAGGATAATGCAACACTTTCCTTTTCACCCTCCTTTCCATTGGTCTTTCATTTACTGATAAGGAATCATCAGACCTTATTTGAAATGACATAGTATTCAACGTAAAATATTTGTACCTATCAGGGTGAGAGCAGCAAACATCTGATGTGGCTAATTGCTCAATAAGCCTAGACAATGTGTTGGTCAAATCGTCAGAACTCAAATCCAGATAAATATTTTTAACCTGCTGAGTTTCTTGGCTATTTGGATCTAGTGGTTTTGTGTTTTCTCCTTCCAAAAATGGGGGCCTGCTTAATTCTTGCAATCTCAAGATGTCTGGCTTTTTTTTTCAGAGGAGTTCTGCTCTAGGGTTTGGCTCGACTGTACCTATTGCACATTCCTTGCCAGCCTGTAATTAGACTGACTGCTTAAATGCTGAGTAGCTTTCTTCTGTTTACTGCTCATATGGATTAAATGTGCAAGATTTCAATAGAAGGATATAAATGAAGTGACTGCCTAGCTCTGGATTTTCTCCATCTTCCCTTGATGCACTAAAAGAATCAATTGCAGTTGCTTATTATTTTTAAATAGCAGTTAATTTGAGAAAATCTGATTCACTAGCTCTTTTCATTTTGCTGATTTGATTTCAGCCTTCTGCCCATCTGAGCCAACCTACATGTACTGTTCAAAATCCAGTGCCTAAACTCACTGGTGCACATAACCAAAGACACTCAGCCTAACAACCCAGCAAAGCACTGTCTGCAGCAGTGTACTCCAACCCTCTGTTTTCTTATTGCTAAAATCCTCAGTGAGAGAGGGGGCTTTACTTTGCAATTAATTCTCTCTTGCGCCTGAAAGAGAATCAGAGTGATTATAGAAAAAAAGCTCCTCCTTATCCATTCGGTTCAGATGTGGTCAGAGTATCTCAGACTGGAGTTGCATAGTCAGAGAAATGGTTTCCTGAGCAGATGAGTTTATTCTGCCTGGGGATGTTCTGGTGGAACCCCACGCTCACCGTAGGAACTGTAGAATTAATCTCTGTGAAGTCATGTGGCACTTCTAGAAATGGCCTTCTGGTCAAACTGCTGCATCTGTGCAAATCCCCTTGACAGCAATAAAGAATCCTGAAGGGATGTCCTGACTCTGATACTAAATTGGAAGCCCTGGTGTGAATTTTATAGAACACTATTTCCTTTTATAGAGGATG
>JAOTQP010001546.1:23032872-23043548 GCA_026413545.1 Cichladusa arquata
TTAATTTAAATTGTTTTTTTTTGGGTTGTTTTTTTTTGTTTTTTTTTTTTTTTTTTTTTTTTTTTTTTTTTTTTTGGGTACAGTCTTTTTATTTTTCTTTTGTTTTTCCTAATTAAAGAACCTAATGAATTGGGGCAGAAGCCATAGTGAGATGTAAAAATTATACTTATGTCTTCCACTCTTACGGTACGGCTGCTTTCTGATCATGTTTTCTATTTAATATTTTATTTGGGGCAGCACATAAATTGAGCAGTGCCATTCCCAGTTGTGTGAGCTTTATGATTTGATACACACTTTTAATTATAATTTTTTTTCCTTTGATCACGCCAGCATAAACCCATGTGAACTTAACTCCAAACCACACCGGGGGCTGTGAACACAAAGAATATTGTCTCTGTTTTAATTTTGCATTTTAATTACTTCCCTTCCTTGAATTAATTCGTTTAGATGATAAATTGGAAAGATAAAGTTTTATTTTTGATAACTAGGCTTTGCAACCAACAGCTAATATTTATACTTTTGGAAAAAGAAAACCCTAACAAAACCCCCCAAACATGCTATGGATTGCTTGAAATTGTCACAGATTTTTCTTTTGATCACCTTCTGCTGCTGGAGAACACAGTATGGTAGATGTCTTATGTGTGTAGTTGGTCAGCTGGGTTTTGTCCTCCTGTGCTCATGAGTAAGTTAGGCTAGGTCTCAAATTATTTATTTGTTTGTATTTTGTGGAGATGGCAAGGAGGAACTTATGTTTTCCTTGGAGTTTTAGGGATTGGAGGGCTTCTCATCCCAAGTTCTTTATCCTGTGACCTGGCCTCTGTGACATCCATGCCTCCTCTGACCTCCTGTTTCAGAGCTCTATCTGCAGGAGACCACAAAGGAAGAGCTTATTGTAGGAAGATCTTTCTCAGTTGAGTATTTCTAGAGAAGGAGAGAAATTCAGGAATGGGAATGGATGTAGAGAGGCATAGCCTGCCTCTTCTGTTTAGGACCTGCCAGAAGAGGTTGGGTCTGTACCTGGTGCCAAAACACACCAAGTACTTGTGGCAGTGAGATGCCCTGAGAGCAAGGACACACAGCTGTGTTCAGCTGCATTTTAACAGCAAATTGCCTCAGGGTGACAGTGGCTTTTTGGCCACATGTGTGGTTTGATTCTGTACATGGGTTTGGAGCCTGCTCCAAATGCAGACTGACCACCGCATGTCCTGTTTGGCTTTGCTACACCCTCAGCCTTTCCTTTCCAAGCACACTGTTGTTTTCATTAGGCCTCTGCTTGAGAAAGGAAACACGGTTATTGGACTAAGCCTTGGCTGTATAAAATAACTTCTCAGTTTTTGTTCCATTATTACAACTGTTTACATTAATTGAAGTTTTAATAAAAGCCCAAGCAATTCGCACAGCAGGTGCTCTCTGAGGCTGGGCACAGCCTGAGATCATCACAGCTTTCACAGGCAATTCTGCAGCTTTTGTATTTTTCCCTGCTGCGCTGTTTTACTTTGTTTTCTACAGGTGCTCAGGAGAGAAATAATTGTGTGTTTTCTTTCTCATTTACCTTGTTTGTGAAGGGACTGTACCCCCTTCTGATCATTCCAGCACTTCCATGGTCAGTCCCTTCTCAGACCATTGTGGTGAGAGCAGTGTAATGTGCTTTTCTAACTGCTGCCTCACTGATTGCTTGTTGTGGTCTATTTTCTCATTCCTGCTATTCATTCCACCCATAAATCCATCAATTTTTCTAGCTCCCCTTTATAAATTAGTTGTTGGCCTAGGCAGACTTCTCAAAGCTTTTGTTTTCTTCTGCCCTGTGAGACTTTGAGCACTAATCAGTGCAAGAGATTTGACAGGTGTTTTCTTTTTAAGTGCTCCTTCCTACTAGAGATCACACATTAGCCATTAGACAAAGTATCATATTCCCTTTCCCCTCTTTCTGGGGGGAGGGAGAAACAAAAGTGAGGGATGAGCAGGTATCTGGAATTCTCAGAAAACAGAGGGGTCCCTAGGGCACCCTGCTGAGCCCTAATTTCTTTCTTTCTCTGCACAAAGCCTCCCTGAGGTTCTCTGAAGGATCTGGACCTGTGTGAGCTTCCTGGCTCTGTATATTGCAGCAAACTAGAGGGTGTCCCTGAGTCTGCATTCCCATCACTTATCAGATAACAGTCACTGTTTAGTTACCCCTACATCAGTCTCAGAAAGCTCAGTGCCACAATTTCAGTGTCCCTAATTGTTTATTTGTGTATTTGGCTGTGCTACTTTGTCCCTGGGGATATCAGCAGACTCAAAGGATGTGCTTCAGCACTGAAGCTGCCAAATACTGAGAGGTACTAGGCAGGCACAGTCTGGTAACAGTCCTGATACTGACAGCATATGAAATATGATTCAATGAAAATAATTATCTTCCTTTAAGAGTATCTTCACATAGCAGTGAGACCTGTAGATGGCTTTCTTGAAGATGATGGGGGCCTTTAAGGACCAAGGTCTTCATTCATGTGAGCTTACTTCCATTAATTTTTTTGAAAGGAAAAAAAGTGAAATAAACACTAATGAGACTTTACAAGTGCCCCCATGTACCAAAAGTTTGGTCTGCACACAGATTTTCTCCTGGCACAAAAGGTTTCCCTGGGTATGATTTTTTAATCTTCTCCTCCAACTCAGTTACTCCTGGTGAAACATTATTTGAATGAAATTGCACTGGTATAATTCAATTGGCTTCTCATCTTGTAATTAGTCTACAATAGTGCTGTGATTGTACCAATACTCAGAGAAGTGAATAAAGCAATTTTCCTATGCACAGGAAGGCTCTAAAAGATATTTTTCCCCTAACATTTAATATCATTGAAGACCCTGTTAGTGCTTTGAGAATATTAAAGGAAGCTAGATTAATTATTTTGCCTTTAACATAACCCTACCTCTTTCCTTGTATGCCATGAAAAAGGCCAGCTGATGTTAATAAAATCCTTCCATATCAGCTTTTAAATTACCTTTTTTTTTTTTTCCTTTTCACTTCAAGTCCTGAATATGTGACTTTTAGGTCCTCCAAACCAAATTCCAGTTAATGCCACTCTAAAGGAGCTGAGCTTCTTCAGTGCTATAAAATAAAAAAAAATATTATTGTAGTGGTAGAAGTGAGTGAAATAATCTGAATTTTACAAATATACCATGAACCCTCTATTTTCTGGTAAAACTTTTTTTTTGTTTTTTGTTTTTTTGGTTTTTTTAATCATGTTTTTACTTAGTGGATTGTATGCAGACAGAAGACGAGAAACCCATTTTCTGCATATCAAGGTTATGCCTGAATGATGTTTTTTGTGTTCAGGGAGTATTTGAAAGCTGAGGTTATCTGAATTGTGACCTTGGTGTAGCACCTCACCAGCAGCAGTTTTTTTAACAGAACTGACCATGGGCTTAATTTATTCTTTTTTAAAGAATAACTGAGACTCTTTTTGAACAAGTTAATTTGCATTCCTAACTCTTCTCCCAGGATTTATGCCTCACAAGGATTTTGCTTAATAGATATCCAATATTGTCTTCACAGTGTAAATGTGAGAGCTGACAAGACTGGGGGAGGTTCAGCTGGTCACAGGATGTCTGCACTGAAGGTAGGAAGAGGAGCAGGCTTTTCTGGTCCCTCTGAACACCATATTCTTGCTCAAAAGCACCTTCTTTCCCAGGGATGTTGTCATCTGTCATATGGTTTAGTATGTTTGGATGCCATACTGGAGATTTGAATATTAGAATTATGTGTAACCACCCTCGTAGCAAATCTGTGCAGTTTTGAAATTAAAGAAATACAGAAATTCTGATATATAATAGAGTAAGCAAGTGGATAAGTTGTGTGGTTTCATGCAGATTCTTTCAAATGTTTCTTTAGGGTGATTTTTAATGATATGGGGCCTATATTTCCCTTGCTTCTCATTTCTGGTTGATGCTGGTATGGTTTCAGCTGCTGCTTGAGGCAGAGTTTAGATCTGTAGGTCTTTGCTCTCTGTAGGTCAAAGCTGCAGCTTTGCTTTCCATTTCTGTTGAGTAAAACATTTTAAGAGTCCCATGGTTCAGAGAAAGAGTGCCCAGCCCAAAAGAGCTACAGTGTAGGCTAGCTTTTGTTTATTTGGTTAGTTTTTAAAAAACTGCTTTGTTTTTTCTTTTAAGACACAGTTTTTGACCATGTGCCTAAACTGTGTCCTCATGCTGCACCTTGTGAGCTGATAACCCACCCCTGCATCAGCTCCTCTCCCACACACCTTTGCACTCCAGCTCATCCATTGCTCCATCTGGCAGTGCTCCCTGCAATAAAAATGGATAGCTAACACAAAGGAGAAGGGAATATCATGTTTTAGTGAAGGTGAGTTATTGATTATATCATGGTGTCATGAACTTTCAGTCTCTGATGCTGGATTTTTGGAACATATGGGAAAAGCAGCATAGCAACGTAGCTGCTACTCCTAATTATATAGTATAAATGTCAAGCTTGTTCAAAATTCAAGGATTACACACTGCCAGAAGAAACTCTCTCTCTTCTGTAGACTGAAGATTTTTGGCAAGAGGGTCTGAAGGAAGAAGCACTAACTGTGATCTCATCAGCTTATTTCTCAAACAGGAGGGAGATGGACAGAAAAAGGTATTTTTACAATGTCTCTGCCAAGGGACTTGATAATTTCTTGCTTTCAGCTCTGAAAAACTTCCAAGATACACAATATTTCAACTATATTCAAATTTAAATATTAAGTTTGGGAAAGCTAACAAATCCTGAATGGATGTTTAAGCATTAAAAATGTTATAAAGCACATTCAGATTCACAGATGGGTGACCAGCTGACATTTTGGTTGCTGTAATGTAAAAAAAAAAAAATATTCTCTGAGAATTTATCAAATAGTTATAAATTACTGCTGGAAAGACCTAATAAGTGTTAGTCTTTTACTATCATTCCTAATCAAACAACAATGTACAATACCTATAGTAAAAACCTATCCAAGGATCTTATTAGATACAAACTAATGTATTGGAAAGGAAATAGTCTCAAGTCTATTGCACAGCAAGCAATTGAAAGTTATTTGGTAAATGTTTGGCAAAGTTGACCACATGTTAAGTGAGGTCTTGGAGAACTTCAGGACTTCTTGTAGAATAGATAATAAATGAAAAGACAGGTAAGTGTTTGTGTTGATCCATATTGATTCTGAACAGCTTTTAAGTTATTCGTAGTCAGCTTAGTAATTCCCAAAGTGACTGTTTTATAGTGGCAAATCATATGGATGCACTAAGAAACCTGTTTGTTTTTTCTTTAAATACTTCAGATCACAGCATTATAAGATATTTTAAATTACTCTTTCATGGAGTTGTACATAAAATATCAACCTACAAAAACATTTTACAGAAAACCCTCCAGAATTTTAGGGGACTTAAATAATATTTTTCATTATATATAAATGGTTAAGGAAATTCCTACAGGACCTTTTAAATTTATTATCTAATATGGTTTGATTTAAAACCAGCAAAGCATATAAGTCAAATTTCTGAATTGGCCAAGTGGCAGAGAACACATATATGATGTATGTAGAATTGGCAAAGGCTTATCTTGATGAAGAGTGCTGTAAATTACTTTTGATAAAAAAATCAGCAGAGGAAGTGAAAAATCATTACTAGCAGAACAAGAACAATAAAACATTAATGCTCTGTGTAAAGATTGATGGATAGCTGAGAAGTTGATTTGTAAAAGTCACTGGCACCACAGGGCATGAGTTTATTAAGAGTATGAAAGAGGCAGAGTAAAAAATGAGATCATACTTTAATTAACAGAAATGAAAAAATACACAGTTCAATACTTGTAGGGTTTTTTAAATGAAATTTTAGTTTGGGGGTAATTGTGTGTGAAAAAATCCTAGGAATTTGATCACTTGGAAACCAAGGTCCTCTGATTTGTCTGAGGAGGTGAACACAACAATGGGTGGATATTTATGATAATTTAAATGCATATCTGCTGGGTTTGACTGGGACAGAGTTGCTTTCATTCACAGTGGCCAGTGTGGAACTGTGTTTTGGGTTTGTGCTGAAGACAGTGTTGATAACACAGGGATGTTTCCATTACTCCCAGAGCCAAGGCTTTTTCTGCTCCTCACCCCATTAGTGAGGAGATTGGGGGGGCATAAGGAGCTGGGAGGGGACACAGCCAGGACAGCAGACCCCAATGACACAGGGGATATTCCATGAGACATCATGCTCAGCATATAAAGCTGGGGGAAGAAGAGGGAAAGGGGGGTGTTTAGAGTGGTGGGATTTTGTCTTCCCAAATATCCACTGTCCTGATGCTTTCCTGGAGATGGCTGAACAGCTGCCTGCCCAGGGGGAAGTGCTGAATTAATCCTTCATTTTGGTTTGCTTGCACATGGGGCTTTTGCTTTACCTATTAGACTGTCTTTATCTATTTTACCTGTTAAATTGTCTTTATCTCAACCTATAAGTTTCTCACCTTTCCAATTCTCTTCCCCATTCCACCAGGAGGAAGAGAGCAAGGAACTGAGTGGTGCTTAATTGCTGACTGGGGTTAAATCATGACAATAAGGAAATGGATAGAAAATCGATGCATTTTCTTGCACCTCTTTTTCCCTATATGATTTGTCATTTTTATATACTAATGTGTATTACATGTAGAACCTTACAGGAATAAATAAATCCTCAGCTCCAGAGTGGGAGGAGCTATGACCTCTGCAAAGATAGAGAGAGAAAAATTAGGGTCCCAGATTTGGAAATGGTTGGTTGCTATGGTCATGCCTTCAGATCTTTTTCTACACAAATACCCTATAAATTGTGCTTCCTCACTGGGGGTCCTGACCACCCCTGTGTTACACAAACTAGCAATAGCTTTATCTGCTCAGGAAAGATGTAAAAGGCCCAACAATTCCAGTGAAAAAAATTGGCTAAAAGTTAGTGATCAGTTGACTGGACCTTCATGGTCTCAGAAACAGCCATCATACGTTTGATACTAATTGTATTTGACATCCAAGCTGAAAATTCAGAGTAGAAAGCCCAAGGATCTCAGAGGCATAAAATATCTTCTATTTTGAGAGATGAGTCACACAGATAAGAAAGTACAGAGATGCTGGAGACTACATGTATTTCTGTGTACTGTTTCCACTGTTGATCTAGAATAGGAAACTTTCTTGATAAAAGTTCATGTACAAAATTATACCCTTGGAAGCTGCCAAACTGACAGTCTTTATACCACTGGCAGAGGTAACATGCATTTCTTGTTCTATCTAGCCAATATGCCTATATTTAACTGTTCCAAAAGCACTGCAATACAGTGTAAGGGAGATATTTTATTCTCTTGCTCATTTACGGTTTACTGCAAGATGCTGAGCTTTTCTGGGAGCTGAACAGAGTCTTAAACTCCCACTAATTTTGCTCAAAATTTGGTGTAAATAGTTCACAAGAATGCCTGCCATACTGTGGAGACAAACTGACTCCTTTGCTTCTCCTTATATTTCATGAAATAACTCAGGATTATAAAATAACTTGAGGTATCTATCAAACAGAGGCTTGCAGGTATGTAATTGTATAGTTAACTTCCCTCTCAGTAGTCTTATTTTGTGTTTGTGAGATTGGATTTCATCAAGAAGTAGGGCTAAATCTAAAAAAGACTTTCAGTGCCTGGTAGGGAAAAAATAAATCTCTTAGCCTTGGAAACATGTCAGATTCAGAAGCCAGTTCCCTCCTTGGCCTAAGAAGGTGTAGAAATTATCTCTCTTTTCTAAGGTCCTGTGACAAGGCTGTCTTGGCCTGTCATATGTGTGATAATTATATTTAAGTAATTCAGTTCATACTTCAATATAATTTACAGATCTTATTAGTGGGAGGGGTTCATGTGTTTATACTGAGGGATATCAATTATTGTAATTTATCATCCAAAGGTCTTTATGTTGAGTATACAACAAGCTTTTACAGATTGTGGATTACAGGCTTCTCTTTCTGAAAAGCTAAGTACTTAAAAAATGTAAGGGTATGATAAGTGTCTGTCATGTTTGTCAGACAGTAAACCAAACAAAATGAGACTTGGGAGAGACAGATACAGTGTTTTTCTAGAGAAGGAGTGCTCTTATGGACTCTACATGGTAGAAATATAAGAAACAAATTAGTGGTCCTAACTCTCTATAAATTAGCTTTCTCTGTGTGTTATAAATGAAATTTTGGTATAGTAGTGAAAACAACAATCACATGGGTATAAAGTTTTCAAACCCTCTAATCAGCAGGGAAAAAAAGTTAATCTGGGTACATACAGCGCTCTGGTGTAGTAAAAATGTTAATGCACAACTCTTTTTTTTTTTTTTTTTTTTTTTTTTTCCTTATAACAGTAGCTGTAAAACAGACAGTTGCATTGCTGCTGCAAACGTGATTATCTGAAGATCCAGGGGAGACAAGGCTTGCAGGGAAGATGTTCTTGAACCTCTCTTCTTGGACCTGTACATCAGGTGGACAGGTAACAAAAATGCACAGGGCCCCAGACTGTTTCAATTATACTCTGGTATCTTGCTAGATTAAATGAAATCATGTGAATTGCATATGGGATTAATACTTTTTTCTTCACAGTCTTGCTTGCCAGATTTCCAATTGCAACACAATGGGGACTCATGGAACTTGCTTGATGATTCCTCGTTCTTAAGTTCTCACCATGCTTGGGCTCACAATTTTTACTGGGTATTTTGCTTCCAATTTACAAAATCAGTCAACAGAAGTTTAAATGCTCTTCTCATGGAAGGAGCTAAGTAAAACTGTTTTTCCTACCTGTAACCTTTTTTTTCCTAAGAAATCCCACATCTTTAATGTTTTGCTTATCCTTCACTGTTTATCACTTAGAGTCATGGAATCATTTAGGTTTGAAAAGATTTAGTCCAACAATTAACCCAACACTGCCAACTTCACCACTAAAGAATGTCTCTAAGTGCCACATCTACCTAGCTTTTAAATACCCCCAACAGATGCTGACTCAACCACTTCCCTGGGCAGCCTGTTCAAGTGCTGTCAATCCTTACAGTGAAGAAATTTCTCATAATAGCCAACCTAAACCTTCCCTGGCACAACTTGAGGTCATACCCCCATGTCCTATTGCTTGCTGCTTGTGCCTTTGTATCCCACTCATAGCAATCAGAGACCTGACTAAATTTTTATATCTCTTTTATTTGGGTAGGAGGGGTAGATAAGGAAGAAAAAGAGAATATAGTATAGCATCTTTTCTTTTAAGCAAATGGTGATGCTTTGGTGTTACTAACAGCTGTAAGCTGCTATTTCCTAACAGGGATGGTGGATATAATTGAAAATAGAGATGATAGCGGGTCTATCTCTGCTGTCAGGTAACACAGCTTCCACACCTGGTTGCTGGATCTCTGATTGTGCATGCGTGTGGATATGTTAAATCCCTGGGGCTCTGTCTGCACTCGTGATTCAGCACCAGGAGCGGAACAGTCGAGCAGAACAGATGGTGCTGAGGCTCCTCCTCTCTCTGTCACTTGTGTGACATCAGTCCTGTGAAGGATGTCAGGGCTGCTGCCCTCCTGTGACCAGCAGGCTGGGGTTTCCTCTGACAGGAGAGCTTGCCTCTCTCTCCTCTTGCACAGGGTTCTGCCATGGTCTGCTCTGCTCTGCTCTGCTCTGCTGTGCCATTAGGAGCAAGGGAATGCCACCACAGCCCCCATGGTGGCTCCCAGTAGAATCCTCCTGGGTCACAGGATTACAGCATGGACACCAGGCAGGAGCTGTGCCTGGCACACCTGGTAGTTTGTGTGCAAATAGAATGGGGACAGAAGGAACTGAGAGAAGGACCCTATATTTAGCCTGAGGGCAGGAAATCACTGCCTTGAGTTGAGACTTTGAAGAGTATGCAGAGTTTATCTGTATTGCTCCAATAAAAGATATGCTCTCTTCCTATGAACTTCTCATTAAAAGGAAGAACATCTTTTATGGGTTACTGTAAAACTCATGCATCATAGGTGAGTCTGAAGGTTGATTTTTAAAATCCTGGTCTCAAGGTCCCAGGGTTTTTCTGATATCTCTCTGTTTTTGCAGCCAGTCTTTTGCAAGTTTGGCAATCCTGTCTGTGGAGTCATCTTATCTCTTCTCAGCTGGTTTTGCTCACTTAGGAGGGAATTCTGCCCATTCAGGAAGGACAGTGTGTCTTTAAAGAGCAGTATAGGAAATCCCCTGCAGCATGTTGTATTGCAAGATGAAGCTCCTTGGCAGTGGTTCTTGTTGAAGGAACAGCTTCTGTGTGCTTGGAACCCAGAACAGTAACTTCCACCACCTACAAATATGCCCCCCAAACTGAGACAATCTGTAGCCTATGATTCTGGGAGTGGAAGGAGTGTGGTGGTAAAACTATTAATATTTAAGATTAATAAGAGGGCTGGCTAAGAAGCAAGTTTGCCTTAAAGAACATTCATTTCAATTAAAAGCCAACAGTCTGTGACTGCAGCTCCTCACTTCTGAGCTAAGCTAATACCACTCCTAGAGGCTCCACCAAGAGACATCTTTCCATATGCTCATGTTATTTCCTGCCTGAGTCCTCAGAAACATGATAGTTAGCAAATGAATTACAGAATTCATCCCTCCCAGAGATGAATACCTGGCATTCCTAACACTGAAGTATCTGCTTTTTCTCACCTTTTTTTTTTTTTTGAAAGAGTGTGGTGGTG
>JAOTQP010001546.1:23050605-23074401 GCA_026413545.1 Cichladusa arquata
GACTTACTTTTTTGTTTTTTTTTTTGCTTTTTTTTTTTTTTTTTTTTTTTTAAGTGTGGTGTTTTTTTAAAAGCCATTGGAGCTCGATTTGATTCCATTTACAGCTTTCCTCCATGAGTGAGCTGAAATGCAGGATTTCTTTGAAGATGTTTTTCCTCAATTTTATTCCATTTCTCTCTAAGAAGGTGAGGCACTAGTTCAGGCTTATATAGAGAGGAACCTGAGAGTGCTTCAGCTGGCACTTTTAAATTGAGGTGATTCTGGATTTTCAGAAGAGAAACTGAAAACTCCACTCTCTGCATAAGCCCACTCAAATGATATTGGGATATGTTTCGAGTAAAACATCATGGCAACTTGTGGTAGCTTGTTATATGTTACAAATCTTATTCTGGCTGCTGAACTCTACTTCTTAGAAGAAAAAAAATAAAAAAAAGAAAAAGAGAGCTGCTGAGGGAATAAATCCAAAGCACTATTTTTATATCAGGTGGGTATGTCTTCAGAGTGAACATATTACCAGCTTTCTTCTATCTTAGCCAAACTGTTTTGTTTTTGTTTTTGTTTTTTGTTTTTTTTTTTTTTAACACCGTCAGTCTCACTGACAGTTATAGGAGCTATAAACTAAAACTTTTGTAACTAAAAATGTGGGGTATTTTCCTCATGCAAAAGATATCACTGAGATTTTGAGTTATTGTCCACCAAACCTGAAAATTGGAAAAAGGGAGCTGTTCCTCAGGCTGAAAACCTGTGAGATAAATTACAAGAAAAGAGCTTCTGTACTGGATTTATCAATAACAGTTTCTCAGAATTGTTTTTTAAAAAATGCTGTCAGGCTATATTGTAGCTTCTGATTGTTAGGTTTGATCTCTAGCCCTAATCTTCTGCAAAAATATTAACAATATAAATCTTAAATGTTATTTTTTTCTGCCCTGATATTATGAATTTGTTACTGACATTTAAACCCTTAGCCTGATGAGGGATGCTTATTGGAAATCACTGTATTGAACAAGGATACTATGTGTGATATGGTATTTTCTTTATTACAGCAGCATCTAGAGGCTTCATCTGAAATTATATTTCCTCTGCTAAACACTGTATGAGCACACAGTGAGGCAGTACCTGTGCTACCTAGCCTTACACATTCTGTGCAAAAAAAAACCAACCAAACAAATGAAACCACCAACACCCAAACACTGGTGACATGCTCAGACTAAACCAGATTTTGGCAGTACATAGAAATAAAAGTAAGATCTTGGAGACAACCCCATTTTATGTAAGAAACATGGAGCCTTTCCCTGAGAATCACATTCCCCAGTCAGCTGAAGAACCAATGCCTAAAGCTGTTCAGCAGTAAAATTTTCAGTCTGCTTTATCATTTTCTAATTGCAAGGGCTTTAAGGTTCCTATCCCATACAGAAGACTTTTCTCTTAACTTCTTGTTGGTGACAATGTTTTAGTTAACTATTTTTAAGAAGTATGATGTTCATGCAAAAAACAGCTTAACCTAATTTTAGAATTTGAGTAAGAGCTTTGTTCTGTTATTGATTGAGATGGCTGGAAGTGACTTTTTTATGGTGACTATCGAGCTGAAAAATGGGTTAGTGTGTAATCCTTTGTGGGAACTTTTGTCTCTCTTAGAGTAATTCATAACAATCATCCTAAGATATTTAGGAATTTATGTGGAGATTAAGGACAGCTGGTTCAAAAAACCTTTTAGAGAGGGGAAACTAAAATTTCTCTTGTGACAAGAGCTATGGAATCCAAGTTTTGAGTGTGACTGGAGGATGGCATTCAAGTTGGTCAGGAGTTGCACGGCAGGGTGCAGTGCACCTGAGCCATACATACATTTCTTGGTTGGTGCAGGATGTCCCTCAGTTGCCAGCACAGTGAGACAGCAGAGAGATTTGAAATAACAAACCTAGCTGAGCAGTGGGATTTGACTGAACCAGTTAGCATTTGGCTAACTGGTGTAGGAACTCTGCAGGAAGGAATCTCAAGCTCTCCTGGAGATTACACAGGCAGCTTCTGCTGCTCTTAGGATGATTTTTCATGTGTCAATTAAGAACCTGGTAATGTCATGGAGACTTTCCAGGTAGTTCTAGCAGCAGAACAGACCAGGTTGCACCTAACTAAAGCACTTCCAAATAGTCTATAGAGCCTGTTCCTGCAGGTATAGAAATGGTTTTATAGTGTGGTCTTCTGTACATAATTAAGACATAAGGGTGGTATTTTGGGCATAGTTTATGTTAATCAATAGCAATGGATCGTGTACATGCTGGGTGTTCATGTGAAGCTGTGGGCCAGCAGGACTGTAAGATTTCAGCAAAACAAATTTCCCACGGAAGGTGCTGTTGCAATATCCTTGCAATTGAGGCTTTTGTTGCCATGCAGAAAACAGCCATTGTGTTTGAGAGATCTGGCTCCTAAAGCCAAAACTAATAACTTTGCTTTCTAGAAGTCACTTTCTCTGTTCTATGTCTCTTTCCAACAGATTTAAATGGACTTAAAACTGGAGTATCTTTTCCAGTGTGGAATTTGCAATCACTATCCACAAGAGAGACAAAATAAAAAATTTGGCAAGACAGCATGGAAATAAAATGTTAAACAGATCAGACCCTATGGGAACTAAAATCATGGCTTTTCTCTACTTTTCCCAAGAGTAGATCACAGTGTATAGTTACAGGTAAAGGAGTACAAGTAGGTATAAAGTACATTAATTCTACTTGCAAAAATCTCATTGTGGGCTGTCAGAAGTGAAATTTTGTTAGTATAAGACTTGAAAGGCACAGAAAGATAGACATATTGCATTCCACACTAATACAGTTACCAGGCAGGTGGGTATGATGGCATCACATGACCAAACAAGATGCTGTTGGTAATTGTGTATATGGAATTTCCTTGTGATTGGGGTAATGAAAGGAATTACTTCCCAAAGGAACTTTAATTTACTTTAATCAGAAAGAAAAAGATACTTATTTTATGTGGTGAGAATCATTGCTCTTCAATCAGCAATTGCTTTAATTCTGAAATTAATTTGCATTACCTGGGTTTGGTTTTCCAGTTTTATATTGCCTTGAATTGAAAAACCTGGAACAATGAACATTTAAACAGAAGTAAAAAAGTCATGTTCTGTAGGTTAATAAAGACTAGGCAGTAATACTGGCCAGTAAGTTTTGTGCTGATAATGGATGAGTCAAATCCTCAGCAACTATCACATGTATGCAAGACTATACCTATTTTACTGACAGAAGATTTGTCTGAAAGTCCTACAAGATTAATGTCACTGAACACTTCCCTTGCTCACCTTTAGTAAGCATTTAACAAACTGATTAGATAATGACATTCACATTTACTGGAAAGTAGCTCTCTACCAAATTTGCCACAGTCCATGCATAAATAATATCAATTAAAAGTATTTAGATTAAAGCAAGAGTGAAAGAAACCTTAAAGCAGTTTAGTGGTTTACCTTGATAACCTAGCATTAAGCAGTGTTAATTTTTCACTCAATCCTTTTTGCACTTAGAAGCAGTGTGCTACTAAGTTTATTGGTTAAAAAAGTGTGTTCCAGATGGATGTGCAAAATTCTTGATTTCTCATTTTTAAAAAAATCTGATTTGATGAATTTGGGGCATACAAAACATGATTTAAAAATTATAGAGCAGCAATTAGCTTTTAACTAGTCTATGTAAAATGCAGGATAAATAGCAAACTAATGATGTAAGCCAAAGACTGACAAAGATCTACAATATAATTTCTTTTTTTTTTTTAATTTACAAAGTAAAAAGCTTACTCTTGAATTATTGGTATAAGTTGAGTGCCAAGATCTTCACAGTGAAACCACTTTTCAAAGAGGACATCAGTTGATTCTCCAACATAGTATCTGACAAAGTAAACACATTAGTCAATCCTTTTATTAACTAACTGTGATCAGGCAGTTTCAGTCTTTTGAAGAAAATAGCTACTTGATATTGTGTAAGAGCAACTTATTGTCAAGCCTGCTGTACTTGATGTTGAGGAACGGTTATTTGGGAAAGCTTTCTGTTTCCCTGGTTAGTTGACTTGGTGGGTGGGGTGCTCAAACTTCCATGGAGTGCCCAAACTTCCGTGGAGTGCCTTGTAGTTCTGTTGATCAGTCACAAGTAAAGTCACCAAATTCCTTCAGCAACTTTTCCCGATTTCATCCTGGAAATGTTTGCTGCCACAATCATTTGGGACTAATAACTTTCACCTTGGATGTAGTTACTGCAAAAAAACCTGGCCCCAAATACCATTTCCAGTAACAGCTTCTGTGCAGATATGACATAAATATCCATATTTGATAGAGTCAGCTTGCTTAATGCCCATGCATGGGCTGATAAGAAAACAAGGTGGCTTATGGACTTGTTTGTGAAAAATAGATGGTTTTCAGCTACATAGATTTGGGAAGTGTTTGAGTCACCCCTCTGAAAAGGAATTTAGTGCTTCACTTGTGTCAATTTTTTGTCTTAACAAATAAATAAACTTTGGTGAGGTCAACAAATTGAGGTTGCTGTATGGAATCAATCTATGTGATGGCAAATAGAGAATTTACACTCAGATTTGTAAAAGACTGGGCAAGGAATGATGCTCCAGTCCTGTCACTCATACTGTCAATGTTTTTAAAAAGGTCTCGTGTGTCTTTTAGATTAAAGTTACTGGAATATATGTCTGAAGAAGAAAACAAATTTTATGTCATTATCCTGTGCACATCTGTATGTTCATGTCTGTCTTATATATCTATACATACATTGTACAGAAATTTTCTAAGAGTTCCCTGGCTCCTCAAATTTTGCAAAAAGAGGATACACTGAAGAGAGTAACAGTATCTATACCTCCAATATGGAAAAAGCAGTGCTGCCAGCACAAATTCTGAACACAGACACTCTACAGAGAAGGGAGATGCTAAAAATTTCTTGTTTGGTGCAAACAAAGTGTCCAACAATATGACTAATATCAAACTTCTTTGGTTTTGTACTTATTTGCCACAGAATTAAGACTGCCTAGATCATTTTTCTCACAGCACAAGACATGTATTCATTACTTAGGCTGGAACACTGGGGCAGGCTACTTATTCTTCACTTGTGCAGTAATCAGCACGCTGGGGGCTCTGAATTATGACTAAGGTTTGTAGACATAATAAATAATGGAACAGTAACACGGAATTAGACCTTGAGTCAGCATACTTCAAAGTGCATTATGATTTCCTCTTGTGCAGTCTTTGCTGCAGGTGGCTGGTATTGAAAAAAGTAGGAGAACATGAGATTCTGATTGGAAATTCCCCTTTCTCCCAGGAGCACACAGAGGGAATGCAGATTCAAAAGCCTAACAAGATTGTTCACTTCCAAAACTTCAAGTGTCTTTATTCACCACATCAGTGTGAAAACAAGGGCACTAAAAACCTCTGATTTATTTTCAGGCATCTGATTAGATATTTTGAATTGAGGATGTGTTAATTTCCACCTGCAAGCCATAAGGTAGCTTTTAGTTTAGCTTCTCCACATGAGCATGTCTATATTGGAGTGTAAATCTCCAGATCAGCCTAGATTCCTAAAAAGGCATTCAACATTTCTTTCTCTAATACCATTCACAGACTTCACATGGTAGGTTGTTTTACTTTAAGTAGTTTACTTTACTTTACTATTTAAGCTCTTTTTATACATTAATAATAAACTTTTTTATCTAAATCACTGGCCAATTTTTTCTATCGTAAAGTATCTTTTAAACAATGTAAGTCCACACTATCTACAGATCTGTAGTGAAAGGAAAAAAAGAGAAGTGCATGGGTAAACAACACTTTAAATGAACTGGACTTGTTTCTAGCTTGGAATTTAATAATGTGGATTTCTTATCTTGAATTGTCTCTTTGTTAGTTTCTTTCTGTAGACCTTTTCCTTGGCATGAAAATGTCTTTCTAGCTCTGCATACTTGCAATCTTCCTGCTGTGACACTACCCATGCAACAATCAAACTGCAGGTGAAAGGACAGGAACAGCTTTACAGATATTACTGCAGTTTTAAATCTGTACAGATTATATGAACAGCTATAAATTCTGCTTAATCTGTCATTTCTGGTTAATACCAAGACAGCTTTTCTAGATTTGCTAATGTTATACTGTTGTGACCTTGTGAACTCTGCATGGACACAAGACAAAGCTTTGTCCTGCTCCCTCTAGAATACAAAGCAAACCACTCACTTACATGAAGATGCTTTTCTCAAAAGGTAATAAAAACTAGGCAGAGGTTTGTACACTGTAGAGGGACTAGTGGTGAGAAAATTGAATTTGTTTTCAGCTTCCCACACACTTGATGAGAAAGCTCCTCTTCATTTTTTTTCTTTCAGTGCTTACAAAGGAATTAATATTCTGCTTGTCAGAGCTGATTAAAAAAAATTATTTGGGTTATTAGAGAGCTCTGAGTTATTTTTCAAAACTTGAGGCAATAGCAGTAGGTAGTACATAAGTAAATTGCTATAACCACAACATGTATTTAAGAAGTTTCAATATGGTCCTTGTTTAACTAAAGCAAATGCTAAATGAGATCTCTGTTTATGTGTGTGTAGATAAATAGATGTATGGATAGAATTAGTACAAAATTACCAGGACGAATCTGACAAATTACCAGGAAATTTAAACACTGCATTGTATTGATATGAAAAATTAGTTTATATTATGAATTCTAACAGATTAGTCAATAGTTTATACTTCACCTTAGCCCATCAATTTCTGTTTTTAATCTTTCCCTCTCAACCACAAGACCCACAGTGTTTTCATATCTCTGAGGAGAGTGAGGTATCCTGGCAGGTAGCAGGAACATCTGTTAAAAGAAATCAGCAAGCGTCAGTGCCAGGAAGTCTGTTTTTTGCATTGTCCTTTTCCTGCCCCTCAACCTGCAAAATCTGCTCTTTGCCCCACTTCTCCCCTACTTTTTGTTGATCCTGTGTTGCTCCTTTGCAGCTGCATGCACTGTGGTACCCACAGCCCTGCAAACACTGTTTCTTGCTTTCTCTGTGAATGATGACACAGTGACTGCAATCAGCACTGCCTTGATGGCAGTCAAGTTCTCTCCTCCTGGTTTGATCATCATTGCTAGACACAATTCAAATGAAAATCTAACAATTACTCATCTGAAATTCATAAACTTACTGCAATTTCTGAGTAATTGAAATAGAAATAAAAAGCAGGTTTTTTTGTCTGCTCAATAAAATGTCTAAACTGATCAGCCACCTGTATCCTCCCAACACAGTGAGCACCTTTGATTGCATGATGAGGAGAGCTATTCTCTCCGGAAATAGTTAACAAATATGAGGGGCTATTTCCTCATGCAAGTGACAAAGTGAATAGGCAACACATGGTTAAGAGAAGTCTATTTCTCAAGCTTGAGAATAAACCCTTTCCTAGCAGCTACCTGAGCAGCAAGTTGCTAAGCCTGTATTCACCAGTACAGATGTTTTTGCTAAGGCTGGGCAGTCATTACAGTTCCTCTGCCTACAAAACAGAACTAATGACAGTGCCTCAGCAGTGCTAGTGTCAGTCTTTCCACCAAGTGTTGTGTGCTCCTTTTCATTAGCGCTTCTCTTACATGCTGAGATCTTAGCTGGGTATGCTCCTTCAGTGTGAAGTATACCAGAACCTTGTAGTTGGAAAATGCGGTTCTGTTTGTAACTGAAAAAGTTGTAATGCTTTTAATGGCACTAAGCTATTGGGTTTAACATGTCTTCCACTTTAAAGGCTGTCTCCACTACACCTAATAATCCTTTCAAAGACTTGAGTGCAGTCCAAGCTTGTGTCAATAACCATGAGTGGCAGTTGTAGCACATCTAACTCTTAGTAACAGCCAGTATCTATTCATGCTCTCAGTAAAAGCACTGCAATCTATGCTTTAGCAAGTGTACTGCTATAAAGAAAACTTGGATACATTTTATTTGCAAATGGCTCTTTTAAAGCTGTCCTACTGTGATGGTTGGAAAGGCTAGCTGTGAGGACTAAAGAAGGCTGAAAATACATGAATCATTTAAATTCCTCAGTTTAGGCAGTTTGCTTAATGGTGTGGGTGAGTGGTGTGTACCTGGCAAGGTGTAAATAAAAGATTAATCCAACTGAATTAACATGGCAGATCCCATGCAATGCAGGGGAACAAGAACTTCTCTCAGTATTCTTGACTATCTGAAGAGGTACCCCAGATGTTCACGGGTATTTTTATGTTATTGAAACAGTCAAATGTGGAATGCAGTTTATGGTAGTTTCCTATTACTTACTTTAAATTTTTAATACTCCATTCAAGCTTTTTTTTTTTTCCCTAATAAATCCTGCTGCCATCTCTTTCACAGCAGGGATAAATTGTTTTCTAAATAACACATAAAACAATCATTTAACATAAATATGTTATAACTGTAACAGAAAAACAATCCTCTTTTACCTCCCCCTCTCCGATGACAACGTCTTTTTGTCTCCCATTTTCAATTATCTTTAAACACATATCTCCTTGAACCTGGTAAAAAAGCTGAAGAAATAAGAAAATAGCATTAAGGCAGCTACTCCAAAACATTCTGTACTTTATATTCTCTATGCAAAGAATACATGTATAAACACATCCAATTTGCAGTTACAACTACTCGCTGATATTTTTCTAATGATAACAGGCTTCTAAAATCTGTCGATATAAAAAATGTTACAGAATATGTTTGATTTCTGTTATCTTACTAAGAATTAACAGTCTATCCAAGAGGTCTGCAACTGCATACAGAGCTATCCTCTGGACCTATCCTGGTTTCACCCTTGGAATTACTTTTTGCAGGGCACAACATTACAGTTCAAGCATCCATTAATTACACAATATAGAAAGCTTCATTTCAGATGTAGCAGGGGCTTTAATCAATCAAATTAAATGTCATTTTTCCAAATAAGCTCCAAATATGCACACACAGGCTTTTTTTTTGGTGTACTTTTTCAATTTTTTAATGGCATTTTCTCATTTGGGATGAGATTGCCCATTTGGAAACTGTTCTGCTTTACTTTTGTGGATACCCTCAAATCCAGCAGCAGCTGCTGCTGTTCCCACTGCGTACGTAAAAGGGTTTTACATTCAAAGTGTATATAAGGACAGAAGCACTGAACCCAAAATTCTGTCTTTGGTGACCCTTCTATGGCTGTTTTCAGACAAAAAACAGCTCTGCTTTGTGGGGGCTCTGAGGTGCTCAGGTCCTCATGTTTCATGACAGAACTGTGTTACAATCTAAAAGCAGATCTGTATCTTTGACTGAAATAATGGGCACATTTCTCCTCATTTTTATGCAGTGCAGAGCAATAATAGTTCCAAAAGTCACTCGCTTTCCATGTTCTCTTTACTACATCTAGAAACCAGAGTGCTAGTACAGCTGAAGTAGACTGAAACATGATTCAAAGTTAGAACTATAACTGAAAAAAACCCTTATTTATAGCAAGTCACTACAATTTCATCAAAATGAAAAATAAAATAGGTAAAGAAGAAACCACTGAAGCATGGAAACCCCCTGAACAGAACTCTTTCCAGCATTAGAAAATCCTAATCAATTTTTTAATCATTATTATTTCTGAAAGAGTTTTGAAATATTAATGCATGCCCCTAGAATTGAAGAAACACCTCTGTGAACATGAGAAAGAATAAATATGCTGCCAAGAGAACAAAACAATAGGGAGAACTGAAGATACACTGGAAAAAAGCTCATTCTGAGAGATTTTACATGAGTGAAAAATTCACCTTGTGCCAGGGACAGCACTACAGATAAATTGTAACTCTTGTTTAGAAGGCCACAGTGCCAGGCCACTAATCCTCATTGCAGTCCATTTCCCTGTGTTCCTTTCTCTGACTTTTGGTATTTCTGAAGGGCAGCACCCAACTCTACAGAACCTCTCCTCCCTCTGGGCAGGGCCAACTGCTCCCTGCACGACAGAGAGCGATCTGAGTGGGGAAATGACCTCTCTTCTTCAGCTCACAGAAGATTCATCTAAGACTCTATGACCTAGATGTGTTGTCACACCAGCCGTGGGTCATATGGCACTGATAATACTGAAACACAAAGTACCATTTTGGAAATCTTGAGCTTTGGAGTATCATTTCCCCTGCAGCTACTGGGGCAGCTATTACTGAACACATGCACAGGACATGTAGATGAGGGAAGGGACAACAGAGGCAGAGTTTATCCTGCTCCTGACAAGAATCACGCAGCTGAGCAACCCTTCTGGAAATGAAAAACTTGAGAGAGGATGTCAGCTATCCAGTTCAGAGGTGAAGCACCACAGTCATAAGGAAAGATTATAAACAGTAAGTTATGAATTAAAAGAATTGTTTTGCAGTGGGAGAGGAGGAATAAAGTGGGCTACGTATTGTCAATGAAAGCGTTTTCATGACTGAATTTAAATAGTACCTTTCACTGTAAATTATGGTCTATTCTTCAAAACTTTTTTTCCTTTAAATTGCCCCAGTGCTTCAGTCATCCATAAATCATCTCCTGTAACTATGATTAATACAAGTGGCAGCAATTATTGAATCTACTGCCTTGCCTATAATATAACCTGAACTTTTTATCAAGCAAACTGTCAGCTATTTAATATCTCAGTGAATTACAGTCCACGCCCATTTCAGAGGCCAGATTGGCAACACAGTACTGTCTTCTTGTTGGAAACTTATTTTTTCTAAATACTGACTGACTTTTGCCTTTTGGCAAATCTAGCATTTTTGTAAGTCTCTCTTGGAAAAGAAAAATCAAGGCCTGAGTTAGAAAATTTGGGTGTATATGTATATATATATATACAAATATATATGCCTATATAGATAGGATAGTAAGGCAATAGTTCATACCACTTGAAAATATAAGCTTTCCCAGCTGTACTGCTCTTACTGGAATAATTTAGTATCCATTCTCCCCAGCAGTACTAACAACTGAGGAAATATGCAGTATTTCTGCTCTATTAATATCTTACTAATGACAAGGCCTCTCATTAGGTGAAATGTATATCTCTTCTTGTAGAAAAGCCTAGATTTGTATATTGCTACTGCATAATGGCTCACACCTGGGTATGAATTTTGTCTTTCTGGGTGAAAAATGTCTCAAGGAAGAAACAAAGGTTATTCACCATCCTTTTAATCCTTTCTTACTAAATGTGCTTATTTATTTGTTATTGTATCTTCTTCCTTTCCTCTTCTCCTTTTCTAGACTTCAGCATTTTGTTTAGTTTTCTGCTTACTATGTGGTATCTTCTCATGATTATACTAAAACCACCTCCTTTATTAATGCTCACTTTACCTCTAGAAGTTATGATCCACCTAGAAGAGCTTCTTTGCCCCAAGCATAACATCATTTCATAACATTGCTCAATATGATCATTAAAACTGCAGATACAGCTATGAAACTCAAATAATAACACCTTAAGTCAGAGATGATTTTTTTATTGATTTAATTTTCCTTAAATTTTCTTTGGTGTAGGAGAAATACATCCTCCTTCCTTAGTCTGCTTCAGCCTTTTTTATCATGCTTCAAACCTGCAGGGGAAGGCAGCGTGGCCAGTGCTGAGTCACTCTCAAGTCTGTACAGGGATATTTCATTCAATTATGAATAATCATAGAATAAATTATGCTGGCATTTCTGGAGGCAAGAGGAGGAGATGCACAGAGGTAGGAATTCACTGTTGTCATCAGTGGAAGCATTGCTGAAGCTGCTTGTCTTTGACAGAAATTTCAACAGGGTAGTAGAACATGTGGATACTACCTTAAAAGAACACTAATATCCTCACTCTATTAGCATGGTGAGAATAGTTCCTTTATCCAGGTATGTGTATCCTAGCAGAGTAAACAAAGAAGCATCTAGTAGTGGAAGAATACAGGATTTGTAATTGGTCTGTATTGACTAACTAAAATACCCACAAGTCTGTTTTATTTTACGTACAGCGGTGTATGTAATTTAATTTGGATCCACCTTTGATATCAATCTCTGCCTAGACACAGGAACCCAGAGCTCCATGAGGGCTTTGATAGCTGACAGCTTATTTACAGACCTCTAAAGAGACTTGCAATTAGAAGGATACTTTGAGTTCTGACTGCATCTAAAAATGGAATTTGGGATTGCTCAGCCACTTCTGGGATTAGGCTCTGGCTCGGTATATCCTGGCTTTTATTTCTTGTCATATGGTTATGTACTAAATTAATTTGCAGAGCAAATCAAATTCTGATGTGGGAGTAGAGCCTGAGTGTTCTCCAGACTTCAGTGGTGACTGATCTATTTGAGTACAGAAAAACAATTTTCTCCCTTTCTCATCACAAGGGTTTTTCAGCCATTAGAAGTCTACAAGACAAATAGATGAGGAAGGTAGAAAAAACTATGTTGAGGGTTTTTGGTGTGGTTTGGTTTTTTATTTCCCTCTTTTCATTTACATGTCATCTGTGAAACCTGAATACTAGCCAAAACTCATCCCGACAATCCTATGCAGCAAAATTATTTCTGAAGACACAATCTCCTTCTGATGCAAAAGTATCATAGTTCTTATTACATTTTAATAGGAGCTTTGTTTCTTATCCAAATATTCCAAAAGTCTTTTCCAGATAAATGTGGGGGGTTTTAAATGTGAAGGAGGAAAAAAATGTTTCTTTTGCTTCACTGTAATTCAGGTTCTCAGATTTATTTGGGATATAAGCACCACAAAACAACCTATGGGAATGCTTACCTAGCTCCAGTTTCCCCTTGTTCTCAGATATTGACTACCCTTACAAAATGCAAAGGGCAAATTGATTTCATAGGGGAGAGTTTCTCAAGAGCATGCTGACTGGAGAGCAGCACACACTAGAAGGGGTCAGGCTTCATTTAAGCAGATAATCTGTCAGAAACTGGAGCCAAGTCTTAATTGTGGTGTCTGTGTGAAAGGGAGAGAAAGAGACTAATCAAAACTCAGGTCAGAAAACTCAGATGAGTTGTGGCACTTGTGACCTCAAACCTGCATCATGTTTCAAAGCATGAAGTTATATCTCAGTCAGACCATGTGAATGTGCTAGAAGAAGCTGAAGAGATTCACCAAGATGATCAAAGGAGGGGGGACTCCTTCTCTGAGAGTTCTCTTTAGGACTGCTATGGTCTGTGGGGCTGTGGGGTAATAATTAGATGGCTCTATCCATAGGAAACAACCTAGACACTTAGAGTAGAAACTTAGGGTAGAATACAGTACAATGAGAAGTGGGACTTCTAAATTCAAGTGGGCTTTGAGCCAATGCAAATGTGTTGCAGGTGGTAGATAAAGGCTGATTTGAATTTCTCTGCATGGAACTGTTTTATGTAGACTCAACATCAGAATGTAAATTGTTAAGAAATCAGTCAGCTAAATCAAAGTCAGTTGAGATTCACTGTGTGTAAGTGGTGGACTGAAGTGGGTAAAGAGATAGCAGCCTAACTACTTTTGTGAGCCTAGATTTAGCTATAAGCATATCTCACTTTCCCCCAAAGCAGCCCACACAATGTAGTAAATAAATTCTGAAATCCTTTTACTAGAGCTAGGCTTTGTTATGATTGTGGGGTTTCTCTGTCATTAACTTTCACCAAAATATATGGCCCCCTTGAGTTTTCATTTATTTCTTTGGAAGGTTTATTTTCCCTACCCTCAGGCTTTACAAGTAAGTAAAAATGCAGTAAATACACCATGAAGCCTGTAGGCTATGTTAACACTGAAACTCTTCTTGTCACCAATGCTATGGTGTGATGAAAAATCCAAGACAAAGATATCTTGAAGACTGTTCCCTGGTACCTGCTACACCATAGCTGAGAAGGGTTGAGCACAAAAGGACATAGCCTCAAGCTGTGCCAGAGGAGGCTTGGGTTGGACAGCAGAAAGAATTTCTTCATGAAAAAGGCTGTCAGGCATTGAAATGGCTGCCCAGAGAGGTGTTGGTGTTCAGAAACAACTGGGCATGATACTCAGTGCCCTAGTCCAGATGACAAGGTGGTGTTCAGTCAGAGGTTGTACTCAGTGATCTTGGAAGTGTTTTCCAACCTTAGCGATTCTGTGATCTCATCAGGGCTGCCACAGAAACTTTCACAGGGGCCTCATCAAGTTGACTACACAAGAATTGTAGTCACTAGTCCATGGAACCCAAAACTGTCTTGACAAATGAGGCACATCAGAATAACAATTCATATGAAACCCTTAGAACTCATTATGTGGGACAAACACTTTCTAGAAAGTTCTGTCAGTATTAGTTATATAGGTCCCTTCTCACAGCATGTTTTTGCCATGTTCCGACAGAAGATGCATTTCCCAAAGCAATTTCATTTTTCAGTTTTTTATTTCATTTCAAATTAGTCTGATTTAGAGGCAGAGAATGTCTGAGTAGATGTTTGCTGCCTCTACCTCTATTCTTTATGGGGAAGGGAGCAAAAGGGAACTTTACAAATAAGAATGAATATGACTTCCTGGTAAATTCCAGCCAAAGACTGTGAATGGTTTATCTGCTTGATTTTTCTCTTTAAATACCTGTCCAGTGGAAAACAATGTCTCAGGTATAAGACCCTTTGTGTGCAGAAAGGTGGCAAAGAAGTAGTGCACAGAAATTTAAGAAGGCAGTGAAGCACTACAGAGAAAACTAAGAAAGAATAAAAGATAAGAGTTATTTAGGAAATACCTGCTTGTTGAGAGGAGGAAAGAAATTGTGCTAGACTAGCTGTCATTTTAGCCTAAATAGCTAAAGGAGACAATTCTAAAAGGCTTTGAAGAGAGTTTAAATTTTTTCTTTCTCCTAATTAGCCAGTCAAAACTACTTCCTGATACACCTGCATGTTAATGGCACCAGCAGAGAGCAGCTCGGGAACAGGAGGATGCTCCTCAGCCCTTATCACTGTGTGCCAACCCTTTGCTGCTGTGAACTGCAGGCTTTCAAGTGCAAGTTGTGACACAGGACACTCCACAAACTGTGTGACAACAGGCACAAGACAGCAAGTGGACAGATATCAGTAATCCTAAATTAAACTTTCACTCCAAACCAACCCTCTTTGGGAATACTCACAGTAGAATAGCATCAGCTAAATTTGCCTGAAGGATTTGTGGGTTTTTGCATTTGTGATTTGGCCTGCTGACAGTATGTCTATATAGTCTGTCTTCAAATTATCACCCAGAGCTATAAATTACCCTTTTTCTGACAAAATAATGAGCTGAACATGGCTTTGAACGGTATTTTTTTAATCCCAAATCTAATTTAGGAATATGCCCTTTTGCCAGGATACTCTTTACTTCACAATTCTTCTCTAATGAGAAACATGGCTCTAAGTTAGATCACAGGAAGGTGCAAATGTGTCTGATAAAAAGCTATGGTAAACTGCAATGAATAACTAAAATGTACTTTCACAAAACTGAATGAAATTGGCCCATGTGTTAAACTGGCACATAACTGATGCTTCTGATGTGTGTATTGCCAATTTTCCTATGTGACAGGGTTGTTATGTTTCCATTTCTGGTTTTTGTAATTGTGGGAAGCTTACCATGTAAATGAGCATGTAGTGACACTTAAAAAACCTTGTTTCCACTTGAGTTAGCAATAACATCAGTATGCAACAGTAAATTAAAAATTATGCCTTTATAGATATGGCTAACTTTTTATATTACTGAGAAGTCGTATAAGGAGTTTATAAAAAGGTAGGCTAAGTTTTTTACAAATACAAATACAGGAATATCTTGCAACATGGAAAAAAAAAAAAAGTTAAATTAAATTAGCCTAACTTTCCTTTTAAGGAGTCCCAAGCAGCCTGATGGCCTGGTCCTGGGTGCTGCCAGAGCTCTCCCTGCACAGCCCATGAGAAGGGACACAGTGGAGTGTGTTGGTAACCTGGCATGTGATGGATGTGCCTGTGCCCACAGCCACAGGTGGGCTGGGAGATGGTGACAATCCAACACAGGTGGGAATCACCCAAGGATAATTCAGCATCTGCTCTTCCAGAGCTGTGTGTCTGTAAGGACTACACACACCTGCATGGCACAGTCAGAACTGGAAATCAATGAAGGATCTTGTGAAATGCTGGGGTGAGTTTGGGGAGAAATGATTCAACGGTAAGTAAATTAATTTTTCTTTCTCTTCAAAAGCATTTATTAAAACTTGACACACTTCCGCCTTAAACTATGTAGATGCTTAGGCTTGAGTTTCCAAAGGTACTTAAAATTAGGTTGCCAGATGTCATTGGAATGACATGAAGTTAAATTATTCTGCTGGGAAGCAAGGCAAATTGTCTCCATCCCGCCACCCTTACTTCCGGGCCTCTAGTAACCACTTTCCCTTAGGATTCTTTCAGAGCCAGTAGTGGAGAAGTCCCCAGGCCAAGCAAGCAATTCCAAGAAAAAAGCAGTAAATAAAGAAGGTGTAAATTGTTAGAATTTTGTTAAGTTTCTACTCCTTCCTCCATACTACATGGGTGCAATGGCTACTCACAACTCAAAGTTGGAATGGCTTTGAGTCACCAGTGGAATCGCTTTGAGCACAGGGGAAGGATTTGAAAAATATTTAAAGACTCTATTCTTTAACTTTCTGAACTCAAATGAAAGCTGAAAAGCTGGTGATTTTCATGAAGTTCACAAAAATAAGTAATTTCTAGTGAATTAAAATATTTTTGATTTTTGAATGTCAAAGTTACTTTTGAAATACAGCTCAATCTTCTGCAACAAAATATTGCTTTAAAAATATCATTACTTTCCTAAAGTTCCACTCCAAAATGTTGAAATGAGACATTCTGATGTGTCAGAACACTTTCTCTAGTTTTCTGTTGGAAATGAATTACAGCAGAACAGATCTGATCTCGTGCTTATTTCAAACAAAATGCAAATATGTTTTATGGTTCTTGTGAATTATTCTGTTTAAGCCTATGAATAGATCTAATAAATACAACATCTCTGAGCCGGCCATTGCTAATCTGTAGCTTCAAAAGTAGCTGCATTTAATCATTATAGATAAATTAAATCAGAATAATATAAACAACCTATAGGTTACCTCTTCTCCTTCTTCAATATGATAATCCTTCCTTTCATTTGGCCCTCCAACAAACATCACATTTAATTGATAGCGATGCCTAGAAAAGAAAGTGACATTCCTCTATTCATTATGTTATTTCATTTTTTTTTTTTTTTAATTCTTTTAGGACAGTGAGTTAATGAAACAATGTTGAGTGAAAAGCAACAGCCAGTACAAGGACTTATAAGACCTTGGATGCATCTCTCTGCTCTGGCACTGTCCTGTTGGGTGACCTGAGGCCAACTACCTCCCTCCTGGTGTTTCAGTGCCTCCAGCTATGAAAAGGGGACAACAATAGCTGCCAGCTGTGAAAAGAGCTTTGAACTGAAAAGATAAAGAATGTTCCCTAAGAGACAGGAACTAGAAAAAAAGGCTTTTCAACCTGAGCTGATTATGTAAAGGTGAAACTCTTAGAAGTTAATAAAGGCAAAAACATACCTCCCTCCCCCATTGGTAGAATTACCAGAGATACTGAAGGGAGGAATTGCCAGCTAATTTTGGTTCTGCTTATACTGGTTTTGCTAAGCTGAAACAGTATTAAATGGTTTCCTTGTGGTTGTGGCTATTTCAGAAAAGGGGATTCCAGGCCATTTCTTAACTCTACCCCTCTTAAGAGCTCCAATGAGCATTCCTCTCAGGTATCACAAGGAATGCCTATCACCCCAATTATCTATCAGTCCATTCACACTAATAAAAAGGTAAGGTAGCAGATTTTATTACGCTAAAAAAGCCCTCAAAATCAGGCCAGTTAGGTGTGAATCAAAATTTGTTCTTTTGCTGTTTGACAAGTGAACTGAGGTGTGTTAACTTCTGTTTTGCAATGAGGAAGTTCTGGGCAGTAACACGGAACCAGCAGGGCCATGATGCCCTGAAACATAGGGAACAACAACACATCCCTGTGTCAGCACCTTAATTGAGAGAGGCTGTTCTGAGTGGTTGCACATATATATTCAATCTGCTACCATTACCACTTTTTCTGTGAAGAGTATTTAAATGATAATGACCAACAAGTGGGGACTAGTAAAGCAGACATAACAAGTAACAGTGACAAATTAGTTGGTCAAACAAAACTAAAGAATTAGAGTTGACTGCTCTCTCCATAAGAAGCTGTATATTTTACAGCACTGGGCTTCATATCTGCATCATAAAATAAGGAACTGAAATCCAAATTGCTTGTACCATGCAGATTTAATATTCATTTTCAACAGCACACTGCAATGCTTCTGCATTAATGAACACTACTACTAAAGAAGGGCAGGATGACCCAAACAGCAACAATACAGATAATAATGAAGGAAATAAAATGGAATAAATAAGGTAATGAAATAACAGAAAGGTAATCTGTGGGTATCTTGTAGTCTACTGTTAAAATGGGTTATTTTTTTAAATAAACACTCGATTTCGTTATTATTTCACAAAGCAAAAGTGAAAATACTGCTTTAAAACAATTACTGCTTGACTTCTTAAATTGGCAAATCTAAAATTAATTCTGTTATCCCACAGATTTACCTGGGCTTTATATAATAAACAGACTATGGGTTAATCATTCAATCATTAACAAATACTGGTATCATCCAAAGATTCTAGCTATGAAATACGGGCAGGAACTCCACTAGGTAAGTTTGTCCATCTTGTTAAATAAAATTATCTGGTTAAAATAGTTGCTTTAAGGAGAAATATCATACGAAAAGCAGTTTCAGTTAAGACTGCCAAAATGTAGTCAAGAGTATGGTAAAGGTTTCAGAGATGAGAAAATTACTTGACTGTGCTATTGTTAGAATGAGGAGCTAACTAATGGACTATTAAGTTTTCTATATTTTTACATTTCTCTTCTTATCCACATAAATAAAATAGTACCAGCAGGTAATTCTTTAAAAACATTATAAGACCACAAAGAATCAGATGGTCCATGACCACACGTAGTTGTCCTAGTTGTAAGCATCATACTCTGAACTCAGAAGAAGAGCTTTAGAAGTACCTGTAAAAATCAGTCAAGGGGATTGATTTTGCACTAATTGTTCACTGTTGAAGTTTAAAAACATTTAAACTTGCAAGATAGTGTCATTAAAATATGTCAGCTGCAATTTAATTAGATGTATCATTTTCTTGACTTTGGTAAAACTCTGAAGAGGCAGTAATTCAGGAATTGGAGTTTTGTGTTGCAATCCCAAATAGGTGTTTAAAAATTGTGATCCTCTCAAATGTATAGAACACAGTGTTATAAAAGCCTGAAAGCTGTAATAACTTTAGATACCAAAAGCCCTACTGATTTGCTGTGAGACCTAATTTTAACTGTTAATTTCTCCCTTGAAGCAAAGTTTTTAAGTTACTTAAATTTTGAGGTGGTTGCCTTGCCATGAAGCAGTAGGACACAGCAAGAAGATTGCCTTACATGTTTCTACTTAGCACACAAAGATCAAGCCTTTGAAAAAAATGTTGAAAATCTGTTAGTTGCTTCTTGGAAGATCACCTAAAACCTTTTGGAAAATCCTGAAAACATTTAGACGCACCAGGTGCAGGTGGTGGTAAACTTAGAATCCATGCAGTAGACGGTTTTACTCTCCTTCTACATAAGCTAAAGCCATGTTAGAAAATGGATTTTGTTTAAAACTACGCATTTTTTTATCACAAAAAATGTTTATCATTTCACTGTAACTCCTTAAAATGTTTATGGGCAAAGATCTACGATACATGCCATATTCCAGATTTACTCAAGGTTTACACAGAACTACTAGGAAGCAACACAGAACAGTGCAGTAAAACCAAAAAATCTTCATTGTACTGATACGGTAAGAAACACAAATATTCTATATATGTAAAATACTAAAATTTTCCCATCATCATTGGTAAGCTTCAGAAATGAATACGCTTCATAAAATGCTTCCTAAATCCATTTTGGAAATTAAAGAAATGGGAACACTTGCAGTGATTCAAGTTTCAGAATTTTTCAGTTCTACATACAGCTGTATTTTCAACACAGACATGGCAGTAAGAATGTACTCTTTACCTTTTCTTTGTCTTGTATAAATTGCTTTGAAAAGTAACCCTTGCACCTGTGAATGGAAATTAATATCACTGATAGATTATTGCCCATTCAGCTTTTCATCAGAGATAGCACTTAAGGGTAGGGCAAGAGGCATATTTTTTGATGGTTTTAAATGATTAAAATTGTAAAGAAAGTTTTTTTAAAGTTAAGAAAATGTTTTTAATTTCTTTATAAAACCTGGCTCTATATCACTCCTTAGAGAAAATACATTCTAATGAAAGCTTTCTGCATACAGAGTTCTTGACAAAATATTTTCTCCTCAACTTAACTGACAAAAGAAATCCTCAATATTTTGACACACATTGGATAATTTACATTGGAATTTGTTCACAAGCTTTGACAGAGAATATGCATGGTGTACATAAAACTGCGTAATGCCCACACTTGTTTTCCTTTTATTAGCTGTCTCATTCAGAATACTGTAAACTGCTGTAAACTGTCCCTTCAGACTCCCTACCCTCCTGCCTTGACAGATCTGGAAATGCTCTGGAAATCTGATCCTCTGGTACCGCTGCTCTTCCTTTTTCCTTGTTTCTCAGTGATATATCCTTCTGATTTTGATTGCTCCTCTGTGATGTTGGAATGATTTTCAGCATCTTTAACTTCTTCAGGTTGTAATTTGGTTATGGATGTGATGTCATCTCCTCTGATTTCTAGGAGTTTGTTGTCACAGAGCCTGACAAATTCTCTTCACTCAGTCTCCCTTCCACAAGCACCTTTGAGTTGAGGCAAGTATCTTGTATTCAAGTTGATCTTTGCAGCTTCTGCTGAGTTATCCCAAATAAGATTTTACTCACTTTCTGTTCTTTGGAACAGCACTCTGGCTGCAGCCTAAGAGGAACTATAGCTCCTTATTAATCTTTACATATATGCATTGTTGCAGCTTTCTCTAATAGCTAGGAATATTTATATATCTAGTAACTTCGTAAAAAAATAAATTTTCATTTACTTACATAAGCTTATTGCAAACAGGTGGCAAAAAAGCAGTTTTGTTTTCTTCTATCCATTTTCTTACATTCACAAGAAGCTCCATCGTCCACCACCTATGAAACTTTTGCCTGAGAGATTTGAATTTGCAGAGTGCTTTTTCTGTGAGCAGACTGCCTGTGATTCCAACTCCAGTGCTCAGGGGATTGGCTGGTAGAAGAGGTGGCTTCAGTGTCAAAGGGGACAGGTCCATCAGCCAAAGGTTACTTCATAGAGAGTACTAATGCTCCAGCAGCTTGGCTAATAATTGACTAGGGTTTTTAAAATATATATTTTTATTGGAGACTGGGTTTTGCCCACAGGGGGTTTCTTAATTCTCTCTACTGCACCAACTGCATTGTGTATGTTACCTCTCTACAAAAATGGCCTTGTTACACAGACAGAAAAATGGCAAGGCTGGGGCATTCACTCCTTTCAATTCTAATATAGAAACTCCCCTTCAATATTCTAAGGCTGAATGTTTCTGCTATGTGTAATTGTTTGAAAATACTGGGATCTTCTTCTGCTAAGCAGCCAAAATACAGATGTCTTCTGCAATTGTAAGACCAAGAGCAGCTGTCCATAAATGCTCATCTTAACTGGATCCGCTCTGCCAGTGTTTTAGCAGGGCTTGCAGAGAGCTGTCCCTGATTCTGTGATGCCCTTTGGGAAAGTGCAGCATATTGCCATCAAAAATTGTCAGGCAAACAAGAAACTGAGAAGAACCAGACTTTCCAGATCTTTATTAGTCTTTACTCCCTCACAAGTTTCTGTTCATGATCTACATAGTTGCTGTAGGACTGCTCACTCTGTTCCCTGCTACCCCCTTTTTTTTTAATAAACAAGTCTTTAAACATTTTTTCAGACTCCAAACACGTGAAATGAGTGGGTAAACACAGAAATCCCAAGACATTACAGTATCTTAGCACTTTGCTCTTGACGTATCTCGGTCTTCCACTTCTATCTACACTATGCTTAGTGGGTGAATATGTATGGGTATAAGGTAATAAAATGATCTGGTTAAATGTGAGTGGTACATTCTCCATGGCTTGCACATAAGAGCAGTGCAGCTACAGGCCTGAAAATTCAGCATGATGAGCAGTACAAAATTGGGAGTTCTTTAATCATACCGCTGTAATTATCCACCAAAAGAAAGCAACAGAGTGTGACTTTAATACTGTGCTTTTATCAAGAATTTGTAAGAGTGACTCTGTTTTACCTTCCTCTCTATCACTTCTCTGCAGTTTAGTTTAAACTCATTATGTAATTTATAAAACAGGAAAAAATCCATTCATTTTAGGATAAGAAAAATCCACATGTGGATTACAGTTCCACTGTGGTAATACAATCACAATGGGACTAGCTGTAATTTCCTCTGAAATAAGCTCAAAGTAGTTATTATTTCATTCCAATACAAAACACTACCCACATCATTTATTTAGCACATGAAAATTCTACCAACAGAATGGCTGAGACACCACCACACAGCAAACTCATAAAGCCTGTATTTGAACTTACAAGGTACATTTTGGTACTTTTTGTTCTGCAGGCTGCTGGCAGTTCTTTTCTTAGCTGTGAAGGAAAGAGTTTCTATTTAAAATGCGCTTTCACTGAGTGGATTATGACCCAGATTGGCAGGACTGGAGAAGTGCAGACACTCTTGTTAATCATGGTTTTGTAAAGCTCTGCCTCATCATTGTAACTTGTACTGCAGAACAGGACTCCATTTGTTGGGCATGAAAGCCAAGAGAATCTCCAGAGTCACAGTAGGAAAAATCACAGACCCTGGAATGGATTGAGTCAATCCCTGTTCATCACGGTATTAAATACCAGTTTTAACTGCAGGCCTCTTGTCCACAACCACTGCTCTAATTCCTAGTCTCTACTTTCTCCCACCAGGCAGAATACAAGGTACTTTTATCTGCAGAGAGAACTTTCTCAGTTGCAGGCTCATAAATCCATTTTGTGGTTAGTATAAGATACGAAAACCTGACAGTTAAACCTACTCAGGGAGGAAACAAAGCTCACTTAAAAAATTCATCATTAATATAAGGCTGAGGCTATTATCACACCGTAGCATTTTCTGCAACCTTCTGAAAATCAGTAGGTTTTGAAAAGTGAAGTTAATTGCCACTTCATGCATATAATAATGGGGCTAAGAAATGCAGATAACTGCATGGTGTGAAAGTCTATGAAACTCTGTTTCCGTGAAGCGTATTGGAGAGGCAAAGAAAAGAACCAGTGCTGCAGTCTCTGCGACACCCAAGTAAATAAGCTCATCTCATATACCTCAGGAACTGATTGGGGCCTGGATTCTACCTGCTAGTCTGCTTCACAATGGCTCTTCACATCCATCAAAGCCTGCTCCAGCACCTGGGGTTTCTGTTCTCCCTTCCTGCCCTGATCCTTCCTCTCATGCAAAGGTAAGGACTTGATTTTGCTGCCAGAGAAATTTAAGAGTAGTGAAGCACAAAACTGCTATATGAAAAGAATTATTTTTTTTTTCATTGAGGGCACAGGAAAAAAGGTTAGTAGAAAAAGCTGCATTTTGGACAACGCTTACTCTATTTTTCTGCTTTCCTCAATCACCAGACCCATTAGAGACTTAAATTTACAAGCTTGTGTCCAGCAAGAAAGATACATTAACAAAAAAATACAAGCTAAATATTGACACTGGGTCGTATACTTTTTAAACTACACTCTCCACCCTACTTTTTTTTTTTTTTTTTTTTTTTTTTTTTTTTTTTTTTTTTTTTTTTTTTT
>JAOTQP010001546.1:23074501-23090543 GCA_026413545.1 Cichladusa arquata
TTTTTTGTTGTTGTTTTGGGGGTTTTTTTTTTTTTTTTTTTTTTTTTTTTTTTTTTTTTTTTTTTTTTTTTTTTTTTTTTACATTGCTGTGTCATTCAGAAGTGAAAATACGTCTGTCTCAGGGCTTAGGGGAATTTTGTAGGAAAATGATGCTGGATTTGGGAGTGCTTTTGAGGGTGTCTGTATTAAGTGCCTGGTTCCAGGTTTGGGGAGTTAATCTCTTTCATGCTCTGGGGCCACTCTGCCCCCTCTCTTTCCTGACCTTGCTTCTGCCCCACTTTCCTCATCACGGGAGGGACTCAGCCTCTAAAGCTAAAGGGTTGCCTTGTAGCTGGCAGTGGTTTAGGGAAGGTGAGAAACATCCCTTCAGATGCTTCTCTCCCCACCTGCATTTCCCCATACTCCCAACTGCCTCCTGAGAGGTTCAGCTCATCTCCCACTTCGGTCAAGTGCTCTAAAGGGTTTCCACTGCAACAGGAGGTCCACACCTGTTGCTTTGTCTCAATACAGCTGTGACTATGCTCCTGTAAATCCCTGGTGAGTGGCAGGAAGTGCTGCAATTCCTGGGATGGCTCAGGTGGCTGTAGGTAGTTGCAGCTTGGGCCAGCTCAGTGGCCGAAGCCCTTTATTGCCCTGACATCCCAGTAGTGCTTGTTCCTGCTTGAGACTTGCAAAGTCAATTAAGCTTGATGACTGTGTCCTGTTGAGATCAGTGCCTGTAAAAAATGCTTACATTCAGACCTGTTGAGGTTTGTAGGAGCTTGCATATATATCATGTGTATTTAATGCTCTAATAGCTTTGAAAGTTTGACTCCTAATATTGAACTGTTTGCAAGGCCTAAAGTAGCCTCCATAATTTAAAATACTAGTTTAAAATACTTCTGTGGCAGATAGATGTATCTGATTGTGTCTGTCATTCTTGCTGAGCTGTCCTGCACTTTCCATCTAACCTAGCCAAAAAAGGATTGTTTTTTATTATGATAAAGGAAGTGCCTGGTTATGATGCTATTTCTCAATTTCTTAACATGTAGTATCTTTGAAAATCCTTTATTTATTTTTTTTTTTCTGGAATTGGAGAATTTTGCTTCATTGTGGGTCCTAGGAGTGTTATTGTGTATCTTTCAAGGCAAATATCTTTAATAGAAAAATAGGGTAATTGTCTAGTTTCCTAATAACTGTAGCCCTTTGACAGAATTCTTGTAATACTTGGACAAATTTTTAGAGCTGTTCAGGGATGCCTGCCTGATGTTGGTGTTTGTCTGCCTGATTCTAAGCATTGGCTGTTGTAGAGGCTATCTAGCAAACAGACCTCTTATTGCAAATGTAATGTATTTGAGTGTTCTTGCAGGAATAGCCTCTGTCATCTGAATAATTCCAAAAGTAGAAGCCAACCTGTCAATGAATCAAGACTGAAGTGACTGTTTTTTAAATGTGGTATTAATGTATAGTACGAGTGGTTGCATTTTCACCGAGTTCTGTGAATTCGTTTCATGTTCCATAAGAGGATAAAGTTTGGCTCAAAGTAATGAGAAGCTTATGTCTGGCTGCAAGGAAACCAGGAAATTTATGGGGCCTTAAAGTATGACCCACTGCAATATTCAGTATGTGTGATTTTTGGCATGATTCAGCAGTAAATGCTAGTTGAAAACAGAAGCACAAATTATAGGGTAAATAATTCAGACCAAAAAGAGGCCTGCTTATGCATACATGGTAAAGGAAATGGAAATACAACCACAAAATACAATTGCTGGGAAGAACACCAGCAGTGTGGAATGGTCACTGTTCAAACTTGATCTTCCTGGATGACACCTGAAATGAGAGGGGCATAATGATCCCCTTTGTATGTATTTGTGTACACTGACCAGTAAATTGTGTGAGGCTGCTGCGTTTGGCAGTCGTCGTTTTGGAGAGGACTTTCTGTTCCGTGGCTGCTGGGTGGGAGCATATAATGGGCACAATGCTCCTTTGGTCCTTCATCAATAAATGTCTGTGACTTGACTTCTAAAAGCTTTTTTCTTGCTTTTTTTTTTTTTATTTTTTTTTTTTTTATTTGTCATTGGTAGAGGCATCATGCACTGGAAGAAGAGAACTTTCTGCTAAATTCTTTTTCTGAGCTTTCCCTTTGCATTTTATTTATTATCTAAATAGCTTTGGCTGCTGATATAAAGCAGTGCTTGGTTCCTAACCCTAAACATAGGGAGCCACCCAAGCAATATTTGTATGTGCCATTTGATAATATTTTTACCTTCTGGTAAAAAAAAAAAAACAAGAGTAGCCAAAGTAGTCTTAACAGGTGTGTTTGGCTGCCACTGTGGCAGAGTGATTTGGCTTCCATTTGCTTCTTTTGGAATGAGGATACCAGGTCCCTTCCACAAGTGAGATGCAAATGAAGGCAAATAGCAGAATGAACCATTAGCACAGTAAATTCCTTGCTTGGACATCTTTTAAATGTTCTTACAGCATAGATTGCCTTGGCTTGCATACCAGGCTTTTGAGAACTGGGATGGTGTATTACTGGTGTGTGACCCGTAGAGCCAGGAGCTAAAGAAAACAGCCAGCAGCACTCATGAGATGTGACCCATGGCGAGCTTCAAGATCGCTTCCTTGTGTAGTGTTATAATTGGAAAACTACAGTTCCTTGATGTTTCCCGTGACTTCTGGTTTGAAACATACACTGGACTGCATTTAATTTTTATATGGAATATTTCTGCTAATTAAGTTGTTTGTTTTCTCAGGAAGCTCATCTATGGGATAATGGGGTGGAAATTCCGGTAACTTACAGCATTAAATGACTGCTGGACAATATCAGAAATTGGGGTTTAAGGGTCAGTTCAGAAAGTAACTAAGAACAAAAGTTTCCAATAACAATTGTGGCTTGGATACAGTTGAAATAAGAACAACATAACCAAATTTAATTGTACTTCCATTGGCTAAGTAATAATCTCAGAGAAGATGTGAACAATAGGCATTGGAGACTAACAAGTCATATCCTGAAAGGAAATTATAGCTGATACACAGACAAAGTGGGGAAAAAACTGGTAGTGATTACTAACTATGAAAGTGCTGGTCTTAGCTGTCTCACTCAATAAATAATCCTACAGGGGTATTAGCAGCATTAGTAGTAGCAGCATTTGGCCATCTGGCTTGGCTTCTGTGGGAGGTTTAAAAAAATAAAACAAAATACCACTGTTAGTGGAACTGCATCCATTGAAATCATAGGAGAACTTGGCCCTGCCTTTTCGTGTTCCCATTCATTGTGTGCTGTTCATCCTGTGCTTGGATCTCATGTGATCATTTGGTTCTGCAGATATTTTCTTGATGTTCATGGACCACACCAATGCTCTGTGAAGTCCTAGCTGGTGGTCAGTTCAAGTTACCATGCATCAGTCTAACTATGCTGGTGGTTTGCAGGAAACCTTGACATGATTTCAGACCTGCAAACCTTTGTCCTGTAGTGTTGGTGGCTGCAGCTTTGAGGTGGTGTTTCCCATTTCAATGTGCATGAAAACAAAGACACTGTTTCTACCTCTTGTGTAATCAAATCTACTGACTTTACTGTTCCTTGGCTTGGAATTGTAAACATGAGCATTGATGTGGCAAAAATGCTTCTTGCTCATTCTTTACTGAGTGGGTATTTATGAGCTGCTCTGACTAAATGAGTCTTTGCTGTAGCTCAGTGTCCCTGTGACTGTTTCCCACGCGTGCTGTGTGTGTCTTGTTTTTCTGATAAGCTGTTCTTGTCTTGTTTCTGTGTTAAACAATGTAAACATTCACAAGTTATCAACTAAAACGTAAAATACCAGCTTACTACATCTCATCTTTCTGATTGACTTTTTTTTTCTTAAAATTTCACGTTCTTCATCCTGTAAGAAAATGAAGCTAAGAATTAATGTTTTTAAATATGAGCAAAAGCTTTTTTGCCTCTTCATAGTGCTACTGCTAGAACTAAAACAGTCTTGATGCTGTTCAAAGTATTCCTTGGTGTGTGACTTGTATCATAATCAAACTGACAGACGTCAATGGAGCACTTACAAGTTTATGCTTGGAATTAAGTCCAGTAAAATGCTTCTGGAATCTCCTGGCAATTTCCTTTTATCAATGTAAGTGATGCACTATGAATCCATTATAATTACTGTGGAGCTGCACCAAATTAGATGGTATTATTGAGGCTTGAATTTTTCAGTGAATGTTTTGAAGAAATGAGAGATGGTAACAAAGAGGGTGGCTGTGTCACATTCATTATTTGAGGGGTTTATTTGTCCTCCTGTACACAGAAGAGACCTATTTCTTCTCTACACTGTTCCCCATTAGATTGCTTACAGTCTGTTCAAAGTGATTATCAACTACTGTTGTCATTGAGTAGTGCTATGTTATAATTCTGTTCTTGCTTCAGTGCAAAGCATGGACAAATCAGGCTTGTACTGTTAAGCATCTGTATCTGGTAAAGCCATGGGTGACTGAACTCAGTGCAGTGGCTCACACACTTGATTTGTTTACATTGAGAGAAGTCGAGGTCCATGTCCACTCAGCTAAGCAGAGTTATTTCAGATTTATACTGGTGAAATGGAAACAAAAATATCTGGCATGCACTTTGAAGAGTTTACCCTGGTGCACCACTTTGTGTCGTTTATCTGAGAAGTGCTAACCAAACAGCAGAGCATAGGGCCTGAATGTCAGTCTGCTTCATGGGTAGTGGTTGTGCATGACAGCCTGGGCCATGGGGGAGCTCTGTACGCCTACCTAAATTTAGTTACCAAGGTTAATATAGGTCACAGTGAAAATGACATTGTGCTACTTTCACACCAATTCTTCAGAGGTATTTTTTTTTCTCTTTAGTGACTTTTGCTATATGAAAAGCTTTGGTGTGGCCCACAGCTGAAAAATCTTGTCTCTTGGTAAAGGAAATATTTGTGCAGTTACAGCAAGGCTTTATCCATCACTTGGAAAGGACAAATTTTTATTCCTTTTACTAGAAATGGAGAAGTAAAAAACAAGAAAAAATATGGACTTGGAGTTTCCTAAAAAGTTAGCCACCTTTAAGTGCAGTCCTGGAACACCAGCCCAGTCTTCTGGAGGAGAAAGGTGTCTGCCCTGATGTGCAACTTTGCTTTGTGCATAGCCAGGGGAAGCTGCAAGCTTGGATTCAGATTTGTCACTAGGCATGAAACATTGCTTTTGGGCCCAGCTGTTTACAGAGAACCTTCTCCAAGGCTGTGGTGCAGCTCTGTTGGCAACAAATGGAAACAGCAATTATTACCAAGAGTTGAGTGGCCATCCCATTCGAGGGAAATGCAGATTCTGTACTTGAATACAGTTGACCCTGTATCTGTAGGCAAAAATCCAAAAATATTGGTTGCTCATCCTCAATTTTCTCAGATTAAACATGTCTAAGTAACTGCTCTGAGTGCTCAAAAGCCTGCAACTCAATTAGACCATTAAGACAGGCGACTTTCAGCAGATGGCAGCATTGCACTCTGTAACTTAATTTTTCTGTCAGTAGTTTTGCAGCTCCTGACTACTTGGGCTGGTTGGAGACTGCTGGCTAAGTAGCAATCCAAACCCACTTCTAAAATGTTTTGAAATACAGGTCTTAGTAGATTATGATAATTGGGTATTGTTTCAGACTCATGAGTTTTGTATGGAAAGTACCTCTATGCTACATAAGAAAATGTACTAAAAAACAATGTGAGTACACCTAAATCTCTTCTGTTAACACTCTAAGTAACTGCTTTGAGACAGAGGAAGGCTGTTAGATAAAAATGTTCTTCTTTGTAAAAATACTAGCAAATCCTATAAAGCTGTTAAGAGTTCAAAGCAGAACCATGAGTTGGGAGCTTGTAAATGACTTCCTGCATATAGTCCTTAAAACTACAGCACACTCCCATTCTTTATTTAGAAAAAAAAATGCTGACTTTCCTAATGCTTTTTGTACTTTTGAACATCATGCAGCCTGATTCCAGAGTCCATACCTAGGCAGACATACAAGTGAACATACCCTTGTTAGAAGCTATCAACTGTGACAGTGTTCAAAGGTTCAGCTGAAATAGTTACTTTCTGTTTGTGATTACTCAGTTAATAATATTTCTTTGTATACAAAGCACATGTTTGATTGTAGTTCAGTCTGGTTGATGGGAGAGGTTCTTCCCATCTCTCCCATCCTCACTGTTGATTCATCAGAGTTCGAGGGGGACTATGGAGGAAATGAAAGCTGTTCCTGCTATGGAAAGAAAAGGGTTGTGTACAGAGGCCTCTTCAGAAAAAAAAACCCTTCTACTTCCAGATAGTTATCTCTCTGTGATGTACTATTCTATATATAATCCTAAAATGCATAAGAGATTTTTTGTGTGTGTGTGTATTCTCTTAGGGAGAAAATGAAGCTGTTCTTAAGGTTGGCACAAGATGCAGTTTGAGCGCTGCATTGCAACCAGCTAGCACTGATGTAAATAGCATCACTGGAACACAAAGCTATAGTAAATAGAAACTAGGTCAGCCATTGCAGCCCTTCAGAAAGAGACTAAGAAACATTCTTCTCTTGCCATCCAAACTTGCAGTTTAGGTGGAAACAAGTATATTGATATCAATGAAGTTAGCGGTCTCTTTGGGAAACTTTATTCACCTACTTCAGAGTTTGGCTCCAGAGTAAGTGAAGGAACGTTTCTTTTTTCCCCTACAGAACAAAAAAATACTATAGGTAAGCAAAAGTTCAGACTGATTCATTTGGGTTACACTCCAATCTGTTCTGCCTTTTGTCATACAAGTGAACCACAATGGAAATTTTGACCTATTCTGTTTCTTTTAGTCAAAGTAGAATACTACCAGAGTAGTTTGCCAAGATGAATGGTTTCTCTGCTAGATGCAGTCTGGATGTAACTAGCTTAGTATTCTGGAGGAAATTAAGTATATGCAAATCTCACTTTTGTGGGAGAATTTCAGGAGCATCAGCATCATGGGAACTGATGTTTTGAAGTTAGAGAGGTCCTCTTTCCAGTCACATCCTCAGAAGATGATCTGGTGGTCAGAGTCAGTCTAATGCACACTTGCTTTTCCCCTCAAACAGCATGGAGGCATTAGTGAAGACAGCTTGTGTGTTGTGGAGTAGAAATGTGTGGCAGTGGAATTTTTCACCTAGCTGGATTCCTGTTGCAACTTGGGCACAGTAGTAAGACTTGGGACTAGTTTTCTGTCTTCATTATAGCTTAAACAGAGGTTACATAAGCCTGTTTAAAACAAAAATCAAAACAAAAAAATGTTGGTTAATATTTCAGGAGGAAGTCCTTTGAAAATATTGGTAAAGGTAATATTTTATCCTTAAGGGCACATTGAGAGACTGGGACTCACTGCCATCTGTTCATATACTGTGAAAGAGTATCACTGGGTGTCTTTCATGATGGTCACATTTTAAAGCTGTGGTGTGAAGATTTGGGATACTTTAAGTCATGTATTGCTTTCTGATCCCTACAGTTGATGACGTAGGTTTGTTGTGTTCTTGTGCAAGGGAGCAATGTGTTGTTTGTAAAAAGCAGTCAGGATTGTATCTCTGGTGTAGTAACATCCTCCTCCCTCAGAAGAGGGAGGGAAGAGAAGCTCTCCATGGCCCTTCCAAAGGTCTAAGCCAAATAAATGTCAGGAGGTTTTTTCGTCTTGGAATTAAATCAGACCATCCATCTCCTTGTCTCTTTGGGTATTAAGTTTGTGAGATAAGTCACTCTTTCTAAGACAGCCTTCACAGCTCACTTCAGAGTGTTGCATAATTTTTCATATTTTTATTTTATTTTTTTAAAATGAGACATGAAGTTTCTTATAAAAACAAAACAAAAGGCAACAAAAACCAAAACGGAATGGGAAACCCATCTAGCCACAGAAGTGAGGTCTCACTTGGACAGATTTGGCCTTCCAGCTACATGTACTGTCTTCCTTTGAGCAACTCTGGGGAAGGCAGCTACTTTGGGTGACTTCTGCTCCTGCAATTTTATCTGTGAGAATATCTTTCACTGTGTGTTGCTCTGGTCTTTCAGACCTTTTATATCAGGAAGAGTTGCACTGCAAGAGTAGCTTTGAAGGTGCATTAATTTTTGGTGTCACTTCAGTAATGCTATAAAACATACCCTGAATTTGAGAGAAAAGCTTTACTATGAGAATAGTCATCTTCATCTGTTCTTACCTCTGCTTTTTCAGACTGAATGATCATATTTTCATATTTTAAGGAAGTACTGGATTTTCTGACTCTAGTGTTACAGAGTATATTATAAACAGCTTAAGTGATCTTGTTTATCTCTGAGATACTGAACAACACTTTGTAAATGGATAGCATGTGTGGCTGTGTTGAAGTTAACGTGGCTAATGTAATAATAAGGGACTGCTCCAGGTGATTTAGAGGTTGCTTACCATACTGTGGTGGAAATTCTCGGGGTGTAACTGAATGTGGAACATGAGTTCTGTGTGGAACACTCAGCATTCAGGGGTTATATACGGTTAGTGCATCAGGAGATGCCATCAGTTCCCTCCTTAATACTCCTAATGAATTAATTTGTGGTTTTGGTGGGCTTTTTAGTAGCAAATAATGTTGCAGTTTTTTAGGTAAAGAATTTGATCATTGTTTGCCAAATACTTTATTTCTTAGTTGATTAGATCACTCTTGTCTAATTTTCCTGAATACAAAGTAAGTGTTGCTCACTTACATGTTCAAGAAAACAAAATAAAAGATGTTTTTTCATGTGTTACAGCTCTGTGGCAGTTATTTGCATATTGTGTACATTTTAGAAGCAACCTATTCAAATAGCTATGTAAACCATTCAGAAAGACTCTTTTAGGCTCTGCTTGCTTTTATAGTGCAGATAATTTAGGAATTGTTTCTTTTCAAAGGTGATTAACATCTTTAAGAACGTGTTTTCTAAATAATTGCTTTTGTTTTCAAAGTGGGACAAAATCGACTGTCAGACAGGCTTTCAAAGCATCTCAGTTCTGCTGTACTTTGGAACTTGCCTAAAGAAATGATTTCCTGACCTGTACAGCCAACATTTCTTCAAAATGAGATTTTTAATAGCCTGCTAGGAAAACTCTCTGCAGTTTTTGGAAAAGGAGAGAGCTTTATATCTGCTAAAACGGAGAACTGGGCTGGTAATTTTAAATACGATGAACATGTTGAAATTGGACAAATAGCTTCACAAAACTCCAAATGTGTTTTATCTTTCCAGAAAAAGTAAATTATGGCATTGTGGGATTTTTTTGTTGTGTATTTGTGTGCTGGTTTTGGCTGGGGTAGAGTTAATTTTCCCCACAGTGGCTAGTATAGGGCTATCCCATGTTTTGGAAAAAATTACCAGTTTAATTAATTTAACAAAAAAAAATGTTTTGGGAAAACGAAACAGGTTTTTGCAAAAAGTGTTAAATGCCATGAGGAGGAAAGACAAGGTTTGTGGACAGAGGTTATGCCTCACTAGTTGGATTGGTAGAGCTGGTAAGAGCAGCCAAGCTTTGAGGTGAAGGACGCTGGGTGCCAGGATGTGTGTGGGAAGTGCTGGGCTGCTGAGCTAAAGGGGAAGGTCATTGTGAGAGAAGCAGTCTCCTGCCTCTGGAGCAGAAATGGCCCTTGAGACAGAGGGGTGCTACTGAGGAGGGAGCTCTTCTGGTGGGGGAAGGTGTTCCAAAACGTGGCAGGTTGTGCAGCTTCTGTTTGTGTCTGGAGGGAAAGGCTGGAAAGCTGGGGAGACATTGCTGCACCTTTTTTGAGTGGATAGTATAGTATCCACTCCAGATGAGACTTTCTCTTTCTAGGATTACTGCTTAGTGGAACAGCATGAAGTTGTGATGCAGTATATTATGTGAATCAGTGTTATTTATATATTACAGAATGAGGAAATCTAAAGGTTTTTAAAAACATCTATGTTCCACTCAGGTTTGATGGAATCAAAGAAATTATGTATCCTGTTTCATCAGCAGCAAGAAAACTGTAATAATCACTGATGGAAGGGTCTGGTTGGGACTCTGGCTCTGTGTACAGGAATGATTTCTGTTTCATCCTCCATGAGAGATGAAGTATAGGATTGTTTCATTTTTCAAATAGGTCAAATGATAACCACGTGGACAGGATCAACCTTCAAGTGTTACCTTTCAGCTAAAGCTATAGGTCAAGCTTTTTTCTGTGGTCCTTATCTGCGGACATTTTGTTTGTTGGCTGTTCTAGCTCTCTGCTGTAACCTCCCACAAATTTTTCACAGATTTAGCTTAAAGCATTCCTTCAAAATAAAGACATAACATTCCCTCCCTGCTGATTGCAGGGAGGGGACAAAAAGCAAAGTAAACGTTTTTTTCTTTAGAGTCAGGTATTTAGCATATTGAATTTCTCTTGGTAAGAACAGAGCAAGAATAAAATGCAGTATTTGCTTTAATGATTTTTTTCTTCTTAGAGTTCAAAAATCCTGCAGCCTGCAGTTGTATGTAAATATTGCAGTGGGAATAAGAATTACAGAAGTAACACTTACTATTCTAGAAACATAAGTTTTTAAAGTTGTTCTCGAACAACTTCTTGCATCTTCTGGAAGATCCTGGTTACCAACAGGAAAGCGTCTTTATGGCAAAGACAGCTTCTAAATGAGAAAATGGACAACTCTGTTATCTCAATTGTGTAATATCAAAGCAAGAAGTGTGTGTTTAAAGTGAATTGCTCTGGATTTGTTTAGGCTTTTGCTTTTAAGTGATGTTTCTAGACTATTTCTTTTAAAATTTTAATAAAGCCACATGTCTCATATCTAAATTCAGGCAATCTCAAACTCATTTCATTAGGACTCTGTAGAAATTTGACGTGATGCCTACACTGTTATCCTTGCAGGATATGGGAAATCAAAAGCTTATCTTAACAGTGAAATTGTAAATTGGGATAGTGAATTTGTAACATTAGATGATACTGTGTGGCTGATTTTTCTTTTTTATTTCTTCTTTCCCTCCATTGTGGAGTTGCATCAGAGTAAATAATGGTAAATGGAACCTTTTTGTTCCTGTGCTAATTTCTACCCTCATTGCAATTCAAACCTGTATTCCTTTTGCATTGAAATTTTAAGTAGTGGCCATCTGATTCTAGGATGGAACCAATTTTACCCTTCTCTTCAATTGGAAACAACAGAATGCCTCCATAAACCTAAAGGAATATTTTCCCTGACAAACAAAAGAACATTATGCCACTCCCATGCCTGTCTTGGTGTTTAACTCTGACATTTAATTCAGAAGGGGACCAAGGAGAAGTGCTACTGTGGAAAGATATGCAGATCCAAAGACCCAGCAAATCTTGTGGCTGCACACATCTACTGAGCCAAAGGTTTCTCAGAAATGAGAGGAAAGACTGTCTTCTGTTTATTAGACCTGGCAGATTCAGCTGACCTTCAGAGAAGCTGTGGATTTGTTCTGTTCTGTATTTCACTCCGCTCCCTGCAGTTAGAAATCAAAGTGGACACAACGATTGCTATGTAATTCCTGCATTTGCCACATGCCTCTGCTGCAGATAGGGGAACATATATGGGGCTTAGCCTACTTTTTCACTTTACCATTTTGGCTTCAGGAAGAAAATTAGATCTTCATATTTGGTATTATTGTTCTTCTTTTCCCCCCTCAACAGAATTAAAGCACTGTCCCAAGATTCAGTCATTCTCTTGTTTAGAGTTGGTGTTTTTCCCTTTCTCTAGTAGAGAAAATAAAACAGCAAACCCTATTTATACTGTCAGTACAGCTACTGGATGTGTTCAACCACATGCCCTGCTACCTGGTGCACACTGCTCTTAAGTCATGCACTTTCTGTGTGCTTGCTTTGGTTTTGGGTTTTGTTTTCTTTGTCATCCAGTTCAGGTATACTGATAGATAGAATTTGAGAATCCTTCTAAATTTTCAAACTATCATACTGTTTAAATCTAGTCTAAATCAGTGGAGGTGCAATGTATATTTAAATCCATATCAATTTTTTGTGTGTGCACGAGTTATTTTAACAAATAGCAGAATCCAACTGAAAAGTGGAACCTGCCATTACACAGGTTAGTTTTTCTCAGTAATCCATAATAAAGCTTTGGTAAATCTAATAGCTGCTCATCTAGTCTTTGGGCAGTGGTTTTAATTGCAAGACTTACTGCTTTGCAATATTTAGTTTTATGTTGTGATTTCATCAGTCCAAAAAGCTCTCAAATCGCTAATAAATCATAGTTTGAGTTAATGGTCCATCCAAAAGATTAGGAGCGAATTTCTCTGAGAACTGATAACCATTTATTTGACACTGTCTTGTACACACTAGAAGATAATCTTTCAAAGGTCAGTTATCCCGTGGCAGAGGAGTTTGTAAGGTATTAAAATAGGCTAACATAAGCCAGAGCTGGCAGTGGTTTAGACTTGTGGTAGGTAATATTTATGAGAGTTCACAAATGTCTAAGCAACCCTGCCAACTTATTACTTATCCTTTCAGTCTTACAAAAATTAAAGTTGTTCCTTCAATATGCTGGCATTTATGGTAAATACTGAAATGTTCATCTCTGTTTATTTTTACAGAAAGCAATTTCTCTGGCTTCTATGAGAGAGTGATCATGATGGGATTAGAGTTTCTTTTCTGAATTGTTTTCTTTCCCCAATTCTCCAGCTACAATTACAGGATGTCCTGGTTTTCAGTCTTCTGGTCCCCCCCTGCCCCCCCTCCCCTCATACAACTCCAAGCAAAACTTATTTTGCACTTCTGTTTCATGCTAATACCAATACTGTACTGTCTTTCTGGCTAGTATCTTTTCAGTAATGAACCTAGTGATGTCTAAACCCAAATTCATGGAAAATTCTGCTGGAAAGCCTGAGAAAGGTCATGTTTCTGGTTTCTGCATCCATTGGAGGCATTATGTGGAAAGCTCGGCAGAGCATCTAAGCAACTGAGATGGAATAGAGGCAGTAGGATGTTGGCCTTGCAAATAACAGTGTTTTCTTTATTTCTCTAAGCTATTAATTTGGATTTTATAAATGCTGCAATTTAATGGTTCGGTGGTGAAGGCCTTAGGGTTGGCAAGAACTTTCACATACTGGCTTTGTGCCTCAATCCCCAGTCTTCCTACAAAACTGGTTTCCTTGTATTTTCTGTTTCAACAGCAAAATGTAACACACTGATGCTGTGGTGGTGGGTCAGAGACCTGTCAGACAGATCCCCTTGAGAGAGACCCAGCAGCAGGGCTGAATGTATCTGGTGACATTCTCAGCACCATCTGGCTGCCAATGCTGCTCCCTTGGGTTGTGCTCCCCCTTGGTTCCTGGGGCTGTGCCCCTGTCAAAGGGCAGTGCCCCTGTCAAAGGGCAGTGACACACCTGGTGCAAGTCACATTCACACACATAAGGTGCTTGTAAGGGAAGGTGCTTCTCAAATACAAGAGCACTGAAATCTCAACATTTATAGAAGTTGGGAGTGTTCTGAGCAGTCAACAGTATCCACATCTGAAAATTTTTAGTGCCAGTTGGAATCTCTGGCGCTTCTGTAGTAGTTGCCAATACCTGTCTGCTCTAATGCTCTGGATATGGATAGGCAGGTGGCTTAAGAAAGGAAGCAAGAATGAATAAAAAATGTGAGACCATTGTGCAGAGAATGGTATTCAATAAACACAGAGGTGTTACTGCCTTACTGTATCAAAACACAGTATCAGACCAAAGTGTGTAGAATAATAACACATGTAATGATAATGGGCAGGAAAGGTCTTTCTGGGGTGTTTTTTGCCATGCCAGCTGTATGTTGGATTCAGTTTCCAGTACTGCTGCACTGTATCTTTCTAGAGCTGGAGGAAATGGAAGTGATGCTCTTTACAGACAGCTTGGTTTAACTGAAGCAGAAAAAGCTGGTTTAAATTTGAATTTTACTTATCTTCTTTCAGGGCATCACGTTTTTGTGGAAACATCCGTATTTGTGGAAAACTGGTGCTCTTTCTCTGCCAAAATCCCAATGACTATAATGCAGTTATCCAGAAGAAATTATGGACAATGCAGACTCTTTAACTCAGTCAGACTTACTACTAATCTTGATGGAAAACAGAAGGACAGATAATAAGCCTGTTCTTGGCCTGTAATACTATTTTTCTTGGCCATTTCAACATAAAGAACTCTTCATTGAAGTGACCAGCTTTGCTATTAGTCAGATAAATGTACAGTTTTATCTCTGTTTTATTTTAGAAAGTGTTGAAACTAAAGCTTTGCATAAATTTATGTTACAAGCACCATGTTAGTTTCATCTGTAATATTTCTCTATATTGGATGCAGACCATAAGAGGAAGCAAAGTAAGGACCAAATATTTTAGCAACTTAGACATAGGATTTTTGCAAGAAAGGAGTGGCTTAAGGTATCTGGGGGAAAAAACCAAAAAATGAAATGTCAAAACTGAATGGTCAGATTAACTCCAATGTATGTTCTGATGAAACCCAAGGGAAATTAAATAGTACAGGTATTTCTTAATGTCTTAGACAAAGGAAGGGAAATCAGAAAGTGTTACTGGCTTCTTCATTTACAGTCAATACACATGGACAAGTCTGCTTAGATTTTTTTTTTCTGTTATGCAGGAGAGTCATGAGTGGTACTTGAGCTGGAGAGGAAGCAGTTTTCCTACTTAATGAAATTTTGAATCCGTAAATACTTAAATGTCTTGGTGTACCTCTCTTACTCCTGTTTCAGTTACTGATTTTATCACTTAGATTTTTAAACTTAAAAGTTGTGTAAATGAGGATTTATTTGAAGATTGCAAAGCAATTTTCAGAGTTTTTTTTCCCAATTTGGTAAGTGAAATTTTTCTCATGCAGACTCTCTGCATGAAATATATTTTATCCTGGTTAGTAATAAATCAGCAGTTTGGAGAAGTAGAGAAAGAACCTTGTATTCATCTTAAACTATTAATCTAATTTGGGTAGCAGAGAACAGTATTTAGCAGATCTATGAATTACAGGTTTCATTAGGTTCCTTTTGCTTTTTTTCCTTCTTCCTCCTTGGCTGTGAAGTTATAATGACAAACACTGTTATTTCCCTTCTCGGCATATGCCACATGCTGCTGGAAAATATGCAACAAAATGTAACACTAACATTTTCCTGACACTTCTAAAATTAAACAAAACCTTCAGGGAAAGGAAGCTTCATATTAATTTATGTATTCCTCAGCTTTCAGGCTAGGGAATGAGAATGGACACCACCCATCACTACTTCTTCAGGCAAAGGTATTTCTATTTTACAGGTACAAAGTCAAATCTGATGAGCAGGAGGCTTGAACTGTGATTTTTAATATGTGGTGATCATGCATTTGTCTCCATGTATTGATTGTCTTCTCCAGAATCCTTTATGTTTATTATAATAAGCCTCTCAAATTAGTGTTTTCTAAAAAGTCTTTATGGTTTGACTACTCATAAACCCTCAGTTATCATGTTTCACTTTGAGTAATAATGCTGCTGCCTCACTCCTTTATACCAACTCCTACTTACATGCATTCATTTCAACTGAAATTTCATGTTTTTAATGTATCTTTTACATTAGCTGAAGACAGACGAGTGCGTGAGCAAATGTACTTGGCTATGTCAGAATGCTGTTAATGAATGTTTCTTCATGATTTCTTCAGTTGTGGAGATCACCCTTTCTTGTGCTTCAAACACTGATGTCATGGAGGTTGCAAGGTTTCCTGAGGAATTTATACTTCTCCCTAGAACAGAACAAATATATCTTCTCCTTCCACCCCTCCAATAGCATGTAGCAGCAAGAAACTAGGCTGTCTTAAGGATGGAGAGCAAAGCCTCTGGAATAACAGGCCAGTCACCATGGAAGAGCACAGGAACTTACAGTCTTTGAGCAGCTCAGTTTTCTGAAGTACATCCAGATTTTAATTCTGTGAAATCTCCTATTAATCTAAATGTTCTGCATAAGGAAAGAAACTCCATGTTGCATACATGAAGAGCTTGGCACAAAATTCCTCTGTGGATGTTACTATTATGTGCAGTAACATGACATCTACATTCCCATTCTGACTTCAACACTCCCCTTTCCTATATATATATATATATATATACATTTTTT
>JAOTQP010001546.1:23090643-23108807 GCA_026413545.1 Cichladusa arquata
TTTATACTTTTTTTTTTTTTTTTTTTTTTTTTTGTGTATGGCAGTCTTTAAATATACACTGCATGAAGGTAGGATCTAAAACACTTTTTCGTTCCTCCTGGTCAAACACATTTAGAAGTTTGTTCAAGTCTGCAGAGACAAACAAGGTGATTTGTGTCACAAGTACTATTCCTGTTTAATCTTTTTGTCCGGAATAAATTTGGTTTAAGCTGTATGTGTGTTTAGCTTACTCTCCTTTAGGCATTGATTTCTTTGAAGATACAATCACCAGGTTTTGGGTATTCTTTGTGTATAAGTCATACCTTGTTGATTAGACGTTTAAAGCTTCTGTGTTCACAGTGCATGAAGGGAGGGTTTTGCTTGCAAGGTGTGTAATCTAATGGTATATTTTGTGGTCTTAAGTTCAGTTTTTCAGTGAATATTCACAAATGAGTTAATGAAGAAGCCAGAAAATAGTAAAGAATCATAAATTATCTCAGAGGAATCACAAAGCACTGTGGTCATCAAACCACTTTTCAATCAACTGTCTTTTTGTATAAGTAATAATGGGCGTTTTGTCTCTGGTATACTTTGTTTGAAATTTAGAGATATATTCTCTCATTGGTGTATGTGAAATTTTTTCATTGAATTTCTATTAATGTTAACAGATGTCATGTGGGGACCAGTAATTCCATGGCACAGCTATGGAAGAATAGATCCCTTCAGTTCCCTTACTTGGATGTTGGATTTTAGCAATAGTCCACTGCACAGTGTGTCAGCTGGTTTCAGTGCTAGTGCCACAGGTTTTCAGCCAAAGAGGTACCTTTGAAGGTGATTTTCCTGAAGTTCAAAGCTCCAGAAATGTTAACAACTTTCCAAGCAAATTCTACAGTAATGGCAGCATTCAACTCTGTTTCCTGCATCATTTGCTACATATCCAAATGAAAGAGGAGGAGGGGTGGCATGGCAGGAGCCACAGTCATCCCACAGGGTGTCTATCCATAGCTTTCCCATACAGAGTGGGAATTTGTGCCTGTGGTCTGGCCTGAAGGGATATGGCAGACAGCCTCAGGGGGAGATTTTTCCTGCTAGAACTGCGTGTGCCTTATGGGCTGCCAGGGAAGCGAGGCTCTTGGGAATGGCTGCGGGCTCATGGAATGGCACAATGCTCCTGTGCCGTGTGAGTCAGGTATTCCAGGCAGACACGGTGAATGTCTGCCTGGCCTACTGAAATATGGTAGTGATTCATGACAGGCTAGATGCAGAGGCACTTGCATTTGGGAAAATTTGGGCTTGTGATGAAGCATATGTTTAATATATTTTGGCAATTGCGTAATATAAATGCCCTGCTTTCAACTGCTCCATGTCTCAGGAGGAGCAGTGACATCCCCGAATTTGCTCTGTGTCCAGACCAGCAGTATTGATAAGGCTGTAAGAGCCCACCAAGTGCTGTCACTGAATAAAACCACCAGTACTATATGTGCTTATGAAAAGTGACTTTCTGTTCTGTTTGTGAAAGCCAGGCCCCTCCTTCCTGTGCTGGATTAATGGAAACCCTTGAAGACAAGAATTAGGACATAAATTCTAGAGAAGATCAGGGAGACAGTAGTCAATGACTAAACATGTGCCTGAGGGCTGTAAGAGATAGCATGTTGAATATCTGCCCATCAGCTTTGCAAGAGCAAGCATAATTAAAAGGAAAGCGTTTGGTACATTGCCCAAGCTTGACACAAAATTTTGGAAGAGGCTGCTAGTGAATAGGGTGGATAGAGCAGTTAAGTCTATATGCAGTAATCATTTTTAACATATAATTCAGTAATTTACATGCATAGAATTTCAGTGTACTAAATTAAAGGAGGAGAAAGAGGGTTAGTAGAACCAAATGAAGGGTAAGAGCTGTGCAACAGCTTCTGCAGAGCATGTGAATAGCTTAAAAGATGAAACACCAATCACAATGAAACAGCTTCAGAATGTAACCAATGTATTTTAAAGTCCTGGCACAAATACAAGCTTCATACCTGTAAATCAGCTGAAATTCTACTTTTTAAGTGTTTTACACCATGTCTGCTGCTCTAATTATTAACTTCACTGTGAAATAAGTTTGTTTTTAATGCTTTATCAGGGTCTAGACTGGGTCCTACAAATACTCTGGAGATCTTGATAGAATAAACCTTCCAAGTTACTCAGGTATTGTAATATTCGTTTGTGTCTACAAATGAAAACTGAGTTTGGGTTGTGCAAGATTTGCTGCAGGCTTGCTTGTTGGCACTCACTTGGTCCATTAACATGTTTGCTGCAGGATTTCCAGTATAAGACCGTGGTTGCACAAATTATTTACGACTCTGTGTCTATTGAAGGTGGTGTGAGTATGAAAACCAGCAGTTGGCAGTTTTACTGGTCTTGCTCATAAGGCCTCATGTCATCTAGAGCGGGATTTAATGGAGCTTCTACTGTAACAATGTCGAATAAGATCAGAGACACACTCAAAATCATTATTTTCGCTTGAAAAGGTATTTTCCGCAAGCTTGATCATACTTGCATGCAAAGTAATGATGAGGTTTCTGTTTTGTGTGTATGAATAATACTGGGATTTCAGGAACTGCTTTGAGTTTTAAAATCAGTTAAAATTTAAATAAAATATAGACCATGAAGGGAGGAATGACCTCTTATTAATGTAAATTTACTAACTTCAGGTTGACCTCTTTAAATTCAGCTATTCATGCTGAAGTAATTAGAATTTTGTTGGATAAATTTTTTTGTTTCATATAAATCTGTTAATAAGTCCCCTTGCTTGCTCTGCCTGCTGAAAGCAAAACACAATTCAGACTGTAAGGCACACAATGAGCATCTCAAGATCTCTTAAATGAGTTCAATCCAAGTGTCCTTTTAAGTCTCATTTTTTGCCAGTGTGCAGGTGAGGCTAGGCCTTGACCAAAAAGTTATTCTACAAGAGGAGAATTTCAATGAAACTATTCAATTTCAATGTGTTCGATTGCTGAAAGTAGTGCTGTATTTAGAGAATGATGGTGAGAGAAATCCTGAAGACATATTCTGCTACTGCAAGAAAAAAACAACTTGATGTGATAAATCCTCGATGCATTCTTCAGCAGCTTGCTTTGGGAAGTAGCACAAATCTGACAAGTCAGGAAACCTGAAGGTATCCAGTGCTCGTAGGATGGCTTCTCACCTCTCCTTTCCTAATTCTAAGCTGTTTTAATTCTGTAGATAGAAGTGTTCAAATGAGAACACAAGGGATATTATTGTGTCTTATGAGGAACAGCTGAGGGAGCTGGGTTTGATTAATTTAGAGAAGAGGAGGCTCAAGGGTGAATTCATAGTCCTACCTGAAAGGAGGGTGTAGTGAGGTGGATTCTCTTCTGCCATGCCTTTTTTCTCATTCCCTCGTCCCTCCTGTCCTCCTCCTCCTTTCTTTCTTGTTCCCTCGTCCCTTCACTCCGACATATCCTTTCCTTCACATTCCCTCATCCCTTCTCTTCTCCTCTTCCTTTCCTTTGCGTTCCCTTCCCCTTTCTCTCCTCCTTTTCTTTTCTTTCTTGTTCCCTCGTCACTTCTCTCCTCCTCTTCCTTTCTCATTCCCTTGCCCCTTCTCTCCTCCTCTTCCTTTCTTTCTCGTTCCCTCATCCCTTCTCTCCTCCTCCTCTGTTCCTTCTCGTTCCCTTTTCCATACACTCCTCTGCTTCCTTTCTTTCTTGTTCCTTCCTCCCTTCGCTCCTCTTCTTCCTTTTTCTCGTTCCCTCGGCCCTTCTCTCCTCCTCTTCCTTTCTTTCTTGTTCCCTCATCCCGTCTCACCTCCTCCTCCGTTCTTTCTCGTTCCCTTTTCCCTACACTCCTCCTCTTCCTTTCTCGTTCCCTCGGCCCTTCTCTCCACCTCATCCTTTCTTTCTCGTTCCCTCGGCCCTTCTCTCCTCCTCTTACTTTTTCTTGTTCCCTCGTCGCTTCTTCCCTCTTCTTCCTCTCATTCTCCTTCTCTCGTCACTACTCTTCCTCTTCGTCTCTTTCTCGTTCCCTAATTCCTTTTCCCTTCCTGCTTCTTTCTCGTTCCTTCATCCCTTCACTCCTCCTCTTATTTTCTTTTTCATTCCCTCCTCCCTTCACTCCTCCTCATCCTTTCTTTCTCGTTCCCTTGTCCCTTCTCTCCTCCTCTTACTTTCTTTTTCATTGCCTCGTCCCTTAACTCCTCCTCGTCCTTTTTTCTCGTTCCCTCATCCCTCCTTCACTCCTCCTCGTCCTTTCTTTCTCGTTCCCTCCTCCCTTCTCTCCTCCTCTTCCTTTCTTTCTCGTTCCCTCGTCCCTTCATTCCTTCTCGTCCTTTCTTATTCCCTCGTCCCTTCACTCCTCCTTTTCCTTTCTTTCTCGTTCCCTCATCCCTTTCCTCCTGCTCTTCCTTTCTTTTACGTTCTTTCATCCCTTCACTCCTCTACTTTCTTTCTTTCTTGTTCCCTCATCCCTTCTCTCGTCCTCGTCCTTTCTTTCTCCTTCCCTCCTCCCTTCTCTCCGCCTCTTCCTTCTTTCTTGTTCCCTCGTCCCTTCTCTCCTCCTCTTCCTTTCTTTCTCGTTCCATTTCCCCTTCACTCCTCCTCTTCCTTTCTTTCTCGTTTCCTGCTTCCATACCTCCTCCTCTTCCTCTCTTCCTGGTTTCCTCGTCCCTTCTCTCCGTTCTTCCTTTATTCCTCCTTCATTCATCCCTTCTTTCCTCCTCTTCCTCTTGCTCCCTTGTCTATTCACTCCTCCTCTTCCTTTTATTCTAGTTCCATTTTCCCTTCACTCCACCTCATCCTTTCTTTCTCATTTCACGTCCCTTCACTCCTCTTCATTTCCTTCTCGTTTCCTTGTCCCTTCACTCCTCCTCTCCTTTTCTTTCTCGTTCCCTCGTCACTTCACTCCTCCTCTTCCTTTCTTTCCCGTTCCCTCGTTCCTTCTTTCCTCCTCTGCATTTCTTTCTCGTTCCCTCGTCCCTTCTCTCATCTCCTTACTTTTTCTCGTTCCCTCGTCCCTTCTCTCATCTCCTTACTTTTTCTCGTTCCCTCGTCCTTTCGCTCCGCCTCTTCCTTTCTTTCTTGTTCCCTCGTCCCTTCACTCCTTCTCGTCATTTCTTTCTTGTTCCTTCGTAACTTCAGTCCTCCTCGTCCTTTCTTTCTCCTTCCCTCGTCCTTTTTTCTCCTTCTCTTCGTCTCTTTCTCAATCCCTTCTCCCTTCACTCCTCCTCTTCCTTTCTTGCTGGTTCCCTTTTCCCTCTCTCCACTTCATTTCTTTGACGTTCCCGCGTCCCTTCTCTCCTCCTTTTCCTTTCATTCTCGTTACCTCATCCCTTGTTCCCTCCTCTTCCTCTCATTCTTGTTCCCTCGTCCCTACACTCCTCCTCTTCCTCTATTTCTCGTTCCCCCTTTCCTTCTCCCTTCCTCATCCTTTCTTTCTCGTTCCCTCATCTCTTCTCTCCTCCTCTACCTCCCTTTCTTGTTCCCTCTTCCGTTGACTCCTTAGCTTCCTTTCTTTCTCATTCCCTCCTCTCTTCACTAATACCTGTCCTTTCTTTCTCGTTCCCTTTTCCCTTCTCTCCTCCTCTTCCTTTCTTTCTCGTTCCCTCGTCCTTTTACTCCTCCTCTTTCTTTCTTTCTCGTTCCCTCGTACCTTCTCTCTTCCTCTTCCTTTCTCGTTCCCTCGTCTCTTCTTTCCTCCTCTTCGGTTTCTTTACGTTTCCTCGTCCAGCCTTTCCTTCTGTTCCTTTCTTCCTCGTTCCCTTGTCCCTTCTCTCCTCCTCTTCCTTTCTTTTGCGTTCTTTCTTCCCTTCTCTCCTCTCCTCTTCTTCCTTTCTTTCTCGTTCCCTCATCCCTTTTCTCCTCCTCTTCCTTTCTTTCTTGTTCCCTCGTCCCTTCGCTCCTCCTCGTACTTTCTTTCTCGTTCCCTCATCCCTTTACTCCTCCTCTTCCTTTTTTCTCGTTCCCTCATTCCTTCACTCCTCATCTTCCTTTCTTTCTCTTTCCCTCATCCCTTCTCTTCTCTTAATTTCTTTCACGTTCCGTTGTCCCTACTCTCTTCGTGTTCTGTTCTTTCTTGTTCCCTCATCCCTTCGTTCTACCTCTTCCTTTCTTTCTCGTTCCCTCGTTCCTTCTCCCTTCCTCTTCCTTTCTTTTACATTCTCTCGTCCCTTCTCTACTCCTCTCCCTTTCTTACTCAGTTGCTGTGCTCTCAGTGAGAATTGAACAGTCACACTGAAGGCACTGAAGCATACACAAGTTTTGAGACAAGTGCAGGCTCAGCTCTGTTCCAGGATTCCTGCTCCTGAAAACAGGTTCTGTGAAGGCCGCAGTGGCACCCAAGGATACCTCTTACTCTCAGAAACAGTGAAGTGGTGAGCTAAGCACATGATGGGTACGCTTTCCCTGGTGTTTTCCTTTTGCGTGGCTGGTAGCTGTGCTCAGCACTGGAGTGAGATTCACTGTGGTGTCACTGTGTGATGTGATGACACACAAGATGATGTCACTCCTGAGTGAACAGGAGCAGAAATATGGTTTGCTTCCATATGGGAAAACGCTAATGTGCTGCTGGGGTTTTTTGGACATGACAGCTGCCAAGATAGCATTCTGGCAAAGCAGGCAGCAAAGGCTTTTTGGATAGCTTTCCTTCAGACAGCTTCAAACTGCAAATGTAGTCAGGACATTAGGCTCAAGGAATCAAAATAAACCAGAGCAAAAATCCAAGAGAGTAGAGTGCAATAAAGCCTGCAGAACCAGCTGCTCCAAGCTGCTGATCTGCTGCCGGGTGGTACTAGACCAAGAGGCTTTTTCTCCCCAAAACAAATGTGCTGAATTTGCACGTGGGTTGTGCATGAAGGTTTCTTTCTCACTTGAGTTTCTCACTGAGTTTCTCTTTTTCAAGTAAAGCTATGGGTTTTTCTCAGAATAATAATCTATCTGTCTGATTTTTGATTAATTTCATAATCAATGACAAAACAGATAGGGGAACCTGAGGGAAGGGCCTAAACTGTAACAGATGGGTGAGGATTTTTATCCTTACCTGATGTTCCAACAAACCACTTAAGTGAGCAATGATTTTAGATGGAGTGATGACTGGGCTACTAAGGGCCTAGCCAAGACTGTACTGCAGATTACCTTGTGATGTGTAAGTAGCTCATAAGACTTCAAGGTGTGGTGGCTAGCTAATAGAAAATTGGGCAAATGTCTGAAAAGATTCTTCTCCCAAAACAACAGATAACTTGAAAGTTACCAAATGGTTGCATGTAAGTGCCTGCTGTTGTAACAAAAAAAAAAAAAAATTGTTCAGCAGCAGCTGCTGGTTTCTGTAAATTCCAAAATTTGCAGAGCTGGATCTTTAGGCCTGAATCTCCTAGTGGTTTGTTTTTCTTTGTGCGTGTGAGAGATAAGGTTTCATTATTCATTTTCCTGAAGTGTTTATCCAGTATTATAACTTTTTCAAGTATTTTAGAAATCTTGTAAACTGATGGTTTGTTTCATTGATTAAGTACGAGTTGTGTGTAGGAAAGACTTTGTCATGACAATTGAAACTATACACATAATTGCATAGTTTCCACTCTATAAAAAGCGATCTGCAAAGCTGGAAGATATCATTAGACTTGTGTTTATAACTCAGGATGGCCTCATTTCACCAGCTTTTCTTGCAAATTAGTTCCCAGATGTCAGATAGATTGTCTGGTTGCCAACTATTGCATAAACTCGTGAAGTGTGAGATATGACTTACCGCTCTTGCACTGACCTCAATTGTCAACAGGAAAATAAACGATCATAAAATAGTTTGGAGGATGAAGCAAGATTCAGAAAAGCAAACTTAATATCTAATTTTAAGTGACCTTGTTGCACAACTATCACAAATGTATCCGAAATACAAAATTTTGACATTTCTAAACTATATTAGCAAAAAAGCCTTGTATTTTTGGATTACCATAAAACAGAAAGCCTTTATAGTGCTTGGCAGCTGTGCTTAAATCTCTAGCTTTTTGTCTTCTAACAGCATTTCTATGTATGGCAGAAATGAATACCAATACTTTTAAATTTGGCCTTGGGTGGAGAACTGTTGCCTAAGCCTGTATCCCAGCTTGTTGCTGTTGAAGCATCTGATTTTAGAAAGTTAGTTTGTGCCCTGTGTGCTTTGCTAGAAAGTGTTACAGAGTACACCTATCTCAATGTAACAAGTAGCACCTCTGCCCCATATTGTACACCGTGTCAAAGCTCCAGAAATTACCTCCTGGAAAAGTCAGCTCCTCATTGCTGGACTTGCTTGGGGCCTTGGCTGGATTCAGGAACATCAAACTGTTCTTCGTGCTGCTAGTTTTCTGTTGGTCCCAGAGATGGGGATGTTGAAGGGTAGGTCCTTTCACACAGTTCCCAGAGTAGCCCAGGAATCTCTTGGACCAAACTGTATCTGAGGAAGGCCTTCACACCCTTAGGAAGCAAGGAACTGGTATATCCAATATTGAGAGAGGTCAGCTGTGCTACAGCAGGTAAAATAGATTTTTGCTTGAAGTGTCAAAATTTCCATGCATCATTTTTTTCATCCTATTTTCCTCTATGTGATGACCCACCCTTAAGGGGAAGGATGTGTCCAAGATTTATAAATGCTTGTGGTTGAAAGGAATGACAAAAGTCAGAGGGTCTTCAAACAATCAGATTTATTAGCAAATGCCATGCTTGGAATAGAAATTGGTATATTAGTGCCCAATCTACTATATGAGCACTGGTTTTAGGTAAAGGGGTAGGGTGAAAGGGAAGAGAGAAACTGGGGAAAGAGAGAGAGGAGAAAAAACGGGAAAAGAGATCAGCAGTCCTGGTTCCAGTGTAAATCCAGGTGATGGGATTGTCAGTCCTGGTTTCAGCACCAATTTAGCTGATAACCATTGTTTCAGAGTCAGTCCAGCTGTGGCAAAATCCTTTTTCCCACTCAGAATATCTCTGTTCTGTCTCTGGGCTCTACACTCTATGCATTTTATAAACTAGTGCTTAGCATATTGAGGACTATGAACAAGGCTATGTTCTTGCATGAAGACACATTTTAATTTTTTCTGGTGACTTTGAATAATGTAGGAGAGGCACTGTTTTTTCCATTTATTCCCTGTCCTGCAGAATTTGCCAGGGTTGCTATTGTAACCATAGAACTCAAACAGTGCTATCTAGTTCCTAGGACAACTGGATTATCTTTATAAATAAGATTTTATTTATCTTCTATTTTTTTAATGTTTGGAAAAGCTATTCTTGTCTTTGCAAGTCCTCTGCCAGAGCTGAACTTTAAAATTTTCTATGTGAGATTCTTGTACTATCTCATGTTTCTAGTAACATAAATGCATTCTATAATGAACTTGCAGGTAGTATCCTTTAAGCTGGCTGAGTAATAACTCCCTTGCATATTCCATGTGTTTGTAAATGCAACAACTATTCATAGCTAGCTGGAGCTGTCCTACATTTTGACACCTGTAGTCCTCATAGGTATCTATAGTTGTTTGTGAACATATGGATGAAGTTATAGCTGATTAATCAGTTAGTCAGATAGGCAAGATGTTTAGAAAGACACTTTAAAAAAGCCCCAAATAATTCTGCACAGACTTGAAAATTCAGTCAGATGGACTCAGTCTTGTGCCCTTGGCTTTGACTTTGCAGATGTCAAGCTCATTCTCCTAAATAAGAGTGCCTTGTGTTACATTGCAAAAGTGTAAGGGAGTCATCTGTAGCTTGCTACAGCATTGCCTTTTTCCACATTTGCAGAGTAAAATGATTAATTTTGGGCAGATGGCAGACAGTTGATGGTAAATCATGCAGGGTTATCAACTCACCAGTCATTGAATCTCAGCTTTAAAAAGTGGCACTGGGTTAATGATCTAATTGTGGGTAGGGAGAATTGCATTCACAAAGTAGATTTTCACTGAAGTTTCTAAAATGACTTCACTGTATGCTTTCTTGGGCTATTGTTATTTCTCCATTTAACTTAATTTGTTTTTGCTGTGCAGACTCATTAATTAAATGGCTTCATAATCAAATTGCAAGGTTGGCCATAATTATGCAGTCAAAAGTGGCTAATGGATCAATTCAGCTGTAAATTCTAGCTGAAAGACCTGGGAGAGGGTAATTCTGGAGGGTTTTTTAAAAGAAAATTGGCTTAAATTGATTTTTTTCAGTTCAGAACTAAAAAGATGTTCTAATGAGGACTTACATCACTGTGTTACTTTTTAAAAAACCCTGTTACTACACTTGTAATGTTAAAACAGTAAGCTACTGTGATTCAATTTTAACAAAAAATCCATATCTCAGTACACTCATTCTTCGTGTCTTTTAAACTCAGGTTCACAAATAAATCTCTAAACACCAGTTTACACTGAACTTTTGTGATGTTTATGATGATGTTTTGTGTTTTGTTTATGTTTTGGTATCTTTTTGTGTCGTTCAGACTTCAGCTGATTTGGGCAAATGAGTGGATGTTCTTTGTTTTCCGTGAACCTGGTGACATACCTATCTGAAGTGCTTGCATTTTGCAAAAATGCCATAGTGGCTTTCTTGCAAATTCCTGCAGAAAATACCAGTTGTGTAGATTCCCTCTACACAATTGTTAAAGAATCATAATTTTTCCAAGGAGAATAATTTTAGTATATTTCTTTACAAAAATGACTAGTTTTAATGAAGTCACAATTATTCACTGGGCTGATACTTAGAAAAAACACAGTTAAACTTTCTATGTGGCATGCTACAGTTCATGAAATACCTTATTTTTTATATGTATGGATTCATGTATAAACAGCTTTGAAATTTTGGAAATATCACTCCAAAGCATGTTAAAATAAAAGTTTTTCTTAAACACAGAAATGCTTTCACAGAAATGTTGGGAAGAGCTTTTGTCCTCACAAAGGGCAGTCACTTTCATAAACTGTGAGAGAGAGAACCTGCAAAGTTAAACTTCAGTTTTTGATAGCTACAACTAAACTAGGGGATTTCCTTCAATTTATAGGGTTTATTGGATTTTCCTTCTGTTCTTTAATTATTTTCATGTCTGGAACATCTGAGATTGCTCTTTTGCAAAACCTTGCTCACACTGATTTTTAGCTACAATTGAAGTATTTTCCTAAACATTAAGGTGTTTTGTGCATGCATGCAGGGACCTTTTGACAGGGTAGGTAACTGCTGGAGGATGGTCAAGATGGAGTTTCCATCATGTGCATTTGAATTCCAAAGCAGGCCCAGAGCTGGCCTCTTTCCTTTCTCTCTTTGCTAATAAAACAGCCCCTGAAAAGTGGAGACTTGTGTTGCTTTGTGTTATCACTACTCTCCTCCTCTGCTTCCTCCTCAAGAGCAGCCATTTGAAGTGTGCTGATGCTCTTTGATCACTCTGCTTTTACTCTCCCTGGTCCAGGAGCAGTGGAAAATGCCTGCTGCCGTCTCTGGAGCAGAACTTTGGCAGCTGCCTCATAAACGCATTGGTTTATAGTGGCATGAGATTAACAGCAATAAGGGAAGCAGATCTTGAAGAAATTGAGCTACTTTGTGGGGTTAGAGCCAAGGAATATTATTTTAAGCAAGAAAATAGTCTTAATGTTTCTGTGATAATACCTGTGTGGCTAACTGGGCTTTGTCTTAAATCAGAGGTTCCTAAGACTAGGTTATTAGGAAGGATTAGGTGATCCAACTGGCTTCAAGAGCAGAGAGATTACAGAATGCTGATTCTGCCATTGTTTTATGTAGGAAGATTTCATGAAACTGATTAAAAGGTTCAATAGATCTTCCTAGTTTCACATTTCCTGTAAGCAGTTTGTGTGGCTATTGTAAAAATGCTCTTGAGCAATAGGAAAAGTGCAATATTTTGTCTCCCAGTGATGACAGAATCTGTCAAAACTGCTTGGATGGTGCTTGCCCAAAGGGGTTTGTACTCTGGCGGTCAGATGCTTGCCTGAGAAGATTTAAGCAGTTTTTGAAAATTGTTGTGAAGTAAAACAGGAAAACTGAAGGAAAACTGTCACAGTAATGTAAGCACTTTCCAATACATTGGAGATTCCAATACAAGAGAAACATATCCCAGTACCAGATATCCCAGTATAGAAAGATATACTGGAAGTTAATGTGAGGAACTATAATTAAGTGCATGGTGCTCTGTCTATAGTTTAATGATTGTGTGATTTTATGCAGAAAAATTCCCACGTGTAAGTTGATGCCAAAAGTCACTGTGAGTGGTGGGGGCTTTGGTGTGGAGGTATGCCTTTAATAAACCTTTTCAATATGGTGGGCAAACAAGAAAACAAAGAGTCTTGCCAAGAGAATCAGACACTTGGACTCAGAAACTAATAGTTAACCCTTGGGAGTGTATTTGAATAGTTGTATGTCCATAATGTCCATAGGCTTCTATGTGAACACTGGAGCTCTGGATAGAAAGTAAAAGCACATCTTAGGGATTCCTGATGTTTCAAGACCAGAAATGTAACCTGCTGTTGGGAGGCCAGACATGATGTTTAAAGGCTGTTAAACATGGTGGTGCATATGCCATGGTACCTCTGTTGGGGAAGAGTTGCACAGCATCCAGAGTTGCCTCCATTGGCACTTTTCATAGTTTGAGCCCCAGTGTTATGTTAACAACTATAAGGCATTGTGACTTGCTTATCCTGGGAGTCAAAAGTATCTAGAATTCTTCTTTTGGGATTTTTCTAAACTCCTGGGTGGTGTGCATATTTTAACTATATACTAATATCTTATCCTCTACAGAACTAAGGATGTTTCTAGCAAGTCAGAATTGGCTTTCAGCATAAAGGGCTAAAATTTCAGTTAGAGAACTTGGTGTTGCTAAACAGTTTTGCAGAAAAGGCCTCTAAATCCATATTGTTAATGTTAGCTCCTGTAATCCATGTCTGGGACTTCCTAGTGCCCACACTAGTTAAGTAGTCAGTGCCACCACAATCATTGGGTTGGTTAACTGTTGACTGATTGTGACTTCTCAGAAAGGGATGGTTGAAGAAATTATCCTTCCCTACTTTTTTGTTTAATAGTACATTGCTGTTCAAATCACCGGTATTACACTTAAAATAATTATGTAGTCCAACTAATCTCAAACTGGTCAAGCTAATGATGCTGTACTAAGGTCACATTTAAAAAACTTTAGCCATGCCACTTGTTAATATAATTGTTGACTTCAAAGAAATTTGCTCCAGCAGTAACTTTACCAGATATAGTAGAACTACAATGTAAGTTACTTTCATCCTTTATTAAATATTCTTGAAGGGTGTCTCTGTTTAGATGTGTCTCTGTCCAGTATTGTATTTAGCTTTTGTAAAGCCTAACAGTCTGGGAAATTTTACTTGTATTTCAAAAGCTTTAGTTTGTATTTAAAAATAAAAAAATGAAGAAATATCTAAAACACCAATCCTTTTAAGTTACACTTGCTAACTCCACAAAGCCTGTAAAGTTATGCAAAACAAACAGACAATTTCCTTTTCTTACTGAACTTGTTTTTGATTGTAATTTTGCAATATGTAATTGCAACAAGAAAAATAGCCTTTTTATTTCAATAATAAATGTGTTCAAAAGATAACAAATGTAAATATCTTTGAAATCAGCATTCTGCAACTGGGTTTTTCCCTTGCAACTGAACCTCTGGATAATGCTAGCACTGATTTTACATTAATTTTATACCTTGGTTTTTATCTATGTGATGAAAAGTGACAGTAGTTTCTTTAATTGAAACTCAGTGATTTTAATATTCTGCTCTAAATCTTACCTAATTTTGAGTTGATTGTATCTGCCATGACTGAGACTGGTGTAAAAGACACAGATAATGGAGGGAGCTCACTGGGGCTGTGTTTAAGAGGAAGAGAATGTTCTTTATAAAGTTTAAGTTCAGATGGAGCAGTGTTAGTTAACTGCTGTCTTAAGTGTCCTCACTGCTTACTTTTATGGAATATTTTACAGTTGTTTAATTTTATATTTGCACTGCACTATTGTTTAGTTTTGAAAACACAGCCGTCTTTCTCTTCAAATATTTGCATAGTGGGTCACAGGAGTTGCTTCAGCAAGGTCAAGAGATCTTTTTTCTGAGCAATGCCTTTTTCTGTATTTCTGGTTTTTTCAGCCTCTTGCTTGGTAACAGTGATTTGGCCGCTTGTTTTCCTGCGAGCTGGAGGGGAAGAGATAAGGAGTCTAAGGCAAGAAGATGCAGTTAAAGGACTTTTTAGCCCTGTGAATAGCAGGCTAGGCATAAAAAAATGTACTTCAAATTATGAGTTGAAGCTGTATGCTCACCAGAGATTTATAATTTTTTTAAAGTAGACAGTTTTTTACCTTTTTTTTATAGACAGACATAGAGAATGGTGCTGTGGTACTATGATTTGCAAAGAGTAACTTATTTCTCTTAGACTGGGTGCATTGAAGGGAGTGTAGCTAATTACACACACTGGAAGCTTATTCACATCTGATATATCAAAATAAGGCCCTCACATGCTTACTGCAAAGTGCTGGGAGAGTGGGCTCCTACATAGAGTTGCAACTCAGCCAGTAGCTGCTCAGAGACATTTCAGACCATGCTAGAGTTGCTCATATCTTCAACTGATGTTCTCTTAGACAATTTCTATGATAGTGGCATTAACCCACACAGCACAGTATGCTTTATAACTCACTTAATTGAGAACAGCAGCAGAAGCGGTGTCATATGTCCAGTCAAAAGTGTGGTGTAAATACAGTGAGTATAAAATTGCCTCCTGTGGACTAGAGAGCCAAGAGCACAATAGAAACCTTCCAGGATAGTTACAGTTCCTCTCACATTGATTTACTATCTACAAGATGCTTGTGGTATAATTTGAGAAGAGAAAAATGCATGGTTCAGTCTAAAAAACCATCATCAGTTTTCCTCCTCAGGCTGAGCATTCTACAATATTCCTTAGTTCACCTTCCTCCAAGTTTTGATTTAACAGTGGTGTTTGTTACTGAGAAAACCTCTTGTGCTTTCTGCATTTTAACTTTTCTTATTTTCTATTGTACTTATTGTCTCCTCCATTTCTTTCTCACAGTTCCAGGATTATTTATTTGAAAAAGAAACTGTATTATATTCTTACCAAGCTCTTGGTACCCTCTTTCAGCATCTTAAGTATTTCATGGTTAGAAAAGACAGGAGTTCAAATTCCACATGCCTGCCAAATTTAAAACCTCTTGACCTGAGTAGCTTTCTTTAATCCTAGAAAATATCTGAGGGAGGAACAGGTTTTTGCTTACAGAAGTACCTGTTCAGAGGAATGAAATAGTTGAAACTTCGTTTCACCCCCATTTTTGCCTCTTGAATGTGGATGGGTGTATATGGTTACACAACATGCACTTACTGTAGGTGCTGGCAAACTGAGGGAAGGCTGGGGTTCCTGGAGCTGTGATGCTTTTGAAAGACACTGGGCAGGAATACTTCATCCACATCACTTTGGACAAGTAGCTGGGTAAACTCAAGCTTGCTAAAGTGAAAAATCTGCTGTGTGTGTTGTGTGTGCTGCCCTTTACTTCTAAGGCTAATGTTTTAAAACTTCAAAGCCTGTGTTGTGCAAACTTTAGTGGTAATGATATCTTTGACAGACACATCCTTTTAATAAGGACAAAAGGCAATTGGTGCTTGGCAATTGGAATTGGCTGGGATGCTGTTCACCTCCATCAGCTCTGATGCTTGATGCTTCTGCACTGGGAGACTGGATTGGGAGTCCTCATAGAATGGGAGACACATAATCTTCGTTTGAATGTCCAGATAAAACTAACCAATGGTGTAACCTGCATGGAATGTCCGTGCTTAAGCCTTTAGAAATGGTTCAAACTCATGTGATACAAACGCTAGCTTTGATAATATGCGACCTCGCAAAATTCATCTCTGAAATAATTAATTTAAAAATTCATTTCCCACAGCTAAGCATGACTAGCACTGTCATGTCTGGGAGAAGTGGTTTCCTTTGTTGATTGAGTCGTACTTCCCACAATGTGATGATTTGTTATTCCTTCAGCTGTCCTGATACAGCTGTTGTATTCTATAGATTGCATCAGAAAAGCCTTTTATTTTCAGGTGGTTGTGAACAACTCTGGGAGATAACTGAGATTTCATTCCTCCTATCTCCATGCCTTCTGGAGGTTTTGATAACTGAGTGCCAGCAGTGAGGAGGAAGATGCTCCTGCAGCCATGTCACTTCTGTGCCAAAGCCCATTTGCTCTGTGAGCAGCAATGACTGAGGATGTTCAGGAGTTCCCTTGTTCCTTCTTTTTAGATGCCAAGATTTCCAAATAACTGCCAACTTGTAATGCAAGTATGTGTGTATTTTAGGACATAAACTGGATAATCAGCCTGTAAACAGTGTCCAGTTATATAAATCCCCTTTTCTCAGATGATGAGATTATGCTCTAATGTATATTACAATTTTTTTGCTATATTGGCTCATGTAAACGCTAAAAAGTTACTTTGTTATCAGGATCAATTCTGCCTGCAGCACAGGGCATGTGAAACCAAAACCTGGCTTTTGTGCTCAGGCTCATTTTGAGACTATAAAATGCTCTAACACATTCTCCTGTAAGGGGGGAGGTTTACTGCTGGAGAATTTCCTCTCTTCTAATTCTGCAAAATGTTTTTCTTGAAATTACTAAAAGTTTGTTTACATGTTGTTTTTTGGTTTGTGGTGGTTTTTTTGGTGGTGGGTTTTTTTTTAATTTGAGCTAATGACACTACTCTAGCACTGGTAATGTGCTATGAAATTCTACCAATACTTAATTAATTGAGTTTTTAAAGTCTTTGCAAATAGTTTAGTATTTATGTTAAACTTCTACCAAGTCTTTCAGTTTTGTTACTTCCTACTAAGTGCTTGAAGTGGTGAAGTTTAACCAAGATACCTAACAGACCTGCCAAGACAAACCACTTATGAACCATTATCTTTTCTTGAATTCATCTGGAACCCTTCAGTTTTGCACACTGGCGTGTGCTGTGTATGCAACATTTTCATTTTATAGATACTAGGAAAACAGTGTGGAAAAAAGAGAGAATCTTTCCATTGAGGAGACACAAGCCAACCGAGCAACTGGTGGTGCTTCAGAAGCTGCTGTGGTTTCAGGGCTGCTCTTACATTGTTGTATCCTGTTTTGGTTGCCAGTTCAATGCTGGAGGTTCTGCCAGGGTTTTGTTTCTGCTGCTCCCCTGCTGTACTACTGCCTTTCTGAGAAACAACATCAAATATAAAAATTAAGCAGGAATTGCAAATGCAAGCTGTGGTTCAAAGTTGTCTAATGTGGCAAAACTCCTCTGCAGCTTTGTCCTTTTGAAGCCTGGCTACTTAAATTTTGTTTGATGTGCAACTGTCTTTTTAAATAGCATTTTAAAATTTACATTTCTGTTTGAAGGTTGCTTAGGAGCTTTAAGCTGATAGCCTGTTGTAAGGCAATAAAATTTCTGATTTTTAAAGCCAATTCAAGTATTTAATAATGTATCTCGGATTGAAGCCTCTGTTAATCCTAAGTAATTACTGCAACACTTTGCACAATTAGCTTCCAACTTTCAGGTCAACATAATAATAGCATAAAAAGATGAACCTGTTTTTCTTCCAACACCCATTTAAGTAGAAGAATAAATTAGACTAAATAGATGCCATAGATTTTATTTGGTTAAGAGGAGATTTATGACCTACTATTTTGTTAAATCACAATTTCATGTGCACCTGTTTTAAAAGAATGCAGAGGTTTATTGGTAGTTTTTTGCAACAACTTTGCCTTTTAGTAAATTAATATTACATCAAAAAAAGGAAAGCCTGAAAGTATAAACCAGATAGAATGGTATTGAAATGGAAGACAGACAGCTTTCTTCTCTTCCATATTGTGAGATGTTTTCTTAACTTAAGCTTGAGTTTGTTCTGATTTGTTTTGGTGCAGAATTCCAGTGTATAGGAAATATAGTATAGTATAGTTTAGGAAGCAACAGATATTTCCAAAAGACATCCTGTTTCTATTACAAGGGAAGTGCCCCAAGCCTGATTTGGTGTCATCATGGAAGGCGCTTTAAAATTATTAAGATTTTTTTAAACTCTAATTTGCTGGTTAGACCTGCTTTTCCTTCAAAAGTGAAGGTGTGTGGTGTTTTGGGTGTGTTGTTTTTGGTTGATTGGGTTTGTTTTTTTTTTTTTTTGGATGGTTTTTTCTTTTCTTTTTGTGGGGAGGGAGTGGAGCTAG
>JAOTQP010001546.1:23110300-23126994 GCA_026413545.1 Cichladusa arquata
CTGCCCACACTGCTCTGGATGCAGCCCAGGACACGTTTGGCTCTCTGGGCTGGGAGTGCACATTTCCAGCTCATGTCTAGCCTCTCACCCAGCAGTACTCCCAAATCCTTCTCCCCAGGGCTGCTCTCAATCTGTTTGTCCCCCAGCTTGTGTAGATACTGTTGTCCCAGGTACAGCAACTTGGTCTTGTTAAACTTCATGAGATTCTCATGAGCCCACTTCTCAAGCTTGTGCAGGTCCCTCTGGATGTCATCCTGTCTGTCAGGTGTGTCAACCATTTGGCTTGGTGTCATCAGTGAATTTGCTGAGGGTGCACTCGATCCTTGTATCTCTGTTGTTAATGAAGACATTAAATGACACTGGTCCCCTATATGGATTCCTAAGGGATACCACTTCTCCAATTTAGAGAAAAGGATGTTGTGGGGGACGGTGTCAAAGGCTTTGCAGAAGTCCAGATATGACATTTCTAGCCTTTCTCTTGTCTGTTCATTGTTATAATCACTGCATCATCAAAGGCCACTGGGTTGGTCAGGCAGGACTTGTCTTTGATGAAGCCATTCTGGGTGTCCTAAATCACCTGCCTGATCTCCATGTGCCTTGGCATAGCTGCTAGGAGGATCTGTTCCATGGCCTTTCCAGGCATGTAAAGATGGGTACAATGTGTCTCGTAGAAAATGAGAATCAATTAGATTGGAAAAGAACCTTTCATGTCATCAAGTTCAGCTGCAAAAGGAAGGTCCCATATCGCCCATCCTTTGCTTTATTCCTACTCAGCAATTCTTGACCCATTTTATTGTATCCATCTTTACTGGTTTCAACCTTCTTCCCTTTCTTCAAGGACCAATGTGGAATTAAGTTGTAGTTTTGTGTTAACACATTGAGAAGGTTTTCCTTCCAGTGATTAGACTCTGCTCCTGGTTGTGCAGAGTTAGCTAAAGAATTTTTAATTGCAGCAGTGCTGATATCATGAAAACAACAATTTCATGTTATTTTCATGAATCCCATTAAGTTTTGGAATTTAAAAAAAAAAAAAACACACAAAAAACAACTTAAAAATCACCCCTAAATCTTCTCAATGACAGCTCTATACCACCAGAATGAGAAAAAGCCTAACCTTAATTCTCTTTGAAGGTTTCACAGAAATCTTTCAGGTTGCATTCACAGACCTTTTAATTTGGTGGTTTGATATATTTAAATACCAGCTTTACACTTTTTAAAATTAGGAAAAGCATCTGGTTCAGTATTTTAAGTTGATTCAGACTGGACACACCTTTGTTTGGTCAGGTGCTGGTGAGCTAATTAAATTAAAGCCTCTATTCATCTTGCCAGCCCTGTCTGACATCCTTCAAGAAGCCTTCACATTGCCTCTGGTAATCTAAAGGACTAGAACTATGTATATAAAAAGCTGCTACCAAATACAGTGCTTTGTAGTTTATTGTAATGTGATTCTGGTGCTTCCCTATAAAATCTCTTCTTTGCAAATTGCCTTTTATTTTTTTTTGGCTAGTCAGTGCCAGGTGCAGTAACAGTAAATATTTTCTGAGTGTAGTTAACCAAAAGGCCTCTATGTCTATTTTAGTGCTAGTAAATCCAGTTCTTCATTCATTTCCAGAAGTATTTATAGTGTCACAAGACTCTGCTTACTTCTTTTCCCTACCATAGAAAACCCCATGTGGAGAACAAGAACAGTGTTTATACTGCATTTAGAGAAGAATTTGCTGCTTTAATGGTTGTCCAGGATGTGCTAGCTAGCTTTTAATACATTAAAAATACTGCTAATTCTACTGTAGGACTTCTTAAAAGTGAATTTATCTAATCCTGATTAGATCTGTCTGGAAAATTGGAAGCACAGACTTTTTTTATTATTTATTGTATTTTCTTCCCTAACTACAGATAGCTATTCTAGTAACCAGCTCAGTATTTTTCACTTGTAAGATGGTTGGGTGTTTTGCTGAATGATGTGTCTGCTGCTGTGTTAATTCTTTCTTGCCTTAAGGAAAATAACAGAAAGTTTGTGTTATGGAGGAAAAACAGTGTTCTAAGTATGTGACTGAGAGTTCAGGTGCAAATGACAGGAAGATATGGCCAAATGTCTTCTGCATTCTCAGATTTCTGTGCTGCCTGCAGATGTATATTTAAATAATCAGCATGATGAATGCACTTCTAATTAAAAAGCTTTTCCTTTGACCTTGGTAGTGTAAGCATGTCCTTCCCAGGTTGTTGGCTTAGCTGATAATACAAATACTGTACTATAGAAACAGTATATTAGTTTTTACATATTTTTGCAATTGCTTCATCTGAGAGGCAGTGTGCTTTCTTTTCTTGAAAGGGTGTGATTTACAGAATATGCTCAGTACCTGTGAGTGTAATCCCTGACAGCACAGATACTTCTGTCTTTAGTCTGTTCTCCTCCAGATGATTTGCTTCAGCCCCTGCCACTCTCAGTTCAGCTATTTCTGTGTCTGTGCCATAAAACTTGTTTGGGTTAGAAAGAAAGCAAAAGCAATGAACCAGCAGGGCTGGGTCTTCCTGTGTTGGCTCTGATGCCAGTTCAAACATTTTGGGAACTGAGGATGTCGGATAACAGACCTCCAGGAGCCTCTCTTTCTGAGTGCTGCTGGAGTGGGATTCCTTGAACAGTGGTAATTAATGGGCTGTTGGGAATGGGTCAGCTTTCACATTTTGAAGTGTGGAGCCACAAAAGTGGAAGCAGAGGACGTGTGTTCTTGCTCATAAGAAGCCAAAACCCCTTCTGGTGGTTAAGCAGAATAGTTTACCTTATGCTTCTGTTCCTCCTTTTCTCTGCTTAAAGAACATTTCTTCTTACTTTACTGTGACTATTAATTGTGGGGTTTTACTACTAGAATGGAAGGAATCAAACTTTTCTGAGGGATCACATGACTAGGATGACTATTGAGGAGATTATCCTAGTGAAGACAAACTGGCCAAGGAAACTGCATTTGGCTATCTCAGTGCAAACTCAGAAGAGGAAGAAATAAAATAAACACCGCATTAAGGGCTTCATTTCAAGCCCCACTGATGCTTCTCATTGAAAAGCCCTGCTTCATTGTGTACTTTTTGTACTTATTAGAGAAGAGAGCCAAGCAAACATTTCTTCCCCTTTATCATGCCCAAAGCATTTGCAAGTTTACACTTGTGCTGTGATCCCAGGCAGTTTGGTTAGTGTGCAAGCTGTGATCATGCCTCACATGAGATCCTGCCAGTGTCAAAAACCAAAACAGAGCCCTGTTGGAAAGGGAAGCTCCCACCAAGCTGCAACTTGTACCACTGCCATGATCACCTGGCACTGGAGTGAGACAGCCTGCCAGAGCCTGGGAGTAGCACATTATAAGGGTTGACTTTGTTGAAACAACACCACAGTTACTAAGGAGAGGGTAATTAAACCAGTCTATTAATCTTGAAGTGCCTACAGCTAGATCTGTTCAAAGGCAACATCCTTTTGAAGTTGGTCCTTCAAACTGCATTGCAAAGGTGGCCAATTGGAAGTCTCACGTGACCTAAGCTGCTCCTACTCCTTGTCTTGGGCTGTTATTCTGCACAAAAGTTGTTTGTCTCAGTGCCTAGGGTAAATGTGAAGAGTCATCCTGAAACCAAGGCGGGTGATGGTAGAAAGATAGCAGCAACAGTGCTGTGCTAAACTTCAAGCTACATGATGCAGAATATATGTGAAAAAGAAGTTTGAAATGTAATGAATGGAAAGCATGAGGAAATACGTCCAATTTTTTTTTTTCTTAATGGAAATTCTGTATCCTGGTTGTACTGTCTTATAGGTCCAAGTAATAGCCAATCAACCAGCAGTACAGGTTTAGACTGGACTAAAGCATGCAAATAATCCTCATTGCCTTTTTGTTAGTTATGGGAAGAAACATAATATCTAATCTCACTAACTTTTTGACATAAATAAGCTTTAGTCTCTCTGCTCATTATCGCACTGAGTTCATTTGAACATGGTGTTACTGGGATGTGTTTTATTGGAATACCTTTTTCTAGTATCCCTGCAGTCCACCATGACTTTCTTGTTCTTTCTTGCTTCTTGTAACCTGTGGTAAGGAAGCACTCTTGTGGTGCTGGTAGTCTGGGTTTAAGGAGCTGTTTACCAACATGCTGTGACAATTGCTTAAGTTTGTGTGTTAAAATCATATCAGTCAGAAGAAATTATTTCATTAGCCTAGGGGCTAGCTGGATAGTAGATCAGTGGGTGCAAGACTGATTACAATCTAACAAAGCTGGCTGTGGGATCATTTGGTAATAGAGAATGAAGCTTGTGTTTAAAAACAAACAAATAAATAGATCCCTAGAAGCCACTTATAAAGAGAATCTCTAAAGAAAACTAGATATAGTAGAGGGGTTTTTTGTGCTGTGTTACCTTGATCTTTTGTCAATTTAATATGCATGATCCAGAAAATGCTCTACTCTTAAGGGAAGTAAAGCAAAAAAATTTTGTGGACTTAGTTAAAAAAAATCCACTTCTTGAAACTACTCACACCAAAAACTCCTTTTAATTACTATGTCTCTAGAAAGGTAAACTTCAGTCTTTTCTACTGGTGAAGTGCTTACAGGAGGTCTTCAGATAATTGTGAAGCCTAAATCAGCAGCAGTTGCTTTGTCTCACTTAATATAAGTAGTAAAAAAACCTTTCTCTCCTCTCTCCTCCATTTGCAGAAGCTTTAGAACATAGAAGCTTTAGAGCACAGTGGTCCAGCAGCCTTCAGGAAGTGTTTGGCTGATGAGGGAATAGTTTAGTTAAGTAAAGCAAATTCTTTGAAGTTTGAAACCTAAATTGATAAATAGTACCATTTATGTCATGTGAAATTTGATTTTTTTCTTCCAAGATGAGGGAATGTACAGGGTAATGTTATCAGGACCTATATATTGAAAACCTTTACCTATAAATAAATAATGGTCCTCCACTGGAATTTCAAGTCCATATCCAATAGTTTAAAAAAAAATAAATTTGTGTCAACTCAGTCAATTAGTTCAAACAAATAATGGAGGGGCAAGTTATATAAATATGATGGCATTTACCCTTCAAAAGTCACACTCAAAGCAGCAGATTATATTTTGTAAAAAATTTTTGTGGTCTGTCATAGTTTAGGAGTGGTACTACTCCCCAGTTTAGTGCTCCTGCTAAGTCTCTGTACTATGTACAACTCTTTAATTTCCCCCTCTCCTCCTCCGTGCAATGGGATGGAGAGGAGAATTGGAGGCACAAAAGGTAAAGATCATGGGTTGGAATAAGAACAATTTACTAGAAACAGCAATGAGAGAAGAAGAGAATAGTAACAGCACCAATAGAAGGTACAAGAAATGATTGGCACACGAGTTCTCACTGCTGACAACACCTGACCACTCATTCTGCCATGCTACCTGATCCAGAAGGGATCTTTTCCCCTGGGAAATGCTGTGAGGTGGGATAGATTAACTCCCAGGTCCCAGCCATGCCGCCTCCTGACTACTGCAAAAATTAACTCTGTCCTGGCCAGGACCAGGAGTAGACTTATTATTTATTCAAAACTACCTCTGTTGTCTGTCTTTCCACTGGTCTGCGAAGCAGGCACTCATTCCAAGTACAGTGCAGCTAATTACTGCTACTTCTGAATACCCTATAGGCCTTACGTTTGTGTGTGTGTATATATATATATATAGGTAGATGACTCACATTTGTGACACAAATGTCTGGAGGCCCTTAGTCATTTTCAGATAAACACAAAGGAAGAAGGGACACTTCTTTTCAAAAATATAAGTTGTATCTTACATTTTTCTGTAGTAGTAAATAGGGTAATGTAGCAAGCACAAACTGAGAATTGCAGATGGTTTCAAGGGGGCATGAAATTGGCTTTTCTCTAATTGCTGGCTGGAACTGTCCCTCCATTAATTTTTAGCTCTGCCTTACTGTAGTGAGTGACTCTACTGAATACAGAACAAAAAAATCTCTTGTGTATTTAAATAAAATAAATCAGTAATTGCATATGATAACTTTTGCTTGTTTTCAATCTCAGCTTCTGGGAAAGTAATAAATCTTAAGCCACTCATCAAGTGACTGAGGTCAGTTCTTTCCTCACTCGCTGTGTATCTACATTTGTTCTTTGTTTATCACATCAGTTCTCTATGAAGATTCTTTAGAACAGAAAATATTCAAATTCTGATAAAGTGTATGCATTAGAGTAGTGAATCAACCAAACAGTTGTTAATTTAGAGATAAAAACAAAGCTCCAGGATAATTAAAGATCTAAAACTCTGCTGTTTTCTTGATTTCTGCTCAAAATCAAATATTCAAACAGCTTTTCTTTTCAAAGTGCGATCGGACGTATTCCCTGATGTTTGTTCTCAGCTTGCTGCTGGCTAAGTAAAAATTGCCTTCCTAGCCAAGGAAGAAATACTTCACCAGGAGGTCATCCTAGGCTTTGGAAAAACTCTGTAGCTTGTTGGTCAAGATACTTGTCAAGTTCCATTTCTCTTTTGCATTTAAAGAAGGTCCCAAAGCTGATCTCATCAAACACGTGTCCAAAGCCCTTATGGCTGACACAGTAAGAGACAGCACAGAAGACATGACTGTTTTCAGTGGAAAAGAATGACTAATGGTGTGCCCTGTCACAGGAAAAGAAGTGATTTAACTCCCTGATGAATTTCAATTAATTATTCGTTTTTTGTTTGTTTGGTTTTGTTCACAAATGTTGCAGTTAAATAGCAATTAGGCAGATGAGTTGTGAAGTAAAAGGGAGCATAAACAAACTCCAGGCATTCTCAAACATGGCTTTAAGAATGAATACCAATAGTAAATAATGCTCTGAGTAGAAATGTGTCAATCATGTTAAACTGTTCTTTCATTTATGAAAGCTGTAATATCATTTGTAACCAGAAAGTTAATACTTACATATGAATTTCCTGCTGACTTCTTTCTCCACAGCAATGCTGGTACAATATTGTGGTAAAGCAATGAGGAAACATCAGAAAACTGATCTGGCTGTAAAAAAACATGCTTATTTTTTACCGTTTTCAGACAGATCAGTGTTCTGAGCTATCGTAGTGTGGCCCCACAGCTTTGCAGGAGAAAGCAAGGAAGGCAGAGCAAGCAACTTCCCCAGAGACAGAGGTGCCTTCATTACTACTGCTGCTGCTGGTTGCTAAACATTGTTTTAATCTTACATGTTTTTCTACCGGTATGGAGAGTGATACTTCCCTTCACCTTACAGAACCATAAGCACACATTCCACGTGCTTCTACTATGTGCTAATATTGAAATATCTGGGTTTTTGTCTGGGTCATGTTGGGTTTGAGCTGTGAACATCCATCTTAAAAAAGGATTCTATCTCTTTATTTTGAAATGCACTGCAAGAGTGTATTTGTGGTGCTTTAGGAACCAAGTGAAACATGAACGCACTTCTGAGCTATAAATCAGAAAGAAATACATAAGTGAAGAAACTCATTATATAAGACAAACTGAAGAGGGAGGGACCATTGTGTTGCAAAACTGACACTGGCAGCCACTAAAGATAAGCAGTGAAAAAAAAAAAAAAGATGAGGACAAATTTTCTGAAGGGACAGAAACTATATTGTTAAAGGAAGCTTGATTTTCTAAGCAAGAAAATGCCTAGAGGCAGTTTATAGAGCTGAAATTCAAATGGTAAACGGTTGTACTGGGACTAATATAAAGGTAGTCTCAAATGGTAATTTATTGTGCCATGTTCTACTGTTTACTGTTTGATTCATCTCTGAGTATCCCTTAGGAAAGTCATGAGTGGTAGGTTTATCTCTTAGGAAGATGTTAAATGAAGCATCTCATGTTGTGCTCATTAGTAGAAGGAAAGAAAGTAAGCAAGCTATAAGCCATGCTGGGAATGGTTCAGATGTCTGTGATCTTTCTTAGCAGTAATTTGAATTTCTTCCCACTAATTTGTTGCTTTGCCATAGCTAAATGAATATTGTCTTCATTTTTTTGTTGTTGTTGATGATTTAAATTTGTGTAGAAAATCAACGTGATCATGTTTATTGCAAAAAACAGTTGATGGCAGGTGAGTGCATCTTACATGGGTGAACCTTCTTAGGTTATCCTGTGCCTTTTGTAATAAACCCTTGCATCAAGTTTCACCCTGTGCAGACCCTGTCCTGACGATTTCTACAAGGCGAAGTTTAATTAATTTTATTTCTAAAGCCATATATCAAATCCCATGCTTTACAGGTGAAGAACTTTGGTAAAGGGCAGGAATCTGTCTGTGATTAAGTAATAAAGAAGTAAAGCTAACACAGCAGTTTCTCTCCCTCAAACCCAGTCTTTTTGACAATCCCCTTTGCCTGTATGATTATATGTATTGCTGTATTGGGAAAAAGGGAAGGAGTGGGTAGAAAATAAAAGATAGGATACTGTATTTCAGATCAAGAGCTTGGAGAAGGATGACCTCACTGCAGAACATAACAGGAATTGTGGATAGGCTGATACATTTTGATATTGGGTTCAAGAGGAGGTGTGTTTTCTCTCAAGGAGACATTTCTACCTACATTCATGACCACTAGGCTAAACTGTTGTGGTCAGTGGCAGTTTTCAAGTTTTTGGCATCTACTTTAATCCAAAAGGAGATGGAATATGGCCACAGGCTTAAGACCAGATATGGCATACTCAGATTTTGATTTGTTCAATTTGCCTTATTTCAGCCTAGGAAAAAAAGAAATCTGCATAAGTGCTCCATACTATAGGAGTACCTTTCAATAATGATCTCAGCTAAATCTTTCCATTTTTGAAGGGTAGCTTGATAAGTGTATCAAAGATATAATTGTCTTTGATCAATATGAGATATATTATCTTATAAAGATGTTTAGGATGCTTGGACACAGTGCACAGAATGAAAATGTTCTTGTATTTCTCCCCCATTCTCAAAACAACTGATTATTGTCAAGGCAATGGGCCATTTTTACTGTTTAATAAAGAATTGCCAGTGGAAATGTGAGTGACCTGCTAATGAACTTCTCTAGAAAAGGTTCAGTGGAGAGCAAAGGAGGACTGTGGATAAGGATCTGTTGGCTGAGTCTGGGGCTATCTTGATGTTGATGTAGTTTGCTTTCTAGATTGATGAAGAGATTGAGTAAAGAAAGTGAATGGTTTGTGTTTGTTTGTTTGGGTTTTTAAAAATAAAATTATGTTAAAATTTTGTAATTCTTTAAAATTGTTTCTGTTCTGTTGGCCTCAAATAGATTCCACAGGCACTGTGCTAAGCCCACAGCCATCCATACTGGCTTTAAAAGTTCTGCCTTTCTCTTTCATGAATGCATTCAACTTCAGTTCTGATCTAAGGTAATCTAGTTTGGAGGTACCAAGTTTGGAGGGGTTTTTAACAGTACTTCAGTGATCATAACATGTTTTGTGACCTGGGCCAGAGCTGAGAGGCTGAGGTATCTGAATCCATTAACAAGGCAGAAGGTCGAATAGGGAGTGCTGAGTTGCTCCATAAGCTGTCAATAAATCATTCTGCTAATCTTGAAATTGTCTCATCTGGAGGAGGTACTTCTTACAAATGAAGAATTGTGACTGGTGTGGGAAATCAAACTCATGTTACTCTTTGTTTCTCTTTTGTCTACCTTAAAACAGTTATATTCAAAAGACAGGCTGAGTTCATCCTGTATGTAGCCATGACTGAAAAGTTACCATTTTGGCCTTCTAAAAGTTGGCTCCAGAAGTAGCCCTTAACTGAAAATGTGTTCTGGTAAAAAGTGTGCTTTCTGCTCTCAGTCCTTATTTAAACATACAAATTCTTTATTTATCCCATGTTCTTCCAAGGGCTGAGATTTGACTCAGATGTAGCTAGTGTCTTGATAATCCAATGATTAACTTCATGTTCGATAATTCAAAATCTAGAATTTTCTTAATGAGGAGGAAATGGAATGACTTAACTAAGCATAAAAAAAGCCAGCAACTCAGGTATTCTGGCATTGGTTCAAGTGCTTTGCCAAGTGACTTAGCTTGAAAAAATACGTTTTTATTACCAAGGAAAAAGCAGCTCATTTATGAAGTTTAAATGAAAAGGTTTAAAAATGCCCAAGTATTAGAATACATGTGCCAAATGCAATTTTGAGCAGCATGTAAATAACACCCTGAAATTTGGTTTGAAACCAGTTTTCAGCTTTTGGTGCTGCTTACTTACTCACTTACTGCTTTGATCATAAACTCTACATTCTGGATTTCCCCCCCCCCTCCCCTTGTTAGATTCTCCTCTTTTCCTGTAGCACCGTTTCCCCATGAAAAAAATACTTGTGTATATTTTTTGTAATTTTATATGTAAAATGCTGAATAGCCAAATTCACCTTCATATTACTTCTTGAAGTTGCAAAATTAGGGATGAAAATATTTTACTCTGAATTTATTTGAATTATTCTTTGCTTAACACTGAATTTATTATCTGGAGAGTATTTCTAACAGTTACCAACAAGTAGGAAATACAAGTAATTTTGGGGCCAAATTGTTTACATTCTCATTTAGGCACCTACACTCTACTCTTCAAATAGCAAAGCTGAAAAGATCATTTTGAAAGCTTCAGAAACATAAATTATGATAGTTCACCCATATAAAGTTGAAGGTGGAGTTTTTTTGACTTAAGGTATCCCAGGAATTCATTTTAAGAATATATGCAGTGCGTGTCACAGGTATCCTTGAGACTTAAATATGGATGTGCCTCCTTGGGTATTTGAGGATGATGCTATTGCTCAATACTTGTCCAAACTATACTGGGGGAAAATCAAGGCTTTTATTTTAAATGCTGTGTTTTATCTTTAGTGGGACCAGAACATAGCACAGATGTCCCCTGCACCGCAAAACTGGACCCCAATGTTTCATTGAAACCAGCACTTGTATATATTTGCATTTAGGATGACATGCAAGCTGATATATTTATGAGTCTGTGTGTTTCAGGTGAAAAATCAAGGCACAGTGATATAACCACAACATACCCCCCCTGCGAAATATTACAGATTATAGGGGATTGTTTAGAAAAAAAATAATAAAAAAACCATCTCTAATTTGGAGGCAAAAACTTGAAGCCCAAGGTTTAGTTCTCCATGCCAACATTGAAGTTAGAAATAAATTCATCACTATGATGAGTAAGTAGTAGCTGAAAAAAAATCATATCAAGGCTCTGGTTTCAATTTGACAGTTTGGTATTAAAAGCTGAAATTAAAAAAAAAAACAAAACAAAGCACTCTCATTCAGATGAAAGGATATTTTTCCTCACTGAAAAAGTCCCATGAAAATTGTTTGACATGAAATTTTTACGCAGAGTGAGTTGTTTCAAGTCAAGGGTGCAGGAGCTGGAACTCACATTGGGAGAGAACACTGACTGTATCGGTTGGCTGGATGGTGGCTCCACTAGGATAAAATAGAGGAAGGAATGATGCTTCAGACACTTTCAACTACCAGTCTTAACATTTATCTTCTATGTTGCCTCATTTGGTATAGTCAGTTGTCTTCCTCAGAGATTAATTAAAAGTTGTATAGGAGAAGCAAGTTAGGACAGCTTGAGAGTAAACTTACTAGTAAATGATAATTTGAATAATTACCCAAGAGTTTAATTTCACTACCACAGGACAATGGATCTCAAGACCCTAATTTAAAATTATTCAAATTGAAGTAGGTCTTTTTATTCTCTGATATAAACAAATGCCTTCCTCAAATTTATGTCTTGCAAATAAGAGGTTAAAAGTTTCTGCCAAATTATCTGGTCATTTATCTTTTGCAAGATTCAGTCACTTGCTTGTTGTTACAATTTTTGTGTCATTGGACCATGGAGAGACCATGTTTTTTCTTGTTTATAAGTTCTGTAGATAATGAAAGTATTAAATAGCCTCTTTTTCTAGATATTGTAACTAAGCTGTTTATTGAGGAAATAAAGATTTCTGTTGCTGCCAAATATTCTAGAACTCTTTCAGAGGGAGAAATAATAACTAAGTGTACCTAAGTCTAGACCTTTAAAATAAGGTCTAATTCAGTAGTTCTTGAGTAACATCCTTATCTCCACACTTACTGCTTTTTGGTTTGGTTGCTTTTGTTTTGGGGTTTTTTTGTATGAATAGTTCATTTTGTGTTTGAAATTGGCTTATCTAAAATGACTTATGGCTCAATAAGAAATTTAAGAAATTTAAACAGGAATTAATTGTACTGAAGCCTGAAGATGTCAATATAAGTTATATCTTCTACTCAGAGCATTTTTAATAGATTTTGGAGTCTGTAAAATTGACTGACCACAAGCTGCTTTTACAAATGTGATTTTTACTACCTGATGACCATATTAGAAAAATGTCAAATTCCTTTGAATTGCGTTGTCCAGCAAGCATATAGCTGAAGTTATGGGTAATTCAGAAAACCTAATGGGAAGCATGGATTTTTAAAGTGATAGGAAGCAGTGTGGTTTAATTCCCACCCTTCTAATGGAGGACTCAAGAACTGATCCATCTGGCATGGCACTCTGCACTTGACAAGGCAGGACAAGTAAGCTGTGGCTGGAAGAGAGGTTCCCACCCTGCAGCTCCACAGCTACTCTTGCAGCCTGGAGCTTGCAAGTGTCCCCAGTGCTTTTGGTCCCTGTGTGTAGAGGAGACCAGCAGTGTGGGACACTGAAATCTTCATTGGTGCTCGCAGGCTCTGTGTGGAGGCACTGGGGCACCAATATGTGGCCACAGCAGACTGGTAGCTCCTGCGATTTTTGTTGAAGCAGGTTGAAGCTGAAGAATCCTCCTAAACTGATCAGAAGCAATCTGCTTTTTTCTGGTCACTAGAGTTTGATGTCTGGTGCAGCAAATGTTTGCTGTGAAGTTTTCCTAATAGAACAATAGACTTGGAGTGTGTGTGGTACTTAAGTTTTCTCCTCCAAAATCCAGGAATGTGTTGTTGCAGTTTCTCTTTTGCTTTAATTTCCTTGTGGCCAAATTCCGCCTTGTGCCTAGGACCCAGGTAAATGGGCCATTTGGAGGAAGTTGTATTTGTTCTGTTATGGATATTTATAGAGCCATGATGTGTGCTTGGGTTTAAATCTCCAAAAGTGCAACTGACTTCACAAAATTCTTTAACTTTGCTGGGGATCCTTCCTCCAGTATCCTCACAGTCTCCTGCTATTTTTTAAATGTCTTTCACTATCTGCCCCATGTAATGCAAAGTGTATGAAGGTGGACCCTCCTTACAGTACAAGTAAGTTTAAGTCTACTCCATAACATTCTTCAAATCGTATAAATATGATAGAAATATCATATCAGTATAAATATAAATATCATTCAGTAACCAATATGGAATTTTTCAGGTATCTTACTTAAGCTAATAATTAATGAAAATATAACAGGGTGAAGTATGTTTTCTAAACCTAAACTTTTTGAGAGGGCTCAACCAAAAGGACTTTTAAATTACTCTCTAAATAAACAGATTTATTGTTGCAAACTTATAGCTGGAAGTTGTAACCACGAAAGTGCAGGTCTAGAAGTGGTCAGCACTGTTTATATACACAGTTATAGAAATTTATAACAAGCTTGTGAGCGTTCCACACGTACATGTTTTCTTCCACCCCACAGTATACCACTAATAGTTCCAGCTTTTGGCTTGTGGAACTTTTTATGAAGTCAGATTTTCCTTGGAGCAGCACAGCTTCCTTCACTCTTGCTGATCTTAAAAGACTGCTTTAAGCACAGACCAAGACCCAGACTATTTGGGATGATGATATCAGGTCTCCCTCATGCCTTCATCTCCTGAGTCCAAATGACATAGACATTTGGCAGCGAAACTTGAAGGATCAAAATGAGCCAGATGTTGAGTGGACAGGTCTTTGTTGCCAGAAATCAAGCCTCTGCTGAGCATGCTATTATGGCTCTGATTTCCATGTCTGCTACCATTTACTTCATTTTGGCTCACTGAATTGACAGCTTCTTAAACAAGGAAAGGGGCGAGGGGAAAAAGCAAAAAAAAGATAGTATAGAAAGCTGCCATACTCTCCATCCACATTTAATATTAAAATCTCTACTGCTGATTGTATTTAAGACCTGTTTCTTTCCAAAACTTTTGCTACTCCAAGTTTTATAAAATAGGTAACTTATTACATTCTGTGAATGTACATGTTTGGTTTATGATTATTCCAGGTAGATTCACATACACATCTAGGGAGATACTCGCATAATGTCTCAGATTTTTGTGTGTAAAAAACAGAGCCCTAGCATGAACATGAGGGAGTAAAAGCCTACAGCTTTTTACAGTGCTGCTGTGTTAAGGTGATTGTTTTCTTTTGTTACACTGCAAACACTGATAACTCTTCACAATTGGAGTTTGTTTATTTATATTTGTTTGTTCAGCCTGATAGCTAAGCGAGAAATGGTCTAAAACCCATCATTTTCCAGTGTGAACCAGTCATGTTGGTTCAAGTGGATCCAAGTTGATACTAACTGATCCATGCAGAAAACACCTCTGATAGAAACTTAGGCATGCTTGGCATGTGTTTTGTACTGTTCCTTTGCCCCACTTGATGTTACATCATTTTCAGGGAGCTGTCTCTCTCTGCCTGACAGTCTGGCACTAGTCAGCTGTACTGAGTGTGGTGGGATTATAAGGTATGGCTCCTAAGAGGTACAACCTGAGAAAATGAGGAGATTCTCAGTAGCCAACTTTTGGTAATGGCTGGAATATGAGATCTGTCAGGAGGGGTCTGGGTAGAAGACAGGGATGAGCTCTGTTAAAATTCAGGGCTTTCAGCTGATCCTAAGTGGCTGAAGCAAAAGGGATATGGGGACTTAGGTAATTCCTTTCTGTGATAGGCCGAACCTTGATAATGTGAATCCTGTGTCCTACTGTTGAAAATTATTACCTAGGCAAAGTAAGTTCTGTGTCTGCTGCTGAAGGTGTCTGTGTACCACGCCTGCATCAACACAGCTAACACAAAAACGAAAAATCATAAAATTTGTGGAGTAATCCATGAATTTTTGCTGAGCAATGCTTGAGTCATCCTCCTATCTTTGCTAGAATTCATGTTTTCACCTTGCCTATTCATAATCTAGATGAGGAAACTTTTCCATATGTATTTTTGCACAAAAAGTTTAGGGGTTTTTGCAGTTTTCTGAAAAAGAAGAAACTGAACATCAAGAAAAAAAAAGGATGTCTTTGTTCTTTTCTGTATTTAAATGGTTTTATGTGGAAGGGAGCATGGTCTATGGAAGGAATTTGAATGGATGGAGTGGTTTGGTACACTCCAATCTTTTGCTCTGACTTAAAAGCAAAACCAAGGTCTCTTGTTTATAATGGTTGTTATGCAAGCATAAAAGCCAACACAGATGAAGTTTTGAACATCGTCCTCTTACCAGTAAACTATGAAGAGGAATGCTCCAGTTTCTGTACACATCTAAAATCACAGGGTTGTTTTCATAAGTAGATAAATTACAGAATTTCCTATTTCCACAGTCTTCCAAATGACTTAAACTCTGTTTCTGTTGGCTGACCAGAGTTCAGATGTCAGGTCGTTCCTCTTTAAAGGGAATGCTGACTTGGTGGTGGAAGCATTTTTACAGCTTCCTCTGATATTCAAGAACTTCCAGATGTAAATTAAGACAATAAATAGGGAAAACCATGAGAAAAGTGGGACTGATTGATACTAATTTTTACTGGAAAAGTGTATTAAACATTTAAAAGATAAATATTTAAATATGGGGGTGGGGAGGCTAGTGATGGATTAAAATGCTCTGCTACCACAAGCATTCTTTCTAGTGCTTTATAATTTTGTGAAAACTTTAGGGCATACTTTCTGTCTTCTGGTGGACATTTTCGGTGTCATTTGGAAAACGGGAGGGGAAGGAAAAGAGGAGAAGAGGAAAGGGAACTTGGAAAAACTTGAGAGCTGCTTCCTGTAAAATAATATCCTGGGTGTACATGTAGTCTGATACGGAAAATTAGATGTGTAGAGTAGTCCCAGTTGCATGTGGTAACATTATGTAAAACAAAGATTGACACAAGAAATTGCTCTGCTGCTGAGCTGTTCTCCTGTCTGATTCCCTTTCCTCCAAAATCTACATTTTCATTTTTGAATCTTGAAACAAGGTTTTTAAGCTTCTGTCATTTTATAACGTTAAGCATTGCAACAAGCAGAACGAGGAAGTGTGGAATAATCATCCCTGGAATGATTTAAGACTTGTAGATGTGGGACTTAGGGACACAGTCTAGTGGCAGACTTGCCAGTGTTGGGTTTATGATTTGGCTTGATGATCTTAAACGTCTTTCAAAACTTAAATGATTCTATAATTCTATGTATCTTGACGTTTAGAACAATGCTTTGCTATTTCTCCACAAGGAGTATTCTCCATTTGCAATGGTAAAAATGTATCTTCTGGTTTTTACACTGGTTTAGTAACAAATCAGGGAATTCACTCTGGATTGTAGAGGTAGTGTTCTATAGCAGCTTGCTTCTGCATAGAATTTTAATAGTTTTTCTTTGTATTTTTTTTTCTTGTATTAATCCATTTTTACCTTGTTCTAGAAGCATTTCTTGATGTAGATGCATCTCATACAGATGATTGAGTTTAGCTTAGAAGAAGAAAATCTGTAAGAAATGCTCTGACTGCTGAAATGTATATGATATTTAAAATTTTTTGAAAAGCATGTATTGTTAACTTTTTTTTAATTTTTTTTTTTTTTTTTTTTTTTTAGCTATCAGCAGTCATAGAATCATGGA
>JAOTQP010001546.1:23127094-23144679 GCA_026413545.1 Cichladusa arquata
CTGCTTAAATGTATTTGATATTTAAAATTTTTTGAAAATCATGTATTGTTAACTTTTTTTTAATTTTTTTTTTTTTTTTTTTTTTTTTAGCTATCAGCAGTCATAGAATCATGGAATGATTTGGGTCAAAAGAGACCTTAAAGATCATTCAGTTCCAACCCCCAATCAGTTCTGCCACCTGCACATGTGTATCCTGTTATCACTTTGCCATCTCCTAGGTTGTCTCACACTATCTTGTCACCAGAAAGTGTTGAAACTATCTGAATTCCTAGGCAGAGCTTTGCAGGACCTAATTAGAAATACAATGAGCTGAACTAGAAAACCTTTCCAGGCCCTCCTGAAAAAGGATTACTGTTAAATCCCATCTTATTTTAGTTGATTTCATTGAAGAAACCCAGGAGCTCCAGGATGCAACACTACCATGAACATCACTCTAGTCATCCCAGCAGTCCACTTTGGACTCCAGTTACTGTTCCCACTGTCATATGAGCAACTCTGAAAACCATGTCAGCTTTTGTTTCTTGTAGATTGAAAGCTGTACCAGGGAGAGAGTATATGCAATTTAAATTGTATCAGGTTTATGTTGTATTTCTTATGGCTTTGGAGGAGTTATTTTCCCTTAGTGAGCATTGTAAGATTTATACCAAGCAACATATGTTTTACAAACAAAAAAGCTGCAACAGAGCACTCTTAAATGTGGTACTGAAGAGGCTGTAATGTTTAAAAGGGCTGTGAAACAAATATGAAACTTAGAGTTATATCAGCATTGGCTTTCTTGCGTTTTATATACATCACGTTAAAAAAATAATTTAAACTAGGGCATATTTTAGAATTTTCTGAAGATTCTCACTTATTTCATCATACAGTGGGGTTTTTTCTTTCCTATCAAAATAATATGTTAAAGCTACAAATCTCAAAATCTTCCAAGTGAATCAGAAAAAACAAACCAAATAGCTAACCCTCCTTTCTTTCCTCTTCAAACTCCCAAAGACAACAGAATTAATTTTTCAAAAGGCAGAGTATGTTTAGGGTACTAGACCATGGAAGCATATTATAAACATATGTGTACTTTCCAGTAATCATGTTTCTCTCCTTCTCAAGTTTTTGTAACACCTTCTTACGGCATAGTCAGTCTCAAGAGGGACTTTTAGTTTCATCAAAATAAAATTGCTCTTATGAGCAATTAACAAAAGCACACTAATTCGAGCATTGCAGCATGGATGAAAACAAACCAGTATTTTTTATAAGTCATTCTAGTGCAGCCTCTGAGCATGTCATCATTTGTGCAGGAATAGGATTGCCTCATCTGCCACCTTTTTAAGCTATTACTCTCTGAAGTTTTAGTGAGTTTAATGCTGGCTTTTTGTCTCTGTGTTTGTATTCAAGATTGCAGCACATTATGAAATGTGGAAAGTGCTCTGATGTTTTCATTTAACAGTGCTATCAACAAGTCTTCACATGAAAGTAAACCTAAGGCTTTCAAATTCAGAGGTTGTGGCTTCCTATTCAAGAGATCCTATTATTTTATCATTGTGCTCATAATTCCTTGGATACTTTTATGCCAACACTTCTATCGTAACCTGCTCCACCCATCGTGTATTTTATAACTCAGCTTTTAAATTCTCCTCCTAGTTGAAACTTGTCCTAATAAATGTCAACTCAAGAGCAGATTTTCTTCGTCAGATTTTCTTTTTAAAGGATTCTTTGATTTTATTATTTTTTTTTCCCTACTGGAAAGCTTTTTCAGGAATAGTAAGCTGTTGGTCTGTTGGTAGATATGGTGTCTGTGGCTAATATCCATTATATATTTGTATTATTCAGAAAATACTGAATCTACATGGAATAAACTAAATGTATTGCAACTACAAGGACCAAAGAAAGTTTAGCAGCTGTAAGGTCTGGTTTAGTCTGCAAATGATCTAAACTCTGAAAAATCAGATTTTGCCATCTACAATCTAGCAGTGTCCCAGAGCATTTTGCTTAGAGTATGGAGAGGCCCTTATCTTATTATAGGCTTATTAAGTTTTCTAGGAAATTGAAATATGAGGCTTTGGGACTCTTGAGGGGGAATCTCCACCTCTCTGTGCTTTTATGCATTTACATTTTATGTTACCAGGACTTCCCTGATATAGAAATATTCTTCCTTTGGACTGGATTTGTGAGTGCAGGAAAATATCATCAAAGCATGATTGGCTTGTGGGCATTTCAATTATCTCTTACCTGCTCTGCATCCCTAGGTAGTTCAAAATCCTAATTCACATTTCTGCCTGGAATGTTATCTTCCAAAACTCAGAGCCACAAATCCCTAAATAGAGATTTGCATGTGGATTAGGGGTGCAAAATTTGGGAATGTGCATGCAGATACAGTTTTGAATTTGCTGCAGGAATGCAGAATCTAAATGAGTTTGATCATTTGCTCTTAATCCTGTTTAAAGTGCAAATATCTGTTCTGGTCCCTCATTGCTATCTGTGCTGTGCCTTGTGAATGAGCTGTACCTGCTGTCTGAGGTTTAAGATGATCAGATAATTTCCCTGCCTGCTCTGCCTTCATGTGCAGTGCCTCAGTGAGGCCTTTCAGGGTCTTTACAGATTTTTGTACTGTGCAGCTCTTGGCAGCTTATTAGAAATTTAAAATTGCCTAGAGCATATACAAGGGAAAGCTTCAAGTCTGGAAGGAAAAAGCATATAATCTGGTGTGTAACTCATAACCAGATGTGTGTTTCAAGTGTGAAGTAGAGAGAAATGCTGTTTCCATGCTCCAGCTGGAGAAACATGTACTATAGGGGCCATGTTTACTTAAATTCTTTTCTTTGCACATGAGCTGATTCTTTTTGAACAGGCAGAGATTTGAGCTAGACTGTAGTGTGAGGATGTGGTTTCTGGAATGCTTTTTCTGCCAGGCTGTCTGATGGAATAAGTGTTTCAGTAAAGTTTTTGAATGGTCCATTGTGATTTGGAGTTTTTTTGTTTTGTTTTTTGGGAGTTTTTTGGGTGTTTGTTTTTTTGGTTGTTTTTGTTGTTGTTGTTTTTTTCCCCTTGCATTAGGTAGTAGCTTTATATCTAGATACTGCTCAAGTGTGCTCTGAAAATAGGGAAGTGGCTTTTGTTTTGAAAAGGTATGCTTGCACAGATCTGTCCTTTTTTTTCTCTTCTCTTAGAAATGAACCTGTATAGTAGCAGAAGTAGAGCTTTGCTGTTCTGAGAAGGGTAGGAACAGGGCTGGCATCAGAAAGTTACTCCAACATCCTGATTACTGGAAACTCAGTATGTCTCTAGCATATGGAGGCTATGAGCCAAATACCTTGTTTTATGGATCCAAACAGCTGAACAGATCCCCTGAAGGATGGACAAAGCATGGAATAGCCATGGCTGCTTTACAGGGGAAAGGCAAAAAAAATGGACCAGTGCCTTTGAAAAAAACTCTCTACAGTGTATAATCTGTTTATGAATGGTGACACAGAGTATCAAAACACATCATATCAAATGAATTTTTCCTTGATTTCTGTTCATGAATTTTCCTTTTCCCTTCCACTGTTCTCCCTCCAATCCTAAGCTTAAAATATTGTAAACAAGGGAGATTAGTTATGGAAATGGACTATATAGTCTGAAGAGGGCAAAATTGCCTGCTGTTATACTTCCGAGGTCCCTTTCATGTTCCTTGTACCTCCTGTAGCAAGGTGACCATGTGTGGTGAATTAATAGAAATAATGTCGTGTCTATTCATCTGCCAAAATAACTTGCCAAAAATGATGAACTAATAATCCTTCTTTGGTGCCTCTGCACAGTATTTGTCAGGACATTATATGTGAAATGATGACATGGTTCAATCCTAGCACAAATAATTCTAAATTTTTTTCTTGTCTCTCAAAATATAATGATTCAGACCAGAGAGCCACCTGTCCTCAGTTCCTTGTAACCTACAGTGGCTAGAAACGGATTCCCTGGGAAGTAAGGACAAGGCAAATATATAATATTTCTTTGTAAAGTAGTCTTTCAACTATTCAAATATTCTATATTCAACTAGTAGCCTTCAACTATTTTCACTTCATTTTGAATTGTTTTTTGCCTAAATCTGATGTTTTATCTTTTAGTAAATCCACAGTCAGATTTAACCTGCGTAAACTGTGCACACAGTAGCCTTTGGTAAGGAATTCTTGACATCTGTCACCTGTTGTCTCTACAACCACTTGTGTTTTTCCTCTGATACCTGCTTGGCTTCATGTGACACACCCTAGTTCATATACCAGGACAAAAGTAAACTCTTAATACTTTTTATTTAATCCTTCTCTTAACGCTTATGATTTTATGGCCCTCTATTGCATCTCCCTGTTAGTTACCCCTGTTCCAGGCCACACAGGCCCAGGCTACTTGTTTGTTTCTCTGTGGAACTGGATTCAATCTTGCTGTTCTTCTCTGAACTTTTTCCAATTGTTGTACATTTTGAGAATTGACTGGAGCAGCTCATCATGCCAGTGGTGAGCAAACTGTAGATTTAAATCATAACATGAAAATGAGATTTCATTTTTTTTTTCCTCTAGTCCTTCCTCAAATGTTCTAAATTTCCTAAAACACAAGAAATTCAAGGCCAGCATGAGGAAGAAGAGGTGGCAGAAGATTGAAACAAGCTGCCCAGGGTCATGCTGTCTCCTTTCTGGGGACATTCCCAGCCCAGCTGTGTTCCTGTGTAACTTGCTCTTGTTGACCCTGCCTGGGCAGGAGGGTTGGACTGGATAATATCCACAGGTTTCTTCCAAAAAAAAGTATGTGTTCTGTGATTCTATAAAATGTTTCATTCTCTGTTTTGATTGTTGCTGTAAGTGTTGAGTAAATGCTAATATCCAAATAGCTCCTATAGCCCCAGGGTTCTGGAGTCCGTCTCGTGAGTGAATCTGTGGATTGTTTTATTCCATGCAAAACGCTTTTATTTATACTTCTGGTGCCTTTTTATTGTCCAGAAACCTTGACGACTTTTTGTAGTTACTCACTTTGCCATTCTCTCTTACCTATTTAAATACCTGGTGTTTTCTCAGCAGATTTGTTTGCCTCATGGATTACTCTCTTCTCCAGGTCAATTAAGACTAAGTTAAACAGCACAATCCTTCCAAGAGACTCTGATTCTTCTGGGCTGTATCTTTCCTTTAGTCAATGTTGCACTTTTACACCTTGTCTAATTTCTTCAAAACACACCGTATAAGGTCTCGTTAAATGTCTTTTGGAAATCTAAGTTGACAATGAAAATTTATTCAGTTCTTCATTTTATCAACTATATGATAACCCTTGCAGTCAGCTTCAGTAGGTTTTCAAAGCAACTGTTCTCTTCATAGAAACTATGCAGCTTTTCTCTGAATAGAGAGAATCAGCAGACACTAATGAAGGAATGACGGCCATGCTTTGTAACTTCTCTCTATATGCTCTAATACTAATATGTGCTGAAATATTATGTTTGCCTAATGTGAGGCTCACAGGCCTATGGTTGTGCCTTTCACGAGAAAACTTTTAAAAAATTCTTATTTATGTGTATTCACATTTATATTTACATTGTAGTCGAGATTAAGATGGGACTTAAAAATGGGGGTATATATAGATTCATATTTTTGTCAAAGGAGAAGATAAAAAAAGTGTCTGCCTTGAAGTTTTGATGGTTTGCCTGAAGCCAGAGTTCAGCAAAGAAAAATCTTTCTTTATCATCTTGATGTAGAAAGCTTTCACATGTCCAAAAATGCAAACAGCTTTGCTCTTTTCTCTATCTTTGTGACCAGAAGGTTTTTAAGCTAAGATAACAAACATTCTTTACTTATTCAGAGTTGGGTAAAGTACTGAAAACTTAAACTTTAGACATCCTGTGAGGACTAATATGTAAATGGCTTTAAGAGAAGTGGACGAAGATTACAAATACATGAAAGCAGTTCTTAATCATCTCTAAAAAAATGCTTTTTGAGAATTCTCAGATTTTTTTCCCCAAAAGATTCTCCTTTATGGTGTTTATTTTCCTGTTTTCAAAGTCTGTTCTGTAGGAAGGTAGAGCAGCACTTGCACTGACATGTAAACTTTGGGAAGGCTGTAAACATTGCTCCACTTCAGCCGATGAGATAAAAGGATGTGCTTTACAAATAGCTAGATGGTAATTGCATCTAGTAATTGAAGCTAGTCCTTGTGCAAATGCACAGATTGTACTTCAGAAATTAGGTTAGTGTTTTGTTCCATTCACAGAAGCAAAGAGGTGAATATTTTCCACTTAAGTAATATGTGACATCAGGAAAACAAGAATAGGCTGATAATATGACTATATTCTGTGCTGGAAGTCTGGTAGAACTGTTTGAATATATGTTTTATTGCACCAACCAAGGCAGAAGGCAAAAACACACTTTGAAACTGATTATATGAAAACATCTTTTGAATAGGGGCATTCCAATAGCAGCTATTAAAAAATGGACAAGATTGACATGTGGCTAAAGTAGTTAAAATTTGTAGAGTAAAAAAATTTTTAAAAGAATCACAGTAGGCTTCACAGCTCAAAGCTTTTCTTGAAATAAGCAAAGAAAGTACAAACATATGGACAGAATACTGCCAATGCAATGGATTTTTATTTTCACTATGGCTTTAACAAAAAAGGCTAAATGAGAGATAAGACTTGGCTACTATCACTTAATTTCATTAGGCTAGAAGAAGGAACTCCTTGCTAGTAGCTAAGTGCTCAGTATGTGAAGGAATCTGAGTGGTGGTGGGTGGTACTGCGGATATGAAGAGCATGGAGAGGCCAAAGAACTGGATGAAGACAAAACACATTTTTTTTTTTTTTTCTTCAAAGAAGCAGCAGTAGCAGCTTAAATGTGGGGAGAGAAAGAAGAAAGTGAGGCAGATCAATGCAATTGGGATTTACAAATGCTTCCAGGAACAAATTGTTTGCATTTGGAGAATAATCATATTTAAAATGCATCATTTTTATATGATTTTTTTACAAATCTGATGTGGGATGTTTCTGAGGGTTTGTTTGGTTGGTTGGTTTGTTTGTTTGTTTGTTTGTTTTCCAGAATAGCATGTCTGCTGCACAAAGTAAAGCCATTGTGAGTTTGCCAAGGCTTTAAGTACTCTCCTAAAAGGTAGTGTTGTCCTAACCAAATTAAGTAAATATGGATAGTGGTGCACTCTGGTTGGAAAAAATATTGTGGTTTTTTTTGTGATTAAGCTATCATTACGAGAGAGGGTGTTAGGTGAGGTCATACCCAGCTCCAGTGTCAGCTGTCTGATTTCAATAATTTAGGCTGATAGAAAAAAGTAGGAACTATCAGAGTTGATAAGTTTGTTTCAAAGGCATTGCAATTCTTGGGAAGATGAAATGAGAATGGTGTAGACAAATCAGCAGTGGGTCTTAAATCAGAAGATAAAGGCAAAATACAGGCACAGTTTTCCCCTTAAAATTAAGGGAAGTACAAAATAAGAAATAGGAGATGCAGAATAACAGTAATAACAGTGCTATGAAACAACAGTATTGCAAAAAAGATCTGGGATTTATGCTAGATGGTAAAACATGCTAAAGACACAAAAAAGTGACATAAGAAACTAATTAGCCCTCCTCTTCTGGTGGTGACAATGAAATCCCCTCTGAAAATTGTACTTTCAGAAATGTAGGCCAGTTGACAAGAGTCCAAAGAAAAACTTCAGTAATGAACACAGAAAACATGAGCTGCAAGGACAGACTGAAACTTAGAAAGGATTAAGACTAAACAAGTTGCTAGGGATGCATTAGTATTCTGTTAAATAAACGAGCTGGGGTAGATAGGTTCTTAGTCCTGCACCTTGACAGTGGTAGTTTTGCGTTCAGTACTAGATGTATTCTTTTGGCAGTAGCCACTTCAATAGAATGAGTGACTATAAAAAAAAAGAGAGAGCACGAGAGACAAAGTAATTACAACTGATTTTGTTGTGTGACCTTGGATAAGAAGTGCATACAAACCTCATTTTTTTAAAACTTCTTGGGTACTGAGGGAATTTCCAAACCTCTCTAAATAAGCAATGGTAATGCTATGTATCTGAGATCCGGTAGTCGTTATAAAAAAAATAGCAACTTGAAAACACAGACACTGTGCAGGAAATGCCCCTAAAAATGGCTGCTGCCACTGGTTTCCTCAACCACCACCACTTGCTCGCTTCTGCCCACAAAAATTTTGGAGTGCACCATGTACAGGATGTCCAGATGGTCCCATGCAAGCGGTCCATTCAAGTGTGGGAATTCCTACTGTTGGGAAAATCATGAGACAATATTTTTCTCCATGTCTTTTGAGGTAATGTGCAAACACTTTTCATAAGGGAAAAATTTATCCCAATGCAGAGATTTCCTTCAGAGAGGCTTCCGTAACTGTTCCCAATACAAGTTAAAACAATGAGAATTAAGATTTCTTCCCATCTGGCTTCCATTTTGAGGAAGACTTCTACTGGTTTTCTGGATCCATACATAATTATTGTTTTGACCTTCATTTTTAAGGAACTTATTTCCTTTTTTGATGCACTGAGAAAGTGTAAAAAATAGTGCAGAAATTGAGTAAAATGCAGAAAAACTTAAAACCTTCTACTTAGAACATTGTGGAGTATCAGTATTCCGAGATGAGAATTTTGTAGACTGGAATAGGGATTTCCTGTAATGTTGTTGGGTTTTAGTGCTTAGAATAAACACCACATCAGTGAGCTGCAGTAGAAGTGTAGCTCTAGTTCCCAAGGTGTGTGTGGTTTAGAGTTGTGTGACAATCCATCTGTTTGTCAAGAATTGTGGAAAGAAATTGTTGTACTGTCCAGCTTGCAAGCCAACAGAGCTTGTTGTTCACCTGTCCAAAGACTTTTTTTTTGATCTTAATTACTCTTGAGGATGTGGGCTGAACTTTGGGGAAATCCCAAGTCTCAGTTATTAAGGAGGTATTGTTTATTTCTGCGTTGTCCATTCAATTCTGGGATCATGGATTTTTCACACAGTCTACGCATCATTAACTAGTCTATAGAATTAACTACCAAGTTACTAAAAAACACTTAACTTTTGAGTAATATTTTAATTATGCAAGTTGTGGTGAAACCAGAGGTAATGCCTTTTGCCATCAAATTTTATTTTACGTCAGTGATGATATCTAGAGATGTCAGAATCTGTTATGACATGACATTTGACTAAAATGGATATTCTATTGTATTAGTGGCTATTAAAAACATCTCATCAAATATGCTGTGTGCTGCCAGACTCACATGTAAGAACTTCAGGAGAAGAGAAGGAAAACTACTTCTATATTTCTAATGGGTAACTTGAAAATCAGAGAGTTGCTGTTGCTGCATTTCATGCACTGGAAAAAGTAAATAAAAATTGTCAGAAGCTTTTGATGCTCTCAAACCCACCTCATTGAAAAGGATGATGTGAGGATATTGTGACCCACCCTTAAGAAGATTTCTTTGGGCCTCAGGGGTAACCTGTTGCTGGCTAGTGGAGGCTGTGAATATTCTTCTCTATATTAGGCACCAATTTTGCCCATGGGTGGAGAGAGGCATCCAAGGAGCCAGCAAGCTGAATGGGAAATGTTTGTACTCCTTTTGCTAGACAGGCCTAGAATGTTTTATTTTACTTGATATGGGCTTCCACCATATCAGCTCTTCAGGGTTGCCCTCTGAGGATCCAACAACCTCTGAGGAAGCAGAAAGCTTAATTTTTTCCTTTATGGGAAGCAAAAATTAGTAAATTAGTTACAGTTTTGAAGCTTTGTTTTCAGTCTCAGAAATTTTTGGAACCTAAGCCACCCAAGTGGGGATGTCCATGCTTATGCCACATGACTCTTGATGTCTTGGTGTGGTCCTTCTCAGTATAGGTGGTCTGCCTCTGGCCGTTCCTTGAAAGAGCTGACACAGATGGTCCAGAACAAGTCAAAGAAATGGGACTCAGCTAGAGAAATTTTCTCAGTGCACGAAAAGTACTGCACAGGGGTTTTGACTCAGTATTTCTGGCCAAATCTACTGAAGTCTGTGGGAGCATTGTGTTGAACAGCAGCTAGCAGGGCATTGAAATGCCTGGAGGGATGATGTTTGAGCAGTAGCCCTAAGAACCTGCAGTTATGTATGTGTAGTCTCAGCTCCCTGTTTGCCCTTACTGGGCTACCCAAACATGTGAGAGAATCTTAATTTGTAAAAGCTGCCTCTTTCTTTTCTGCAGCATTAATTATCCAGACTCATGTAACCAGGGTTCCCTAATAACTATGGCTAATATTGTCAATGGTTCAGGCTTTCTCCTACTACATGAAATGAATATCAAGATAAGCCTAAGATATAACATCCATGTGATTCGTTTATAAAACATGTTACTTGTGTAGCCTAAATGGGTGAGATTTGTGTCTGTAATAGTTTTTTGTGGGGTTTTCCCCCCACTGTATCCTTAATGTTTGATATACAAATCAGATTAGCTTTTTACTCTGCCTCTCTGAAGCATAGGGTGGAGTAATTGAATTTACTTTGTATATATTTTTACTGTTTATTAAATAGGCTCACTAAGTGGAATTTTAAGAAAGCTTTTTATTTCTTGGTGGGGAAGTGCTTCATACCATGCAGTTGGATGGATATTTTAAAAATCCAGGTGTGGAACCCTGGTAATTTACCTGTTGTAACTCTATGTTAAAGCTCTAGATACAGTTGCTGGGTATTCTTGCCAGATACTGACAATCAATCTGTGCTGTGTATGCTGCCAGAGAGCCGTTCTGTAAATCAGAATCATTGCTGTCATATAATGACTTGTGAAGCACACAGGCTTGCTCATAAATAATCACTTTGCATGAGATTGTCGATATAGTCTCCTGAAATATTTTTCTTTTAGTAATCTTAACTTTACTTTAGAGAATGCTTGGGGTTTTGTCATAGAAATAATTTCCCGTCTTTCCCCCTACTGTTTGCACATACTTGTGTGAGTGCTAAAGACATTGGAATTGAAACATATGGGGATTTTTGTTTTAAGTACTCTGCAGGAACATGAGGAAATTCCCAAATCACATCAAACTCCTCTTTAAATTGAAGTGTGTAGGATTTCGCTTACTGGGATTACTTTAATAGAACTGAAATGAAGCGAGGTGCTGCAGCAATGTATCAGAAACAGCTACACGTGGTTTTAACAATAAGTGTTATTCAGAGGAGTTGAGGAGTTTCTTTCAGGTATTTTAACATGCTTTGAGAGTAATAATAATAATAGGTTTGGTTCTAAACGAAATACTTCCAGTGTATGTGCTACTTTAAGAACTGCTTTGTAAAACTGCGCTGTGAAATAAATGTAAAAAAGTGACATTTTCTTAGAGTTTTGATTGTAAGTTCTAGCTCCTGTACTGTTCAATATTGACTTTCTTCATCTACAAAATACACTTTGGAAATTTTTTTATTTTTGCAAATTCTGCTTCTGAATTTTCTACACATTTTCTTGCATTTGTCCTCTTTAAAGACTTTTTTCCAATACAATAATCTCTTGATTCTCTGGGAATCAACCAGTCTGTGTTCATTTACATACTAGCTCAATGTACAAGTAAGTGCTAGTTAATTTTCATCATGATGCTGAACATCCTGCATTTTTGACCTAGTTTCTCAAACTGGTATTAAAGCTTTGCAAAAGCCCATTCCTGTGAAAATGGAGAAATTAAACTCTCCACATTTGTGCAGTGCAAACAAACATTTTTCTGCCTAGGTGGTATATTTGTTCTCTCTTGGTAAATAGCTGCTGTGTCAATGACTGCCAAAAGAGACAAACACGTCTCTTGTTTCTAATGGCAGGAATGGCAGTTCTCTCCTTTCTTTCTGTCCTTCTTGCAACCTGAATTCTGGCTTAAAACTTAAGTGTGGTAATTTCTGCATTAAAACAGAATTTTTCTCCTCTAAATTTAGGGGATAGCATTCATTGTATGCATTCATTGTAGTGGCTAAAGAGGATATTTGTTCTTATCTCACTGCTGTTTAGGTGTGTTGTTTATTTGGTATGTGACCCAATCTAATGTGATCACAAGGCTTTTGTTTAGGCTTTAAAATTCCCTGTGCTAAACACGTTGTTTATGCTGTGTGAACATTTCAAGCATGTGAGGTGAGACTGGTTTGTAGATCTGTGTTCATCTGGCATATTGCAGTTCTCAGAACACGTCTCTAACGCAAAGCGCTGTAGGCACATTTGTTGACTTAATTGCTGTCTGACATATTATTAAGTATCATATATCTTTTACTGAAAACAGACTACAGATCTTTCCTAAGCAGTGGAATTAAAAAACTAAAAAGATTTTTTATGACTTTAGATTAGAAGTTACCTTGAGGCTATTCAGTTTTATTCCCCCTTTTTCCTTCTCTCTGTGTCTTATCTTTGTGACTTGTATTTCTATAAATTTTTGACTCCTTATATTTTTACTTTGGAATATAAGCATATATACAAATGCTTAGTTCATTAAAGGTTTGCTCTGTATTCAAAACTAGGAAACTAGATGAAGAATGAAAGAACAATATTCAACTTTGTCCATAATTGTGTTTCAGTGATAGTATTTATGTTTGCTCTTTCACCACTTTGGGAATTGCATGTTGTGATTTATGTCTAAACCTTTCAGACCTCATTTTCTAGACCAAGACATAAATGTATGTAAACAGAGATGCCCTAGAGAGGAAACTGCACCAAATTTAGTCAGGGTTATGGATCTCTTTAGCCAAAATATCTTGTCTGAATAGCTTGAAGGTTTGGAGTGCTTACCTTTTGGTGGCAGCATATCTCTGATAGCAAGGTGTCTCTTCAGTTTGATTTGAATCCCTGATCTTTTTTGTAAATACTTGGCAAAGACAAACCAGCAAAGATACAGTTGTCCTGAACAAGAAATGATGGTGGAGAGACAGCCCAGAGGTGAACAATGCTGAGGAAGGCTGAAAGATAACTTGGGGCTCTAGTAAGGCACCACTGCCACTGGGCAGTGAAGCTGTAGTTACTACTTTTGAGGCCAGTTATAAAGTCCTTGCAGAAAAACAGGAGACAGGTCTCCTGTTAACAAGCAAGAGAAACCTGAAATGCAGGATGTGCCAGACACTGGAATGGGAAAATTTTCACAACATTGCTGGTTTGAGCACTGACTTTGAGGTTTATTTCTCTTCATTCTCTGATTTCAATTGCTCTCTGTTATCTCTGTGAAATTGATTCAGTGTTTCCATGTATTGTCTAGTACTGGTGACACAAGAGGTATATGCAAGAATTAAATGCGAGCTGGAATTGAATTTTCAGGAAGCTTTTCTGCAGAAATGCAGACACAGCCTATTTGCTACCAAATCCTCGCAGACAGTTATGCCTGGATAATCTATGCTTATTACCACCTTGGTGTTGATCAATGTTTGCCACCCAGGTCTGTGGGAACATCTGATGTTATGATTTAATCAGCACACGAGTGAGGTAACCAGCTTGCAGAACACGTTTTATTTAGTAGAATGACTGTTATAAAAGATAAGTACAAGATTCAAATAAACCCCAAAAGTTGCCATAGAATTACTTCTACCTCATGGACGTGGAGAATGGTTGCAATTTCAACTTTGTGCCACCCTAGCTTATTGACCGTGCCAAATTTCACACTCCTATCACTTTTAAAAAACAGAATTAACTAGGAAGAAAACAGTCTTAGGAAAACATGATTTTGATTTTTTTTTTCTTCTAAATTTTATTCAATTTTATACCTTTAATACTAGGGCCTTCAACTCAGGACTGGTTACTTTGAAAAGGAGTCTCCTTAGAAAACTAGAAGTAGAATTGTGATTGTGGCATACTATCTGTCTCTCACTATAGTAGAAGGGAGAAATTTTCTCGTGTTGGAGGCTGTGCAGCAAGTAAAGTGTGTTAACCTCACACTCTGAAAAACATTGTACAGCTGAAGTTTGAGTTTACACTGTGTTCAGAAGTAAGGGCAGACCTGCACTGGCTGGAACAGGTTGCTCAGGGAAGAGGTTGAGTCACCATCTCTGAAGGTATTTAAGAGCTGTGTAGATGTCGTGCTTAGGGATTTGGTTTAGTGGTGGATTTGCCAGTGCTGGGTAGCAGTTGGACTCCATGGTCTTGGAGAGTTTCCCAACATAAATGGTTCTGTGATTCAGATGTAACAGTTGTGGAGCAGTGAACAAGGCAGTAAAGGGAAAATGGTGGCTCATGGATATCTTGAGTACCTGTTTGGGCCAAGCTACAGGCAATCTTTGTCAAGACTGAGCACTCAGCACATCTTATTTGAAGCAAACTAAACTTTCTTTTAGTTCATGCCAACTATTCCAGCCTTAGAGACTTGGAATAAGGAGGCAGAGGTCTGAAAATCTGAGAGGCACCTTAACTAGATCCTGTTTCCCATGCCTTTCCCAGCAGCTTTTGTAGGAAGTTTGTAGGAGGTTCTGAAAGAGTTTTGTATGAGCAGAGTATAATTGTTTCAATGTTCTCAGGGCAACATAAACTCCTCCTCATCGCCCAGCTACGTGTGATATGATGGAAAATCTGTTAAAATGGTGCTGAACATGGGGACTAGTTTTTCTAAGAAAACTAGTCTTTTTCAATCACAGAAGTGTTCCACTGGTTATGACGGGGGAAATAAACCAAAAGTTATCCAAAATCCAAGTTTTGTTCTTGCTCACTCTCCTCTGAAAACGTGAGTTTTGATTAGAACCTTTAGCAATATGACTGTTAAGTGCTTTAATACAGATATTTTGTATCCTCCTCCTTTTATACGTGGGCGTGATCATTAGCTGGTATAAGTCTCTTAAAATGAAACACAGTCATCCTTTCTGCAGAACTGGTCACAGTATTTTATTTCCTTTGAGGAAGCTGATGGTCTGATATCACCAAATAAGAACTTCCATGAAGGCTTCAAGATCTAGAAGTTAGAGTTTGGATTTTTATTTCTTTTCTCCCTGAATTAATAATGTTGGGGTGTTTTTTTTGTATTTTTAGAGGGGGATATGGTATGAGGAATCAGATAATGGATAACAATTTTGACAGAAAATTCAATTTGAAAGTTGTCCTTTTCCAACTACAATCCATGGAGAATTGTCCCTTACATCTGGATTTGTTCTAGTTAATTTAATAAAGCTTTGCTTTGGGTTTGCTGTGGTGTAACAGTGCAAAGGCTTTGTGAAAGGCTCTCCAATACCACTGCACATTTCCTTTGCATAGGTTTATCGGGGGTGTACTCCAAGGTTTTCACTTGCACTTTGTTGAGGAGATTTATTCCTGGAGGTCCCACTGGGAACTGAATAGCAACTGCGACTCCTGGCTCAGGAATGTGGAAGATGCTGTAGTTACACTGGAGGAGCATCCTTAGGAAGTGCAGACTCTTCTGTAAGGAGCTGTGGGAATGCTGTCAGTCTTGAGTAGATGGTGGAGGCCATCATTGCACATAGATTCTCTGATGATTGGTAATGCCAATTTGTAGATTTGTAGATTGAGGTGGTGGGGGTTACCCTAGAGCGTATCCTAGGACTATTGAGATAGTAATCAATTATTCTGGGTTCCAAAGAGGAAGATGAATTGGAAAAAGGTGTTATCTGCAATCAATTATTGTTGGGTTGTCTTGAATATGGTAGAATGACATAGACAGAAAATGTAAAAGCAGAGTTAGAAGTTAAGGGGAAGGGGGGTGACATGAAGCAGAGATGGAGCTACAGGAGACAGGCAATGCCCCATCCTGAAAGGTAGGAAGAGCAGAGGAAAATTGTTATTTCAGCAGGGATATTAAATGAAAAAAGTGAAATAGAAAAGTGGGAAAGGAAAAGCTGCATACAGGAAGCTGAGAAAGCACAAAAATATGTGAAAGGGATTCAGTGAGATAGAAATAGATTCTTGAAGAAGCAACTGAAAGGTTTGAGACTGAATCAATATTTTTCCTTAAAATTCTGCTGAGATTAATTTTGGCTTAAATGTAGGAATTACTTTTTGCAAGGGAGGAGGCGACAGATGGACCCAGAGAGGGTCTTGACTTTCATGTCCATACAGAATCTCTTTTTTATTTGTGTTTGTTGAAAGCATTAAAAAATACCTCTGGCAGTTTTTCCATTTCCTTTGGCTTTCGTGTCTAAAGAAATATTCAAACTGGGAGAGGGGATGGGAAGCTGAGCCAGGTGGCAAGCCTATTTATCACCTAGTTGGTGGTGGAAAATATTGAATGATCAAATGAAAGTGTTTTAAAATAACATGAGCAGAGAGACAGAAAAAAACTGCAAAAGGAAGGAATTTATGTTAAAAGAAAACTTGCAGTTTCCTTGTCCAATTGTAATAAGAGGCTTCAACGTTCAGTGGAAGGCAGTGAATGTACCATCTGCAGCCATGGATTTTTGTTATTGGGATGATTTTTTAAAGTAGTTAGAAAGTAATTTAAAAAATTCTTTTATCTGAAAGGCATTCAATTTTAATAACTTGATGAAAAATACCTTTTGTATGTGGATGTATGTGAGTATACCTGTACACAATAGGTTAAAGTCTTTATATTTGATTCTAAAGAATAAAATTTTTATTGCCCATTTTTGTTAAGAAAAATAATTTCTGTAAGTTATTGAATAAGTGGTTTGGAAGCTCTGTCAACTTTGGAATGTAAACAAAAAAAAAAAAAACCAAACAGGAGAAAAAAATTGTATTTTAAATAAAGAAGTTTCAGATCTTCAGAAACTGTAATTGTGTGTGGCATAACAGCTACAAATCTTCATCAGTGTGCACAATTTAAGGAGGTGTGGTTAGTTTTATTATAACCCTTTGCCCATCCCTTATTTTCACAATCTGAAAAAAATCATGTGGTAGCAAAACTTACCTCTCACCTTTCTATTATTTCTCTACTTTGTATTCATGAACTGGAGTACAGTGTCTGCTAATAAAGACTACAGTGTTTTAAAACCATTCTGGGGTTTTACAGAATGTTCAAAATGTATCTGCCGGGAGCCTCTAATATTTTGCTGACAGTTGATATGCTCAATTATTTTTACTGTATTCAACTAAATTTTAAGGGTTTAGCTAACCATGAATTTTTGGTTATTTTATGCTCAGGGATCTCTTTCTTAAAACCCAGACACTTTAATCAAAATCATGCGGCACATGGGAACAGTGTAGCAGCAGGATTTGAAAATCAATTTAATGCTTTGTATTCTTGCAAATATAAAACTTTGAATTAATTAAACTGATATTTATAGGTAGGATTAAAAAAAATTGACCCTAGCAAATCCTGCTAGACTTCAGCTAGTTTTCTGAAAGATGGGAGCTATACTGGAAACATTCTGCAGTAGACAAAAGAGGGCTTAAAGGTGTAAGATCTGTAATTCAGAGAAGGCAAAGCCTAGAAGATACTGTCGTAAACATCTGCACGCTACCTAAATTCTGTATTAATTAGGTCCAGGCTATTTAATTTGTTGTTTAGTGTCTTAGATACAGAATGGAGTAATTAATTGGTTGGCAAGCATGGAAATAATGTGTGAGGAGGAATTAAGTGCTTCAAATTCTTTGAAGAAAGGAAAGGGAATATTTTTGAATCACAGATTTGGGTTGATATATTCTATCTAAAGCAAAAAAACAAAGCAAAAAACTGATATTTTTTTTTCTCTCTTTTTTTTTTTTTTTT
>JAOTQP010001546.1:23156198-23170875 GCA_026413545.1 Cichladusa arquata
TCCATCATCAACAGAGATTTTAAAGGACAGGGGAAAAATATTCTCTTACTCAACTAGTATGTGCATATGCAAGGAAGGGGAGGAGGAAGTTTTGAACAATGTTCTCTTTCCATTAGCTAAATAAACACACTGCTCCCTGTTATAAAAATTGCTGCATTGCTGATGTTTAGGAAATTTTTGCATTGCATAGTAACCAAGAGAATCTACTATTTTCCATAGTGTTTAGTCTTTTCAAAACCTCAAATCTCTTCCTTGGGTGTGAAAAATTATCTGAATTTTTCTCTGAAGATTTTAAGTAGCTTTAAATTTGCCTGGTTAGGGTCCTTGTTCAGGAAGAGCAATTGGTGTGTGAATGGTGGACAGTGGTGCTGGTGGCCAATGAAATAATGTTTGTTGTAATCTTTTGTTGATTATTAATCCTAAATCATCAAAGACAGAGAATGGATGGGCTCAGATCTAGAAAATACAAACTTTTGCAAATATGAGCTGAATTGCAAAAACAAGATAAAAATATAGTTACCTAAACTATGGAAAATTTTATAATGGAAGAAGATATGTTTGCCTGCCTGAGACTATTCTCTTTCACCTAGTGCTTGTCTGTCAGCTAAAATGTCACATATCCATTCCAAAGATAAGCATGGTCAAACATCTCCCTTCTGCCTTTCCCAAAATTGCCATGACTGATGTATATATTGCTCCAAAGTCTTAAGTCATGTCTCATGATTGAATTGCATGAGGAAGAGTGTTCTCAGAGATTAGATTAATAATTGGTCTGATTGTCTAACCTGTACTCACTTTAGTAGTCTCTCAGAGGGAATGGCGTCAGGAATGACTCAGATGTGAAATGACTGTTCCAAAGCTGAACCTTGTTTCATCAAAGGTGGTCTATATTGCAGCCTTTTGGAATTTAAAGCACTGAGAAAAATCTGAATCTCCTTAAGGTTTTGCTATGACATTATATACTAGGAAGGGAAAGAAAGGATTCTTTAAATTTTACTAAATAGTCCAGTTTTACAAACTGACTGCAAACCAGGGCATGGTAGGAAGATGACTTGATTCTACGAACTAGAAAGAACTACTCTATCCTGAGCTATTTTTCTTAACTAATTTGAATTTCAAACAGAGAACTAAAACTAATTATGATATAGTTCAACTCAAATAATTTGGGAAGATGTACCAAGTTCTGTAGGACATATGATTTTCCTTAGTTGGTCCTTATGTTGTTTATGCATGTTGATGTTTGATCAGCAAAACTACAGATAAATATGGCTAAGGATGCTGGGGTTTCTTTGTTTTTTTAAAGTTTTTAATTAATTGCATTGCAGAGGAGGTGACTTGCTGCTTACATGTTGGAAGAATGATGTGCTGTTTAGGGTTTTCCCCTTAAAGAAAATGTATGAATTTAGAGTGAGGGTAAATAAGACAGAAATATATCAACACAGAGATAAGGAAAAGCAGATGTGGAGAAGAGCAGCGCTCAAGGTTGAATTTACAAGCTGTTCATTACTGGTATACAGTCAAAGTACCCTACTGGGTTCAGCAGCATGGGCAGAGTGCTTTGAGTTACTCTGGAAGTACATGGAATAAATCAGATAATTTCCTCATTTCCTTGTCACTGCTGACTGTGGGCAGAGGTTCACTAGCATTGCAGGTATCTCCATAAACAAAGCACGATGGTTACTCACAGAGTAGCAATCAACCTGGGATAAAACTATTTATTCCTGTTGTTTCTCTGTAGCCTCTACCCCCTGTATGCTCTGTGTCTCCTAATTTTCCACCAGCAGTGTATTTTGTGGGCACTTTCCTGGTCTTTGTGATGGGTACCTTGAAAGAAAACTTGAAAGATCAAGGAACTCCACCAATGATACCCTTCATTGATTTCCTCTCATCTTAACCTTGTTCTAAAGCTGGCCTGCTATCAAGGTGTTTAGAAATTCAAATATCTTTAGTCCTTCCCCTTGTCAGAACACTGCATTTGCTGGTCTCTTGCCCTAGAAATGGAGAAGGTAATAAAGCATTTCCTTTATTATCTTTCCTTTATTATGTTTGACTACTTAATAGCATGCAGTAAAAAACATGCGTTTGAAGGGCTTTAGGGGTTGTTTCTGTGAACAGAACAAAAACATGAAGAAAGAAGCAAAAGGGCACATTAAATGGATACTCCTCCCTGCCACCAAGTTTGAGCCTTTTTTTTTTACTTGACTTGTTCCTCTTCTTCATGTATACAGCATTCAAACTACTACATTAAATATGCTTTTTCTTCTTTCATATGTGTGAATTTTTTGTGTGTGTGTTTTGTTATACCAGAGAACTGGACTTGGGGTATATGTAAATGTAATCTCAAGTTCTTGCTGTACTATGTCAGCTGCATATACGATCTTTTTGGTAAATCCGTGGTCTTTTACAAAAATTCTCAGCTTTGCCTTTTGAATATTTGCTGCATTAAAGGAGGCTGAGCTGTGGAATACTGTACTATATATGTGGTAACTTAACCACAGTCTAAACTTCTGTTTTGTTTTCCTTTGGAGATGCAAAACCTTCCCTCAGTGAATGGAGATTTCCACTCTAGTCTGTTTCTCTGCTTTCACAAGTGGTACAGTGTGTTTTATTTTTGACTTAAGGGGCAGGAGGGCATGGGTTGAAAGATAAGAAAACTGTGTTGTAGTATACTGGTTCCAAAAACGATAAAATGTGAAAAATAACAGACTTATTCCAGGGCCATGCAATCAAAATAGATTTTGCACTGGAGATATAAAAAGAGACTATGCAAAACATTCCTGAAATAATTTATGCTGAGTTCAAGTTTAAGACAGAGATACAGCAGTATATTATGTGTTCTTTTGGCATTCTGTCTTTAAATCAACAAAACTATCTCAACTTTTGCACTCTGGTCAGTGCAGTGATTCCCTTAATATTGTACAGTCAGAGCTGTGGTTCTCCCAGACTTTCAAATGGCTTGTTTTCAAAATCAAAAGGCTTTATTGTTTTTCAGTGTCATCTATTCCGTTTCTGTTATGGTGATAGGCTGTGGTTTATTAGTATTCATGGCTGAGCTATCCAGTTCTTTAATTCTGTATATTGCTCTGTGTCGTGGGCTGTCTTGGTGCCATGCTCACAAAGAGTAGCATTCATGTCTCTCTGCTTGGCAGTTCCTGCTTTTCTGGTTATGCTTAGTTATGCCAACCACCTGTGTAACATACCTGTTGGTAACCCAGTGAGTTGGCAACATTTGCCAGGCCTGGGCAGAGGCTGAGTCCTGCTTGGGCAAGGTAGCTCCACTTCTGCAATCCTCCTTTGGGGTCTAAAATGTTTTAGAGTGTGTGTGTGGCCTTCAGGCCAGCTGACTTGCCCTGGCTCTGCTTAGCCTGTTAGTACAGACACAGGGATAGCCAAAGGGTAAAAAGCCTATCAGGACATCTCCTGAGATTTAACAGTTTTGTTGTTAAGGTATTTATTCCTTCCTCTCTCTCTATCATTTTCCTCATTGCTTCCAGATATGTTATCATCTTAATTAAAATATCAGGAAAATACACTGGAGACTACTGTGACTGGAGGGCTCTTAAATGTGAGTTAACTAAACTGAAGATGTACAAAGCCATCTGCCAAAGACTTCAGGAAACAAATCTAAATTCTCAGAATAATATAACCTGTAAGTCTGCAAACTTAGTTAAATCTCTGAATAGCAGGGATTACTTAAATTTATTTTGAAGTATATTCAGCTGGAAAAGAAATTGTCATTTGAATTTGCAGTCTGGTGCCAAATCTGTTGAAACACTTGGTAGTTTTGTTGGTGCCCTCAACTGGGGCTAGATTTGGCCTCCACATACAAGCAATATTAGTGTGAAAAGTATTAAAGTCATGTGGAAATCACATTTATTATTCAAAATAATCTCTCTGTTCAGAAAGGCCTGAAAGTGTCCCAGAATTACGACTTCACCAAAGAGTTGTAAAAGTTTCATGTAAATTTGTACACACGTCGGTAATCAGAAAAAATCAAAAGTGCATGGGAAGCATACAAAGCTAACGGGAATTTTTTTTTTTCAAAAAATCACTTAATATGTGCAACACTACCGCAAATTTAGAATAAGCCATTTCCACTCATTGAAGAAATGCTCTCCACATCTCTGCGTGTTCCTACTTGTTTATAGCATTTTGAAATCGAGTTGATGTAGTGCTAAAGGAGCTGTCCCCCAGTACATATGACAGAGCAGAAAGTAACAGCTACTGCTAAGACTGGTCTGTCCCGTAACACTGGCTGCAGTTTCATAGCCTGTATTTCCATCAAGGAATTTCCCAAAGATGCACTAGTATTTTTTTTTTCTTCTGTTCTAATTGCCTGCAGTGGAAAGAGTAGCTTTCATCTTGAAGAAATTTTGGTTCTATTGTGTGCCAAAAGCAGCTCAGGAGGTGTATGAAAGGACAAAACTACATGAAAACTTTTGAGGCTGCCCTAGGCACAGGACTGAAACATGGCACAGTCCTACCAGGTCCCAGATATGAGGAATCTTGAGTAACCCACATTACTAAGGTCCAGATTTTCTTCTTTATGCTTGCATTAGAAAGTATGTTAGAGGGGACTGGTGTTGCATGCAGTGTGAAGAGGGACTCAAGGGCCAATGAGGGAGTTAAATTAATGCACAATGTAGGTATATAATCTGCAAAGGTTGAAAGGAACCTGAATCAACCCTTGAAATGTAGCCTAACACGAAACTGCCTGGCACTTTTGAAAAACTCAGATCTGATCTCCTTTAAAGAAATCATAACTAAAAATATGTTTGTGTTAGGACTGAGACGTGTCGGTGACAGGAGAATGGGCAAATTACATTTACTGGATTGAGTTCCTGCTCCGTTTATTTTTATTGAATGACATAGTTTAATTATGCTGCAGCAGGGGATAATGTAACTTGTCCAAAAAAGTCAACTTACTGCCAAGTTCACATATTTATAATACCCCAGGTTAGATTGAACGAGAGCTGTATTTAGAAAGGGAAAGAAAAAATTCTATTTTGCACTGGAAGTTTAGAATTTTTAGGACATGAGGGTAGCAAAAAGTGCAATTGGGTAACTTCAGTTAGAATTAATGAAGCAATTATGTTTGTAATGGCTTATCAGATACTTACTGATATTTAGTACACTGAATTTCTTGTGTAGCATCCCTTTGAAAGTGTAACTTCAATATTCCATATTTTACCATTTATATGTCACTTTAAAGGAACACTGCCTGCTTATACCCTTTGTTTTGATACCTCTCTTTACATTTATGCAGTTATTCTGTGTATGATATCGGAGTCTGTTTTATGCAAATAGTGGGGGAACAAGGTTTAATGAAAAGCAGGACTGTTCATTCTGCCTAGGGGGAAAAACCCAGCACATTTCATGTACTTTTATGTAAAGACCTAATATTTTTAGAAATGACTGAATTTTTTTTTGTGTGTAATCAGAACTGTGGAAAATACACAACATCCTGTTTGTATTATGTGCTTTCAGATGTTCCTTATTAGTAGAATCATCCTTCCTATCCAAGCATTCCTCCATCCAGCATTAATTATGTATTGTTATCCTACCCAAACTCATCACAATTTGCTGGTATCACGACTAAAAAATATTGAGAACATATTTTAAAGAAAGCTATGCATAACTTGTTTCATCCATGAGAAAAAACCTCAACTTGTTGAAGTCATGGTTTTATTATTTTTGGAGGGAGAAAGTTTAGATTTAATCTTTTGTAGGAGAAAAATAGCATTTCTTTCTCTTTTCCAGATCTCACAAAGCTTTCCCCATAACTGAATTGTCCACTTTTGCAAATGAGGTGATGAGTTTTTCCATGAAGATTTATCAGAAAATGCTTAAATATCTTAAGCATATACTGCAAAAAAAAAAAAAAAATAAAAAAAAAGGAATAAGATAATGATTTTAGATTGACAGCATTAAAAAAAATATATATTACACATGATGAAATTGTTAAAATATTATTGGCCCTAGCATCAGTAGTCCTAATTTCCTTTTTTTTCTCTTTAGCAGTTTTCTCAACTTGGCCATTTATCAGCAGTAAGCAAAACAGACTTGCACTCTTACAAGGGCAAAAAAAGAGGAAATCTAGTTAAGACTAAGTAGATTTTGCTGAAGCTGTGAGACTTGAAATCCATGAAAAAGGCTTTGGAGAGTATTTGAGTTGATAGTTAAGATAGAGGTATGACAGGTCTGATTTTCAATATGTGTGAAAATATGCATATTTTTAGATCGGCCAACATATATTTAAAGTGTAACACTGCAATGTCAGCTTACATTAACAGTTGTTATGTAGCAGAATGGGCAGGCCTTTTGTCTTTTATTAGTATTTTGTCTTTTAATTAGTAATCTCCTGGCTAGCTGAGATCTTTGTCAATGGCTGATCCTCTTAGGCTCTGCCACAGTAGACAGCAGGGGACACGGAAGGTACTAATATTGGCTCTCCAAGATAAACTCCCAATTAATTTCAAAAACATAGCCTCAGTCTCCTACTCTGTGTTTTTGAATATTTTCCCAAATTTTACTAAATTAACTGACAGGATAATGTTCAGCATTGCTACTAAAGACTAGGCAATATGCATGGGTGTAATACATTGGAACATTTGCAGAATGCTACTTTTAAAGTAATTTCCAGTACCTCATATCTGTTATATGGTAATACCAAAAGACGTCAAATCTGTAAATAGTCTCTGAACATGATTAAGGAAAAAACGTATTTGGCAGGGTACCTGTATTTCATCACTGCAGTGTATCATGATGTGAGGTTAATATGGATATGAATAGTAAGATAGCTTGTAAAATAGTAGGATACCTGGGATGCATATATGTAGTTTCAACTAAATATATCTTTTAAGTGTTTTTAATGAACTATATTACCTATTGCTTAACCTAAATGAAGACAAGAGACTTGGTTTTTTTTCCTCTCTCCTTAAAAAGAGGCAGTAACTTTCATGTCTTCTAGGCTGGTTGGTTTGTTAACTTTGTGTTTCTTCCTAATTAATCTTGTTAAAATCACTTCTATGCAAAGTATCTTATTGGGCTCAGGAGTTCAGTGCTAATTGTGCTTGGAAAGTTTTCTCTGACTTGAAATTAGGGGTACGATGAAGTTTGTGATGGAAAATTTAGGGGTAGCCTTGGCCTGTGTGCTATCAGCTGATATTGCTGTAATGCATCAGCTTTTTTTCCTTCCGAACATGCCAAATTTTGCTTTCACAATGAAATATGAAAATGTAGTTAATTCTGCTTTCACCACATAACCTTTCTCTGTGTTCTTGAATGATGAGAACAGAATTAGAGTCCATGTACATATGGCAACAAGAGCTCTCCATCAGAAGTTTTTGGTCTTTGTGTGCGCTATAATTCAGCTCACTGGTGGTACTTGATGAGAGCAGAAGGATTTGGCCTTGTCTCTCCTATAAGAAATACTGCCAGTGGAGGTTAGTGGTGTGTTGCAATCTGCATTATGATATGTTGGGGGAGGAGGGAGCCCTACCTATCCCATCTGCCTTGGGAATCTCCCCAAGGTAAACAGGAGCAGAACGGCATGTATGAGGGAGGACAGCCCCAGTGTGGATGAGTAACAAAAACAGCCAATAAATTCACATCAAGGATGCCATCCAGGACATCAATACACACTGAAATCCATGATCTGAGTGCACCACGGTACATGTGAAAAAAATAAATCACCCTTGAATAAATGAGACTGACTGAAATGCCAAGCAAAAGGTCAAATGGTTACAGAAAGATTAAGGGGGAGAGGAATTAATAATGAAAGTGATGCAACGGTGGAACAAAAAAAAAGTCAGAGAGAGAAATGTTTTCATGCAAGATTGTCAGAAAGGTTGCCCAGCATACATTATGAAATGCATCCTTTAGAATAATTTGTTTCTTCCTTCCTATATCTTTTCATAGCTACCATTTGTAGCAGTTGTCATAAATTATAATTAATAAGATAAATGACAGTTTAATTAAAGTTCACTGTGGATTTTTAAATGGAGTTCAACTTGCCTTGGATTTAAAAGGGAACAACTAGAGAATACTATTTTTACTAGTGCAAATTTGGGCTGAAAAAATGTCCATAACTTAAAGAGAAATAAATCCATCTAATTTTTAGTTTACTTGATCTAAAAGGTCACCCAGTTACGACACAGTTGTTGATCTCAATTAATAGATTGAAGAATTTTTTTTTTCTGCACTTCTTTTCCACTGGGGAAAAAAAATAAAGAAGAATTGGTCAGAGTAGGAATCACAGTGTGTGATTTACTTATTTTTATGCACAGTGTGAAAGAAAAAAAGAATCAATAAATACCTAAAACTACTAAGTAATACACATCTTATTTGTTGCAAATTCATTAATTTTTGTGATTACTTCAGGAGGCAGACTCATTTTATTTTCTTCTATGGTCAGCACTTGTGAAGAAAATTTATGCTTCCTTAAGGTTTTGGTGCTCCTTTCTTTTGAAAATATTACCTTTAAAAATGCTGGCAGATTGATTTGATTGATACTGTATTGTATCAATGAGAAGTCTGGAATGTTCTTGAACACTTCTAGTGAATCAGGGACTTGCTGTTTGGTTTAGATTTGTTCTTTAAGGGTCCTGGATTAGCCCATCTCCAACATATGGCTGATCCGCATCCTTGTATGCTCTATTTGCTCAGGATAAGTAATACTATATCAAATATGCAATACCAAACAAGGCAAGATGCTTTAGAACCCCATAAAATTATGGTTTACAACATGAGGCTTTATCCCACAGTATTGGGATTGCTGATAGTGTGGGGGAAAATGAGTGGGGTGATACTGAGTAGTGGCTTTAATGCTTTTGGAGCATGAGAGCATGGACAATTAAAACAATTAGGCATGCTTCTCACAGAACTTGAGATTGATCAACCCTGTTCAGATTCAGCTCATATTAACTTTATGGCCACAGCTCCAAACATTCCCAAAGGATCTTATTAAAGAGAGACTTCTGAAAAGATCTCATGAGTTACCAGATGATAGAAGCAACATATTTGGACAGAGAGTTTTGGAGGAACCACCACGTTAATTTTGATTGGTCAAGTCTGATTTAGTCATTATATAACCAACATTTGGTTATGTAGTTCCCCAGTAAACCAGAACAAGAAAGAGATCATGGTTCAAAAATCTGAAAAAGCATAAAAAAGACATCTTGTGGAACTGCAGCCAGATTAAAAATAGATACCGACATTCAAAGAACACAGAGAAGCTTTCTCTGAAATTTTGCTTGTCTCTGAAATGATGATGTATATGTTTACTGAGAAAAAATTACCGCAGTTTAAAAAAATTATTTTACCTAAAATATTTGAAGTTTCAAATTCCCAGTACTACACAGGGATTCAGTTTTACTGTATAGATGCTCAGCACCTGGTAAAAATCAAGAGATTTTTTTCCCTGAGCTTTCTCAGACAAGGCAAATAAAAATGAATGCACTTGAAATTACTGATTGCCTTCTGAAAACTTATATATTTATATAGATTAAATTTCTTGGCCAGGAATGGAGAAATAACGTGTTTGAACTGAAACTGGTTGGTGCTACAGGAGACATTTTAGATGTTGGCTGAATTTTCTGGACTTTAATGAATGGAATAATTCAGGAGTTGAATTATTGATCTTGCTCTTATTCCTAGATGTTGATAATTTTGTCGCACGTATTGTTCATACTCTCCTATGCATAAAAGCATAATAGGACAAACATTTATCTACCTTTTAAAAATTATTTTAAAGGAACCAAAGTGATTTAGGTAATGGCTTTGAATGTCTTTAGAAATATGTATCATCATCATGTGATAATGTGTTTAATAGCTCCTTAAATTATGAAGAATGCTACTGTCATTTTAGGTCTACACTGATCAATATAGAAATTGGATACTGTTGCCTTTTTGAAAATAGAGAGATCCATTGCTTATTGTGTTTAAGCAGGAATCAAACATTCAAAAAGTACTAAAATAAAAATGCCATTAAATTATACTGATTTGTTGTGAGTCAGCTAATAAATATATAGAGTAAGGAAAACAAAACAAATTATGCCTCAGATCTATGATGTTCTCTTTTCTCTTCATACTTGCTTCTTTTGAGTTAAGCATGCTTGAATGATGTATTATTCAAGAATAGTTTCATTCTAAATTACCCTTACTGTACTTTGTAGCTCACGTAATTAAAATAGTTGTTCAGAGAATGCAAATGACTTGCAGTTCATGTGAGATCATTTCTTTAGGAGATAATCATGAAGTGGATTACTAACTATCTTTGAAGCATTTCAAATTTATTTAATTACAATAGAAACAACCACATCCTCTTGACACAATTCCATTCCATTGATGTTCCTGTTTGCCCTCAGAACTGGCCATAGCTCCCTTCCAGTGTTCTTTAAACCAGAATCAAATCACACAGTTTCGTTTTGTGGTTTCACCATTGTGTACTGTGTTTTCTTCTCTTATCAAACACGTGCATAGTGATCAAATTAAAGGAAAAAAAAAAAAAAGGAAAATGAACAAAACCACAACCAAAATCTGATTTGCATGATAACTAAAAAAACCAAAAACTTAAATCCTGCTAGTGAGTCTAAACACAAATGACATTTGAAAGAAGGCAAGGTGATTCTTGGTTAAGTACCTACTTAAAACCTAGTGAACAGAGGTATGTGCTGGTGCTGAGGAACTCAGGTTTGGAACTTAATATTTTTGTAGAGATTTAGCAGCAGCCAAGCTTTATAAATATTGAATGTGCTTTGCAGCATGGAATGATCAGTTATTGGCCTAGGCTGAACAGTCCATTATCTAAATTATTTTATGTAGTTTATCCTATATACAGCTTCAAATGTTTTAAGTTTAGTTGTTGTTGCTGGATTTGGCCTTTTGTAATATAAATGCAAAATTCTCCTTCTGATTTTTATAAGATTAAAAACAGTACAGAAAGCACACTTGGAAGGCACAAACCAAAAAAAAAGGCAACTGAAACATTTCAGGTCACTGTAAATACTTCCATTTTACATAAGAGATCATTGCAGATATCAGAATTTCAAGTCTTTTCACTGGGTTTTATTTTTACTAGGTTCATGTGCTTCTGACCCATAATTTTAAATCTGCTTTTTAAGCCAAAAAGAATATATCCATTAAAACAAAAACATTCCCTTAGTAGTTACATAAAATCTCTGTGTTTGTTGTTTTTTTTTTCTTTTGTGCTTCTCGAATAGATTTTTAGAAAAAGTCCTGTACTTAACCATTTTCTTATTCACTTTTCAAGTGTTCATGCATTTCAATTATTGGACAAACAATTTGGATTAAACAAAATAATTTTCAGAATATTAACTAATAATATATATCTGGCTTATGGCTTTAACCTGAAGGAACTGAGCACAGTTAGTGTTCATTGCATTTTAGAGATGGCATTTGGAAACTGGCAAAATAAGTCAAAATATTGGAAATGCTGATTCAAACTCTGGCACTGACTAACTTGGAATTTCTTGTTATTTATATAAACATTTAAATATCCTTTAATTTTGGATCTGTCAGCTTGGGGAGGTTCCAGAGGCTGTCATTTAGGTCGTAAATATGGTATAAGTCATGGTTCAGGTTACCAAATCAGAAGTGTGGAATACATTATATATCAAAGTAACATTTGCCTCTGTAGTCAATATTGCCTCTGAGTTAGAAATTAAAGCTCTTGATGAGCACTTTGGCCTAGGCTGCCTTTGGATAGGGTGGCTTGTTCCAGGCTTCTCATCTGTAGATACAAACTGTGCTGCCTGGGCTGTGCATGAGCTTCAGTGCATCTGGGCCAGCAAGGTTCTTGTCCAGCATGCTATGACCAAACATGTAACAGTGTTGGTATACTTGGATGGTTCTTTGTTTCTGCCGTGGTGCTGGTTATTCTGGTGATCCTGTCACGTGCATGCCTCTGATTAAGGATGACCTTCCTTAATGGAAATAGCTTTATGATCCCTGTTGTGCAACAATGTACGAAACTGCAAACACCTGGAAAGATTTTTCCATGGTGCAAGCATTTGTTCATCAGTGCCCAAACATCTGGAACTCATTGGAAGATTCTCAGTAGTCCCTTCAAGTGCTGATTGAGATTTCTTTCTTTTATGAGATGCACATCTCTCTTGACGTTGATTCTGAAAACTGGGGGAACACAGGGGGATGGAAAGTTTCAGATTGGCAAATATTACCTACTGCCTGAAATATTTTCTATTAAAAATGAAAATTGTCCACATGCGTGTATATAAATGTTTTGAAAAAAACCACTCACTTAAAAATAATACTGCATTTGTTTTAGTTACCAAATAACAAACTTTCAGAAATCAGGATGACTGTAAATACTTTGGTGTAGAAATACAGTTTGATTTAAACTTAATTGCTCTTTGAAGAAGTGGTAAAACTGACCCAGGCCTCAACACAGTAATTGAAATTTCCCAATTTCGGCTGGTTCTCATATTTACGTTCTTGTCCTACATTGTGGCTTTCCTTTTTTTTTCTTTTTCTCTGTAATGATATAGAGATGAACAGTGAAGAGAGATGAAGCAGTTCCAGTTCTGTGTATTATTTCCAGCTTGTTGGGTTCCCTCCTTTCTGTCCTTGCAGACAAGAGTCTTTATGGTGACTTGTTGCTGATACCTGTTCATATTGGTGCTTGGTACCACACCCTTTTGGGGACATCCGGCACATTTTGACTTCACCACATCTGGAAGATGGTAAAAAGTAATCTGTGCTTAAAGTCAGTCATTTTTTAATCACAACAGTGGTATAATTTTCAAGACTCCATGATGACATATGTGGAAACTTCTTGCATTATTATCTTTTTAATCTATTTTTCTTTTATTTTGACTTTTCCTGTAACAAAATAGGGCTTCATCCTGAAATATTTTGATCTGCTCAACATAGGACATTTAGGTAATTCTTCCTTGTCGGGCTGAACACTTAGCAAGTGTTGGAGGAGGAAAAATAAAAGCCTTCTTATCATGCATCTTCTCTTTCCTCAGCAGCATGTGCTGTATAAAGAAACTGGGAGGCAAATATTTTGATGACTTTATGCTAGTCAAAAATCCTTCTTACAGGGAGATAATATTGTATATCCAGCAGCTGCCTCCATGTTCTGCTGGAGTGTCAGAAACCAGATAGAACCTGATTTAGCTTTCATTGTAAAAACTTAGGTTTAAAGGCTTCCATATGCATATTTTGATTGCTTCTAATATTACTTTTTGAGCAGCAGGAAGATACTGATTGCTGGGTTTTGGTTTGTGTGAGTTTTTTTGTTTGTTGGGTTTTGGCTTTGGGTTTGCTTTTTTGTTTATTTTATAAAAAGAATGTAGATTTTTAAAAGGATGAAGTATCTGCAGTGTGGTTTAAGTTCCTCTAATCTAATGCATTTATACTGAGTTGTCATACTTGATTGAAAAAAATGAAAGCTGAATAGTCATTTGCATAACTCATATCTGTTACACAGCTTTTTGGATTTACCATGAACATATAGAAAGTATTGTTGTGTAAATCCAAACTGTATTAAAAAACGAAAGACATCTGCCTTGTCTTCTAACTAAAAAAAAAATGTTATTAACCTGGATGTATTATAAGTGGTGTTTCTTTGGGAGCATGAAAGTAAAAGTTTTGAAGGACTGTGAATTGAAAAAATCCTTTTGTTAAAAAGGTAAAGGAAGAGCTGGACAATGTTTCCTCTCTCCACAGTAATTGTTCTGATTTAATTGTATATGTAACTGTTCCAAACAGAAGGAAAAATAACCATGTCATAAACGGAGCTCTGTATTCATTTTCTTTGGAGCAAAGCCTCAAAGTCTCATTGAGACTTTGTCTTCATTGAGAAATATTGAGGGCTGGTAGAGACTGAACTGCAGAGCAAAACAGAGGATACAGTGTGAGCATTTTGAGATGATTGACTTCAGCCTAGCTCTCACGTGGTTCCACAGGCTGCACCTGTGGCTGGCATGCCTATTCAGTTTAAATTCAGCTGAGAGAGACCCAGCTCTCATGCTCCAAATCAATAGTCACTATGCAGGGACAACTGGGAGACATAACCGAAACCTGAAAGTAATGACACTCATCCATTGCTGACTGAGAACTTGCCTAGGTCATTGATTACTAATTTTGACAATTTTTACTGGTAGTAAATGAGTGTGATCTAAAAATGAGAATTTTGGAAAAGATTGAGCTAGATATACATATATAAACATATTGAGTTATATGTTTCACTTTTCCTATGGAATTTGGGATTCCTTTTTCAAAACCATAAAGAGTATTTATAGCCTATCCTCATTTTTCAGGTGTCTTTGTTTCTTAATACAAAAGTTTCATGGTGGTCTTAATTTTTAAATGAATTAGAATATGAGAAACCTTTTCTAGAATCTTATGATCTATAATTAACTTCTTGGACTGCAGATTGTTCTAAACTGCTGACTTCCAGAAGTTTAACATACGCAAAAATTTAGATAGAATATGTTTGACAAAAAAAAGTTATTTATGGACGCAGCACTGATTTCACTGAATTTGTATAGAACTGATAAATTTTTTTGGACAGGTACTGATTTACAATAAAGAAAGTGTCCAATATAATTCTGAGTGGTAAACAAAATTCTTCTTAAGAATACACATATCCGTGCGCATGGTGTGTATATATACATCTATTTAAAAGTAA
>JAOTQP010001546.1:23170975-23216491 GCA_026413545.1 Cichladusa arquata
AGTGGTAAACAAAATTCTTCTTAAGAATACACATATCCGTGCGCATGGTGTGTATATATACATCTATTTAAAAGTAAGAACACCTCTATTGTCTTTTCTGAGGTAAAGGAAAGCTTCTTTCAGTGCCTAGAGTAACAGGGAAAATTTCAGTAGATTTAGAATGTCATATATGATTCAGGTCTTGCCAGAGACTGAAGTCAGTGGGATGTGCTAAGTATGTTACTGGCCCAGGATCTAAGACTTTTCCGACTCACATAAGACCTGTGTGGCAACTGTGGAAGCTTAGTTCAGATCTTCTGACTCCTGGTCTTCAGACTGCAGGAACATTCACCCTTCCTCTGTTCCCCAGCTTCCTATTCTAAGTTTTCTTGTGTGTTAAGCAGGAAAAACAGGTTTGTAGGTCAAACAGATGAGCCACTGGTAGATTTAAGTATTCCATCCCATATTCCATAAACTCTGCTTCTGTTATTAGTGGAAGTAGTTTATAGAGAGAGCCCTTAGACACAAAATGATAAAAATGTGCTCTTCATCACTAATGCTCACTCTTCCTGTCACCTCCCAGCTTTGCTAATACTGTCAATGCATATCTCGTGTGAGGCCTTGTGGAGAAATGTAAACTTTTAGTGCACTGAGACACACCAACTGTAGAGCAATTTAATGATAAAAGAGCCATTGAAATATATTGCTGGAAAGCCAGACTACATTTTTCAAGCATGTGTTTATAAACTCCTCATTCTAAGCACAATGGCTGCATTATAAACCAGAGCTAGGGAATAGGCACAGCTCCAAGCCGAGTCAGGAGTGGAGAAGGAATAACAGCTGACTTTTGTTTATCAGAGCAGCTTGAGCAGGATGTGCTTTCACATATCTAAATATTTATGTAAACAGATGCACATTAAACCACTTAGAAATAAATAAAATTTTCTGAAAATAGAACTCCACAATGATGTCAGGAGCTGTTTATCTTCAAGAACTGTGGGAATGGGCTTGAATATGCAAATATTTCATTGAAAATAAGGCAGTAAAACTAGATTCAGATGTAATTTTTTCAGATTATATGACACAGGCCATTTTACTGCACTGAGTGTATAGATGTAGTAGCTGGATTTTTCTAAAACCAGCCAACTTCCCTTTCTTTCCTAGCTTCTCATAATGGTCGGTGGCATTTACGTGTTGGTAGTATAGGCTTTGGGAAAGTCTGTTTTTCTGCATACTGAGGCAGAGTTGGAGTTGTGCTATGCAAGGGCAGAGCCTCAGTATTGGCTGTGTCTTGCCTGCACAGTGCAAACACCCCAGGCCAGCATGGATTTTCTCTCCTTACTTTGCATGTCTGTAGGGAATTGCGTCTCTGAAGAAAGTCCCACAATTTGAAAGATGCTATAGCAGAGCCATGATTTAACACTTACTCTCTTTACTTTTGTAAACTTTAGGTTTTGTTGCTGGGTCAACTTGAGTAGTGGTGGTGGTTTGTTTTTTGGGGTTTTTTTTTTGTCATTCTGTTTTTGGCAGCTTTGTGAAATTTTTCTTTTATAACTTACAACATGCACTAAATGTTCTTCCCCTTTTATTTTGTTTGGTGCACCAATTCAGGTTGTTACTTTTTTTAATGAACTTTCCCAGTCTCTTAAATTTGAAATATTACTATGGACTTCTCTGTGATCTCATTTCCCCATGTGCTCTGAAAATGCCGCTCAACCTGTCTTTAGATTTATTTTCCTTAAAGCATTTGTAAAGGTTCTCAGATAGATGGTTAAGATATTTTATAAATACACCACTTTAGTAAATATAAAAAAGACCTATTTCAAAAATTTATATAGGAAGAGGAAGAGCTGACTGGCACATGAGCAGTCCAGCTGCATCCCTGCCCCATGCCAGCCCACGGCCTGGCTGCCAGAGGGATGCTGCTGGCAGTAGGCAGCAACTCTTGGCATGAAATGGCAGTTTATAAATAATCACTCCTGGGTTTGAATTCCATTTTCTGTATTTGATTTCTTCTACTTGACAACATTAGTTCAGATTTTTGATAGGTTTCTATTCTACAACCTTGCTTGCACTGTTAGCCCTTGATGGCTTCCGGACCAGCTTCATGCGAGAGAAGCTAGTAAAAAGAACTCTCAAACTGGTGTAAATTTGGGACAAATTAACTTTAGGGGATATAATAGCCATCAAGACATATTAACAGATTTTTATGATCATTTTACATCAATAAATGCTAGTCCTTATTCCATGTGTTCTTTCTGTCAGAACAGTGCAGCTGGTCAAATGATTATAGAGTTTGTGGTTGGAAAAGGAAATTAGTTCTGCTCAGTCCTCAGTTGAGGTAGACAAAAGCAATTTTTTGTGTTTTGGGTTGATTTTTTTTTTTTTGTGGTTGTTATTTGTTGTTGTTGTTGTTTATTTTGGTTGTTTTGTTTTTGTTTTGCATGAAGCACCATGTTTTTGAAACTTAGTGGTTTGATATCTTAGGTTTGCCCTTGCTTACAGTAAATGGTGCTGGTGCTGCAGACAAGTCAAGAATTTGTATTCTGTGATTATGAAATTCTTGTAGTTCTTTGTTCCCAAAGAGCTTCGTTTTGTGAATGTGATAAACCAGACCGTAGCTGTTTTGGCCAGAACACTCATGGTCATAATGATAGACTATCCTTCTCCCCATCCCAATTTACATCTGAATTTGTCTACAGTTAAAATATATCTCTGTTTTGGCACCCTGATATGTATGAATAAAGTCAACAGTCACTGATTTTGACCAGTTAGGCCTGATAAATCCAAAAAGTCAAAACTGCCATTACTTCAGAAGCCAACTAAATGTGTTTTTCAGCTTTTCTACCTGAAACAATATCCTAGACTGGGGACAGAATTTGTTTCCTAGATTCTTCCTATTTCTTTGAAACCTTTTTTATGTTTCTTCTAGTACCTTACCTCTGTTGAAGATTATTAAAAAGAGAAAAAAAAATAATTTAATAAAAACAAGGTATTTGTTCTGCCAATTTTAGTTTACTCAAGTTTTGTGACAGATAACTTGCAGAATAAAGCAATGCCTCAGCAGTATCAGAATGCTATAGGATTGCAGCATTATCATCCAATGCTGCATTGGACTAAATAAATTTTGTTCAATAGTAATTCCAAATACATGATGACTATGTTGATTAAAGTGGTATTGTACTGCTATACTGGATTTAGTAAGTAGTAATGTAATTCTAGGTAAATTCTGAAGTTACATCTTCTAGTAAAGTCAGGAAGTTTTAATTTAAAAATAGAATGTCTTGAAATACAGACAAAGAAAAAAAGAAAATTGTTTCTCCTATGAGGAAAAACCTGATAGTTAAATCTTGTTTGTTCATATTATCCTCCTTGCTACTTAAATTTTTAAAATTTGGTTAATGTAAAAGCAGTATTTATACCCTCATGTAACAATGGATAAAAAAAAAAAAATTTGGAAGTTGCATACTTGTTTTTTACAAGTGATCCTGATATTTTATTAAAATATTGATTTGCACTTTCCCTTAGGTACCTTAGGTATGTGTGAGTGGAAAAGGAATTTCTCATCTTCTCAGCTACTTTACATTTCATTGGAATTTTTAAAATTATTTAGTGATTCGTTATGAATGGTGTCTTAATAGATGATATGTTCCTTGACTTTATGTTCATTATTGATCATGCTGGGCTTTATAGACACACACATCTTTTGTAGCACTGAGTTTTTCTCAAGCATACACATCTTAAATGATAACTCCCTGTTGTTAAGAGTTGATTTGCTTTATTTAGCTATATTTCAGTTTTTCCAAAATGCCCAGTATTCAGTAGTATAGTGTGCTTGGCTTTGTTGCTGCTGTTCTTGGCTTGACTATGACTATCCTGCAACTACTCATGTACTGAGAGAGGAATCAATTGGCATAATCATGTAGGTGTTGGTTGACTGAGACTTTCAAGATCGTTCAGTCCAACTTCCTTCTCAAAGCATGAACCTCAAACCAGTCATGGCTTTAGTTAGCTTTGGACTTTACACTTGAAGGCCACATGCTGTAGCCCTCAGGCCATGTTACAAGCTTGTAACCTCTCCAAAACCCCTCTGTTCTTCTTGGAGCAGAGGTTCAAGATGGATGAAATTCTCCAGCTGCAGCCTCACCAGTGCTGCCTGTGAAGAAAGTGTCCTCCCTTACCCTGCTGCCGGTGTTCCTCCTGCTGTAGCCCAGCTGTGCAGTTGCCCTCATTGCCATGGAAGTGCACTGTTGCCTTATTTGTAGCTGGCATCTGCTGGAAGTGCCAAGCTTCTTTTCAGCAGGTGCCAGTTTGGCCTGTGCTTCTGCCCTGGGAGCAGAACTTTTCACCTCTTGTTGAACTCTCTAAGTTTTCTGCTGGGCCAGGCCACAATTTTCACCACCTCCCTCTTATTTGAAGCTCCACCCTCTAATTTCTGTTAGTGTTTGAATTCCTGACAAAACGTCTGGGTTTGCCATACACTGAATATTTGTGGCTTGTGAGAGTAGAACAGTCACTACCTCGTGTGGTGTTTCTGCTCTGGACAGAAAGTAACAGAGGTTGTATTTCAAGTTACTATCCAAATGACATTTTTTCATTCATTAAACTCTATTTAATGACATTTTGCTTGACACCAAAAGCATTTTGAAGGCAGATTTCCACATGGATATGGTAATTAGAGATAATGCAGATAGCGATTAAGCTTGCTGCATGCAATAGTGGAGGCCTTGAGAAAGAAGTTTTGCAATGAACTTTGTTGCAAGCAGATTATAGGTATTTTGTAAAGCTATGATCCTGGTTTGTGTTCATTAGCATTCATAAATAATCATGTCATACTGCTCTACAACAAGATTAAAATCCTCAGCTATTACCTGCTTGTTTTGAAAGTTTGCTGTTATGATGGCCAGATCATTCTGACACCATTCATGGTAGTCTTATAGAGATGATGTTGACATGAGTTTGAACCACCAAACCTTAAAAAAAATATGTGTATTGTGAATAACATATATGAAAACACCACACAGAATTTCTTAGTGTTCCATTTTGTGTTTTTAAGAGTACCAGTGTGACAATGTGCACTACAAACAATGCTCTGGGTGTTGGGCTTGTGTGTTTTTGAAAGACTCAATAGACAACGTTCACTATAAAATATAAGGAATGTCAAAGTCAAGCTGACCACTAGGCTTTTAATGGTAATTCAGGAAACCAAAACCTAAAATGTGTTCTGTAGTTTCATTGCCTTCCTGAAATCCACCTTTCCCACAGTGTTGACATCTCTGCTTGTGTTCTGCTCAGAGTCATTCAGACCTGTCTGTGTCAGCCAATGAATCTGGCAGGTCCACAGCTTTATCATGTGAGGTTACCTGCCAAAAGGCAGACAAACATGGCAGGGGAGTAAAATTTGTGAGTTTTTGCTGGAGTATTTGATTGTAGATAAAAGAACATCTGAGGAAGACTTATAAACATTTTTGAGGAATATTGCTTTTGCTGATTTTGTGTGCTATTTTAAGAGTGGCTTTGGTCTGCCTGTCAGTGATTTAATTCCATGTCCATAACAACAAGACTGTTTATCTGTTGTTTTAATTTCTTCATAGAAATTTTGCCACACAGCTGATCTTGAGGTGGTGCTACAAGAAAAGATCTAAAGGCCTTTAGTAATATCTTAATGGTGACATTGCTGTCTTTTTCTGTTCAATTTCTTTTGAATTGTGGAGTGATAAGTTTCGATAAAATGCATTCTTTATGTGCTGTCATTGATGAAATTAAATTTGATACTGTAGAGAGAGGGGACACAGTTGTATTCTGCTTTCCTGAGGCTGCTCCCCTTCTTCATGGAAGATCTGTGCTGCCTTCAGGGACCACTGAGGAGCCCAGAACAACATGTGGGCAATGTAGGGAGGTGGTCCTATCTTGTGGCAAAGTGTCCTGGCTACGGCCAGGACAGGGTTAATTTTCTCAGTAGCAGGACAGGGCATGGCTGGGACATGGAGGTTATTCTGTATCCCCTCAGGTCATTGCCAGGCTCAAGGCCAAGGCAGTCTCCTCTTGCCAAAAGGGGTTCCTTTCAGCTGAGCAAGGTGGCAGAGGGAGCAGCCAGGGAATGCTGGCTCTGAGCATTTTGCATGTGCTACTCACTTCTGTCTTATGCACTTTTGTTATTAATATTGTTCCTGTTAATTTTCTTATCTCATTGCTGTTTCCAGTAAATTCTTTTTATCTCAATCCAGGATCTTTACCTTTTATGCCTCCTGATCTCTGCTCCAGTCATCATCATGGGGGATGGGAGTGGGAAAGTGAGGGAATGTGCAAGTGGCACATGGTTTGCAGAGTGTCAGTGAGAGCACTAAATTGGGGAGTACCATTCCTAAACCACAACACAAGGGAAAGCAATCTTCATGTAGATTAATAGGGTACATCTTATGTGATATATATGGCTATTTTCAGCTATCAAAATGTTTTTGAAGGACAAAAAAAAAAGCAGCTGATATTCTGTTGGACTGTATTATTTATGGAAATACCAGCTGGTGCTCCAAGACTGCTGGCAGGGGACTTGGACCATCATCCATCATTTCAGCCACATCATTTAAATAGTGTATACTTACAGGTCCTGGAATGCTTAAGAAAGAAAATGACAAAACCAGAGTGAATTTTTGCATTCTGGGGATTTTGGTATTGTTTAAGTAGATTTAGAAAGCCCTATAATAATTTCTGTTTAAAATCTGAGCTTGTGTACCTTAAGTCAACTCCGGAGTATGGTCCTACTGACTTCAGAGGTGTATGTCTTTGTGAAAACCTTTGTGTTTGAAATTAATGAATCAAAAAATAAAAAATGAAAGCCATGTAAAAATTCTGAATTGGTTTCTAAAAAACAGTTTGGGAAAAATAATTTCTTATTGCTTTTTCACTGCTTTCATTCACACTGCCAGATGCTTCTTCTATGTGTTGGTCAAGTCCTGTAGGACTGTGGGTACTTTTTTTTCCCCCTTCACTTTCTGTCCTAATTTCTTATATAACCATGGGCTATGGAACTTTAACCTGTTCACATAAACCTGAAGGTGTCAGTATCATTTTTGGATACCAAAGTGTTTCATCACAAGAGAAACTGATGGTAAATAATTTTTTTAAATGGGTGGAGATTTACTGCTCTATTCATTTTTATAGTTTCTTGAATCTGCCTTGAGTCACTGGGAACCAAGCCAGGGATTCTTTGGTGTAGAGCCTTTGAGCAGCCTGTGTGTTACTGTGCTGAATTGCAGCACCTGCACAAGCCTAAACAAACCATTTTTCAAGCCCCTGGAGATCCTAGGCTTATGAATTGCAATTTTCTAGTCCAACCAATATAAAAGCATAAAATAAAAGCATGAAATGTTTTGAAACAGATAAATATTCATCTGCTTGTGCCTGATCTAAGCATAATTAAATTACACCTGATTTTTGTGATTGATTCTATGAAGATTTGCAAACTATGTTCTTGGGGTATGAGAAATATTTTGAATGTTGAATTGCTTTGTGTGGTACACTTTTATTATTATTTCCATATGCACAAACCCTGGGAGTTTTTTTTATCCATTGAAATTCCATAAATCATTATGAATTACCAAAAAATTATTGCATTGGTCACATTACATTTTTCCATAGTTTTATTTAAATATATTTTGTGGGGATATTTTTTTCTTATTTTCCATTCTTGCTTTCCTGTGATGTTTTTGTATAACTTTCATCACTACTACTTGACAATTAACTAAAGTGAAGAAAGAAGGAGGAGACACAAGTTCTTTCTTTCAAACTGACTCATATTTCCTATGTGAGTTTGGGCGAATCACTTAACTGCTCCATGTCTGTTTCCACATCTGTACAGCAGGAGTAAATTTCCCATGGGCTTTATAAAAATTAATTAATCTTTGGAAAGTACCTAGAAACCCTGAAATAGAAGGGCCTGTTGATTCCAACATCTTATAAATTACATCAGGATGGCATTGACTAATGGAGGACTTGGTTAAAAGAACGTGCTGATTATTTGTCTATTTGTGTCAATAGCTGTAAGTGGTGTTAATATATGTTTCACAGGAATATACGATTATCACGAGCTTTCTACATTGTTCTCTATGGTTAAATAATGTCAACAGTAAAACTGACAAATGTTAGCCCTAGAAGACTTACATCATTGCTAAAAAGTTCAGCTACCAATAAAAAAAGTTTGGAGCAGGACAAAAAGTCTGGACTTAAAACAAGAACTATTAAAAAAAAAAAAGAGAAAAGATTTATTATCAAGGTAAATACTCTTGAAATGCTTTGCTTGCCTTTTTTGTCACTGTGGTTTTATTTTTTGTTCCTATCTTCTCTTGCCTATTATTACTCCATATTTAATATTTCTCTTTTGGGCCATAAGAATAAAAAGGATTGGATATTTGCAAAGCAATGCTACAGCCATCCGGAGAGCTGTGCTTTTGGCCTACTTCTGTCTTTTTCGTGGTAATTGTACAACTTGTACCAGGAAAATAGAACTCCATATTGATGCTGGTTATTATTTTAGATCTTATTAGGAATAGAAATTAGTACAGCTAAATACTTTTCAATTTTTTTTTTGGGTGGACCTGGGAGGGATAGGTTGGTCTACACTGAGGAAGGGTGTGAGAAAGCAGCTGCCTTAGAGAGTCTTTGGTGTCCTTCTAAATCCAGTCAACTGAGGGTGTTGGTCTTTCCCAGCCTTTGCTGAACAAGCAAGATTCTTCTGGTTCTGGAGACTTCACTGAGCTATGAGGTAGAGCTGCAGTGTAATGCATTATCATCCGGGCATTGCTATGTAAGAATTACTCAGTTGCAAGAACTATCACCTGAGGCCCTATGAACATAAAGCAAAATATATTTCTTGATCAACAGTAGTAACAAAGAGAAAGTCCACCAATAATTAGCTGCATATTTATGTTTGGTTAGACGTCTGGAAAAGCCATTTTGCCCACACCCTATTCTTCTTCATCCTCTTTGCAAATTAGCCCTTGCCCAGCCCAAACTTAAAGCATTTGGCAGGCATAATTAGTCATCTCTTACTCTTACAAAGTACCCTCCATGTGAGGCACACATATAGAGAAAGTTTGGGTAATGGTTGGCTTGGCAAAGGGATTTTTTTTGACGGATAAAAATTCCCAAGGCCTCTGTTTATTTATATAGCTCTTGGAATAACGCTGTTTTCAAAAGGCTGCTCGCCAGCTGCTGAGACAGCGTTCCAGCTAATATATTCCCAATGCAATCACCACACTTTGCTTTTCCCATCATAATATCCCCAAGGCTGTTCTTGGTTAAATCTCATGACTGGAATATAGGAAAGTTCACATTAAGTCAAAGCTCACAATGCCACAATGTTTCTTATTTTCCTTCTTTCCTTTTTTTTTTTCCCCTCCTCATTTTCCTAATTTCTTTAAACCAAGACTCTTTAAATGGAAAGGTGCCTGTTTCAGCTGGTCTATATGTGGGAGGATAAGGCTGCATATATAATGCCAAAAATAAGTGGGTCACTATGGTGGATCTCAAAAAGTCTATGTGAAGAGGTTACTTCTAACAAGTCGATTAAACGTTCTGATTCAGTGACTAACATAAAAGCAGAGCCAGTGCTAAGGATTTCTGTGGTATAAATGGCCTTATAGCATTTCATTGTTCTTAGCAACCAAACCACTAAGGCAATGAGCCAGGACAACAAACTACACTTTTTCTGTTTGTTTTTATTTGACCTTTTTTTTTTTTAAGTTGTAAAATTAAAGAGCAAGGCTCATATGTCTCATGGTCATAGTGCACAGAGAGCCCAAGGGACTCGAATTTATGAGACTTGAGTTTACAAGATTTTTTTTTTTTATTGGGTGAACTACTATCTTTGAAGAAAATTCTTGCCCATGTCTATCATTTCTCCCCATAGCACTTCTTGTATTTTTTTCCCAGGCATGAAAGGTGAAGTAAATAAAACATCTAAACAAAACAGAACAATGAACCTAGGAATTAGTTTAAATTCATGGTGATGGTGCCTGTCTGCCCATGTGATGAAAGCAGGACTTAGAGTTCTCTAGGCAAAAGTAATTCATATATGATTTCACAGTTCAACTTGACACAGGAAAGATGGTTGTTATATGGGATGAACAGACTTGGACTGAGCTTTAGGCATTTTTAGCAGAGGATGAATACAAGCAGAGTCAGGCCCAGCAAACCTGTCCTGTGATATAACTTTACTCAAGATACTTGAAGTATCTACAGTTCTGCCACTGCTTGACTACACCAAGTCGCCAGTGAGACTGTTTTGGTTTTATTTTTCTACATAACTACTTTTCTTGATTCTTTTATCCAGGGTAAAGCTAGTTTTGCCACAGATTTAGCTGGTTTCTCTACATTCAGTATCACCAATGTCTTTACTTGTTACAAGAACATATCAAATTCAGTGTTTAACCCTTCCTTCACTCCAAACCTCTATGTTTATTTAAAGTTTGGCCAGTTCTTGCCAAAATCCAGTCTTCATTTCCCTCCTTTATAGGGTCTTTTGTGCTTATTGTTAATCACAGCTCATCCTCACTGTGATGAAGCAGTGCCAAAGACATCTCCTGGTTCCAGTGAAGGTTTTATGTTATGGTGAATTCTGTGACAAATATATTTCTAAGACTTTAATTCTAGGTAAGCCTTGACTGGGCTACTGACTTGTTCTACTGCCCTGTCTTGAAGCTTTTGGATGGACACATGCTGCAATACAAGAGAGGAAAATATATTTAGAAAATATGGTCTTTTGTCATCATATTTAGCAGAAAAACTGAAATTGGTATAGAGTAAGCAATGGGAAAAGAGGCTAGCAGATAGCAAAGTACCATAAATTAAGTCAAGGTCCCCAATTCAATACCCAGGGGGACTTCCAAACCCAGTCATTGAGAAGTAACTGCAGGGGGGCTCCAGCTTCCATAGAGGTCACACTACAAAGACAATTAATTGAATTATTATGTTTGTATTTTGACAAAAACAAGGGTTGCTTGCTCTTGGGGGGTCATTGTAAATATTATTCATTCTCATCCCACTTTATTAAAATTTTTTTAGTTTAGAACTATTTAGTGAACTCATCCTTTCTAAGAGGAGTCAAGTTTTCCGAGCATCCAGGGAAGTGAATTTGATTTTTCCCAAAAGGCTGGATATGAGCCTCAGGGTGCTGCAGGTTGCTTGTCACAGGCAGAGAGTTGCAAGGTCACTGTATAATAATGGTCTTGGCAGCCTTTTTGCTGAGAGTCCCACTGTGTTTCATAGATGGCACTATTAGAAAGCCTAAATGTTTTTCCTGCTGTTTCATTAAGCACACATGGGAAAGCAATATTTCTGTGAAAATGAGCTCAGCTCACGTGCACAGTCTGATTTGTCTTATCATCGCTTACATCTTCTGTGCTGAGAGTTTTTATATTTACAAAACCTTTTATTTGCAACATCACATTACATCTAGTATCTATACCATTGGATTGAAGGACAATAAAAATGTCCCATCTTCATCTGAGTTACAGAAATCAAAGATTACATAGATTATTTTTAAGTTTTTCAAAAATCAGAGATAATGGTAGAGTAAGGAAGATTGGGAAAAAAACCACAGCACTAAACATTATGACTGTGACTAATTTTTTCCATCACTGAAAAAAATGTTGCCTTGTTACTCTGATTTCTGAGCAGGAACATATGTATCTGAGATTATATACATTTTTATGTGTATTTGTGTATACTTAATGAAGCAGATATGGACACTAGCTGCTTACATGTACATGCTCTTACCAATCAAAAGTGTAGTCTTTTTTTAACTTGTACAGGTTATATGGATTCTTTTTTCATGAATGTATGGAAAAAATAGAAACTCTCAGTATAAGATGTATGTAAATACTTCACTAGCCACTGTTTCTTTCCTCTGCATATTTAAGCTTATAAATACACCTAGCCTAAATGTTTCAGTATGAATAGCTGATGGGGGAGGGAAGGCTCAGTCAGGAATAACATAGATAGATGTGATTATTTATTTAAAAGCTACTGGCTGGGCTACCTTAATAACTAGGTTTAGTCAGTTCTATCTGGTTTCCACATGTGTTTCCTGTTTTTCTTCTGAATTCTATACTGCGCAGGGACCTGGGGAGTGCAAGTCCAGGATTTTCCTGAAGGGAAGGGCTGCTTTGTTCATTACTGCTATGGGAATGTGTTAAATTTAAGTATATGCTGCACAGGTCTCAGCTGTGTTTCTCCAATGGCAGATACAAGCTCAGCTTATTGGAAGTGTAAGAATGGGGAAGAAAGCAAGTGGAATATTACTTTTTTATTTTGGTGGGTAGTGAGTAAAGGGAGGATGTGTGTGTGTGTCTGTGTATGAGCTGTTTACTCTAGTCCTCCTTTTTGTCTGCCAAAGTCAGTGTGAGTAAATTAAAAAAGTGACTTTGAAGTATGCAAACTAAACCAGCTCTGTTTTTTAGCCTAGCATAAACAATGTCAAATACATCAGTAGTCTTGAACACTCAGGAAGAGATAAAACATCCCAAACAGAAAACCTGGGAACATTTCAAAAATGTGTTTATTTGAAATCTGTGACAAGGCACAATTATATTTTTTTTTCCTCCCTAGACAATAGAGTTTTAATAATAAGTGGTTTTGTCTCTTATTATAGTAATCCACTACACACCCCTATAAATTGCTTGTTAAGAATTAAGGTTCTGAATGTCCAGCTCAGAGAAACAAGATACTAAGTCTGTGGGAGCCAGTTCATTATCAACATATTTTTCTAAAAGTTGCGTGCACACTTTTAGGGGAATTCTCACAGTAAAAAGCAGAGTTTTCCTGTCTACTTTATCATGAGGGATGGCTATAAATTATATTCCAGTATCAAGTACCCTAATACACCCAAAAGAGTGAATTTCTACAGTCCACTCCAGGCCTCTGATATCAAGTGAAAAAATCAGAGCATGATTTTTCAAAATTCCTTTTACAGTTGATATGTTTTCCTGCAGAAGTAAGCACTGCAAAAAGCAATTTCTACCTGAAACATCATCTCCATTGAATCCTAAAATATTATCATGTTCAAAGTTAACCACTTCATACTTTGTAGCTTCCAACCCTCTCCTGCTTTTGGAGAATCTCAGTGTCACTATTAGGGACCAGGCTTAAGTACAGCCTCAAATTCTATTTGTTTGTGGTTCTCAAACAGTTAGCTAAGCTTTGACTAACTAATTTCACTGGCTTCTCCTGACTGCCCAAGGCAACAGAAGAGGAACTAACAGCCTCCTAGCACACACTTTTTCCATGCCAACTCCAAATTATTTTATTTCATCAAATTGTGTGGAAGCATGTAGGTGTTTTGATTTCCTGGCTCTCTGCCCTCTTTGTTACCAAATTGTGCAATCAGTTCAGCTCCTTCCTTTTGAGACAACTGAAGACTGCCTTGGTACTGAGGTTCAGAAATTTACCTGATATCTGGATGGGTAGGGAGGCTCTCTTGAATTGATGGGACAGATCTGAATGGAGACCTGGGTATTGCATTTTCCCAAAGCTCAATCCTCCTCACCCAAGGCCTGATGGTGTGTACATGTGTGTGAGTAATGGGGTGGCCATGGTTTGGTCTCAGACTAGAGCTATGATTTTGGTGCTAGAGTCTCTTTGCATTATCCAGGTGTCATAGAGATGACAACATGATGAAGTCATACTTGCATTAGTTAATTACAGTCTTTAGGGAGGAGAGATGGAAGCATTCTTAATCATATAATAAACATGCTGCATTCTTGTTTAGATGACTGAGGAAAATGTTACCCAATTAGGGCTTAAGGAATCAAATTAAGTACTTAGGCAAGATCTAAACTAAAACCATATTTCAAAATGTCAAGGACAGGTTTGGGAGTTCCAATCTGTCTTTTTAAAAGTATTCCAGAAAATCATTCTTATTAATTTTTAAGGAAACCGCAACTTTTGGAAACAAAGACAATAAAATATCTGTATGAGACTATAGTTAATCTTCCTTTCCACTCAGATGAATTTGTAGAGGACAAAAACTTGCTCGAAAATCCTTGTATATGTTTCACTAAACTTCCTGGGAAAAAAAATGAAATAAAGATATATGGCCAAGGTATGTGACTTGGAAAGTGGAAAGCATAAGTGATCACCTTGCTAAATGAAGGCAAAGGTAGAGAATACTACTGGAGAAAACAAATCTGTGAAAATAGGAATTTGCTCCTCAATTTTTAAAAGCAGTAGAGTATAGAGATACTGTAGGAAAATACTATTTTTTCAAAACAATTAAACAGGAATATTTAATATTTTCAGATAAACATAGAACTGAACATCAAGATTAGGTGCTGTTGAGGCAGGAAAAGTTTTATGGCAAAGTATTACAAAACCTAAGTATGTGAAGGAAATTTGTGTTGTTTTCTAATGATGTGCCAGATTCAAAACACCAGGGAGAGGAAAACTCTACCATTACTCAGACAGGGGCCAAGAACTCACCTAAGTTGCCCCCATAACTATGAAGCTGTTATTGAGTTACCCACTATGGAGGAAATACTAGAAGTGCTTATATGACTAGACCAGTTTTGCCAAATCATAGTATAAACAAACATGAACAACCAGGGTGACAGAGGAAGTATTTTGGCAACTTAATGTTACAATCTTGGTCAGAACTTTTCCTTTTGCACAGTGGTCTTGACCTTGCTTCAGGTAACAGTAGAGATTTTTGTTCAACTCTAGTGACCATGGGTTTTTGATATTTTTAAATCTTTCCTTCTAAAGAGAGCTAACTTATTTCTCAAGTGGTGCCAAGTCAGCTTGGTCTCTGCCATGTTAGACAGTGCTCTGCACCTAAGCCTGTTTTGGGGCAGAATGCTGCTGCTGGCATGCAGTTACACTCTCCAGTTTTAACACCTTAACTATGTCTAACTCTGATAGAATTGCTTTTTTTCTGGATAATTCCAAAAATATATTGCAGTACCATGATTAGGTATGTGTATTAGGGTTCCTCTCCCCTGGGAAGAAATCTTGGCTTGGTATGTCCACAGATAAAATATTTTTTAGATCTTTGAGATCTTGAGATCTCCCTTTTGAGATCTGGAGCTGCCCAGTTTAATTCCTGCCTGTGTTGGCTGAGAAGGTTGTTGTGGTTCTTTTGTCTCAAACTGAGATAGCAGTAGTTATGGTTTCATGGGAAGAGCTTCCTTTGTTCTGGAAGGGAGTACTATATTACTGGTAAAGTTATGTAACAGTTCATGCTGTGTGTCACGGTTCCTGTTTTTGGAATTGTTTATATTTCAATGATGGCCAAAATTGCCTTTTTCCTATCAATGTGTAAGAACAGTCAGAGTTTAATACCCTTAAGCTACTGTGATGTGCCACAACAAGGACACAAATACTGTATCTGAATGCATTTCATGTGAAGACTGAATTGTTGACTCGTATGGTGGCTTAACATGAAGCAAAGAAGAGTTTCCTAATGTTTTCCTAATGTGTTACCACAGAAATGGTTTTCATGAAATCTGAAAGTGATTAATATATAAAACTTTAAGAAAAATTTAGTAAAACTAGTCATGTTTTGTTGCTGTGACACCAAACTGGGAGTGATTGGCTCTTAGACGCTGCACCTGACTGCTTGTTTTATTCCTGGTTTGAGGAATACGACTACAGAAATTGTGTTGTGGGTTTTTTTGGTTTTTTGGGGGGCCTGTGAAACCAATTTGACAAATACTTGGACCTCAATTTGGAGCTGGTGCTCAAAAGTCCTGGCGGCACAAGATTTCACACTTTGTGTCAAAGTTTAACGGCAAAAGTCTGCAAACTTTTTTCCTAAAATCCCAAATAAAATGGAAGTGAATTGTTCCATATCTTAGTTCTTCTAGAAACTCCTTGATCTTAAGGGCTTCCTTATACTCTAAAACTCTTTGCTATGAAGCATTTTTGTTTTTTTTTTTTCCCCATAAGATAGGTTTAAAATTCTGAAGTTTTAGAAGTATAACAACTTTTTACATTGGTGATTTAGGATTACTTCACCCATTTTACTGAATCTGTTTCAAAATTTCTTCAAGAGCAGACTTCCATAAATCAATGAATATTGATTTTTATTTTTACATTTATATCAATAAATGCAGAAATATAACCACATTATGATTTTTTTACTTGAAAATAGGGCACATGCATGGAAATTTATAGCCATTCTATCCATTCACAAAAAATAGGTCAAAATAGGAAAGGATCAGCCCTTCTCTTGATGTACTTAAGCATTGTTAGCTTATTCTCTGACCTTTTCCAAGGACTGGAATGCAGAATCCAGGGAACTTTCAGTTAGCTCACAGTAAGTTAGCATTCCTGATGAGGCCATGTAACTTATTTGTGTTACTACAGGTCTATATTTCCCTTGAAAGAGGAAAATAATATTATAGTTAATTAATATATATGAAATTAAAATTATAATAATATCTCTTCTTCCGGGAGTCTCTTTCATTTGTCACACTTATTTTCCATGTTGAATAAACAGCTAATAATGTTCAAAACAATTGTCTTACTAAAGGAAAGTAAATATCTTTAGTGTTACCAGTAATGTGTAAAATTACAATTTTAAAAGTCTTTTTGGAGAAAGGCTTCTCTTCCTTCGTATTGCCTGAGCTTAAACTGAACCCAGTGGGAAGAGCCTCTTGAATGCTCTCTGCATCCACTGAAAGTTTTCTGAAAACAATCTGGAAACTCAAGTTCATACACTAGCAGAAAATACCCCTAAATGAAACCCATAAATCTGCAACATAGTGCTATGTATATGGTATTGAACTGCAATGACACCAAAGGTAGATACTACAGATAAATATCTGAAATTCGACAGTGAATGCTATTGATGGAGTTGAATGACTCCTCCAAATGCTTCTTGTTTGCTTTTATTTGATCATTGCATTGGTAACTTGGATTCCATTACTACCTGGCTTCTTATTTTTCTGTGCTAATTTTCTTTAGGGAGTTAGTGCTTTGGGAGCTCTTATAGCCTAATAAAGAACTATAATGAGAAAAGAAAAACATGAAACCTTTAGGGGATAATGCTGCCTCTGAGGATTTTTAGGTTAACCTAAAAGTTTTCCTCTAATAAATATGTTAAAACCCTATCAGGGTATTGGGCAGTATGTTTCTGGTTAGTGCTGGCACCTCATTTATTTCTGCTGTATTTGTCATTAGCTTTGTTATAAAATATATTTAGTTGACTAATTTTTTTTTTTATTATTATTGTAGTACAAGTGCTCCAGATAAGTTTTTTGGAACTCTCTAGATACTGCATCTCTCTGTATAGCTTATATTTTTCTCCTGAAAAGTGGATAATTAATGCAATGTGTAGAGGGAGTTGTTTTTATGTTCAGACTATTAAAAAAAAACTGTCCTCTCTTCCTTTGGGATTTTTTTCCTATTTTAGCCCTGAAGTTCAATTACAAAAAGTTCAAGGACAGTTTTGAATGGAACAGATTATTTCTTGGCTTCTAAATTTCACCTTGAATGGAGAAAATTAGTCTGTACTTAGTCCTAGTCAAAAAGAAAAAAAAAACCCAAAAAGACATTAAAAAAAGATGGATTGCATAGTTGTATTGTTTATGTTCAAAGGAAACTGCTTTTTCTGCTTTCTCACTTGAATTGTAACAGAAGGGGAAGAAAATGTATATACAGTGATTTCAGGTACTGATTTCAGGTACTGAAATCAGAGGATGCAGCATGGATTTAGTTGCATATTAGGATAATGGTGATTTGTGAAGGGCTTAAATTAAGAAGGAATTCTAATTTCTGAATGAGAAGCAAAGTAGAAAGACAAAAAATTTTCCTCATTAAAAATGTCTGTAATCAGAAAACTTGAAGAAAATTTTCAAGCATTCAAATCTGATCTGATTGTGGAAGTGCAAAGGATATTCACATTCAAAGTTGTAGCTGTGTGAAAAGGAAAATCCCAGAATAGTAGAGAAAAAATTAAAAAGAGAAAAAAAACCCAACCAAAAAAAAAAAAAGGCCATGCTTGCAATAGAATGGAAGGCATATTATAGTATCCTGAAGTATCTGTGTTTATGTTTGCATCATATTCAAACAATATTCACTTTTATTTGTATTAGGATGCATAAAATATGGTGGTATGTGTATATAGGTGCTCATTTATATATACAGTTAAGATCTATGTGTATGTAAATAGAAATAATTAAACTTAATTAAACATGGATTAAGGCTTACTAATATAGAACAAAAATAAATTATCATAAGTTATTCCTGTGCAGTTGGTCATATTTTTGCAATTCATTGGCAAGTAAAAGCAAAAAAAATTTCTTTCATTGTTTCTTTCTTTCAAATCCTGAACAATTTCTCTTCTTAGAATCTCTTTTTTTTCATCAGAATTAACTCTGATATTTGCTTAGGGCACAATGTGTCCATGAAATGCTTAACTTCATGGAAATGCAAAAAATTCTTTGAGATTTCAACTTCATTTTAGACATTGAATTCAAATGAAAAACAAAACTAAAATACCTTCAAATTGAAACTAAACCCCAAAAACTTCAAAGTATTTTTTCTACAAAACGTACTGGAATTCTGAATTCTTGGGAAAGTTTTATGACTATATATTTGAACTTTATCTTGCTTAATTTGTGTTTTCTTGTAAATTCTTTGTCTTCAAAGTTGCCTTATTTTTAAACAGTATTAGCAAATTCTGTGGTCGTCTTGTTCTTTTCTTGTAATAATTCTGCAGCAAACGTTTAGATTGGTACCAATTAGGATGCTCTATAAAGATAAATATTTGTGGCAAATAATTTCCAGTGCATTCCTCTGAGGCCAGTAGTTAATACTAGAAGCTGGTTTGAGGAACTTTATCTCCTGTAGATCTCAGAATAATGATTGAAAGAATGTCTCTGCTCATTGTTTGCATGATTCAGAAAGCCTTCATGAATAATACAGCTGCAGACTTGAAGTCCTTGGGAAGTGCAATCTGTTTATATGTCCTAGGATATAAGACTGTGAAAAGGAACATGATAATGCACTTCAGAAAGCAAAGTTGCATAAGGAAGCTGAGGTGCTAACCCATTGCTGGTACAGCTAATTCCATCATAGTAACAATCACTTTGCCTTGTGTTTAAAGGTCTTCCTGCCAGCTAAAAGTGGTTATTTCCAGACGTGGTCAGATAGCTCTGCTGAGCCAGTGTGTTGTGACTGTTGTATTTCTGTTGCTATGCATGTCTTACACACTGTCTGCTGGAGAGCTCTTGCAGGAGGTTCTCTGGAAAAAACAGAAAAGGAGATAAATTTGGATTTTATTAATTTCTGCATTTCATATTAAATGTTAGCATTGGTTTCACCTGTCATGACAATGATTTCCCTTTAATAAGTACTGATAAAATAAGAACTTCACTGAATTTCTGAACGTTTTATAAAGATACTTTATTTTCACTCAAATAATCTTGAGTAACAGCTTAGAAAAGTGGAAGGGTAGTAGTAGGTAAATTAGTCACAAAAGATTTGCAAGCAAAGTTTTGTCTGAATTCTGTAGTCTGTTAGCCTGTTATGGTTAAGGTACCTCAGTTTCTGCAGATAATTTCATACAGCAATGTGATGTCTGTATTGCAATACCCACAAGACCTTGCCTCTCTATTTGGGTTACCAGTAGGAAGGTTCAGACAAAAGTTCTGAGGATGTATTAAAGTAATGCCTCTGGATCCATACCAAGATTCTTAAATCTTTCAGAGATCAATGCTTGGAAACAGCAATATCCTCTCAGAATCTTCTAGCTTAATTTTCTCCTCACACATGGACACATGGAGTTTGTTCTTGCTGTCTTGGAGTTCTCAGTGCGTTTCTGTTTATTGTGTTGCCATACTGCAAGTGTCCTGATGGGCTGCAAATTCTCTGCATCCTTCAGGCCTTCCTGTCCCAGTCTGAGTCTGGACTGGAGCCTGATGCACGTGGTTGCCTTGCATGTTCTGTGAATATAGGATCAGTTAGGGCTGCAAATTCTGGTTCGTAACTCACACAAAGAACACATTTTAGGACTAATGACAGGGGAAATTATGGCAGAACCAGAGGAATAGGTGCCATTAATGTGGTCAAACTGTATTCTTATTCACAGTTAAACAGCCTTTAATTAGTTTGACCACAACTTCAAGATCATTCTTCAAAGTCTTTTGTGTTCCTGAAAGCAAATTCCCTTGAAAAGGAAGACTAGGATGGAAAATAGGGTGACCTTTAGAGCAGTTCTTGAGATGAGCTCACTCTCAGCCAGCTACAGCGTGCCTGCTAGCTCCAGGCTGCTGTGGGGCACCATCACCCTGTGGGCTGAGCTGCGCCCATCCTGGACCTACTGCCTGAGGAAGTGTTATCCTGACCTGTTCAGGGTGGTAGACCCAAGGGGCCCTTGAGCCTGCTTGTACTGTAGCTCCTTCCCATCCTGCAGTGAAATGGAGGAATTGTGACAGAAGCGTTGTTGTTTCTGGTGCAGCAGCAGCTCCTGGAGCTCCCTATCCACTGAGCTCTTTGTGGTATGGAGTACGTTTTCTGTGAAGTTCTTGGGGTTTAGGATGTGGCATGTAGGATTAATAGGGCTGGACATTCCTAACCTAGGGCATTTTTAAGTATTTAAAGGTTTCTCTTTCCTAATTCATACTTTTTCAATAAAAACACAGTTATCTGATCAGAAACTTGGTTTCTTCTTTGTTTATTGATCCAGAAATAGACTGTGAAGACATAACTATGGTTTTGTGAAGGAAATCTAAAAATTAATCTCAATATTATAAAGGAATTTACTTATTCTGTCTTGTATTACTGTTCCACATTTTATTGTGCTACGCCCAGGCCAAAACAACACCGCAGGATTGTTCTTCTTAACTATTTCTAAGCCAGCAAAAAGAAATAATTGTTTGACATTTAAAACCTTGACTTAAACTTTGACTTCCTCAAGATTGCATGGCACATACTATAAAATTCTTTAATTCAGCAATAGAATTATGGATTTATGTTAATTATCCCTCTCCTGGTTAGACAAAAAGTTCTCATATCAGATGCTCCCTCTGATGGTGATGCACAGTACTTGAAATAATCAATGGTGCCATAAAATTATTGTGTAAACATGTAAACTTCAAATAATCTGTACAAATGTTTTGGTTCTTCAGGAGAGTCTACTAGCTGTTATTAGGATTTGCTTTAGCCTGTCACCATGTGCATCAATTAGCAATAGCTTCATGATGCACAAAATGTGGCATCCATGTTATTGTAGTAAGATTCAGAATAAATTCTTGGTTTTCTGATGCTTTCATGCACCAGCTAACTATTACATTATAATCATAAAAACTAAAAGTTCTGGCAAGCGTTCAGACTCTCAGGAGGTATGAAATATTTTAGTCCTGAACAGTGATAGTTCTGTGCCACTGGGTCTGGGCTTTTCCAGGATAATCAAACTATTTGTAAGACTGTGGAGTTCCTATGTTTCAAATATATCCTTTACAATTGTATTAGTAGTTCATGCTTAATATGTTGTTTACAGAAATTTCTCATTATATTATTGCATTTTCACTGTTTTCCTATTCAAACATTGCCAGAAAAATGATTGGATTTCGAGGGTTTTTTATTATTTTTTTTAATTAGGATAGGTTCTATAAACATGAGACTGTGAGGGAGGATAGACATACACTGTGAAATCTTACAGATTGATTATTTCAGACAGCTCACCTGTCATTTTAATAAGCGTCTCAGTCAGAAAAAAACAAATTTTTCCTTTTTGGCTGCCATGAGAGAGGTCAGGAGCAGAATAATTGATATTTTATGATGTAACTTTTTTGAAGAGTTTTTTAATAACAAAGACATAAACCATGTGTAACTGCAGAACAAAGTATAAAAAGTCAGTTCTTGTATAAACTCTGATGATCTACCCATAGTTGGTCTATTGCAGCAATTAGAAGGCAGAAAATAATGGCAGCAATAAAAATTACTACTCAAAAGAAGAAAAAGAGTTCTTGGCACCAAGTTTTCACAGGCAGCTTGCCAGTATCCTGATTCAGTGTTTATGGGAGCATCTTGAAATGACTCCCAAATTAATGACTGTATCTTCCAACACTACAGTCTGATGTCTGAACATGAGGAGAAATAAACAATAGTTAATGATCTGGAAGCTGCTGGCACTTACTCTATTAGTTCTGGTTCTTATTTTCACTTACTAACAGCAAACTGTTCTGATCAGATGTTTATCTTTGAAAAACATATGCAATGGAAAATTGCACCTCGGATTGCTATCCATTCTACAGTCTCTTTCACCGGAACAGTTTCTCACACAATGAAATTATCTCATTTTGATTTTGTAGCTAGGTGGATTCAAGATTAAATAGACAGTGTTTTGGTTTGTTTTGATTTTTTTTGTTTGTTTTTTTTTAACTGAGAGACCCATGGCACCTGAATATACTGTACTGTAGGGTTTCCATGTAACCTCTTTAGGGGTACATAGTACCAGATACAATAGTACCAAAAAAGGCTTTTCCTGCCCAATGCCATTGCCCAGGCCAGGCTGCTGGGGAGAGGCAATCTGTTTTTTAACCAAAGCATGCAGATAATAAATTGCCATAAGATTCATGATTTGTCATTTCACATTGGGTGTGCATATATGATGTAAAGGGTTTCTGTAACACTAGCTGTAAATACAAAACCAGCTTTTTACTTTTTGTCCTTTTCATTTATTTGGAAATGAATGTATAATTTTGCTGGATAATGTCAGAAACTGGGGCTTTTACAAGCTTTTGCAGACTCATACAGTATGTAATTGAATACAGAGGTAAGATCCATGTGATAGATTTCACAATCATGTGATAAATATTTTCAAAGTCAGCTCTGTATTACGTAATTCTAACCCTGGAACCAAGCTTCTACAGGTCCCTTAGCAACTTCATAGGCTCACATGTTTCTGCAACAGCAATTTTATTTTTCCAAATGAACATTCTGTATCAGCTAGGGACATGGGGCTGGAAAGATGCCTTCATTTGTCAAGCCCAGAACCTGGGTGTTAGATCCGCCATGTTAAATAGCTCTTTGCCTGTATTTACAGTGCTGCATTTTAAGATTTTTTTTTCTTTTCCTGCCTCCCTAAATGTGAAGCTCTTATTCTTCTTCAGAGAGCAAGAAAAAGCTTTCATTCCCCTAAACATAAAATCCGCAGCTTTTTCTAATATGCTTTGGGTCAAAGAGAGAGCACGAGTGCCTCATGTTGTTCTTCCTCTTCAAAATATCTGTTTGTAGGATTTGCATTATCCTGGCTGCCTAATTGATTAAAAAGTCTCTGAAGGTCTCACATATCCAACTAAAAATCTCTTCTACTGAACAACCTTCATTTTGACTTACTTTACTAAAAGACTAGAGCTGCTGTCATGTGTAGAGAAATACAAGAATGTATTTTGTCGTTATATTGCTGTGGTCTTTATACTCACATGGTGTCATAGAGAAGTTCTAGAAACCTTCGTTTAGGATAATGTCTAAAATGCATCATTGCTATGTGCAATTTAGGCTTCTCCAGCTAAGACTGATGAAAGTCTTTGTTGCATTAAGATATATTAGATTCTTGTATGCTTTTGTGTTCTAAATCTATTTGCTGCCTTACTCTGAAATTACTCTCATTCCAGCTCATCTCAATAACTTCCCTTACTTCTCCTCAGAGAACTGATACTATTTTTCTAGGTACATTATGAGGAATTACATCTCTAATGATATGCTTCAAACACTGCTGGAGTGGTGGAAGAAATTGCTAAGTAATTTAGCAATCTGGTTTCTGGGCTGAATCCTGTTTCTGGCATTTCCCCCATACTGGATCCATTCCAGTTTCTGGGCAGAATCCTGTTTCTGGGTTTTCCCCCATACTGGATCCATTCTGGTCTCCAGGCAGAATCCAGTTTCTGGGTTGTTTTCCTCCATGCTGGATCCATTCCGCTTTCCCGGTGGATAGTTGATATTAAAAACCAGAAAATATGAAACAAAGAGTACCTAAAAAAACCCCAATCCTGGATCCTAAAAAAAAAAAAAAAAAAAAAAAAAAAAAAAAAAAAAAAAAAAAAAAAAAAAAAAAAAAAAAAAAAAAGTGATCCTGAAGCTGTATTGTAACAGATTAAGGTACTGACCACTATTTCCAATGGTTTTTAACACACTGACTGCACCAGCCCTGGTCAAAATCAAACAGTTGAGGCTTGATGTCTTGCTAGTGAAAGAACACAGCAATGTCAAGGATGTTCTGACCTTCTTTCCAGCACCCTTAAATACCTATGTGGATGGCAACGATTCTGGTTTTGAGGTCCAGTCAGAAATACTTCGGAGTTTGAAGTTTTTTATACTGCTTTTATACTGCTTTTTTAAAACTGCTTGATTCCTGCATGAAAAGAAACAATTCCTAGGAAATCACTTTCCAGGAATAGACAGATTCTTTTTACCCTGAAAGAATTATGGTAAAGAGTGTTCCAGACAGCAGATTTTGGTATTCTGCTCTGGAGCTAAGGACATGCATTTTCACTTTCACCCGGTTTCAAACCAGAGGTTATTTTCAGTTGGACATGTTGGAAATAAGTGTAAGTAGGTATTTAGGGATTGGAAGAAGAAAAAGAAGGAAGAAGAGTCAAGGATGCCTGGATATGCTGCTACTTTGTATATTAACAGCTCCAGAGACAGGCCTGCCTTAGCTGATCTTGTAAATCCAGAGATTTTTCTATTTTTATTTATTTATCTTTTAATATTCAGAGTAAAGACCACTCTGGCTAAGCCTCACATGTAAGCATCTGTAGGTGAAAAATGTGCACTCACTTTTCAAGTTAAATGTTAAAAATAAAAAATGACAAATCATGGTCCATTGAAAGAAAAATCTGTTTTCATTTCTTGATACCTGGAAGCCATACTTGGATGAAGGAAACATGGACAAATGTAGGCTAATGCCATTCTACCCATTTCACAGAATGGCTGTAGAAATGGCATCAAAATTAGACAAACACTCCTAGATTTTTGAGGGATAGGTATGGTATCATCTGCTTGGATCTTTTGCCTAATACAGGTGAAACAAGCTTACATATTATCTGACAAAAGGAGCCAAGACCTTCTGTTTAAGCTGCACCACATCTATCTGTAAAATGCCGAACCTTATTTGAAAATTGTGGTTGGTGAACTGCCTGCTGTGTGATCTTAGAAAGGTTTTTAAACAGCCATGTTTTTGAAATGTGTCTCTCGTTGGTTTTTGTTTTGATTACTGGCTCTATTAGCCCTTTCTCTGCTGTCTGGAGAGCTGTGGACCATTAAAAATTTCCTCTTTGTTAGCCACCTAACTGCTTTTGGGTTTTGGCTCGTAATTTTGACAGTGCTAGAATGCCCCCCACCTACCAGGCTGCTTCATTGCTCTAAAAACTCAGGAGGGATTCACCAGTCACCTCTGAACTCTTTGTCAACAAGGAGCTTTAAGGAAAACCTTGATTACTGTTAACAAGAGGTACTTTGAACTTTTATAAGATCTGCTGAAGTTTGGCCATAAATATCCCATTCAATAGTAGAACAGAAAAAGAAACTGTGCAAACATTAAAGAGTATTTTTTTTTTTTTTTGCATCAAACAATTTTCCCAGAGTATAATTATGTAATTATTTAGGTAATAAAGTTTTAAGCTGGTACACGCCTGTAACTTCCTTATACTTTTTCTATTAAAACAAAGTGCCCTTAAGCATTTCACTTTTGTTTTATATTCACTTCATTTCCCAGAATAATTAAAGCTTAGTCATTCTTTAGAGTGTGATACATGTAGGAACACAGGCCTGGTTTACAGTCACAAAGGTAGAGCCAGGCAGTACTTTGAGTCTGCTGTTGTAAGAGTGACAAGTTTTCAACAAAGTTCTCAATTTTCTGCATTACGTAATAAAAGAGATCAAAAATTCTGTGTCAGAACATCCAAGATCAGAATTCTAGCTGTGCAAAGAAATATTAAATCTCCTGACTTCAATAAAAAAGGTGTTAACATCATTAAATATCAGGGTGTACACATTCAAGATAATCCCTTGTTGTGTAAGCAAGCAGTACTACATCACCTAAGACGAAGGAAGGCAGATTAAAAGGGTCACACTGTTCTATATTTACCTGTTTTATGAGAACCGAATTTTCAAACCTCAGTGTTGGCAGGCAGTGCATGACTGCCCACTGCAGAACTTGCACTGGTGTTTATAATGATTGCAGGAATGCCAGGGCAGGGCTTTGGTTCATGCAAGTCCCAAAGGCAGCTTTCTAGTTTCATTTTGCTTTTTTCTTTAGATTGTGATAACATTCTTTCAGGGTTCCCTCTTACATCGCACAGCTATCCTGAAGCTTATCTAATACTGATCTATGTCATTTAGGAAATGTGGCTTTCATCTGGGAACTCGTAATATTCAGTCAGTGTATGCCATTCATAACTAAATAGCCTCTGCTCTTCATTGTTCTTTTAATTAATGATTGTTGATTGGTTTGACTTGCTCCACATTGTTGCAAGGCATGATCAAAGAAAATCCATGATTAATCTGCTAAACTAGATGTCAGATTAGTAAATTCCTCTGTGCTATTACAACAATTTTTCTCCCTCAGTAAAGGCCTGTCAGTGGATGATGGCTTTGCTATACCTCTGACAGGTCAGTCCAAAGGTCAGTCCCTGAAAACATGCATACATTAATGCAGTAAAGCGTGATGAGTCATTTAGAGCCAGTTCATAACTCCAAGCACACTCTCCATGAATGTTGGTCAGGCACCACTGAGAAAAAAGATCATTTACTTTGATTGCTTTTGAAGACAGATAAAGCAAAAATGTACACCCTACCGTGTTTTGGATACATGTAGGTTTTTCTCAGGTCAGTAGTGGAATCAATCAGTGTAGTAAGCCAAAGAATAATGTTGTGGTTGTCTTTTCATCAGCTGGAGTATCTCCCTTACTTCTGTGTAACCCATTTAGACAGAACTTGATTGACTATAAGAAGTACTGGACTTCAATTTAAAGTAATAAATAGTGAGCTGAAGCTCTAAACATTAGCCTTTACAAATATCACTACAATCACTGGTATTTATTGATCAATTTTCTCTATTTATAAGCTCTTTCATGAAAGGGATCCCTCAAAAAAACCCAACTCAAAATGCCCAGTAGCAAAAGTCATGAGGACAGTAAAGTGCAAGTAAGTGTTGTATTTATGGACCTTTGGTGCAGCTTTACTGGAGACCCTTAGTTGCTCCCTGTCTTCATAAGGACAGCTTGCAGTCTGGGATTGTCAGGCCTTGCTGGATAGCAGATAGACTGGATTTCAGCTGCCTCTGATCCTGTGGTGCAGCTGCTTTCATCTGGCTTGGCATGCCAGAAATCCTTCTTTTCCCTGTCTGCCACTTCATTAGCCACTGCAGTGATGGCATTTAGCTCTTAGCCAGAAAGCAGAGAGTTTGAGCTTAAACACAGTCCTTCTGCTTAATAGCTCAAAGATGTTCATATGGGTCTCCTGTTTCCATCCTTTCTTTCATTGATAACATCTGCATCCCAGTGCTGGAAGCTATTGGTTGAGATGAAGGATTGCAATAATTTTCCCCAGTGACATAGATGGACTGGGTCGACTGGGCTTCTTTCTTCTGCTTTATGAAATGCTTCCTTATCTCCAGAAATAATACCTTTTTAGCAGAAGAAAATAAATAGATGCATTTCAGGCTGTCCCATTGGGGCCTTCCATTTGTCTCATTTTGACCATGTATCAACAGAATGATTCTGTGTTTTGGCTTCCTCTGCAGTGCAATGGCTTTCATGGTGCTGCCATCTGCTTTTGCTGGTAGATCCCTGACACAAAACTTACTTCAACTAACTGTGCTCAAATTTAGGGTTGATTTTTTTTTTTTTAATTCTTCTCTTGATTTCTTTTTTATTTCTAGTTTTTTTTCTTTGTTTTTTTGGCATGAGTGCTTCTGCTTCATACTACTGTTGTTTCCAGCAAGGAGGATAAGCAGTGATCTCAGCTAATTTAAGAGATCCCATGTGAGTAATCAAAGGCAGATATCAGTATTTTCAGAGTTCACCTGTGATCATCACCATATCTCTTGAGTTGGTTTGTGTTCAATTAGGGAAATATTTTACTGATTCTTCACAAAACTTAATATTTGAAATGCCACAGTGTTCTTCTCTAATTGATTTTCCTATTAGTTTATCACATCTGGTCAGCAGATTAAATGTAATCATTTCTATTAAATGACGATAATGTTGTTTACTCTTCAGAATTAAAGGCCAAAGAAAAAAAACTTCTAGCTTAGAATCTGTCAAGTTGAACTCCTCAATTGTCTTTTAAACTACTAGAGTAATTAATTTTCCCTCCTACTTATTGAAGGATTTCTGGACATGTTCATTTTTACAGCCTAATTAGCTTTCTGCCATGAATAATAGATGTTTTCTACAATCATAGATGGGCAGTGGATTTCTAAAGTGACAGAAATTGCATAAAACACACGTCTTCTTCGTATGGAAATGGATGGCTCAGTATGTTATTGAAGGGACACCATCTTTGGAAAAGTGGCAAAGAATTTACCACTCCTGTGATGTTTTCAACTTATTGAAAAGTTATTTAATTACAGATGTTGTTTCTCCAGACAATTGTTGATTTTCTGCTGGGAGAGCACTGTCCACGGTTGTGTTTGTTTTATGTCCGCAGTAAAGAAGATTTAACTCATTCTAAAACTGGGAAAAGAGAGCTGTAATCTCCTGATTACTTATTACTTATATATTTTAACAAGCCACAGTATTTCCACAGGCCATAGTACTTAAGTGCTCCAAGGATAGTGAATGGTTTCCTGTAAATCTGCAAACTGAACTAAGGTCATTTTGCACCTGAACTTTTCCAGGCATGTCAGCAGATTGCTGTTGTAGTTTCCTTAAGACAAAAGAAAAAGCAGAGCAGCTGAAAATAATTAATATTGAACTTGACACATCAAAAATGTCATTTGTCACTTGTGATTAAAGCCTTTATCTTTAGTTCTATTTTTATATTCATCATAGGTCTCCCTTAGCTATCATTAGGCTCCACATGGTTGGAGTTAGTCTGACCTTTGATCCATCACCACAGACAAAGGGATCTGTTGCTGCTAAATTGGAGCCTCAGCTAGTCAGCAACAGTATATATCAACAAATGTAAGCTTGGTTAATGATGATCAGCTTAGCCCCTCCATTTGATTTTTAAGACTGTGTGGTTAATGTAGATGCTGATCTGAAAAAGAAAGTTTAGATTCATAACAAAATTTAACATTAGGAATTTACATTGTGGTAATTCAATCTGAAGTAAAAAGTAAAGATAGTTTAAGTGATCTATGTTTTTAGTATACTTCTACGCTATTCAGTTGAGAAAAGAGTGAGTGATAGTTTTACAAACTTTCTGTTGTTTTTCTCATTCCTCTGAAGCCTTCCAGCAGTTTGCTGACTGCCACAGATTCTGTGGTTCCTTATTTTCTAAGTACAAGGAACTGAAATGTTTGAGCCATTACTGTCTTACCCTACCATTGTCCTGCCAGCACATTGTAAACCCATTCTATCATACTGCATAAAAACTGAAGAAATCCTTAAAAATATGAGAAATTAATATTTTAATTATTAGCAATGTCTTCTTTTTTCAGCATGGACCTGTGTAGCTGCAAGGCAGCAATATTTTTATGGGTGGCCATAGGTGAAGTCTTTTCAGAAACAAACCATTATTTAATTCACTGTTCAGTGAATTAGGCACAGAAAGGCTCACACTGCAGCAGTAAGTCACACTGCCTATTGATTAAACTAATTTCAGGATCTCAGTTAAAGCCAGATGATGTGTTTTGTGCTACAGTTTGTTGTGGATGTGATGTGAAACTCTAGCTCCTGACCCTGTGTGCTTACTGAATCGCTTTCCACAATAATAAAATCTTAAGCCAACCCCTACTTTGGTCTCTGGTAAAATAAAACTCCCTTGTGAATAGAGTGAAGACTATTAGATTTGTAGTCCTATTAGTAAGTATTTTTGTGGTAACAACTTCATTATTCCAAGGTCATTAACACACTTCCTCTTTTACTGCAAGTGATTGTGGGTTAAAGTCATTATTTTAGGCATCTACGTTGCGTGTATCAACATCGAATCATAAATAGCCTGCAGTTTCTGGGAGCTGGAACAATAGCTGTCTGAGGGTTATTATCCAGGAGACCATTGCCCACCCCTCCCACTGCCTTCAGCAAGCACCTCCATGCCTGAAGCACTGTTTACTGTGGAAGTGTTGGTGATTAAAGCTAGCAATCTGAGCATTTAAAGACTGAAAGTACCACTGTGTTTCCTTGATGAGCATAAGCACGGGTGCTGTTTTCTCAGCAGTTACCCCTGCATTGAACCACATAGCTTGCCCTTTGCTGTAAGGTGTCTCTCTAAGGACATTAGGCTGAATCATCCTGTCCTTTGGCTTCAGCAATTAAATAATTTACTCTTGTTTTAAGAATTTTGGTAGGTTTTAAATAGGCTTCACAATCATATTTTCATCACTGAAATTTCCAAATTTTCAGTGTCAATTTTTTCAGTGTCAAATTGGAATCTCATGTCAAATTTTCTAATTTTTTGTGAGTCTCTACTTCTCCTTGTTTAAAAGGGAGACATATTGCACTGATAAAGTAACAACTAAAAAGTATTTTTCATATGTGGCCTCTAGGTTGTTTGTTTGTTTGTGTGTCTGTGGCAGCACCTTCACCCTTTATTTATGTATTCTTATTTCTTTGGGAATGTTGTTTTGAGCAAATCAGTGCATAAATCAGTACTCCACCACCATTTCCTGTATCAAGCCATATAACTTGGTAGGAATTGGCAAGGTCTAATTTAATCTTCAGATATCTCAAAGAAAGCCAGTGAGACTTTAAAGTGAGCAAAGGAATACAGGTTTCTGACACATCATAACAGTGCAGCAGCATTTTAAAACACTATTAGTATTTCTTTCAAAATCCTATAGAACTTCTAACATTTGCTTCAATAGACCAGGCTCTTTCTGACTTAATTTTTTAAAATTCATTTTGATTTAGAATTCTATTTACATAGCTTGGTCCCACAGCCCTCACAAAACTATAGGATTTCTTCAGTAATGGTCCTGTACTTTCATATATTACAATATGAGAAAGGCTCTCCATCAGTGATGAAAATGCTGTACATTGGATGGAGAATGATCTTAAGATTTCAATAGCAGACCCTAATCCCATCCTACTTCTTTCCCATGCTTCTGTTGTCCTGGTTTTCAGTTTGTAGTTTTTATGTTTTTTAATGAAAATCAGTAGTGGAAATAGCTATTAGACAAAATGGAATTTCTCACCATTCTGATATATGTGAGTTTTTATTAATGAGATTTGTAAAATCAAGTTATTTTATAAATAACATCTCCTCTGTGCACTTCACTCTTCTTCCCCCCAAAAAATTTACAAAATATGGCTTCACACTTGTCTCTCCTGCTTTTTTCGAGAATTTAGTGGTTTGCCCTTGTGGACTCCAGGTGATTGTTTCTACTCTGTGTAGTATTGCCACAAAAAGCAGATAACCCTCCATTTTGCCATTTGCTTCAGATATACTTCCATAAAAGTGAAGGGAAATTCCAGTTAATATTTTGTCACTGTAGATTGTAATTTTATTGCAAGAAACCTAATTTTTTTAATTATTCTTTTTAAATTTTTTATTAGGTGTTTTGCTCAGCCTGTTCCCTGCTTCTGTGAGATCAATGCTGACACCAGTGAGACCATTGGAGACAAAGGTACTATTTGATGTGCTATTATTCTCTACAAGGTGGTATACTCTGTGTTTTCATTATTTTCTACCTAGCAAGTAAGGTGTAAGCAAGTTATTAGGGGAGAAAAAGATCCAAGTAAAAAGAGAATGGACATACAGTATAATTCCCATCCTTTGCACTTTTGTCCATGTTAGACCTGATACAAAGATAATATTTGTTTTGTTTTCAACTGTTAAACCATGATTGCAAAAAATGTTATGCAGAGAATCATGAGCAGTAAAGCCAGATAAGCCATTTGTTCTCCAATTTTCATCCTATTCTTACTATTCAGGTACAATGAGAAGTCAACAGGACCTAAAAGTTGCCTTTTGTAAAACACTCTTACCTCGTCTAACTCCCCAGTGGCAACAATAGGAAGAAAACTTAAGTCATATTTTCTAAACAATGAGTTATGAAGTTTTCTCATAACCAGCAGTGTTTGTTTGAAGTCACATAGGGTTACATTTCACACAATAAATGTGCTCAGTGCTTATTTGGCTTTGGAAGTGTCGTTTTAGTTTCATACCAATAAAATCGTTCACTGCACACTGGTGATTTTTAAAATGAACATATTTCAGTTCAATTTGGTTTGTTCTCCTCTTACTGCAAAGTGAAGGTCTCCATTTTACACTCTCTACTCCTGAGAAGGGTGTTAATGTGCTGCTTTGGCAACTGGTGCTGCTAGCGAAATCCAATCTCTGCTTTCACAGTAAAATTGCCAAAGTTATAAAATATTGACCAGGCATGCCAGTCTGGAAATAGTTAAATAGGCTGTTTACTAGGATATTTCATTGTGGGGGTAAGAATAAAGTGGTTTTCCAAGATGGTCAGGAGTAACCTTCCCTGAAGCAGGGCTGAATGTCTGTGTGGAAATGGTGGCTGGAGCTGGTTACCAGGGCTGCATCCATGAGGTGCATCCGTGCTGCAGTGCAGGTCTTTGGAGGTCATTTCACTCTGTGGCTGGCCCTTTTAGGCTTTTTAGCTCATTTTATATGATTTGGGCTCAGCCATGCTGCTCCTCTGAACACTCAGCTCACAAGGGCGCTCCCCAGCACTCTCCTACCTCGTGGAGCTCTGCCACTGACCTTTACTGGGCTTTTTTGGACATCTGAAGAGTGGCTCTGGCTTTCAGATCTTGGATCCAAGTCTGACTGTTGTTACTGACTGTAGTGAGAAGGAAAATTTGAAGTGTACTGGGAGATTTGATGGCCTTAGAAATTTGTGCTGCATCTTCCCAAAAAAAAAAAAAAAAAAAAAAAAAAAAAAAAAAAGATTGTGAGTGTATCTTATCATGCTCTTTGCAGAACAAGCTAAACAGAGTCTATGACTGAATAATGCCATGAATGAAAAACACTTTAAAACTCTACCTTCCCACCTCCTCCCTCCCACTATTTCCTTCATTCCCGCTTTCAATTTAATCTGTTTGGGTTTGCTTTTTTTTTTTTTTATTACAAATAGTTTTGTTTGTTTTCATTACCAGATTACAAAACAAAACTCTAATTAAGAAGTTTGTACAGAAAACAATTGAAAGACAAAATGTTTTCTCTTGCTAGGTGGATAGTTATGTGTTGTCTGGCAAAAGAGCAGTTGCACTGTGTGTTTGTGTAGGAGGTTAAATCTGGTGTCAGGGGTTTGCAATGACAGATACAGTATGGTCCTATGGCAGTGACAGTGCCATTAAGAGAAAGATTTTTCATGTAAGCCTCTCAGTGGGTTGTGGGTTGCATTTTAAACTTTCTCAAAATACCAGGAACTACCAGGAATTTTGTGTAAAAGTGGCTGAAAGCTCCTCAGAAAAACATTAATTATTTGTCCCAAATACTGTTTATTATGAAGGGATTCAAAATGTTTAACTTCCATATAAGCTAGCTCCAGACAGGACATTTTGGAGTCAAACTGTACTGACTCCTGAGGCCAAATACTCTGCCAGTGTAAGTCACAGTATGAACAGGGCTTGCTCAGACCCCTGTTATGAGACCCTCAGAATTTCACAGAATCTTTTTGGTTGAGATTGGCCCTGATTTCTCTGAAAGGAAAAGTATCCTTTCTCACTTGTACATTTGTTCTTGTTTGTAGAGAATATTCAACAAGAAGGTTCACAGTTGTAAATGCAGAGTAAAAAGGCACAAGAAAGAAATTAGCACCTCTGAGTGCTTCTCATGTGGAAATAAAACATATTCCTGCTTGCAGGGCTCTACATTGCAGCAAGTCCTGACCTGAACGAACTGTGCTGGCATTGAAACACATGAGACTATCCAATGCTCTTCCAAACTGGGAATTGTAAATCAATCTTTTTTATAGGCCATTTTTATTTGGAAATCTCTCCTCTGTACAAACACTTTTGGAAGCTGAGCCTTCTTCCAGAGTTCCCAGATGTTAGTGAGGTAGCTATTGTGGGGCTGCGTCCACATCAGCAAGTGTGCTGTGCATGGTAAACTTTGTCTTGCTAGCTCATAGGGAAAATGCATTCCTAAATTTCTTGGAGAACATGTGGGGAAAATGAAGATGAACAGAATTCATAGGAACTAAATAAACAGCTGAATACACTGGCATTAGGAAAGTTGATGAATGTTTCTGCCTTTTATGTTTCTTTTTATGGCTTTGGTACCTAATTGTATGCTACAGACATAGCTCAGAGGAGCTCCATCACATATATAACTGACGTATATATATTTTCTTCTTCTTTAAGGTCCATTTTATTTCTGTTGCAATTAAAGATCTTGTTCTTAATCTTGAGAAAACTTGGCCCAGATAAAATTTTGTTTCCTTAAAAAAATTGTCTAGCTTCTAGGAATATAGAATTGTTGTAATTGTACTGCTGCTTAGGACTGGGAGAGAAAGCTGAAGATAGGGTAGAAAGAATGCATCTAGAGCATAGAGGGTGCATCCTCTCATAGTAAATTGAGTTTTCTACTCTGAAACCTAATACTAAGCTGTTTGTAATGTTAAACTAATCTGTACTATACAAAGCTTGATCAAGACATTTTACTCCCTATAATGTATAGGCAGAACTCTCAGAAATTAATTTGTCATTTGAAAAGAGAATAAGGACAACTTCCCAAGGCACTAAACAACAAACCAAGCTAACATTGTTCATATCACCTCCAGATAAGAGAAGGAATCAAGTAATTCTTTTTACTCTTAATTGGGAAAATCTTGCTGTTTGTCATGTCAATTTGATATTTTAGATGCACAGACATTATAAATTACAGTGGTTTCATATATAGAAGAAGAGTATTATTTAGGATGGTGTAAATCATTGCCTTTTGAGTAGAGTTGGGCTTTTTTTTCCTCCTGGATTGACAGTAAATTAAGGACAATAGGGATATTTGCCTTCAAGTCACTCTGCAAAGTAGCATTTGTCTCAACAAGTTTGTCAGGCAGGATCTGTTGATTCATGATTTCAGACATAACGGAACAACAACACAAGAAAACAAACATGCATTAGGTGCAGGGTAATTTTGCTAGGAATTGCAGAATAGACAAGGTGATATAGAAAGCAAAAGAGTAAATGCCAAAACTGAAGCCAGGAATTCAGAAAACAAGTAAGCATGTACTGTTCACATGGTAGTGTAGTGGTATCCAGCCATGTTAAGTAGTTAACATTTACAGTCATATAATGAATAGATGTCACTGTGGAGCTTTTATTTGTTATTCTGATTTTCATTCCATTGAGCTCTTACAGTGTTTATTAGGGAGCACAGAAGAAAGGAAAATGAAGATGAGGTTTCCTCAGGAAGTGACTTTGTCTCTTGTGGAGGTGTCTGTCCATGTGTGTCCCACCTCTTCCCCCGGTTGGATAATGTATACAATGAAGCACTGCTAGTTGTGACTGAGGGAGAAAAAAATCAGTGAGTCAGAAACACTGGAAACACTGAGGGTGTTCTAGTTTGAGGCTGTATAGTCTTTTAAAATGGAATATGGGAGGGAAATCCTGACTTCACTGAGGTAAATGAGATTGAAAATCTATAATCAGAGTATGCTTCTGTTTTCTGTTAACTGAGTAGTGTTTAAAAAAATACTGAACAGCCAATAATCTGGTAAAACAGGGGAGAAAGACTAAACTTTTTTAGTTCACTGTTAGTTTTTGTTGGCCTCATCAGAGGACAGGCAGTGGTAAAGTTAGGCAGGGTAACTATAACTGTAAGACATATTTCCTTCCGCCTTTAGCTCACAGTGATCTTCCTCAAAAAAAGTAAAAGGCTTATATACCAAGATGTGATAAAGATGTGAAGTGCCATTAATTACATTTAGTCTTTAATTTATCCATACCTTCAGGAATCTGATCTTCCAGGGCAAGTGAAATACTTGTTAACTTGGAATAAATTAGAATTTCACTTTTTACAAAATTTGTGGAGATTGTCTACTGGAAACATCCCAAAATATCTAAAAGTAGATACAAATTATTCAGAGAACTCCTCACCTTACTTACTCAGGATTTTCAGGAATGATGGTGAAGCTGATTTAGGGGTGTTTTATTTGGGAGTCTGTCACTGGTTCTCATTAATTTTTTTAATTGATGCTCTTAGAAATGAAACTCCTTTCTAGAAGGACATTGAAAACAGTTATTGAAATGCAGTTATATTCCTTTTGATTTTTACCAAATGGAAAGAATCTGCTTAACTTTTGTGCAGACTGTTTCTTCTGGTTAGTCACAGTGTGTGGCTTGTTTTTGCTATGAGTTTATCAGTATTTTTGGATTATGCTACTGTGTCATGTTATTGAATATTCCCTCTTGAGCTTTTGCTTGAGTTAGAATGCATTTTAGTCTCCTCTCTAGCTCTGATTTTTCCTTCATTCTTTCATTGCGGTTAAGTTGTCATGAAGTTGTTTATTTTCTTTCACAGTTCAAGACACTGCCCTTTCCAGACAAAAGGACTGTGTTTATGGCTTCTGCAGTGCACGACATAGAACCAGAAAAGAAATTATATACCTTTCTTATTTACTGCAATAAAAGCCAATATACAGTGACATAGTTCCTTCTCAATTAAAAAGTTTGTGTTTTCTTGAGAAAGTACAAATATTTCTGAAACCATGGCATACAGTAGCATTTATTGTTTTTCTTGGATAGTAAGTTATAAATAAGTAGCTCATGAATCCATAGCTAATCCATAGAAGTTTTACTTCATGTTTTTTATTAAATCCTATACTATTTGCTCCTGATTTAAGGCCCAGGAAAAACAATTATAAATTGCATGCACCAATGTGCTGAGTTACTGAGCCAGTTTACCTTTGCTTCTCTAAACAAAGGGCTGTAAAGCATAAGAAAGTGATTCAAGGAATTTTTGCATTGAGTTGTCACTTTGAACTATTACAACCACAGAAAACTACCATATCTCAAATTAAGAAAAAAAAGCAAACCAAACATAATTTTCTTTTTTGGTGACATTTTCTGTCATAAAAAGATGACACTCTTTCTCTAAGAGTGTTCTGTAAAAACACTTAAGAAGTTTCTTGAAACTGGCACAAATTTTTGTTTTAGTCACCTAAGTTAGATTACAAGTCAAACACTCTGAATGTTTCAGAAAAATGTGCTGATCGGTGAACCTATCCAGAAAGGATTTACCTAAATGCTGTTCTCTCAAGATGATAGTAGTAAATGACTCCTTTGTAGGAAGACTATTTCAAAGAAAAAGTTATTACACTACATATATAATGATAATGAACTGTTAGAAAGCTTCCTGCTCACTATGAAGTTTGGATAAACAGTTAAACCCTAAGTTATTTCTTCATGTCATGTTACCTGTTCTACACAGGAGTGTGTACAGGAAGAGTTTATTTGTTTTTTGTAATTGTTTCTGTAACATTATGACTTTAGAACCATTTTCCTCCTGTTCTCGAGCTCCATAGGAACGCATGTGAGGTGAAAGGGTGTGTGAGTTACCATACAGATGTACCCAAAGCTCTGGATCTGAATTCTGACCCTGTCACTTGGGTCAGGTCATTGTGTAACCACTATAATTTACTTATCGAATATATAGACATAGGGCTATCTCAGTGTATAAGCATATTTTGTGGAAAATAAAATCCAGTTTTTAAAAAAATTGTCTCAAAGATTCTGGGGACAGAATGGGGGAGCATTCAAGAAATGAATATGATTCTCTTAGGATGTGGACTAAGTACCAATGATGCTGTTAGTCAAATACCTTTTTAGAAAATTGGCAAGTGACTTGTGAAAGTATAGAGAGGAAGCATAGAGAGATCATTTTGCTGTTATTGCTGTGGAATGAAGGGCAGAATTTCTCCTAGAAATCTGTCGTTCTCCAAGTATATTTAACAACACTTGGAAGGTTTTGATTCTCTTACTTATGGTTCTCTCTTTTCTATTTGTTCGTGACATATTAATCTAAAAAAATAAAAGGAAGACCTGTTTATGTCTTTATTTCAATTCCAGTTCTATTGCCATATTTTCTGTTTCAGGGAGAAGTACAACTTCTGTTTTAGAACTGCTCAGAGTAGAATAAAGAGTACCCACGTTGCTTTAATGTCTCTTTCCATTTTAGGGACAAGTTTTAAAGGCAGAACATACTATGGGAGGCAGATAAGAAACACAGTTTTCTTCCACTGGGGAGGGATTTGCAAATTTAGTCTCTAGACCTGGTATGAGTGAGTGCAAATCTCTACTATTTGAACATATTGAGACCAGGTGTGAGTCTGATCCTTCCTCTCTTGTGGGTCATGCAAGTTTCTATTCACTGTTTGAACTTGTGCTATGGCTGTCATCAAACTATTACTCCTCATTATTTAAGAGGCTGGTCATTAAAAGGACTGAAAAATGTCAGATTTGTAGCTTGCCAGGCAATGCAGCTGAGTGGTAGCACTGTTGTCATTTAGCACTAGTGAAATTTGTGTGGCTGTTCTTGCAGATAACAAGAAATAGCAACCTCTTTGCAGTGGCATGTGCTCTACAAGACATGGAGATTCTGGTTTCCTCTTTAAAGACAGCAACACAGCCCTCAGGTACCTCAGAAGGAGCTGTGTTAGGCATGAGATGGGTTTTGGACATATCAGTATAATAGAAACAAAGTCATTGATGTCACAGACTTTTTTTTTAGGTCCAGGTGGAATAGTGAGCCTCTCTGACCAGATATTTTCCCTGGAACATTACAGAAGTATTTTATTAAAGTACTAGGGGGGAAACATTTGAATAATATATTTTGTGCTGTGCTAGAGGAAAGCTCCAAAACTTCCCTTTTCCATCCCTCTTCAGAACTTTGGTGGGGATTTAATATTTGTGTTTTTTCTAGAACTTCCTCTATTAGCCTTTCTGCATAATAATTTAACAGTATTACATTGACATAGCCTAGAGCTAGGAGGCATCCTTATCCTCATGCACTATAACAAAACATAGATACACCAGGACTAGATAAAGACATCTATCTCAGTGTAACTTGCCTAATTTCACTGAAATGAAAGCTTTAGAACAAATAATAATGTAATTTAAATACAAGGCAGAAATCAATACAGTGAATGCTGCAGTATGTAAATTAACCTCACAATTTTTTTCAATATTACCTTCCTTCTCTCTAGCTGTTGCCTGTAGACATCTTAAGCTGATAAAGGCAAGGAACACATGAACAATGTTTACTGTATTCCTATACAGGATAGGCTGTTCTATAATTGACAGTGTTTTCTCATTTTCCAGAAATACTTCTTAAAAATTAGAGGGATGTGTCTTTCTGAACAGTAGATAGATTAAAAAAAGGAAATATACTTTACCTTGAAAGAAAAAACTTACATCCTAAGAACAAATCTTTAGTTGCTTTAGTACACCTATTATAAATTTTGATATATTTTCCTAGTGTTTTAAAACTCTGACTTTTAAAAAAATAATTGTTATTAAAATTCGTTAACCTAATGTCATTAAACTCTTGCTTTTAAACAGTATTTACTTGAAGGAAAATCTTAAAATAGAGTTTTCCTGATAAGTTTGGGAGGTTGTTTTTTGTTAACTTTCATCAAATGTTTTGAAGTAACTTTGTGAGGAGGACTTTGCTATTGCTAATATTTCTCTCTATGTTTCCGGCTCTATTTAGACATAGACATTTTTCTATCAAAAGCACATATCAATCCTTTGTTTTACATACCAAGTAATTTCATGGACTTATATTTAATTTATATTTAAAAATGACCACCACAATGGCTTGGAATTCCGAAGTCTGAAAGTACTTATTCCTTTTGAAATTGTTTACAGTTGTATCTCACACCTATTTAAAAAATTACAGCAATTTTATTGAATGGAAATACCTTGTCAGTTCAGAGAGTCTGTCAGCTAAAGAGACTTAACTTTTTTAGAGTTTTTCTTTAGATGCTTAACCACCAATATTTACTAAGAACACCTATTGTTTTCTTCTGTCAGTCACTTGGGAGAGTCAGTACATGGAATGGAACAGGCTGAAACAAGTCAAGGTGCAGATATGTGCTGCACGTATGTTTGAAGGTCAGATTCAATGACAACCAACACCCAGATTCAGTCCACAGCAGAATATTTCCTGGTCCTGGAAAAGTTTTTGTTGTCTTTCTCTTTTTATCCCTGTTTTGGAAAGCTGCAATTAACTATATGAGTTTTTTGCTATAGAGAATGGCCAATTTTTGCTACTTAGGCATAGGATGTTGTAAAATTTCAGGTATTTAAACAATAAGAAAAGAATCCAACTCTCTTTGATTTTGACTGTCATAGAAAATAAACCTACTGGGGCTGAACCTGATATTTGTGAAAGTCATACATTTAGATACACGGTTCTCTTTTGGGTCTGCTTATGAGACTCTCAAATCCTATTGTAGGAAAGCCAAGGTTGTATATTGTGTCAGCAACAAATAACTGAATTATCAGGCATAGCAGATAGCACTAGGCATGTCAGATAGATGTGGCCCTTACTTTAGAATCTCTCATCATAGTAAAACCTGCTTCAAAAATCCTATTCCTTTTGAAAGGTCATTAATTTCTGTTATCTTCTGTGATGATTATCTTCGCTTTCAAGTATGCTGAGACAGAAAGCTTCCAAGTGAGACAAGAACTGTGAGACGTAGGTAAATTCCAGATAATAGCTGGATCTCATTTGCATGAGAAATAAAATATTGTGAAGAGATTGACAAAACATGTCACCTAGCCAGAGACTGAAGAGCTTGAAGGTTATGTCCTTCATATTCATCCTTGTATTTTCAAGTAGCTAACTTTATCTCTGTCTAATACTAATTTATTCTGATACTGCATTCAGATTTTGTGGAGCAGACTTGTTTCTCAGCAAGTTTTTTGTGTTCAAAAGATTCAGTAGTTGTTTCAGAATCTGGGGGAAAATGTGTCTTGACATAACTTCTTACCAAATGTGAGTGTCCAGTGATGCAATGGATATCACTGCTGTCAGTCAGTGTGCTGTGACCACAGGTACTAAATATGGGCCACTTGAACATTTCAGCTTTGAAACTATATGATTTCTAATGCTTCAGGGAAAAGGCAGTTTTAGTAACACTCAGGGATGAGAGCTCCCTGCTATTCCATAGTCAGAGTTCATCTTATTTTGCTTTTCAGTAGGTCCAGAACAGGCCATAAAGGAAAAAAAAAAAAAAAAAAAAATCCACATTCATAGTCCAGTTTATTTCCTTTCAGATGGCTACATTTTACCATTTTTGTATCTTATATCCCATAATTGAATTTATTACCTGTAACCAAAGCAATTTCATTGTACTTGAATAAACAGAGGAAGAACCATTCTTATGTTCTCCTTCTTGGATTTACAACTTCAAAATTATGGCAATATTTTTCTAAGAAAACTTTAGCTCCTTCTAAAGTTGTCCCATAAACAAAGAATATTTATTTATTTCCTTAGATCTTCCCCTTTTAGAAAAAAAAAAAAAATTTAAAAAGTTAAGATTTGTAAAATGTGAAATGCCTATAGCTGCTAGTTGGTAACTAATATTAACATTCTCTCTATGCAGAACTAGCCTCATTCAGTGGGTCTTCTAGTATAAGTAATGCAGATCAAATGGCTTTCTGGGCTTTATTTGCTTTAATAACAACTTATACCAACTGTCACTGGAGGAATTAAAAGAAGTCATGATGATCTATTCACTGAACTCTAATAACACTAAAGTCTTTAAAATGTTTCTGTATATTTGGCATTCACATGTAGAACTCCAAGGAGCATTCGCTTAGAGCCATTCATGCTGCTTCTGTGCAGCATGCATACACCAATTGCTTGGGACAAACTTTTCTTGTTTTGAAGCTGCCTCTGTTCCCAAATAAATATTTATACTGGCAGTCGCCCCATTTGTTTAGCAGCCATTCACAGATTGAACTGCATTTGAAGAATTAATTGCCTTACATAAAGATGCTGTTTATTCTTTGACAGCAGGTTTCTGCATTGCCCCTCTAGATGACATTTCTAAAAACAATTCCAGACGGAAACATGCAAGGTATTTCTGTGTTCCCCAGCAGCTTTAAAAATAGATGCCTCTGCCTGTTTCACACTGATCTCTATGTGCACCTCTGAGCTGACCTGAGCTATAAACACTTTATAAATAAAGTATGCTAAAACAGTAGATACACATTTTCCCCCATTTCATACCAGCTTGCTTTCCTTTTTGTTTTTTTTTCTTCTCAGCTACATTAAAATAAAATTATGCTTATATAAAATTGGAGGATTTTTAGATAAGAATATCTTGCAGGGTTTCCTAGTATTTTGGTTTGGTTTTGTTCATGTCTTACCAGAACGTTGTAATCAGAAGATATTCATTAATCAATCCTCAGTTGAAAAACTGCAAATCTCTTTTTAATGTTCCTGAAGATTTGACTCTGTGGTGTAAGTTAAAATATGTTATATACAGAAGCATGATCTGTTTGCTGAAGTTGGAAATGAAAGCTTTCCTATGGTGTGGAACAATAGAGAACCACTGCAGCCATAACTGTAGCCTGCAGGCTACAGGAGGTGAGGAATCCTACTCCTATTCCTCTCCCATGTGCTCTGTACTACTATATACAAGACATAGGAAGTCAGCCCTCTGCAGCTTATCTCGTGATGAGATTGAGCAAAATCATTTTGACACATTTCCCACCTAGATTTTAAACAGGCTGTGAAATCTCTGGCATTCCTCAACCAAAGCGATCATCTGTTATAACATCATCGCTTGTTAATGATTTCCTTAAATTTCCTGTTAAAATAAGGTAATCTGAGAGTCAGCATTGGCATCCACGCTCATAGCTTTTGCCCATAAGGAATTCTTTAAGATGGATATCCCATTGATGTAAAACTATCAGCCCTGAAGTTTTTGTTCTTTGAATGCTAGATAAACTTTAATGTTACTCAACAGCAGTGACTGTTATTCATCAAAATGTTTCTTGTCTCTTAAATAACATACTAGTGTTCTAGAGAGCTTTTAACGGACAGTGTCATAAAATGTGGAATATTTTCTCAGTGAAAGATAACAGTCCAAATTACAATATTTCCCAATAAGGCTGTAAGGTGCTGGCAGTGTTCAACTTTTCTGATGGAGTAAAGGAAAACTCAAAGGGCATCTGTTCTAACATGCACCAAAATCCTCCTTCTTTAGCAGCCGCGCAGTTAATGGAGTTAGAGATGTGTGAATGCTTCTCAACTGAGCCAAGATGAGAAAAACATGGTTAAAACTCTTCAGACAGCTTTCAACTCTGACATTGTATGAAAAAAGTGATGTAAAATATAGCCTGTATCTTTCAATGAATCAGAGTGAAAGTGAAGCATGCTGAACTGCTTTTATAATAATAATATTGTGGTCATGAAACTCTTCTCTTTTGACTTGTTTGAGCGTAAAGGACCCTTAGCAGTCAAGCTGAGGAAGTGAGGGGAGGACGAGGGGAGAAGCAGAGACTTGTTCTCCCACTAAAGCTTTTCAGGGCCAGGGATCTTTTGCTGCATGGCAGCAGACTGGGACACAGGACTGTCTCCACTTGAATATTACTTGTAGTCTGGTGGGAGTAGCAGGAATCAGAGATCTACATGTCAGACCTAGTCCATTTTGCTTTATAAAATAGTAAGAGGGGAAAGGAATATGTTAGGTATTGTTGGATTTTTAAGAGATTTGCTTTCTTGGGTATCTTTGGATTCTCACTGGGAGGAGGGAAAATACTTTCTTGGAAAACATACAGTGTGAACATTTAGTTGTGGATCATCCTGTTACTCTGCTGTGAGAGCTGTGTGTCCTAAATAAACAGCCAATAGTTTTTGAGACAGTCCTGTGGGTTTTTTCTCCTGATTACTTTCCAAAGTTTACCAGGTAATTTAGTTATATTGTCTAAAATGAAATATATGGTGAAATTGCTAAATAATTTAGGATGTTCTAAGATTTTTCTTTTGGTTTTGCTTGGTTTTGGAGTGGGGGAGTGTGATGTCCAAAAAGAGCTCCTGCTGTCCTATTTACAAAATTCAATGAAAGTTTGCTACTTGGTCCTGATCACTTTTCACTTTTCTAAATATTCTTACGTACAAAGGAATAATTCTGGCATTACAGCAATAGTATAATTTTGTCTATAGAAGTCTGATTTTTTTTGTTGGTTTTTTTTTTTTTTGGTCAGAACAATTTCTTCATTTTGAATATGAAGTGCTTTTTAGAAAACTAGGAAGTTTTCACAGCTCCAGACATCAAAGATTGAAGAGGTGATGTTAATTTTATAAATATCCACGGTTCTACGTATACCTTGTCTTGCCCCATGCCCTGCCATAAAAGAAAGATACATGCAGTGTTACTTCCAAAGGAAGAAATATTTTTCCCTTATCTTTCCAAGCCTGTAAAAGCATCCCCCAAGATATTTTAAAGAAGATTACAGTCCGCAGCACTGCAGACTTGAAATGCAGTTAACAAATGGCATGCTATCTGTTACAGGGGAGCTGGCTGTATGTGCTCTATCATTTGACCCTCATGCAAGTGGATCACTTTCATGGACTATTCCATGAATATACTCAGATCACGAGGATAAATAACTAAAGGTATAAGAGAAAGACAGAAATCACACCTGGTGTTTTTTCACTACAACAAATATTAGAGATTAAGAGGCAAAATAAAAGCATCATACACAGACTTTCCTTGCATCCTCAGTATTTGTTGAAAAAGCTGGAGGGGATGTATTTTTTTGTTTATTTTTCCATACTCAAAGCAGAAGATGGGGAGGGTGGTAAATTCTGTTAGTCCATTGTCATTAACTGCTAATGATGGGGATATAAGAAAGGGTATTAGTTAGCTATTCACTCTGAGGCAGAAAGAACAGAGGTCAGTGAGTAGCACCCGTTGAATGAACCTTTTGAGTAAGTTACTGCTTAGTATGCAGGAAGCTTCATTTAAGAATTTCAGTGCTGCTCAATGGGATTCATCCCACGGTTTGAGCAATAACCAGTCAGGAATTATAGAATAGATTTTTGGGAAGATTAAAAAAAAAAACCTGAAACAAAAAGAAAACAAAACAAAAAACCCAACAAAAACCAAAACCAAAAGGAAATATAAAATAATGGAATGAACAGGATCTTTAATAGGCTATTTCTAGAAGGCTTTAAGGGCTAATTTGGGCTAGCTATCGTTTTGCCACAGTCAGAGAAGCTGTTCCTGCTTTCTCATCAATACAACTTGAAATTTTGTCTATCATTTGTACTCTTGGCTGTTTATCAGCATTGTGAATGTACCACTCACATCCTTCTTGCTCTTCTGAGCCAGCATTCCTGATATGCTCTTTATAGCCCAAATGCTTCAACTGAATCCCAGGCAATCTGAAACCAGCTGAAAAACTTATGTTCATTGCAGGGGGATTTGGATCAGGCACAGCA
>JAOTQP010001546.1:23218301-23256015 GCA_026413545.1 Cichladusa arquata
AACATAAATACAGACTGGCATGTGTATTCGTTAGTTTATGGGCTCTGTCCTAGGACCTGCTTGAATTCAGCCCTTAGCGTTATTAGTTGCTCTGATTGAATGCTGTGCTTTGACTAGGTATAACCAGAAGATCTGAGTTCTGGTTCAGTTCCGGGGTTGTATTACCTGAAGCATGCTCTTTGGAGCCTGATTGAGGCCTGCTCAGCTGAGCAATGCACAAAGGAGAAACTCCCTTCTCCTAGCTGATCCATGGGAAAGTAATCATTTGTCAGCCACCATTCCCTTCTGCTGTTGTACAGGGCTATGAATGAAAAGTCTCTGTGTTTTCTGTGGCCATCCCTTTTGCAGATGATTGGTGTCTCAAGCTACAGAACAGCTGAGCTTCAGCATTAGCTGCTGGTCCACAGTGATTAACTTGAAAAGCTGAATGCAGTGGCATACTAGCTATTGAGTAATTTTTCTTGTATTTGTTCTCTTTGCTTCCTGCACCTGCTCAAATTGGAACAGTTGTGTTAATGGGATGGTAAAATGTTGATCATGGGATAGTATTTAAGATTTACCACCAAGGGTGACCACTTTGGGAGCAATTCTAATGGTGGCAAGCCTATTGTTGGAACTGGGGAGGTTCCTCCTTCAGCTATGATGATCCAACAGTGCTTTTCCATTGGGTGCTTGGATAGTTCCAGTTCATGAAGGGTTGCCATGATTAATAGAGCATGTACTCTGAACTCTGATGGAGGAAGAGGAGCCATGGGTTTGGAGTGTCTCCAGCAGGAGCCCACTGCAGCCATGACTTTGACACTGTGCAGGCCCTGCACTTAGTAGAATACATTTATTTAGGCACCCTCTCAAACGAAAGGGAAATGCTCAGTGGGGCAGATCATATATTACACATTTCAGTGACAGTTCATTTGTCACAGTTCTGGTAACCGAGCAAATGGTACAGCTCTCTTTGGAAATGAAGGGTTTTCAGTCACTTAAAAATAATTTTTTTTTACTAATGCATAAATGAATATCCAACATTTTTAAGTGTGATTACTGGCCTGAATGCAATTTGTTTTTAATTGAAAGCACAACTCATATTAAATAAAAGAATTTCTAGCACTTCCTAGTTCAACTGTGCCAGAAGCTTTTAAATTGCAATCATCTTTGTTGAAATTTAGAAGTTTCTACTCTTTGATCATGAGGAAGGAGTGCAGAGGGTTTTATTAACAGTTAACTGAAAGCCAGTGTTGAGTTTTATCTAGAATTTTAGGAGAGGATTGTAAGCAATTTATTTTTGAGTGGTCGGTTATTGTTTGTGAACAGACAAACATGCATGAAAGACTGAGGAGGTGATTCTGCCCCTCTGTTTAGCCCTGGTGAGGCCTCACTTGCAGTCCTGTGTTCAGTTCTGGGATCCTCAGTGAAAGAGAAACATGCAGCTGGTGGAGTAGGTCCAGTGGAGGGCAAGAGAGATGATTAATGGACTGGAGCATCTCTCTGAGGAGGAAAGGCTGAGGGAGCTGGGCCTGTTCAGCCTCCAGGAGAGGGAAGCTCAGCAGTGTCCGTCAGTGTCTGAAGGGAGGGTCAGAGCATGGAGCCGGGCTCTGCTCAGAGGTGCCAGGAAATGGGACATGAGGCAATGGGCACAAACTGATGCACAGGAGGTTCCACCCGAACATGAGGAAGAACTTCTTTACTGTGCAGTAACTGAACAATGGAACAGGTTGTCCAGAGGGGTTGTGGAGTCTCCTTCACTGGAGATGTTCAAGAACCGTCTGGACACAATCCTGTGCCACGTTCTCAGGGATGACCGAGCTTGAGCAGAGGAGGTTGGACCAGATGACCACTGTGGTCCCTTCCCGCCTTGCCAATTCTGTGATTCAGTGAAAAAAAAAAGTTTAAAAATTATAATATCTTGTCTCAAGTAAAAATTTTTGTCAATTTTCTTATTTTATAAAATATATACTTTTATATAAAATGGTTAATTGTCCTGAGGCAAATTTCTTATTTTTTCAGGTACAATTTTGTTTGTTTTCTTTCTATGTGGCTGTCCGTTCATTTTGGGACTTGAAGGCTGGGAGAGAAGCCAGATATTCCTTTTCTCTCTCTTCAAAAGTGAGTTGACATTAGCACAGAGTGTGTGGTGGCACAGCTGGGCCACTATGGCTGCAGGGTAAAGCCTGCTTTTGGTGAATTACAGTTCAAAATTGCTTAGACTCAACTTCTGTGGATGGTGCAGGTGATCTTTTCTTAGGCAGAGACCTGACAGAGTGAGGTCTTTACCCCTGTGGGCAGAACAGTGCAGAGGTGGTGGAAGAAGGACATTAGAGGGAGAGGATCTTGTTTTTGTGCATGACTGGCCCAGCACCTACCATCCCTGTGACTATGGGGCTTCACAGGAGAGCAAACAAAGAAACCCTATTTAGTTTCTGGCAGACCAGTTTTAAAAACCTGCTGTTTCAAATTTTAGTCATATCTATATATATTGATAAATGAGAGGGGGAAAGTGTTCTTTATCTAGCATAACTTCATGGGAACACGCTTGCAGATCTGATCTGAGGTGTGTATATGAATACACTCCTTTCTTTGTTGTCACAAAATAGTTTTCTGTGTTTTCTCTGGTGGGAATTCATCCATATTAAATCACATCATAAGTGTGCAGTCATTTGGATTCTCAAGGCAGTAAGTTGTCAATTGCTTTGAGTGTTGTCCCTTGGGAATGCCAAATGTGATGCTTGTAGCCTCATTTCTCCAAAGAACAGACATGCAGTCATGGACAGAATATTAACTTTTTTTTTTTTTTCCCCCATGTAAAAAAGTTTTATGCTTTATTTTCCCTCCATAGAGATAATTTCATTGCTGTCTTGGAAAACAACAGTCTGTTTAGATGGTTAAAGTGTCAGTAATCACATAAATAACTTCCCACCTGTAGTAAAATTCTGGCCCAGCTGCACCAAGCTGTGCAATTTGACAAGGGACTGATTTCAGTTTGCTACATAGCTAAAAAAAGAAGCCAGGTGAAACAACTGAATGCTGACATTTAAGTAGGAGTAATAAATCAAACTGGTGGGTGGGGGAAAGGAATGTTCCTGTCATCAGAAAGAGGCCTGTTTTTTTCATGTGAAAATGAAATGCACTTGCAAAGGCTGGCTTGTTCACACTCCATACCATTGCACATTAAAAAATGACTAAACAAACAAAAAAAGTATAATTACAGCCTTTTAGATAAGTTCACTAGTTTACCAGTGTCACAAGTATCAAATTTATTAGAAGCACAACTTGAAAATATTTAGAATGGTAATTGCCTTTTTTTCTCTGTTCTGGTAATCTCTACACTTGTATTCCAGCCACAGCTCTCTTTGGTATCTATATTTGTCAATAAGAGCTTTCATTGAAAACTGAATTGATCAGTCTCAAAACTAATCATTAACTGGGAGATATCCCTAGGTCAAAATTAATTTCATCTATATTTGTTTCTAGCATGAGAGGAAGCACAGTCAGTGTGGTGAGATGTCTCAGCAGGAAACCTGCACAGGTTGAGGCAAGAGAGAAGTGAGGGGTAAAAAGCTGTAATAACTTTGACATGTGTAGCATAGCTCAAGCTTTTCATAGTGGCTAACAAGTGATTTTACTTTGTGAGACACAAATGATTTGCTGCTTTTGGAAGATTTTAATCGTATTTCTGTCTGTGTCTCACCCTACTGCTTACCCAGGAGGTCTTTGTCCAGTTCTTTATTACTGGGCTAGGAATTACTCCTGTAAACCTGTAATGATTCTCCAATTTGTCCTTGGGGAGTTAACTCTGTCCCAGTCAGAGGGAAATTCTTTTCCTGAATAGATAAGTTCTTTGTTGGGCCTATGCAGTGCATACACTTAATACCTCTTGATATTTTCCTCTCACAATTCCTCCCTCTCATGCCCTAGGACCTGCAGTTAGGAATGAATGTTTCCCATCATCTGGTGCACTAAGTGCCATCTTAATTTTAGGCTTTTAGACTGAATATTCAAACAAAATGTGTCTATAGGAACGAATAAGGAATTCTCTTTCAAAAAACATTCACAGAAAACTATTATTAGCAGTAATAAAAAGTACTTTCTGATCCATAGCAGAACATTTGAACTCAGATATGAATTCCTTGAAGTTACTGAAATTTTCTACCTGACTGAAATTTTCTTCATGTTTCAAGTGATGGATCATTGAAGTATGTTCACAGTGTGTTGCATTTAGCAAACTTTAGTGTAATTTTGACATGATTGCCCCTAGGTTAATTATTCAAATGACATATATGATGTGTCTCGTTTCCAAACAGGGTTTGTATGGCTTTTATAGGACTAATGAGCCATATTAATATAAGCTATGCAAAAATGTCAGTGAATTTATTTGTTGCTGTTTTTTGCTGTATTTCATAGGAGTACTCCCTACTGGCTTACAGGAGGGTTTTTTAACTCACTGCTTTTCTCATGAAGGAGTTGTTGTCATTGAATCTGTCTGATAGAAGATAACAGAGCTGGAAATATACCTGCAACCTTGCTTGTGACATTTCAAGGACTGATATGAATCATGCTAATATTAAGTCATGATTATTTTTGCACAGAGATGAATATATATAAGCACATAGCTCTTCTCTCTCTCTGTATATATATATATATATATATATATAAACTTGTGGGAGAGTCAAGTGACAAATGGGCCTCAAGATTACTAGAAAATATAGCTGAATGCCACTAGCTAGAATTACAATCTGATGTTACATCCACCTGGTGCTCCAGGGGACTCCTGAAATTAAAATTTAGGCTATTTCCCTTCATGTGTCAGTGGTGTGTATGTGCTGCAGTTCATAGACTGATAACAGTATATAAGATGATCTTTTAAAATTAATGTTAATGAGTTATGTGAGTCCTACATGGATTATAATACTTATGATGATTATAGAAATGAGAGAGAGGTAAAGGGAAAATGTCTTTTTTACAGAAAGCAGAAGGTCTACTCTCCTAGAAATAATATGGGAATGTAATATATGCAATACAATAATACTCTTCCCTCATAAGTAACAGATGAGATGCTATAATATTGCAATTGTGGTGAAAGCAGTTTCAATGGCACTCTTTGTTTGATACTAATGAATGTAGATCCTCTGGGTTGGACTGCTTTACCAGTTTTCATCTAAGACAAAGCAGGGAAGAACTGCTCACAGAACTCCCCAGACCTGTTCCAGGTTCTGGCTCTGAACCTCGTCTAGATCTGATAGAGATCTGGAATTTGTTAATGTGCACAGAAAGCCATAAAAAAATAAGGTGATTGATGTATTCTCTTCCATAAACAGATCTTCCTCTGAGCAATTAAAAGAATCTCATTGCACTACACCTTCTTCAAATTCTCTTTAGAGTGTCTAAGTTAGCTTGATGTACAGATAGCACATGTAGAAATAAATGTATTAAAGTTGCCTAATATTTATGATAGTCTATCTTCGCTTGCTTATAATATTGACAAAATGTTGTAATTTCAGTTAATATTTTCTTCTTCAGGCTTGTTTTGGAAAATGTTCAGCAAAAATGGTTCGGTTGTTGCTAAGAAGGTACCAGGAGGGGCTAGTTTACCTAGATTTAAAGATATGTAGATAATGTATTGAGAAGTTCTACCAAGTTTGAGCTTTTACAGGCATGGAAAAGTCAGAATTTGGTGGTCATTAATGTCCTTTGTCATTCTGTGAGAAAACCAGTGTGTTTTGTTCACATTGTAAGCTTCTTAAAACTGTACACGTGTACATATCCTATCAAGATTTGCTAGAATTCAGCAGCATCATAGGCAGGATCCTTTTACATTAAACATAGCCTGGCCCCTATGTTTCTCCAGTCTGGTAACCAGACTGTGTACTTCATTACCATAATTTATATTCTGGTCCAGGATTCTAAGGGGCAATCAGGATTTTTCACTCCTTTTTCTTCTTCCCAAGTTGCTCAATTTCACTGTAATACGAGTCACAAAGGCATAGATTTTGCTCTTAGTGGAAAAGACCCATTTCATGTTACCAGTTGTGTAGCAGATATTACAATGTTGTGTTCTAACTTGGCTGGGCATATTCATTAATAAAGTTGCTGCATATGAAGCTGAATTCCAGCCTGAATTACACTTGTTTACTCCTGAACTTTACATATAAATCCAACCTGTACCCATAATTTTTTCACACAGTGATTTGCATGGATAAATATGTGTTGGTTAATGTTATGTTGATTCATTGCAGCCCTTGAACAACCATGTTCAAGGCGAATGACTGAAGTTTGTGGTAATTGTACCATCTGGAAATCTGAATTCATAGGCAAGAGCATGCCTGGAGCATTGAAGGATAAATCTTCTCTCTGAGGTTTAAATAGTTTATATGGAGCAGTCTGGCAATAACACAAACTTTCTATCCCAAGCCTTCTACACATCCCACCTAGGCCTGGGAATTGAGAACATGCTTTACTAGTTAACTACTACTGATTTCTGTGTGTTTTCCAACCCACAGTGAAGTTTTAATTTTAATTGAAGGAGAGAGGGGGAAGAGTTTCATAGTGAGGTGGCTGTTTTCTGACATGTGCATGAAGATAAGGGGCAAATAAATAGAAAGCCACAAGTATTCTAAATACACAAATTAATGATCTATTTCCTATAACTACTCTTCAGCATGCTGTTCAACAAGTTTCATGTAACAACTCCACTCCTGGCAATGTTGATTCCATTGTGCCAGCAGACTTCTTTGAAAAAAGTATTAAGCAGTCTAAATTTCAGCTGAATACACAACTCTAACAAAAAAGAAAAAAAACTCCATTTGTTTGCTTTCTTAATGGCCAGCCATTAGTGATTCTGAAAATAGAATGCTTTTCGAAAGTAGTTTTAGAGCTACTTTCATCAATCTTTATTATTTATTGGTTGACACAGATGACAGATCTGAGCTACTTTATAGTTGAAGGTGTGGCTGATGGTTTGTGTGCCCTTCTTGACCTTGTCAAGGGCAAATGCAGTTTAAAGTTGTTTATAAACTATAAATCTCATGGTAAAGAATGATGTGTGCAGTATACTTCTTAAATGATTAAAAGTACATTGTGTAAACAGGATCCTGCAGTGGGGAAGTCCCTGAAGAGTGTGATTCTGCTCAGACTGCTATGAACAGACACATAATGCAAGTGGATCATTAAAAAAGGTTTCTATCACTACACCTGGTGACTGTGGCAACCATTTTGTAGGTATTAGCAATGAAACTACTACAGAATGTTGATGTTTACAGTTTTAAAGAAATTAGGCTAAAATCAAGTTCCATTAAGATTACAAGGGAACTGCTTATGATCAGAAATGACTGCTCTGTTCCTCACTCCTGAGAGTTTAGAGGTGTATGGTAGGAGTGGGCTGCGATGGCTCAAATTGACATTTTTTTATTAATTAACATGCCTATGGCTGTTGGACATTTGCCCTTTAATTATACACATTCCAAACCCTGCCTTGCCTCTGGACAGATTCAGTCATTCTGTAGCCCCGGACACTCTTCTCCACGATTTTTGCACATATTATAATGTTTGAATGAAATCGGTGTACAAAGGCTGTGGTACTCACAGCTACCCTGTGCTTAACTTAGACAAGGCAGAACAGGATTTAAGTATTTGTGAGAACTATTTTAAAGGCCTTTTCCAAAGCAAAGACTAGCAATTGCAAGACTTGCAGTTCTAAGAAAAACAAGCTGTGCAGAAGACTTAATGGACTTGCCATGGCACGCAGATAAATCTGTTAGCTTATTCATGATTCACAAGCTTCTACAAATTCCTGTGAAGGTATTAGAAAGTTTTGATCCTAGAGAGCTTGAACTGGTTGCAAGGTGGTATAAAACTGTACAGTTTTGGAACTCTAAAATTATTGTGATTAAGTGGTGAAAAAGAATTGCATATTTGGTGGTGTGAGAATAGAAACAAGAATGACTGCCTGCTAATGTTGCTTTTGTAAGATCATGTTTCATCTCAGCATAATAGAGAATTTGCTTCTCTACTTCCTGCATGTGGCTCCAAGTCCTCTCCTTGTGTAAGATTTTCTAATACTGACTTTTGAATTGCATATTATAATCCTGTACAGTTCCTCCTCTCTCCACCCTGTTGTCAGTTACCCATTAGGTTTTAGAAAACATAGAGGATAAAAACTCATAAAATTCTGGCATTGTAGAAACTGAGGGTAACTTTATGCCCCACCAATTTATTTATTTAATTGCAAAGGTAGAACTAAATGACAGGGACCTGTAAGCATTTCCTAGTTCACAGCATATGTTTTTTTGCATATTTTGAGTATTTCTCTGGTACATAGATCTTGAACTACAGAATTAAGATGTGAGTCTACATTTCCTCAGATGAGTAAAGCATTGGGATTTAGATTTCAAGCCTTCTCACATTATTATTTTATACTTCCACATATGGCTTTTACTAATTTCTGGAATATTTAGATAGAAATTTAATTAATTTCAAATCTCGCACTGAGTAGTGCTTGTACTCCTCTGGATGACTTTACAAGGGACATCTCAAAGGCAAAATTATATTTTATCAGTTGCAGGGATTCTTGTCAAAAGTATATTGGATATCTTGCTATGATGCAGTTCTAGACATGATTCCCTCTAGCAAGCAGAGGTGAATGCCCTAAGCAAGGTTTTTACTAATTTTGCTGTGTAAATATAAGCTTTAAAAGACAGACCATCTGTGAGAGCTGATCTGACCCTGTACATAAGGGGGTTTTTCCAAAACTGGAGAGCAGGACCCCTTCTAATTTCACACAAGCAATGCTTTTCATGCAGCGTTTTCATCCAAAGTGCAAAAAGACAGTAGAGGTATGTGAAAATGAAAAACTAACTGGACACTGAGTGTGTTTCAGCATGAGCAGGGACTGGACTGGAACTCCTCTAAGCCAACTACATGAATAGCTCCTCTTTTTGTGATGTTTCCTTCTGCTTTTCATCAAGAAACAGGAAGAAAACTTTCCTCTTGCACACAGTAGCTTTATTTAGGTATTGCCAGCTTTACTTATCAACCTGTCAGAATCCAGATTGTCTTCAGTAAGGCAATAATAACAATAATTAAGAAGACAAGGGACGAAGGATCCATGGAGTCTGCATTTGGAATTTAGTGCAATATCACACAAGCGGAGCAGAAAGGAGCAAGAAGTAAAGGAGGAAATACATAGAAAATTGTAGAGAGGCCAAACAATGCTAATTTTATTTTTTTTTTTTGTGAGGGGGAGGGAGTGGAGGATGGGGAAAGGGAGGCATCTGATCCCCTGTGCTTCATTTAAAAATTAACAGTTTAGTATAAAACTGTTAATGCTCCAGGTCTTACATGAATATTTTGAAACTTCTGTGTTCAGTATGCACATTAGTTATTGGGCTTATGGGGCAGTTTGGAGTTTTGTCTAGGTGTTTATTTCAACTTATGAACTAAATATTAGAGAACCACAGTTAGGGTCAAGCCAAAACCAACACTTTAGACCAAATTTTAATCCATAGCAAAAGCTTTCTCATTTCCCAGTTTAGCATTTTGAACTATTTTCAGTTAAACCAGAACGGTATGATCAAGCAGCATAGCTTTTTATAATATATGGTGGGCTCCAGAGTCTGGTTCCACACTAGGATTTTGCAACTTGGATATATTCTGGAGCCAAAATGTGATTTTTCTTTTCATCCCAAAAACTCCCACAGTCCAAAAGAAGTACATTGACTTCTACAGATACTATATCCCATTCACTATGGATGAGGACATTGGAATCTGCCTCTCACTTTGCAGCAGCATCTGTGCAGGTATATGACAGGAATCACCTTAACTAAGTAAATTTATTTCATCAAGGTCTTAGGTACTGCACTTCTGAACTTCAAGGAGCAGGAATGAATATTAAAAGTGGAAAACCCACAAGAGGATATGATTGATCTCCTTATAGCTCAACTGATCCAAAATATATTTTTGCAGATGCATATTCCAAGAACCACCCACACAGTCACTGATCTGAGCAGACTAAGCAGCATTAAATGGTAATATTTTTTCTTTTAGTATTTTTTGATGGTTAGCAGAGTTGCCAGTCTGCTAAAGAACAGTTCTTTTATAACCACCCCAAAGTTGCCAAAATGTTATATAAATTGATGAGTGCATAATATTTTTTATTCTAAGGAAATGTTACTAATCTTCCTAGATAGCTGTTGCTTTTCCCTTATTCCGGTTCTATTTTATAGCTACTTGCCCAAATATTTGTTGGTTTTGGTTATAAGAGGAATACATATCCCAAGTACTCTGGATGTATTATCAAGATATGCAGGATTTATTCTTTATTTGCATGTAACTATGGTAAAATAATGTTGCTATTAGAAAGGAAAGTAGCAATATATAAGTGCTAAGATATATGGCTGTATATATGTACTTCCTAGGCTAATTTTACAGATTATATACCTGCAGAATAAATTTTAAGTGGCTTGTCTGGGATGAAAAAACATCTGCAGTTGAGTCAACACTATTTGAAATGCTGATTTTACTAACTATAATTAAGCTTGGTCTCTTGTAAGTAAGAGATTTTAAACATAATCTGGAGTCTATGTGGCAAACTTTTCATTGCTATAGAGCAGTGCAGCTGGTGGAGAATCCCATGAGGAATCTGAACAACCTCTGGCCCACTGATTTTTCAGTAATATTTCTGTCAGATTGAGAAGATGGGCCCCATAAGGACAGATGGAGAGGAAGAGGCTGGGTTCTTTGTTTTGCTTTGTTGCTTTTCAATTAAGAAAGTAATCGGACATGACATGAGGACATTTTGCTGAAGATTCAAACCAGTGAATCAGTTGAAACTTTTCAAATATCTAATTTTCTAGCAATAGTAGGGTTGATAGTAGTACAGTATGGTGGCACTGTATCCTCAAAAAACCCACGTGCTTTTCCTATTGAAGATAATTAGAAAATCCCTCACCACTCAGAAGGATTTCTAACCAAACAGAAAATGCATGATTTTATCTGATCAACATAGTATTTTAGATTCTGAGCTTAGAAAATTGTAGTGACAACAGTGGATTAGAGTTAATGAAAGTCTCAAAGTACTTTGCACTGCTTATATCTTAAATGATGGCTTGTTCCATGTGCATTCAGACCATCAGACTCGTATCAAGGTCGGTGGTCTAAAGCTGGAGCTGCACGTTTCACTCAAGCTACCTTTCCAAATAGTGACGAGTTCCTAGATGAGGATGAAATGTGCTGTTGATTCTGTCCTGCTCCTTCTATTCTTTCACTCTTAAATGTACACTTTGTATATTGTATTATTTACTGGGCTGCAAATTACTTAAAAGTAGAAGACTTCTGGAGCTGGTAAGACCTCAGTCCTTACTCAGTAAATTCACTCAAATATACAGTTTATGTCATTTTATAACACCCCCTCCAGGTTCAATGCTTTCAGCCTCTCCTCAGAGGGCCAACGCTGCATCCCCCTCCATGGCAGTGGCCTCCACTGAGATTATTCCCATTTACCAGCTCTGTCCTTCACTGGGGGCCCACAGTGGGGACAGTGATGTGATGACACTTACCTGGCACTCGCTCCAACTTTTGCTCATCTGCCAGAGCAATTTCAGCCATTGTCCCATGTGTCCCCGTCACAGCTACCAAAGCAGCACTGAGCAGAGCCAGAATGTTAAGGTTATATGCACAGAGCCAAGCACAATCTATTTTTATGGTAGGTAGAAACTGGAGACTCCAATTTTCCACAAGAGGCCTTGTGTTAGGAGTCGTCCAGCGCTACAAATTCCAAGAGTTCTGTGATGTGAGTGAGGTCTGTCCAGACATGGCAGCAAACCTTTTCTTGGGGGGTTTACTATACTAGATATTAAAGAAATATGCTGATTCTGCTTATGTTGCAAAAGAGAAAATTTCCCCTAAACTTTCTCATAAAAATTGTTTTCCCTTAAAGAGGTAGAAGAAGATTAAAATGTTCACTCCAAGCCAACCACTGATACTTTTTGACCTCTAAGCATAATAAACAGGAAAAATGTTAGCTTTAAATAAAAATTCTTTGATTATTAGCATGAAAAATACAGTAAGCCCATTGGGTATTTTAAAAATATGGCAAAACAGCCAAGGTCATAATAAAAATTAGTTGCTACCATATGTGAAATAATTTTCCAGCATTCTTAATATATGTGTCTGTGTATTACCATTGTTTCACTGTATGGAAACATCTACTTTTGATTCTAATTATAGGTATTTACACATGGATGCTAAAACAGAATATGTCTCCTTTGGGTGCTGTGAAATAGGGTGTCTTGACAGCCTCAAGATCAGCCTGGCATGTGAGCAAAAATATTGGAAATGCCTGTGGTCCAAAGGCTGTATAAATAGCTGAAAGGCCATGCTGAAACTGGAATTACAGAATGGGAAAGTTCCAATTAAGATGAAACTTAAATGAAATCAAGTTAAATCTGTAGTAAGAATTAAAGAACGGAAAGGGTGGAGGAATCTTGAAGAAAAACTCATTAATTGTGAGCTGGATATTGCATAAGACAGGCTTACTTTACAAAGAAACCAGATCTGGTTTCTATAGACAGTGTAGATTATACAGAGAAGTAGATGTAACTATTCCTAATTGTAGTCAATCATATTGGTAATCCCAAGGAATCAGTGAAGGGATTAATCTCCCAAAATCCTGAAACTGAATTCATAATTATTTTTCTGAAAGAACCCCAAACAAAACCCCACCCCCATTCTCAAAATGGAAGTGAAGGAAAGGTGATTTCTTTTAATTATGTTGCTTTTCAAGACCTTGAAAGATAGTTTTACTCTTTTCTCCAGGAATGTGGGGCCCTTGTGAAATTCCCATATTGTCTCCCAACTGCATTTAGGGGGAGAAAAAATATTTTAATTACATGAAAAAAAAATCACAAATTACTAGCAATAACAGAACACCAGTTTTCTATTTGTTTTCAAACTTTCAATTATTGATTTAGAGTAAGTATTTTACAAAATTTTATGATGTATAACTTTGAAAAATACCAGTAATTTTTGGTGTTGTAATGTAACGAGATTTGCATCTTCTCAGAGCTGTAAGTACTGCTTCCTTCAGTTGCCATCTCTATGTGGTAGATGCTTTATATCAAGGAGCTACATCTTTCTGGCTTGTGTTTTTAATTGGTGGATTTTTGGAGATAATTTCATTATTTGGCAGGATTTAATCACGGATACTATTTGATGAACACGGATTTGGTAAATTATTTTTTCATATTTAGGGAACAATATGCAAAATTATGCATAGTAAAAAAGGCAAAGGCAAAACTAGAAATATATTTTTCAGTGCTACTTCTATATTCCATATTTTCTGTGGTGTGAGAATCAAACTCTTTGGGACAAAAAAGATAAATGTCTCTGGGTATGTTTTGATTCACTTATTGTTTACATTTTGACTAGAACACCCATTTTATCGTTCATGCTCAAGATTATTAAATTGTCTTCCATTAATTATTCAATAGAAAATAATATTTCTATACACTGTACAGTAATATGCTTATACCATTTCCAATGGTATTTGTATACTTTTGCGACCCTATGTTAAGTAAATTAAAATATCTCCCTTCTCTGTAATGAGACCAAGTGTGTTGCTGGAATTAAATTAAGGTGTCAGCCTTCCTGAAAATGAAACATTCCAGATAATGAAATTTCTCCCTATGAAATAATCTAATTTCTAATTTTATCCTTTGTAGTAAATTTAAAAAATAAAATAAAATAAATCCAAGCAGTAGCAAAAATAATAGTAAAAAAAAAAAAAAAAGAAAAAAAGGTTAACTGTGTCTGAAAATTATTTAGTATTGGAAACATTTTCAGGACTTTCAGTGGGACAATGAAAAATTTCCCACAAGAACATAAAAGAATCCTGGGAACCTCTTTTTAATATCAAGAGGCTCTGTCATCCCAGTACATACTTTGTTTTCACTGGGCACCTTCAGATGAAAGCATTGCAGCCTCTGCTGCGGGCTGGTCTCAGACAGACTTTTCTAACATGATGTCCCAGACTCGCTTAGGGCAGCACAAAACCCATTTTTTCCTTCCCCCCACTATGTGATGGCAGGCCAATCAGTCACTCAAATACCCCATAACGTGCCCTGCATGCCAGCAGAGCTTTGGAAACTTAGGATCTAATTGCTCTCTTTTTACGTCCTCCACTGAAAATGAACCCATGGCTCTGGGTAGCATTTATTTCCAGCCCAGTGCAGTGGACACAAGGCTTGTATTAGTGGTTCAAAGCCTTTGGAAAATACATAGGAAGTTGTTATTTTCTAGAGTTACTAAATATTCTTGCATTAGCCTCTTGTTCCGTGGACTTTTCCAAGTTTAAAAAAAAAAAAAAAGAGTTTTGTAGCCAAGTAGAAATGCTTTAATTTGGAAGGTCACTCATATATTTTTTAGAAAAGTAAAAATATTCCGTTACACACACAAAACAACACCCCTCTGAAGATAAGCTCTATTGATGCAAAATAGTGTGAAGCTCAGAATTCTTCCTAGCCTTGCCTTTACTGTATGTATATACTCTGGATAGTAGTAACTGTAAAATTTTATACACCTATAAAGCCAGATTGCTCTTTTTTGCATTTCTTCACTAAATAAGGTCTGTAGTACAAAGCCTGGAGAAGGAAGAGCTTTCTGTGGTTAACTTTTTGTGAACCTTTGGGGGGCCTGCAACTCTGTTAAGAGATCCCCATTGACAGAAACTCTCTCTGAAGCTTCCCTTCATTTACTGGAGAATAAGCAGAAATGACAGGATAGGTCAGGCCCTGCTGAATTTTGATATGTAACAGCTTGGCATTTTAGTCAGATTCTGTTAAAATTTAAGTTTGCAGATAAAATGCAGTTGTTTCTGAATAATATAAGTGCAAAAGAAGAGTCCTAAATATTTTAAGATTCTCTTATTTCACTCCCTCTTGCCCCAGCTCTAATTAATCTTTCTTTGCCCAAAGGATTCTGTGCTGGAGACAAGTTTGCCTGTTTACCCAGGAGCTTTGCTTTGCACGTGGGTTCTCACACTTTCTAGATGAGGCTTCAAACTTCTGCTATTTAATTTTTGTGCAGGGAAAATCAGATACTACCTGATTTGTTGTCCTGAACAGCTGCAAAGAAACCATACTAGAAAGCTAAATCTGAAAGAAAAAACCTGCAAATTACTAATTCAGTGCAGTAACCCAGACTTTACTGGAAAAGATAAAATGAGAGAATAACTAAAACAGGATGACAGATTGATGGGTCAGGTCCTGTGCTCATTATCAGACAAAATTTACCAAAAAAAATAAAAGTTATTTTCTCAGATTAGAAGATCATAAAGATTCTACCTGGTGTTTTAACAATTGCAAATCTGCACTGTACATGGTTTTATTAATTTTTAATAAATATTGGGTAAAATGAACTTGATCACATGCAGGATTTGGATTAAAATCAAATTTGGAAAATGTCAGAATATAGGGTTTTACTTTGGCCCATTGCTAACTTTTATAGTTCCCAAGATACAGTTCAGATTTTCAGAGGCTGGAGAGGGAGAAATTAGAAAATCAGTGTTAAGAATGATTAATAACAAATGGCAATAATATTTGAATAGTTACAAAGTAGTTAGAATATTGGCACTTGTAAAAACATTTTAAAGTGGATAACATTTTCATCATTAGAAAAATATGTTAAATGCAGCTTTGAAGGGCATTTCTTTAAAACAATTTCAGTGGAAATCACCAATGTGACAGGTATGGTTTAGAAAAAATTATTCAAGTTTACAAATGCCTGTAACTTCTTTTAAATAGATTTTATACATTCTGATTCTCAAAGGACATGACACTGATGCTTATAATTTAATTTATGATGTAACAAATAACAGTGAGATGCACAATAATTACATAGCTAGGATTCCACAAAAATATAGCAAGCAAAAATATGTATCCATAAATGCTAGCTTCTCCAATAGGGGTGGGAGGAGGGATTTTTTGAGTTTAGTTTAAGACTCCTCTTTATTGTGTGCTTCAAGTCAAAACTAAATCAGGACTCAAGTTCAAGAAGCCATATGGTTTGGTGCTTTTGGTTGTTTTGAGTAAATGGTGTTGGTGCAAATAAGAAGTGAAGTTAGGTGGAAAAGATGCTTTGACTAAACAAAGGATCCTTGTAGTCAGAAATACAACAAATAATTTCTAGAAAAGAGTATTTTTAAGATGTGGCCAACCACCATCCAAATAGAACTGTTTTGTTATACAGAACACGTAGCTGTTAGTTGATCTGAAGCCTCATGCTTGCGGTTCAAAAGGAGCATGGCAAAGCATGATAGAGGATAAAATTATTGTGAAATTGAAGTCTCTGAAGTAGGATGGCAAAATAAAAGTGAATAGTGTGCTGCTACAGCAGAAAAAGCCTGGAGGATGCTGGATTGCATCAGCAGCAGATAAAGACATTATTCCACTCTACTCAGCACTTATCAGGCCACACCTGGAACCAAAACTCCTCTTTTTTTGTCCTTGCTGTACAAAAATGTGAACAACACCCAAGTGAATGGCCTGAAGTTGTGTCAGGGATATTAGAAAATGGTTCTTCACCCAGAGGGTAGCTGGGCACTGGAACAGCTCCCCAGGGAAGTGGTCACAGCACCAATCCAGACAGAGTTCAAGAAGTGTTTGACAATGATCTCAGGCACATGGTGTGACTCTTGGGGTATCCTGTGCAGATCTAAGTGCTGGACTTGCTGATCCTTGTATGTCCTTTCCAACTCAGAATGTTCTGTGACTCTGTGAAGATGTTGGCCTTAAACATTTAAAAAATGTATTCTTATAGAATCATTTAAGTTGGAAATTTCACTGATCTTAAAGGTCTTTTCTTGGAAAAGACCCTTAAGAGAAGTGAATCAAATCAATGGTTGTTTAATGAGGTATCACCTCACAGATTAAGCCACCTGAAACAGCCATTGAGTAACTATTGGTAATAGCTGCAGCTTTAATTGCTGTGGAAGAGGAGAAGGCATCTGTTTTTTTCACTGTATAGGGAGGAATTAATACAGGAAATGAATATAAATGTGAAAAGCTTTTAGAACCAGTGTTCTTTTCTGTGTGTGTCCCTGGCCAATATCTGCTCTTAGGCACTAGTTAATATTTCAAGTGTAAAAAACCACAGCTCATTGCAACATTTTTCTGGCAGTTGACTAAGTTTGTTCAAGTGTGGGAGAAAAGATAGACTTGCTATGGGGTTATTTTTCTGATTGGTCCCTTGCCAAGATTAAACTGTTCAGCTGAGTTTAAATGATAACGAGTTTGCAGCCTGGGTTGTGGTCAGAAACACTTAAGTAGTGCAGTGCAGGGCAAATAACTGCTGTGGTAGAGACAAAACCATGTCCTGCAATGTGCTGTGAACTGGATGGCATCCAGATCCATCCAGGTTGCATTTTAAGGAAGGGAAAAGGTTATGCAGGCTGCAATGGGGAAGGCTTTCAGCAGAGTACAGCTGCTGGAGGGAGGGAGGAGGGAATGAAGGAATCCTTTAAAGCAAACAGAGTTGGTTAAATAATGCCATGAAACTTCCAGTTCTCAACAATGATCGGAGATCAAGCTGTGTTTGTATATACAGGGTTGAAGGTTAACCAGTAACTAAAGTCTTCCCTGATTGCCGCAGGTTTACATTTTCTCTGTCACTGATGTTTGCCAAGTGGGATTTTGTGAGATTAGAAATAATACAGCTGGGCAAACGGGTATATTATGGGGCTTACCCAAACAGAGCTGAGAGGGGACCACAGTGATATAACACACATGGTGGGGTCAGACCACGCCAAGAGGCCTGATGGCTCCTGTCACAAGCAAGGGCTGAATGCAGAAAATTTGAAAGTGAACTCCATCTGAAAGACCACCCTTCCTTCTCATTTCACATTTCAAAGAAGTTGCAACAGTACATCGAAATACTGCAACTAAAAGAAGTTACAAAGGGATTTTTTTCTTCTTGTTTTCCCCAGTGTATTCTCCACGTGGTTTGACAGCCCTTTGCACAAAGCTGGTTTCACTCTGTAGTCTTTTTTTCTCACACCTTTTGCTGAAAAGCTGCTGATAGTCAAAAAGCAGTATAAATAACTTCTCTTGGTAAACAGTAGTAACAGTTTAATAATAATTAGCAGCAAATGATATGTAATTAAAATGGTTTTGTCTAGTAATTTTCAAATAACTGAAATGAGAAAGATTAATTCCCTGAAGGAAATTCTTTCCATTGGCACTTTGTTCTATTCCTTTCTTTCAGCCAAGCAGAACTGGCTAATTTATCTCCATCCTTTATGCTTCTGCTATTTTTCTTTGAGGTCTAATGAGAGCTTATAAAAGTTTATTGATTAGATATGTGATCTTGATGCCATTTCATTTGGCTGTTGAACCTCTTTGCTCATTGTTGCTTACAGGAAAAATTATTTATATTAATCTAAATTCTGCTGAGATAGAAATTAGTTCTGATACTAATAAATGATCTGGCAACAAACAGCAAAAAAGAGTGCTGAGATGTATAAGTCTGTTTCTATGACTGTGCATCCAGCAGCCAGTATGAGGTGACTCCAGTCACCCACTGAGCTGCAGGGATGCTCTGGGACTACAGCTGGTAACAGTAAGGTTTTGTGCAAGGGGGTGAACTTTGGTAATAATTTCTTGCTCAAACTTCTGAAAGTAAATACAATTTCTCATGTCTAACAGTAAGAATCACTAAAGGTTGTCTCAGTGTGTTTAGCACGTGGCAGGATATGCTTTAAGACAGACTTCTGCTAAGGACATTATGTTGCCTAGATAACATTTTTCTCAAGAACAATCCACAAAATACTGACTCTCATCATAATACAAAGTTTAGCCTTGATATATTATATCCATCCCCGGAATATGATAAATTTACTTTCTAAAGCACAGCTTAAAACCCAGACTAAATGAAGTCTCCAAAACATGTCTGCATTGTAAATGTATTAAAGGCAGAGAAATAAAACAGAAGGCAACAAGAGAAGTTACAATATAAGTGAATTCTTGAAGAATGGATTATTTCTTTCAAATGCTGTATAACATTTCTAAGATTCAAATGTCTTCACCTGTACCTACCCTTGCAGAAAAAATTCTTTGGACTCTCAGAGGTTAGCACTTGATGTAAATACAAGTAGCCCACACTATCCCTCAAAAGCATCTTTAAATCTATTCAAATTCTTTTTCACAGGCTGATTGGTTTGTTGAATTCTGAGAACTGACATGTGCTATTAATTTGATTCCTTAACCCGAACTAAACTCCCCTCACTTTTGCCCTTTCTAACTCCTGCAGACATAAAAGTTTGAATAAGGATATTTGTAGAGTGCAGCAAAGAATTGAGCAGAGCCTATATTGGTACAGGGAGTTCAGTTCTGTAGTGTCAACTGAGCTGTGTAACACTATCACCTACTGAGCTTCATGCAACTTGTGCATGAGGAATTTTTTGCATTATAGGCTCCCTTTCTGTATCATAGCTTCAAAGATGAGAGTTTTCACCTCTGCATTTTATCTGAATCCGACTCTCAAACATTTTGAAGCTTTTCCTTAAATTAAAAATTTACTTACACTTAAACACCTCTGTTTCCTTAATTAATCTCATGTAGAAACATATCCAGATGCTTAAATCTCTCTTATCCCTTGCACTTTTGTAAAGATGGAGTGCAGTCAGGACCTTGCAAGGCTGTTAAGAAAATTCTTATTAGTTTTGGGTTGTGTATACTGCTTCCAAAAGGTGAAAGACTAGGGCGCATCTTTTGCTTCATATAGTAAATTCCTTACAAATCTGGATAACTTTTCACTTAATTTTACTTGGTAACAAACCAGGAAAAAATTCAAAAACTTCAGAATTATAAGGTCAAAGTCCACCTATTGTAATGCTATATTTACTGACCCTCACACCATAGAAAGAGATAAGTAAGTGATTAAGGCTTTTTTAAATTAATGTGATTAAAATGCTAACATCTTTTATCCTAATGGTCTAATATATAGTCAGCAAAGCAAAAGACCTATGAAAGCATTTAGCAAGTAAATATTTGTGCATGAAAGACTAAACAAAGATAATATTAAGGTTTAGTTACCATTAACTGCTGCTTACTAATGGAAGTTAATAGGTAGTATTCAAAACCAGCTTTCAGAACACTTCAGAATTGCTTTCAGCATTGTCAAGAGAAAAATACCTTTTCTTTAGATATTCTGGCCTCAGCAAAGGAGCATGAAGGTTTCAATGTTAGCACAGTTGGGCTAACTGTTCTTTTATTCATTAGGAAACCTTTTATAAGAAATATATAAGTGGTTGAGATCTTGAGACCATTGAGAAGGCTGTGACATATTCCTATAATGCATGTTTTTAGCCACTTGAGCACACAGCTGTATTTCTGTAAAGGCCATACAAGTGACATCTTCACAGAGCTAGATTCAATCTGTTTGGCACTCCATGTTTGTGTACTCTTGAATACATTCTTGGCAATAGGATTTTTCATGAGCTTTGGTGCCAGGGGATCTCTTCCATGGGAATGTGTCAATTCATATCATTAATATGGACCAAAGCTTCCAGATAAGTACTGGGTAAATACTGACCAGACTGACTAAATTACTGAGATAAAAACATGCTGTCTATGTCAGCAGATTTGGCTATTAAGTTATGTCATTGTGATAATGACTTCAGTATTAGAATAATATGCATGAGATTTTTGATTTTATGATTTTAGTGTTAACACTCATGAAAAAAAAGGTCAAATTTCTTAAGTTACTTATTAACAGTTTATTCACGGTGTTTCTCTGGGTGGTCAGGGAATTTCTGTGTGAACATACAGTTTATCCATAGGCTCTTACAATGGTCCCTTTATATTTTGTAAAACTGCTCAAGAATGTTAAGTCTCTTCATTGTAATCCAATTTACAAAATTATCCCATAATCTCTTAGAACATGAACCATTCATTTTAATTTGAACCATCTTATAAGGTAATAGAAACCTGATTGCATTATGTAGAGAGAAATGTGGCTGGTTTCAGGGATTTTTTTTTTTAAATCTGGAAGTGAGGTTGAAATGGAACTTACAGTCTCTTGCTGATTAGTAAATTATAACAACACATTGGCAGGAAATTAATGGATTGTTCTGAGAGACTGTCTGTAAAATTGCTGATGTATGCTAGAAAATAGTCACATAAATAATACCATTACTGTTAATAAGAAGATTCTCAGGAATAAAGCTGCTTACATCATGCTTTACAGATGTACATCCATGTGCCCAGCTTAGTATGGATTTGACTGATGGAAAGGCAAAGAGCAGAGCATCATGCAAGGATCAGAGTATATAAAAGAGCTGCAGAAGTCCAGTGGCATAGAAACCTCTTGAACCCCTCTACCTTTTCACATTTCTCCTGAAATGTTCATCTTCACAAATTCAGCTACTTTCAGGTTAATTTATTTTCATTTTGTGTGAGTAACAGGTGAAAACTTTGCCTATTCTTTCCCCATCTATGGTTAGTAAACAACAGATCCAGTCTTATGTAGCCAGGCTCAATACCTGTGACACACACAGTGCAGGTTTTTTGCTCCCACTTGCTTTGCCTGCACAGTATAAAACCGAGTCCCAGTCACCACTGGGAATTAACTGTCTGTTGCACTCCTTTTCTCCATACTTCATTTTGACAGCAGCAGCATTGGAGGTATTTTTGGCCACAACTGACTGAAAAATTCTGTGAGCTTGAGGTAACAAACTGCTCCTGCATCAGGAGTGATTCCTAGTTTTTAGATTCAGAAAGAAAACCACTTATAGAAGATACCAAGTCTGAGAAACTGATCGAAATTCCTGTGTTGCTTTTTTACTTTGTGTAAAGATACAAGTGCTCATCTGCATTCATGAAACACATTTTACAGACAGCAAATGGAAGCTGGACCTTTTTAGACTGCTCAGTTTACTCAGATATTCTGTGGCCACAGATAGTCCTAAAGCTTGCTTAAATCCCCTGGAAAGCAGCTTGGTTAACATTATACTGTTGAAGAATTTTGTAATGTATTTCTAATGCATTTGAGGCAGAGGGAGATTTGGGAATTGGTTTCACAAGGTTTTTTTTTAGTCTCTTTGGAAATGTTGGTAGATGAATTAACATTAGGATAGCTGCTTAAGTGTCCTCCTGATATTGGAGGTGGATGTTAGCTTCTTATAAAATGCTTTATTCACCTTGTTCACCTTTAGAGAAATCAGCTTGCAAGAGTTTAGATATTTTTAGGTGGCTTTTATTCCTTTCTCTTTAGCAACATTTAAGTTTTATGTAGTTAAAGGTCAATCTTGAAACCCCTCTGAGATGTCAACATGAGCAGCCAGGGCATTTTTATGGCCCAGTTTTCTTAGTGGAGGCACTGTCATTCATTGCCAGTGGAGGATACAACTTGCAATTAAATCATAAAGTACAAAGGCTTTTAAAAGATCAAGTCTAGCCTTGGCTAAAGTACACAGAATGCCTGTCAATATAAAGAAGTTTACCCTGCTTAAGTAAAGAGCAGTTTTCATAAAGTATCAAGTCAGAGTGAATAGCTGACAGTAAATCTTTGATCAGCTCCTGGAGCATGTAAGCATTTATGATAAAATTCTCTGCTTGGATGTGTATGCTTAAGAATTTACTCCTACAGTTTTATCCTGATGTTAGCTGCTCTTTTTTTTGGCTGTTATGTATGGATGAGCAATTTTATTTACCTTATCAAAGATAAAGAGGTATCCCATAAAGGCACTTTGTTTTCTTTGCCTGGCTTTGATATGTTTGATTTGTTGGTAATGATGTTCTGCTGTGATCCATTTCATAATGCTACCTATGTGTGTTTTCCTATTTTACTGCTAGCTCAGAACAGACTGACCATGACAAGATTAGTCAGAAAACATAGTTCAGCAAAATGATATGTTGATATTTTGAAGGTTACATTTCTTATCAATCTCTCTGATTTCAGAAAGATTCTTCTATGTTTGAAAATTCTGACATGCTGTTGAATTACAGAAAAAAAAAAAAACAAAGCAACAACAAAACAAAAAACCCAGCTCCACTAGGTATGCAGCTAGTGCTAAGCAGCAACCTGAATTTGTGGAACATGGTCTTGATTTCCTAAACATGAGACGTCATTCTTGCATTTCTCAGACCAGAAACCAGAGATAAGTGCAAGTAGTGTGATCTCTGTGACTCTGAATGGAGGAAATCAGTCATTTTCATCCTCTTCCTGCAGAGCACACTAAAGAACAGCACAAAGATTGTGTGTCCTCTGGATGCCAATGGAGCCTCTTTTCATTCAACATTGACACACATACTTCTGCTTGCCACCACTTTTCTGCCTTGTATATTTTCTTCCTCAAAATATATATTTATGTATATAAGTATATAATAAACTAGAAAGAAGTTCAAACCATAAGACATTCCAGAATTCAGATGTCAAGGTCTAGCTACCCATTACAGTACTGGCATCTCTTCCACAAGACCATATCAGTCACCTAATTCTGCTTGGACATGCAGAAAAAAGGGTCCTGAAAGAACATAAATTTTGTAAATTAATAAATTTTATTAATTTAGTAATATTGCACAGTGACAAATTATTTTCTCTTCAGTATTATTCCCAGTCTTTTGTTTTTATCGGTTTTTGTAATCCATTTGTGCACTTACATATGATGGAAAGTCAGGGTATAGAAATGATCCTTTCAAACAGTGTCCCCAGCAGTCTAATTGGCCATTCTGTGGCATAATGTGCCATTGTGTGTTTCATTCTTTATAAGTATTTTTTTGGTTATTTGCGTTAATAAAATAAAAATATATCAGAAAATTCTACTGGGTTGTTATGACCAAAAAAATGAGACATTTGGTGTTAATTTCTAGCTAGTATTTATGGGGAGGGACATTTTCTTAGGAGGAAAATAGTTTTCTAATTTATGATCATCGTGTTGAAATATTCAAAAACAAATGAATGGACTTGTTGAAATAGAAAATCAATTTGAAGACACAAAATAATGATTTTATTTCTGTGAAAAACATGTTTTGGAAAGTTATAAAGCAGATGCAAAAGCCACAGCTCAGTTTCAATAAATAAGTAAAAATAAACTTTAGCCACAAAATGAGTGTAATATTCTTTAAAAAATTGCTGTCATTCAGAATTATCCCTTAGGTAGTGTGTAAAATATATATCAATAAGATGAAGGTAAGAAGGATACAGCAATGCCTATCACTGAGGAGGTAAACATAACTTTATGCAATTAAATTGCTTTACCTATGTTACAACAGAAGGAAGATCATAACATATTTCTTTTAAAAATATTTAAATGTTGCCTTCATTTCTATATAATTTTCAGTGCTTTCTGGACAAGTGTTAAATGTTGTGTCCATGACGTATATTTTGGCCTTTCTCTCATGTTGTCTCTGAGCTGAAAGTTGACTGGACAGTGCAGTGTTTGGTTTTGGTATAATTTTTTTTTAAATTTAAGCAATAAATCTGTTTTTAAAAATGGATAAGCTGTAAGTTTTAGGAGGCCAGGAAAAGGAAGATGTCACACATTTGGAGAGAGAGGTGGAAATGCTTGTAATGAGTCATAGCTCCTGGTGGAACTCATTCTTCTGGCTGGGACTGGCCTCCAAAAAACTTTATTTTCAGCACAAACAAGCTGTACCTTTGCTTTAGAAATACAGTGATAGAAATTCATTAATATTTCAGCATCTGTTCCCCTTCTGTAGGTGGTCTCTCATATTATCTTTGTCACTCATTACTCAGTGTTTTGCTAGTAAAGACCTTCAGTTGATTTCAAGGAGGATTTCCAGTGCAGAGTGTGGAGAACAGTTGTGATGGATTTGTTGGAGCCCACACTGATGAAGTGCTGTAGTGAGAGACACTTTAAATAACATTATGCCTTGTTGAGGTGGAGACAGGAGGTACCAATACTTCATGTAACTAAGAAGTTGCCAGGTTTTCTCTCATGTGAAGATGATAAATATATAAAGAATAGGTGTGGCTGTACAAGTGTTTGGTAACAAAAGACATTTTGCAGCAGTCCACACTGTGTACTCAGGCACTGATAGTGATCAATGGTGTGGTTTAATGCACACAAGCAGAGGTAGGTGCCATCTTCATGCTCCTGTCACATCACATCTGTGTTTTCTTACTTCACAACAATGTTGAAAATATCTGGAGAGCAGGTCTTTTTGACAGTATAAATGAAGAGTATGGGGATGGATGTGGTTTCCTCTTACTGTTGTTTGGAGCAAATGATTTAAATCATTTCAGCACGTTGTGTTTGGATCTCTGCCATACCCCAGGACAGATGATGTTGGATTATGCCAAAAGATCAGGAAGATGAGAATGGATATCTGCTCACTGAAAGTAGATCTTCCATCAATCTCTCTAAATTATGTCCTGTCTTCTGTGCTGGCCTTGATCCCAAATGTAATGGATCAAGGGTATTGACTTCAACTGAATGAATTATGTTTCTCTCTGGCTGTCGTTTCAGACCTGTTCTGAGTCGATATACAGGGTAGTGCAAAGGCAGAGTTTCCCTATCTGAGAATTTTTCAAGTGTTGGTTTAAATACTCCATGCCCTAAAGAGGAAAAGAATGTATTAAAGAATGTATTTTCCATAACTCAGACATGAGTTGCTTCAGGCATGAGTGGCTGCATTGCTCATATGACATTCTTCCATTAGCTAGGCAGGTAATCCACTTACAAAATCTTTGGAGGAAGAATCTTGTTCACTTCTTCAGTACTCCTTGAGTGGTGTGGGCATTTCAAACACTCCTGGATTATACAGGAGGAGCTGGACTACTTAAGAAACCTTGTGTGTGTGATGATGTCACCAAGGGAAATTAATACTTTACAGTAATGTGAATGTATGAAATATCTTCCATTCCATAAGATACCATATACTTTACATCTCTCTCTTTACATTGGCAGTAAATCTTGAAGGTTCTGGCACAGATCCAGAGACCTCTGAAATAAGTCTTTTCTTTGACCCCATTGGACTTGGTAATCCAAGTTGTCCCAATAGCAATGATTTCATATGCCATGCACGAGACTGCTCCTGATGTGGCTTATTCTAGCTCACAGGAGAGGACAGCAATAATGTGTAGAATAATATGTACAAGTTAGAATAAAATTCTAATCAAAGTTACAAAATAAATGCAAATAGGAAAATAGAACAGCAGTCCCAAAAGCTGTCAGTACCCAAGGCTTTGGCGGTAAAATGGTCTTCTTGAAAGAAAATTCATAATTGCTGATGAGTAGAATTACTTGGTGCTAAAATATTCCCTCATAGTAGAAGAAAATAACTTACTAAATCACCAGTACCAGTTTTCTTACCATCGTATCATCTTTGGTTGGTTTTTCAGTCAATCTCCAAGCCCTCTGGAGCTGAATTTTCTCCTTTTCAACTCAATTGGTTTGGTGCATGAATCCGTTGCTCTAAAATGAGTGGAGGCAGTCTGTGCCTACTCAGTCTGTGCCTGTGCTGCCAGCAGGTCACAGACAATTCAGAGTGGACGTGGCAGGGTTAGCCATGTGTTGTGCTTCGTAGGACAAGCCCTGCAGAGGTCTGCTGTTAGTCTGGACTCGGCAACACATTAAAGTTAACAGATCCAAGAAAAAAACTGTTTTGTTTCCACTTATCTGAAGTGTTGGCCAAATGACTTTCTTGCTAGATTGAAGTGTACAGACATTAACAGCACCAAGAATGGACTACATTTGCTGCTTTGCTTCTTCTTCCTGCAGATTAATTTGTAGTATTTGTCTCAGCCTCGTGGTTAGCAAGAAGAGAAACTAGACGATGTCCTAACAACACATCAACAGACACAAAATGTACCTCATATTTGCTAAATTCTCCTCTACACCCCAAAAACATTTAAGGATTATGATCCCATAACCACCAGCAAATGTTTTAGATGGGTAATCTACGTGCCATGTTACATTTTGTTTTTACATTTTTTACAATATTTGCAATACATTTTAAAAATAATAATAATAAACTTGTTTTCATCCATTTAAACCAAAAGCCTTCCTTCAGGAAGTTTGTTTACTATTTTCAATACTCATCATTATATTTGGTTCTCTTTCCAGAGTACACATAATGTGTGCAGAATGTTCCCTAACCAACTGGAAACAGATTATTTTAATAAATGGGGCCTTGCTCACTACAAGTGACAGCTCATGTCCCATGTAAACTAAACAGATGGGCAAATTCTCCACCTCAGCTAGGTAAGAACAGCAGCATCACAGGAGCAGGGACAGAACCTTCCTTGTCTCTCTTAAACCTAAATTTGATTTTCCACCCTTTGCCCCTTAAGTCCCATGAAAGGCAGAGAATGTTGTAGCTGTATCACTGCAGTGGAACTGTGTGTATGAGGGAAAGAGTGTGCCCTTAAGAATACATACTCAAATAATAAATAAAATTAAATTTGTTAGATTGGCTTTGTGGAGTTTGGACCTCTTTGTCTCCATGGGCAAAGTAACATTTAGTGTTGAAATATAAGTGTATTTATACAACAATATCCATATTTTAAGGCATAGAGTATTTTTGTTTATTAATGTAGTGATATTGGTTTATGTTTATGGATTTTATCCATAAAACCAGTCAGGGTATGATTCAAAGCAACCTGTTGCTCTTGTACTTCTTTCCCTGTGGTTTTGCGGGAAAGCTTATGGAGATGTGAGCCTGAGTGTACCTGGTTGTCTCCAACTGCATGGTGGGGAATGTATTAGATTTCTTTGAATCCTTGGGAAGATCTCATATACCTGAACAGGCTGGTTCCTTGTCCTAGGGTTTTTACAAGCTTTGGAAGCAAACTAAACTGGGTCTCTCTTTGTCTGTATTCGTAATGGGTTTCACAGCTCAAGACCAAAGCTGAAGAATGGCTGTCAGCAAAGCCTGGGTTCTGGGAGGGGTTTGAGGGTGCAGATGTTCATGGTGCAAAGAGGATGATCAGAAAGAGATTGTATGGGCATTTAACTTGCAGTACACACAGAAGAATTTTTAGTGTTTTGGTCAAGGGAGTTAATCTCCAGAAGTGGAGTAGAAGAACCTACATAAATTAACTGATGGAATATAAGAAGATAAAGTCCAGCTCTGGTTTGTAACACTTATACTAGGAGAATAGCAACATACTAATCATCTCTAAATCTCCCTGTATATCTATATACCTATTTCCAAAAATGTATTTATTTTTGTCCTATCATGAAAATTATATTTAATATGGTGGAAAAGAAATAACTAAGGTAACAGTATTAGCCACTAAAATATATATATATATACTAAAACATACAATAGAGCACATATGCTTTCAGAGCCCTAGTAAGTTTAGTTTCCACAGCAAAATATATTGCTAGTAAGGAATTAGATGATGAAACATGACTGTGGGTATGTAATGATGATCTTTTGTTCTTCTATATCAAGAAGCAATTTAACTGGAAGTGTGTGTGCATCTATGACAAATTTAGTTACCTCTAAATGTTTGCTGAGGTGACCATTGCTATTTAAACCACTTGAAAAGGATTTACATAGGTGTACAAACAAGAATGTGTATTTTTTGCAAACGTTTTTGTGATGCATTCCTTTGATCCAGTTAACAATATGCAGCTTTACTCATGGTGTGGCTGTTTGCCATCTCTTTGTAGTTTTCTGAAAAGAAACAGGCAAACAGAATTTATAATGTCTAAAATATGCAGATTCTGGAAATGTTAACCAGCTCCTGTTTGCAAACAAATCTATCATATACTCTGCAGCTGAATATAGCTGACAGCTTAGGAACTGGAATATGACAGGACTGAAATGAAAAAAAAAGAAACATACAAAGAACAGAAGGGGGTTTTCTTAAGACTATGTTTTACTTGTTTGGTTGCTGGTGTCTTCCTGATGGATATTTTTGCACTGTTTGAATCATATAGTTGAATATATTTCCTGCAGGAAATAAAGCAGATAAATTTATTTCATATTTGGGGTTAGAAGGAAACCCAAACATGTTTTTCACATTCGAAGTTCAGTGATGGTTTTCTCACAATTTGAGTTAAATAAGGGGCAGTATTCAAAGCATAGGAGCTGAAGCTGAATCACAGCATGAGTTGAGTTGGAAGTGACACTACAAGGATCATCCAGTTGAACTCCTGGCCCTGCACAGGACACCCCAAGAATCATGCCATATGCCTGAGAGCCTTGTCCAAATGCATCTTGAGCTCTGCTAGGCTTGGTGCTGTGACCACTTCCCTGGGGAGCCTGTTCTGGTGCCAAACTACTGCTGGGTGAAGAACCTTCTCCTAATACCCACCCTAAACCTTCCTAATCTCCCTAAACTTCAGGCCAGTCCCTCAAGTCTTGTCACTGGTCACCACAGAGAAGAGAGAAAGAGCATAAATCAGGCAGGGGATGAGAGGGAAACATAAACATGCCCATAAGGAAATTGATACTACTGGAGAAAGATATGGACAATTAAGGATGTCAAGGCACGAGTCATTGTACGGAGGTGGGCAGGGTCAGAAAATTTGGATTTCCCAAAATAATACTTTTAAACTGAGATATTTTTTGTCTGTTGCAAGTGAAAAAGTCCTAAAAGTAATGGAAGTGCATCCTGTATGTTTTTAGACTTTGAATATTGAACTATTAATTTTTGTTTGCTTGCTTGTTTGTTTTTTGGGGGCGTGTTGTTTTTTTCTAACATACAACCTCCCCATTCTTGGCATTCCAGAACGTTATGGTCACATCAACACTGAGTTTGCAGTGAATTTCCAGTGTAATCCAGTTAGAGTGGTACAAATAAACAGGAATGAATTCTTCCAAGTAATGCTATCCTGTGGGTCACTGTAGCAGAAAGGGCTGAACAACTGTTTTCCATCAAAGATTTAACTGCTCCTCGCTATGGTTCAGCAGCAGCCATGCAAGGGACAGTTCCTGCTCATTTGCCAGGGCTGCCTCTGTTCATGCAACATTACTTTTTGTAATGGGGCACTAAAGAAGTGTAAAACATCAAGAAGGGTAGGGCAGAGCATGATTTCTTTTCCTTCTCCCCAGAGACAGAAAAACATCAGCACCCATTCTCTTACTGATTACAAATTTAGTGTCTCTGATGTGGTACTGATCAGATACATCCTATTTCTATTTTCCACTTGGAGAAGCACTTGTAATCCTACAGATTACATGCACAGTGGTAAAGTTGCTAAGGATCATACTGAAAGTTAGGAAAAATTGTTTTACCCTTCACCACAGGACCCTGTTGCATTGCAGTTCTGAAGATCCAGGGAAGGATTTTGCCACTGGTACTTCACGGTATCAAGGTAGCATTTTGCAGTATCAGTCATAATGGCACTTTTTCTCAGAATTATGGGATTTGTCTCTTCTACTTGTTCTCAAATAATGAATATACTCTGTCTTATTCAAAGAAAATAAGTATTTGACCAAGAAATAAGTAGTTCAGCTATGTGTATCACAAGGTCTCATTGCAGTTAGGGAGGAGGATTAGAGTGGGTTTTTCCTAGAACATCTGAGCTGAAGGGAAGGTGTCTGCACTAAAATAATTTAATTTCACAATTCCAAAGAAATTTACTTGCTATTTGCTTTCTGTTTTGTCTTCAGAATGGGGTGTGCTTTTGGGGATATTAATAAAATATTAATATCAATATTTGTATTGATTTCCTTTGGACTGAAAGCTGAAGTCTTACCATGCTTTTATGCCATGTCCCTCTTAAAACTCTTGAGGTGTATGTATGTAGGAATTTAAAAAAAAATAATGCATTCTTTAAACCCATAGTAACTTTACTTTCTTAAGACAGCTTTATTCTGTTAGTTCAGCACTCAATCAAGAAGGTATTTTCCTTGTTTTAGTAATGACATGAAAAAATACCTAATTAGATTTGGGGTTTGGGACATTTCTTTTCGCATACAATACTTATCATCATGATCAGTATAGGTATTGTCATGGAGCCAACAGCTCTCAAAAGCAAACAAAATTCATTCACATTTGTACAAAGGAGGAGAAGGCAGTCATAAACAAAAAACTTTTTTGTTAAAACTATTAGCTGTGATACCATTTCTTAAGGAAAATGAGCCCTTTTGTCCATCATTCATTCACTCCTTAACTCCTTTTCTTGAATTGTAGGTTCAGTTTTCTAGCATTGTTAAATATTGGTCAAAAGTAAGAATATTCCATAAGGTGGATAAAGAGTTTTATGACTATTTGAAAGTTTCTCTATGCAGATTGTTTTCCTCACCTTTTACATGGTACATGCATGTGATTCTACATGAATGATGAAATGCTCACATTCGTATTAGTTCAAAGAAATGACATCTTAATTACAATTCATTACATCTTTGCTTGCTCAGTTCTTCCTCTGGAAGTAAAATCAGGAGGCTGCAGTGGAACAGCTTTAGATTGTGACAGGTCTAAAATAATTATGAGATCTTCACCAATCCAAAGGACTGAATGTTCACATATTCAGTACCAAACATGAAATGCTTTGGATTTGCACTCTGTAGCCTTTCCTGGAACTGGGTTGAAGCAGAGTTGAAAATCTCCCTGTTTCATACACAGAAGGCAGGGGAGCCTATGCTTCAGTTTTATCCTGTCTCTATATGCAGGGAAAACCCCTAGATACTGTAGGGCAGCATCAGGCACAGCTTTTAGGTACATCATTAGAACCCGTGATACAGAAATGAATTCTACATTTTCTCACAGAATGCTGGATAGCTTAATGATGTCAACCTTTTTTGCTGTGTGCACTGGTTTCAATGGAAATATGGGGGGACAGAGCTGGATCTCAGACCCCTGTGAATGATATGCCATCAGCAGGGTTTGAGGGTTGACATGTTTTGTTATTTTGGTTGCCAATAGAAGTGTTCTGGACAAGGATGAAATAAGCCCCTGCTGAAAACATCTACAGAGCCCCCTTTGTACATCCAGTCCTTCCTGTTTGCTTCTCTTTAATAAATGGGGGCAATCAACTTGAGAGTAAATCTTGGCTCAGATTGTAAGAGGAATAGATAAAGAGAAAAGCAATAACACATAAAAATTTACTGAACTTGAACTAAGGATGTTGGGATATGAAAAGAAAAAACCTTTCAGGTTGGAAGAGGAAAATGTAGTGCTTCATATTATGCTTTCATGGTCTTGAGGAAAAGAAGCCAGGTCTTTGCTTATTAATCAGACTGAACTGAGGAAGACTGTGCTATGTTTGCTCAGAAGTTGCTAAGGGCAATCATTTAACTTAGTTACACTGGCAGCTGGTTTCAGCTTGTGTACATATGAGCCACTCCAAAATTTTATCAAGAAATCTTCCAATTAATTCATAGAAGTTAAATATTAATGCAAAAGTAAACAGTCTGTTGACTCGCTGTGTGGCTCATTAGTTGAGAGCACAGCAGCAGTGTTGAAATAATGATAGTTTCAAGAAATGAATGCTAAGCCTCTCTTTGCACAGAGCAGCTATGTATCTGGAAGGGAACATAGTAAATTCCACAGTAATTTGCAAAGGGAAAGTCCAGATGAGATTAATATTTTTTTTCTCTGATTATCCCAATCATTTCTTGTTTTGCAATATATTCTGCAGCATGTGCTATGGTGGTGTTTTTTCAAAAGTTAAATTATGTATCTTCCTATTTCAGATCAGTAGTGTTGCTGATGTTTTCCAACATCACAGGATCACAGTGCCTACCTGAGGCTGGAAATCACCTCTGGAGATGCCTAATCCCTAACCCCTCATCTCATGGCTAGGGCAAAGAGAGCAGATTGGATGGATGAGATGAGAGCAGTGGATATTGTCTACCACAGCTTCAGCAAGGCTTTTGACACTGTCTCTCATGGCTTCCCCATGGGTAAATTCAGGAAGTGTGGGTTAAAAGAATGAGGTGGTTGAGAACTGGCTGAACAGAAAATCCCAGAGGGTCATAAGCAGTGTCACAGGGTATAGTTGGTCTGTCCCTAGTGGTATCCCCAAGGGTCAATACTGGGGCCAATATTGTTTAACTTCTTCATCAACGACTTGGATGAAGGGGCAGGTGCCTGCTCAGCAAGTTCACTGACAACACAAAGCTGGGAGGAGTGGATGAAACCCCTGTGCAGCCCTTCAGAAGGACAGGCTGGAGAGATGGGCAGGAGGAGATCTCTGAAATTCAGCAAAGGGAAGTGCAGGGTCCTTCACCTGAGGAAGAATAAACCCCTGGATGAGCACAGGCTGGGGGCTCAGCTGCTGGAAAGGAGCTCTGCAGAGAAGGACATGGCAGTCATGGTGTACAACAAGGCATCCATGAGCCATCAGTGCCCTTAGGGCCAAGGAGGCCAGTGGGATCCTGGGGTGCATTAGGGAGAGCACTACCAGCAGATCAGGGAGGTGATTGTGCCCCTCTACTCAGCCCTGGTGAGGCAGATCTGGAGTTCTGTGTCCAGTTCTGGGATCCTTAGTAAAAGAGAGACATGGAGCTCCTGAGTGGGTCCAGTGGAGGATAACAAAGATGATTAAGGGTCTGGAGCATCTCTTATGAGGAAAGGCTGAGGGAGCTGGGCCTCTTCAGCCTCAGGAAGAGATGACAAAGAGGGAACCTCATCAATGTCTGTCAGTGTCTAAAGGGAGGTGTCAGGAGATGGATCAGGCTCTGCTCAGTGGTGCTGAGCAGTAGGACATGAAGCAATGGGCAGAAACTGATGCCCACGAAATTCCACATGAACTTTTAAAGTTACCTTGAACTCTTTGTAAGTTGTTGAAGGTTTAGGAACACGACTGGGTAGCAGTTACATGTAGGTTTTATCTTTTCAGATACAACAAGCCCAGAGGCATCATTTTAATCTTGGAGAAAAGGGGAGAAAGAAATTGTAGCAAATATTTTTTCTTAGTTTATGTGTTCAGGGTTTTCTTTCTTTACTCTCCAGTTTTATTGCTTTAGGGATCAAGATTTGAGAATCAAGATGAGAGACTCTCTCTGAATGAGCCTGCATATGATAATTCCCTGTTGTCCAGCTTGTTGCAAAGAACCTGGCACTTTAGATGAAAATTGAAACCCTAATGATTCATTTCAGATCTTTAATTCAGTACATGTTTTTCAATATATCTTTACTAATGGCACTTCAAAAAAAATGATATCTTGATTTTATTTTGATTTTTTTTTTTGTTGTCTGATATGACCTTATCTAGATGCTTTCATTCCATCACTTTATACTTTCCTGATTCTTCATTGTCTGGCTTGAGTGTAATTCAGAAAGGACAACAAGGCCATGTGGGCAGGAGATAAATAATAAAGGAAGAAGTCAGATCTTAATTTGATATTTTCCCAAGAGATTTTATTAAATTACTAGAGTAGGACTTCAGATACTCGTGGAGTAATTTCATTTTCAGGGATAGACCATCTTTGATAGCATATATTAAATATATATATGTGTGTGTGTGTGTGTGTGTGTGTATGGTTCTGTATTATAGTAACCAGTCAGAAACCTGAATAATTAGAAATTGAAATTAGAAGGTGAATTGAAGAACTTGGCTGCATTGATTGTTGATTTATGAGATTTTCTTGCCTCACTGAAGTTATACTATCTTCTGAACAATCAACTCCAAAACTGGATTTATGAAATCATAAATTTTCAAATGTTCAAAATCATAAATTTTCAAATGTTAAAGATCAGCAGTTTCCAAATCTCTTCATAGATTGGAAGATGATTTGAATTTTATGCAAAAAACTCTCCTCTTCCTTAAAACGGATGATGTAAAAGACATTAGAAGCTGACAGGCTCTGGAATTAATTTTTATCAGAGCAAAACTTATGCAGACTGAGGCAGTTTTTTTTAATAGAAAGCAAGTTTTGACCTCCTGAGCTAGAAATACTCCAAAGGTCTGAAAACAAATCTCTCCCCAATACCCATGGTCTTGGAATAAGAGCCATGCAGAGCAGCCTTCAACTTCACAGAACTTTTTGCATCAAATATGAGCAGGGCAGTCTCCTGGGCTGCCTGGCTTCCTGGAGCATTCCCCACCTGAGTAAAAGCCAAGACCTCCCAGGACGGTGTCTTGCCCTGCCACCAGTGTGCTGAGACTGCAAACACCCCCCTTCATTTTGGCAGGGATCAGGCTCTTGTGGCAGAGCATCCTGTACAGTAGGCAGACAAACAGGTGAGGCAGGTCTGCTGTCCCTCAGGTGTCAGGCTCACTATTTAAAAAAAAAAAAAAAAAGTTCCATTAAACTTTCTTGTTCTGCATGATATAGCTGGGCAAGTTCTGCCTTTGACTGCACTGAGCTTCACGAGTGTAAGAGCACAGCTTTGGAGATTCTGGGGCTGCTGGCAGTTTGTTTGGTGCTTTTGTTTTTGTTTGGAGAACAGCATCATCTTTGTTGGAAAAAACCTCTAAGATCAGCAAACCCAACCATGAGCCCAGCACTGCCAACACCCCTGCTAAACCATGTCCCTAAGTGTCACATTTCCATGTCTTTTAAATCTCTCCAGGAATGAGGACCGCACATCTTCCCTGGGCAGCCTGTCCCAGTGCTTGACAACCCTGTTGGGGAAGAAATTTTTTCTAATATCTAACCTAAACCTGCCCTGGTGCAACTTTGAGGCCATTTGCTCTGATCCTATCACTTGTTACTTGAGAGAAGAAATGCTAAGGTTTCAGTTTATCTTTACAGAATGCAGTAGCAGTCCTATTACACTGAATTTTTTGAAATGTGGTGGCTGGAGGAGCATTTCTTTTGTCAGGAAAAATTCACACTGAGAATAAGCCTTAGAGAGAAAAGATTTGCACAGCTAAAAGAAAAAGTTTTCAAGTCTTTTGACCTGAACCCATCATGCTGATTACAGATTTAATTCCAGTAATTTCTATTACATATGTTTTTCCTGGAAGGAAATGCAGGAAATTGCATGTATTGTTCTAAAAATTGCTTTCTTAAATACTTCAGTTGTCTTTCCTGGTGACCAAAGGAGGTAGAGTTAATCTGCATCCAGAAATCAGTGTGTTTTGCTGTAACAAATCAACACAGTTAAAACACCATATTATGAAGCTGCACCGGTCATTTCATATATACCCTAATGCAAATATTCTCCTGTTTGGTGTTGGGGTGGGTTTTGTTTGCTTTTACTTTTTTTTTTTTTTCCTGTAAGTTCATTAAAAATTCTTACTTTGAATTGAAAATGAAACTTATTGTCAAGTTTTAAGTATGAATGTAATATATTTAATTTGTATTTAACATTTGCAAATGCAATCCTAAGGGAAGAATTAGTGCTGACATCATTTTAATTTACCTGAGCGCTCATGCTGGCTCAGGAAAACTTCTCTTTCCTCATATCTCATTAGTATGTATAGCTAGATAAGCCAGAGGTGTATTTTTTGAATATATTTTTATTTGCAACTTGCCAAAATGGCTTTTATAATGTTCCATGCCTGCTGTGTCTCACAGGTTTCTACTAAGCCATACTTATTTTGTAAGCCCAAAATTGAGATGAGTTTTTTTGCTCATTTCCAAGTTACTGATTCTGAAATTCCAGCTTGACAAGTGAAAGACAATCACATTTTTCATTTTGCACATCAACAATAAGGATCCAGGATACTGTTTGTGCCTTTAATAATGTCCATGCATCTCTACTGCCATCATGCTCTGTGCTTGGTGGCATCTGTGTGGATTCACTGCCTCCTAAATAGGCCCCACCATACACTTAATTGTGAATTGAGGCAATGGTTTTGCTAGTGAGGTTTTAGTCCTAATCAAACCCTTATCTAGGGTACTCTCTGATTTTTAGCAGTGACAAAACTGGAAGTTTGGGCTTAATATATGACCTTGGTGCCCCAAACTTGTATGCTTTCTGGTCTCTAGAGTGGAAATAGTGAATTCTTATTTATCCACTGGTGTTCCTCACACAGGGCAGGGCCTCAAAGCTGAAACCAAACAAAGTGGTGGCTAATTAGGAAGTGTAATACTGCTAGCAAAAAAAACTCCCAAAAAATACCCCTCCAATCCAGAAAACAATGAAACCAACCAACAAAAGGCAATAAAGATCTTGGAGCAATAATAAAACTGAAAAGCCACACCCATACAGAGTTCAGACTCTGTGGTACAGTGGGTCTACTTCAGGGAAACTTTTATCAGGGTAAATATGTTGCTTTAGGAGTTGATGTGGCTGCAAAAAACTCCTTGAAGCTCTTGAGCTAATTTTAAAGCTGGCTTAAGTATCTCTGAATGTAGCACGGTTTGCAGAGCAGCCATGTTTGGTCTCACAGACGTCTTGTTTCTGCCAGAGGAAAGAGCACTCATTCTTCTTCCTTCTGAGATAGAGCTGGAGGAGAAAGAAGGGTCTTGAATTGCTTAGTAGCTGTCTCCTTGGAGGTTAAATTCTGTCTCTTTGATGCAAATGGATAAATTCCCTTGACTCCCACAGGAACCAGGAAGATGGAACAAGGGACAATGCTGTCCCTTGCTTACTCTGGCTGGCCCATTTGGTGGTGGGTTCGCTCCTCTAGAAAGGCTTGGCACCAGTTGTTCAGGAGCAAAGGTTGGTGGTTAGGGCTCTCTCCTGGGAAATGAGGCTTCTGAATGTCTGTATGCCCAGGAACCTGTTGAATCCAGCCCCACTCTGAGAGTCTGTGTGTTTAGGAACCTGTTGAATCCAGCACCCAGCTCTGAGTGTCTGTGTGTTTAGGAACCTGTTGAATCCAGCACCCAGCTCTGAGTGTCTGTGTGTTTAGGAACCTGTTGAATCCAGCACCCAGCTCTGAGTGTCTGTGTGTTTAGGAACCTGTTGAATCCAG
>JAOTQP010001546.1:23264674-23281765 GCA_026413545.1 Cichladusa arquata
ATCAGCACAGGCTAAGATATTGCAGTTAGTTCCATTTTTCCAGTGTTTTGGCTTTAAGATTTATTAACCAAAGGCCTTTTATTCAAAAAACATCACTGTTTTCCAGTTTTGCCCAGGGAGCTTTTCCAGCAGGTCCTGTTGTTTTCCCTGAAAGGAGGAAAAATTTGTAATAAAGTTTAGTTTCTTTAATGCAACCCTGCTTATTTACAAAGATTGTCTAAAGGTTGGTTTCTGAAAGCAATGAAAGAATCAGGAAAGCAAAAAAAAATTATTTCATTGTTTCCAGTGTCAAGGCTGTTTAAACTTGCAAATGTATCCCAAATACTCTCCAACTCCAAAATATACTCTCTAGGCTTCTCTTACAAAAATGTTCTTTGATTTCTCTGAAAAATAAGTTGGAGTATTTCTTGCTTTATGTTACTCCTGTCACTTCCTGAAACAGATTCTTGGGTGAGTTATCAGGCAGCAAAGCCAGGCTGGATGTCCTCTTTCAGCAAAGCAGACAGTGAGCACATGCTTTCTGCCCTTAGCACTCTGCTTTTCCTCATTCCCAGTCTGATCATCTCAGTAATTTCAGATGAATTTTTCCATTGATTGCTCCTTCATCACATTAATTATTTTTTTTAACTTTCTACAAAAGCAGGGTTCATTCATTTCCGAGAAAGTTGGTGGACAGTAGGTGGTTTTGACAGTTTATTTTCTTCATTTGTTATTTGAGTAGCTATGTGTCTTCTGTGGTGTGGAGATATGCACTGATATTTGATAGTAAAGTGCCTTTGATTGTGCTCGTGGCATTTACCCTGTTTAGGTTAAACTGGAAACAGGGGGTGGAAACTGCCATTTTCATACCTGTTAATAGGATTTTACATCTTCTATTTATTTGTTTTGATGATTATATTACTAATTTCAGAAGAATTTGTCAAACAAACCAAAAGACTTCTCCATGGGAAGATATCATTTGATGCTAACTTTATTCTAAGTTAGACGTAACTTAGTTCTAGTTAGAGCTAAGATATAACAGCTGAGAGAGATAAAATTAATGTAGAAACATCTATTATGTACAAATATCAGAAGTATTTCATTTTTCCCAGTTTAGCCCCAAAAGTACATTGATGATGTAAGTATAAGACGGTAACAAAAGTACAAAAGGAGAGAAGATGTTGTTCATCATGCAGAAAATTTTGTTTCAAAAAATAATCTTCTGTGGAAAACTGATTTGGTGTATGCTCCCACACTTGCTATAGGAAACCTCTGCAAAAGAGATATTTTTCTCTGTTCAGTTTAGTAGAGATTTTTACGAGGAAGGATGACTATCCTTTTACAAAACTGAGCTTGAAATGGATATTGAAAAAATTAATTCTGTAACACTGTTTAAGCTGCCTTGAGCGTAGTAAGAATAATGATGTTATTAATAGCAAAGAATGTGATGTATTGGTCCAAGAGTGGAATTAAGTGAGAATGAAACTCAGAGGTCTGAGAGCTGCTCCAGAGAAGTCAAAGAAATAATGACAATCCATCTAAAATTAATTCCTACATTTTTCAGGCCCCCTTGCTATTTCTTAACCTTTTAACTGAGCAGATGAACCAAGAACCAGCCTTACTAAGAAATTTCAGACATCTGCTTCCACTTAAAATACCTCTTTTGTTTCCTACTTTCATCAGGTTTCTCAGAGAGGGGAATTTCTCTCAGCTGGTGTTGTGATCTACGTGAGATAATCAATAGCAGCCTGTGATAATCTGCAGTGTGATAGACTGACAAATAAAAACTAGACCAAGCACAAGATGGATCTCTTGTTTCTATAAATATTTTACACTTTCTCAAAGGCCTTAACTTTATGAAGGCCTTGGAGACACATGCCTGCAAATATAACACTTTGCTTTGCTCAATTCCAATTACATTTGGAAATGTAAAAATTTCTCTGGCATATGAACTCTCACATGCTTTGTCTGTGGAGAACTTGATCCATGAATTCTGGCTTTTTATAGGGCTTTAATTCTCAATTTTTACTCCTTAGAAGAAGCTACAGTGAAGCTAATATTAATCAAAACCAGAGATGTTTTTCATAAAGTTGGCACTAAGGTATTTATGTCATCATAAATACTGGGGAGAAGGTTTATGCAGGAGTGGGAGAGCAGCTTAGCCAAGGGGTTAATCTTATCTTTAGTCAGTTTGAATGAAGACATGTAAGAAACCAGCTTTTATGACCTTTTTTTTTTTTTTTCTCTAAGGCTCCAAGTTTAGATTTGGTTTTATATCAATGCCATGTAGACATGGTGTTCTAAAAGGGCCATCAGCCTGGTCCAGTGCTACAATACTTATGGGACTTTTTCACCATGCTAAACCCTTCAGTCACTAAAAAGCTTCTTATGCAGTGTAAAAACAAGGAAAAGAAACCCCAATCTTTTGGTTTTGATTTTTCAAATTTATTTCAATAGGAACTGTAGCCCTACCAGCTGCATGATCCCTTTGATCCCTGCTCCTGCTGAAAGGGATGGTCTCATCCTCTCCTTACCGCAGCCATTGCTCAGTTTTTCCACCATTACTGTTTGTGCTTCCTTGCATTGAGCTAAATCACTGGAGCACAGACTTTTCTGGGGGAGTGCCAGGGATGGAGAGAAGTTGGAAAACAATGCTTTTTTACATAATGACTGAGAGCAATGTGCTGGAAATACACAGCTTTGATACTTCATTGGAAACTACTTTATGACAGTGTATGCAAAAAGTTAATTCTACTTTATTGAGATAAAAATATTGGCAGGATGAAGCCTAGGTAAAAGGCTAAATGATGAGAATGAGAATTGAAACTCATGTTTAGAGAATGTTTATATGTTTATATGTTTAGAGAATGGCAAGTGAAAGTAGGAAGTGCAAGTGCTAGGACTTGTTAAACTTGCTATCTTTGGTACTTACTTTTAAATAGGACTGAGCTACTCAGTAAATAAATAGCCCCAAAAGTCCTACAAATCTAAAGCTCAGTCTAGACAATGATGTAAGAAAAGATGTCATGGTAAAAAGGAAAGCTTGGAAAGAATTAGCTTATTCTTTTCTAAAATGAGTAAGCAAACAAAATCTGAGAAACTATCCTGAAGCATTTTGTTCTCTACAGACAAATTATTTGGGGGAGAACGCAATACTAAGAGGCATCAGGTTATGTCAGTGTACACCAGATGCACATGAATTTGTCAAACAGTATAGATACGAAGAGACTTCCACAGTTTTGGGCTCCTTATGAAAATTCATACCATTGCAAAAGCAAAAATCACTATGGGGGAGGCAGAAATAGAGTTCTGGATAATATCCTACACTAAAGATACTGCCACACTGGAAGGGGTGGAACTATGGCATTTTTAAGGCTCTGAGCATGGCTTTATTTCTGAAATTAAAAAAGCTGAAAGTATGCAATTTAGCATGACTTGAATGAAAAATTTAGTGCTTAAACAACTGGAGGAGATCTTTCCATCAATTGTTGTGGCTCTATTGACTTGGTTTAGTTGGTTTAGTTATCCAGGGCCAAGGTCAAATTATTTTGCTGTAAACTCAGACAAAAGAGATGAGGTAGAGTTAAATACAGAAATGGACGTTGAAGATACAAACAGGTGAGATCCTTACAGTGTGATAGTATTGGCTGTGGAATGTCTACTTAGGGAAAATATAAATTGTTTTGTGCTTTTAAAGTGATTCTGAGTGAAGCCCAGCATAGCGTGCTGAAGTACAGTACAGATCTGAAGTACAGATCTTCCACTAGCTGGAAAATGGGCTGTATTTCATAATTTTTCCAAATACTGTTATTCTTTACAAGAAGCCACATAGGAGAAGGATCAAATTTAAGTATTTATATATGAAATAAGTTGTAGAGATTCAAAATTACTTTCAAATCAAAACCAGATTTATGAATAGCTGTTGTTTCTTGATTGAAGACAGCACTTATATAGACTATTTATGCCCATAATTGAGATTTTTATACCCAGATGCAGTTTTGTAAGCATGGTAACATCTCTGATAGTAAATTAATGAATCAGATTTTCAAGTCTGTATAAAAATCATACTTGAAGCTGTGGTACGTTTCTGATTTTTTTGATAATTTTCTTCTTTTTCTTAAGTCATTAAACTAATGTAGTAGTGCAACATATCTAAAAGTGGATCTAAAAATCATCCTGACCTAAACGAAGGGCCAAGGAACACTGAGGATACATTTATAAATTTGAATGCTGTTTGCTCTAAACACTTATTGGTCATTGCTCCAGTAGTTGTGCCTAGGAATTTTTTTGAAGTTGCAGAAATATGCATAAGCTCAGATTTTGAATTTCTTTAGATACAGGAAAAGAGATATAGTTGCTGCAACAGAGTGTTCTGCACACCCACACATGATAAATAAAGCTAAATCAGAAGGAGAAAAACATGCTGCTTGGCAGAGGTATTTGTAAATTGCATAAGCAAAAACTATGCCTGTAGCACCATAAAAAATAATTTTTGCTTTAAGATTCCTGTGTTTGAGTTCAGTAAATATAGAAGCTAAACATAAATGCCATTAACAGGATATCCAGTGTAAGGATAGAGGAGGACAAAAAAAACACAAAATGTTCTTGTGTCTCTGTTTTGTCACTTATATTTGGCTTTGAGAAAGAAGTTTTGCTTCCCTGATTTGCAGACGATTTCTAGACTGCTAAATTGCACAATGAGGCCATAACACCAAGCTTTAAAACTGGCAACACAGAGGTCATTCTGATGTGTTTTGGTAGTGTTAGTGTTACTCTGCTTTAAATCAGAGCTGCATGAGCCAGTCCAAATGTGCTGTCCTTGGGTATAAAACAGCGGTCTTAAGTCAGATATTTGGATGCAGCAGATACTATCTTTGAAATTTAAGAGAATTCCCACATTTCCACTCTAGCAATAGTCATGAACAGATGTCAAGGCTTGAAAAATTAATTCAGATGATGCTGAATCTTCTTAAATTTCATCATGCCATGCTTAGAAAAGGGAGTGAGAGGAAGCAGGCAGCTGATAACCACTTGCAAGCAAACTGAGATGTAAGGTTAGATGGAGAATTACAATTAAATATGTTGAAATTAATGCCTGTTTTCTACTACAGGATGGACAAGTTCCTCAAAAGGGAGTTCTGCTTCTATACCAGTGAAATCTGTGTATAGAGGAACAAGTTAAGGGCTTGTATCATAGATAGTGCTGCTCACTGAAGACAAGATGTAGCTGCCCAGAACAAACTGACCAATTATTTAGTTCCCCAGAGATGTTAAGTCAAGTGTGTCTTGCTTCAGGAAAGTGGATTTTACTTGCAGATCAGCAATTAGGTTACACATAGGGCAAATATCCATTAATTTTCAATTATCTCATGCAATAATACGTTTCCTAATTGCCCAGGAGAAAAAAGTTTTCTTCATCCTGAGAGGATGGACAGCATTTTCATGCATGTGAGAGAAGTCTCCATCTACTGCTGATCATCCTTTCTCAGGCCTTACTTTCTAACATCTGGACTGAACCTGCTGTTCCCAGAGAAGCATGGCTGTGTGGGGTATTAGGAGGTGTCCAAGTGCAATTTGTCCATCAGGGAAATTGTTCCCCTCCACAGCAAGGAGAACTTACTGGCTTCAGAAGATGTGAATAAAAACATATGGCAGAGAACAAAGTTCTATGGATTGTTTTATTTTAAAGACAAAAGCATTTCAGTACTGTGGTGTCTTACTGAGTTGCCAGAAACTTGCTCTAAAGTTCATTGGTTTATTTTGTGTGCTTGTGACCAGCGTTTAAAACAAACCCATGGGTATAACGTCCTGTGCTGTCCTGACAGAGTGATACCTTAAAAGCAGTGACAGATACAGGGCCAGTGCCTTGCTGGAGGCAGCCCAGTTATTACTCCATGAAAGAGCATCTTTGACTGGCGCCTTCAACTTGTTGGTTTTATTGTGATTCAGTTTAGAATTGCAGTTGTTTTCCAGGGACCTAATTGCACGTTTTGCCTGTCTTGTTGAAGGAGGTGTCTGGACATTTGTGTGTTAGTCCTTTGTAAGTTATCTAGCTGTGTCATAGAACAAATTCTTCCTGGACGTTAGATTTCCCTGTCTTCTCTTAGCAGGTCTAAGACTTCCAGACATATCTGCCTGCAATTGAGGTGGGCAATGGCGTTTTCAAGGTTATGTCTCAGTGCCTGATTCAGAAAAGGGGAGCAGCGCTCCAAACAGCTCTTGATCACTTAACTTCTTTCAGCAACACATATTTGAAGGGTTGCATGCTTAACTGAAAACAAGCTACAGAAACACCCAAACAACTGTGAGCTCTACCTCACCTGCTTAAATCCCATTACTGACTGGTGTGTCAATCTACAAAATAATGCTGCAATTGCTGAATGACTCTATGCTATTTTTCCATTAAAACTCTCTCTCTTTTTTTTTTTTTTTTTTTTTTTTTTTAAGCTGTCTCTTACTGTCTTGACATTACTTCTTGTCAATTAAAATTCTTGGCACAGAACAGCCTTTACTTGTGGGTACATCATCCTTGTGATTATTTCTATTGCTCAGGGGAACTGAAAGCACATAATCTCTTATTTGTAAAGCAGGGTTCTTACTGGTATCTCGTTTTATAGTATTTGTAATAGGGGCATATTAAGTATGTTCCTTTGATTTAAAATAATATTTTCGAAAATATGCTTTCTAATAAGGTGGCTGTGAGATGGTTGTAGCCACAGACCAATCAAATATGGACATGGATTATACAGTAACTCAGCTTCTTCTCCCAGCCCACAATTTGGTTTGCATTTCTGTTTCGATGCACTCTTGTCAGCATGAAGTCAGTTCTGAATAACTTCTTAATGTACCTTGATTCTAGACTGGAAATCAATTGATGTCTTTTGAAAAGTGTCTCTTGCCCACAGCCAGCATTTTGAGCAAACTTTCTTTGCTCTGCCAGCAGAGCACACGTAGCAGGAGGTGGATTAGCATGCCAGCCTGCAAAGCTGCTCTATTGGTACTTACTTTTAGGTATTTAACCCAAACACCCAGCTTTAAGAAAGCTCTCATTAGAATTACACATTGAACTCATAAAATCTCTCAGGTTCTAAAGGCTGGAAATCAATAAACACTCTCCTTCTATTGAAACCAGAGGTTTAGAGTTATCTATGAAACAAATTATTACCTTTCTGAACCCAAAATTTGTCATGTTAAAATATTAACTTTTTTTTGCCATGACCGTGCTACTCTACTTAAAAGCTGGTTAAATGGTATGCAATAACTTTCATAAAATACATGAAGGAAGCCACCTCATGTTTTAAGTTCATTTAGTCAAAGTCACAAAAGATAAAAATTAACAGAAGAAAAAAACTGGTGTGGAACCATATGTTAATTCAAGTTCATTTTAAAAAAATGTAGTTCTGGAAATGTTTTGCAGAAAGATTTTTACTTAGGAACTGATTATGCTTATGTGTCAGCAACCCAAAAAATTTGCACATGCATAAGGAACTTCTCCCAGTTTAATTTCAATAGAATCATGGAGAATTTCTTAGTTTCTGTTGCAGAGTACAAAAATATTCATAATCCTGAAATTGATAAAGGGTGAGAAATCTTACCCTTACATAGATGATTACCCTGATTCTTACATAGATGTAAAATAATATAAGTATATGCCTTCTCATTAGATTGTTTTGCAGTAAATTACTGCTTTAAGAACAGATGCATTAATAGCAGAGTTGAGATTACCAAACTGTTAAAATCATGGTTAGTGTTTTTTTCCCAGTAAAAATGCTCCAGTACTGTTCTGCACAAAAAAAAAAAAAAAAAAAAACCAAAAAAAAAAAAGAAAAAAACAAAAAAACTTACTTTGGTTTTCTGTGGTGAAATCAATCGTTCTTGGATGAGAATATTATGTCCAGTTCTTGCTTTTAGAACTAACAAACTAGATGTTACAAATAGTTGTGAAATAGTTTTGTAGAGCCACTTAATTTACATATTCTGTCATTCACTTAAAAAGAGAGAATTACAGCAATTTCTTATTTTGTCAAGTGTTCATAGTGAGAAAATATTCAATATTGTGATGGAATTTAAGTAAGATAGAGAGTATTTGCTAATGTGTTTATGGCAAAGAGCCATAAATGTATCAGCACCTAGGGAAGTAGGTGTCTGGACAAGTTGGAATGTTTGCTGTTCTCAGGGTGATTTTCCTTATCAAATTAGCAATAAACTGGCATGTTGATGACATTGTCTTTGGAAATATTGTGATTAAGATTTTCAAAATATTTTAATTAAAGCTCTACACAACAGAACTTGTTGCATAGAAGTTAATGAAAATTATATTATGCCTGGAACAAACTCATTACTAACTCATTGCTATAGTCAATTAGCTAAATTCACTTTTGGATGTGTGTAGCCAAGCTCTTTTGAGCTCCTAACTATGTGCATATATATATATGTAATGTTTGCTGTTGTAAATGTATCCTATCTCTTTAACCAGTCATATTTCTTTTGCCTTCTTTGAACCATCCATATTTGAGTTATTAGTATCTGTGGGGGAAGCAAAAGGAAAGAAAGGTGACAAAGTCCTTTAGCCATAAAAAATAAGAACACAAAATAATATTCACAAGAGCATCTTGATCAAGTATTACACATTTTCCAGTGCATGTTGCTCTATGTGCAAATTGATTGTTTTTACATACAACAACAATAAGGTTCCAGACATATATTTTAAGTGTATCTAGATACTAAAATATGTGATCCATGAAACACAATCTGTCTTTGTAATCAATGCAGTCATTACCACAGAGGTTTTAACAAGGAAATTTGTTTTTTCCCTATAAACTAAATATTCCCTTTCCTGAAATTCCCCACCTTCCATATTTCCATTTAGTTTTATGTAGAAGAGTCATGTGCAAATGCTTATGTGCTAAGACTTGCTCATAGTCTTATGTGCAAAGTGAGTTGTTCTCCTGATCAAATTTGCATTTCATTTCATTTGGTGTTAGAGTGCTTTAAAAAGTCAGAAAATACAGTGTATTTTTCAGACCTATTACCTACAGAATTTTCACTTTTCAGAAAACTAAAGCTCAGAATGGTAACTTCCTGAAGTGTTTATTTTATTGAATGATGTAGAACATAAAACATAAATGACTCTATCATATAATTAGCTAAATTCCCCCTGTGGTTCTGTAAGCTCCAGCCAGGCTTTTCTCACTTGCTTTTTCCAGAGGCATTCCATTGTGTAAAGCTCTGCTATTGTTTTATTGAATGGAAGAACATGGAAAGAACAACCAGTGGGCAGCTTTAACCTCACTTCACCCCACACTGGTTTTAAAATTCAGCTGATGTTTTTCAGTAGAAAAATGAATGATAATATCAAACAGCTTGGAAAGTGAAAGGAGTTGCTGCATCTACCAATTATTCAAAGCAACCCACTACATTTTAGGGTAGTACACTATAAATCATGGTATTTAGTGGCCAGTTTCATTTATAGCATACTGACAGGCAAAGAGAGACAAGTATTTCATGTATTTCTTCATATCTTCATGAAAATACTGGAAAGGCCATGCCTTATTGTGAATCATGGTCAAGTCTTACAGGTATTTTCTCTTTTATCTTGGAGCCTCATGTTGCCACTACTGAGGTCAGGGAGAGTTCAGTGATTGAAAACATGCTTGCAGTGATACTATCCCTCCAGACTCTTAATAATCAATTCAAACAGCTAATAGCTCAAAAGGAATCCTCTTATGTCTATCCTGCTTCCTCAGTTGAACATTTTGCTCAAATTAAAGTACTGTCTTCTTATCATTCTTAATTGATATTCTTGATCTCAAAGTAGGCTATAAATAGTACTGCTTTGCAGTCTGTGATGTGCAGTCCTGCAGTTCTCACTTTCTTTGCATGTCTGCTTTTCTTAAAAACACATTTTTCCTTTTATATATAATAAGTGAATTATTAGTATCATTGATTCTAGTTTGTGGTGACATCTGGAATTTACTGGGCAGTTTTAAGTTTCAAGCAAGGTTCTTCATTTCTGAAAGTAAACTGAAAGCCTGCAGTGATTTTGGTGTTATGACATATCTAAGTTTACACAAAGGCAAGTGCAGTCCAACCTAGACAAGTTTGGGGCAGCTGACTTTGAATTGTACAAGGCAGAACTATGTCAGTGGGGCATCAGGGAAACCAAAAAACAGGGAAAATGCATCTTTGTGCTTCTCTGAATGATTTACAGTGATCAAAGTTTTCTAGTTTAAATCTTACCTGAGTACCTTCTTATGACACTGAAGTAATTGTGGCAGTGCAAGCAAATGTCATTTAATTTCCTCCAATATGCACATGAACTTTGACGGTTTTCAAATAACAACTCTCCCATTTTTCCCTTGGACAGGCATTTGCTGCTTTTGCACTCCATTCCAAAAGGACCAACCTGCTTCTGCATCCTCACTAATGCAGTGGCTCAAATTCTAGTCAAGTGTGAAGTCAGAACATAACCCAGTTCTTTTTAAATACATGTAAAGATTTCACATTATTGTTTCATCTTGAGTGCCAGGGATGTGATTTTTAGGACAGAAACAAAAGAAAAGATGTTTTTAGATTATATTTTCTTCTTTTCAGCTTCATGGCTCCTCTCTAATGAATGAAACAAAGCAAACAAAAAACAAACAAACAAACAAACAAAAAAAACCAACAAAACCATGACATGTTGAGTAAATGTTACAGGAAAAAATTACTTCTGAAACATACTAGCTGCCTACAGTGACAGCCTAGTCTAAGTTCAAAGAAACTTGTCCTGAGCATCACAGACACTTTGGGATATGTCCTTCTCACATTTCTCTGAAACTACAGGACATCCTACACCATAATAATAATAATAATAATAATAATAATAATAATAATAATAATAATAATTACAACAGCCTGTGGGTTGTTAACAGCCAGGAAAGAGCAGTATTAAAAAAGGAGAGAGAAGCTGTACTTAAACAAGAAACTGTCAGGCCTTTCTTCTATACTCCAAACTCTCAAACTGATTCCTGAACCAAGTACAAAACACTCATCTGTGTTTTCTACATTATTTGAAACATACTTAAAATGTTATTATATGCAGGCTAAAATTGCTGTTTATTTCAGAAGGGAATGGTCTCAGTGACACTTTTATCTTGATTGTCCTTGTGGGTTTTTTATGAGTCTTGGAACAAACCTTGTCTAAAGAAAAAAAAATGTGCAAGTAAAATAATACCTCCTTGGCAGTTAAAATGCATGTCTATGCTATTTACTATTTTTCAGGAAGAAAGTAAAAATGAATAATTCTGCTAAGTTCTGTCACAAAACCTAACTAAGGAGATGTACTGGGGTCTTGGCACTGCTAGCATTCAGGGATCTTTTTGAAAAGCAAATTGTACTTCTCAAGACAGTGTGTACTCTGTTGCCTTTTACTTGCTTAAGAAGAGGGCACATCAGAGACTAAGGAAATGTACATGGAAATGCATCCAAATCCAGTCCTCCCATGTTTGGTGAATAGCAACTGTTTATGGGTGCTATTTACTTTGAATATAGAGTGAAGAAATATCTCACCATTAAATAACATCTCTCTGAGGTGTTTGCACAGTACATGAGCTTCACCACCTAAGTTGTACTCATGCTTTCATTTAAACAAGCATATTTTCTATTCATTATTTAGTTTGCCTGCTGTATTCATTATAAATTTGTTCTATATTTAATGCTTATTCAGAAAAAGAAATGTTTTTTCTTCCTCCATAGAGGGTAAGAAGTTAAAATAGTAATAGTAACTCAGAGAAAGGGGCAGCAAGCAAGTAATTTTAATAATGTCAATCCTTCATAAAGGAAATTTAATTTTTTTCATAGTTTTCACATTCTGTTTTGCTTGAAATCTTTCTTATAATTTTCTTTTTTCCTGTTCCAAGGTGGCTTTTTGCAGTCTCACACTGCAGGGCAGTCTCTACTGTCCCTAATGCCAAAAGAGAGTTTGATAGAATCAGAGACAGAAACCCTATGAGAGAATGCAGTATTTCACTTCACCAAAATGAAAACAAAACCCTTTGATTGTAGCAGAGTTTTGGTTTTTTTCTTACAAGGGCTAAAGACATTTTGGCAGCTATGCTGCTTTTCTTGTGATTTGTGGTATTGTTTATTATGAAAACAAATTGCCCATCTATTGGAGGATATTGAGCCAAACTTGCTGATGTCAGTGAAGATACCCTGCGGCTTAAATGAGGTTGTTATAGTCCATGCAGGGACTTAAGAGGATCATAAAAATGCTGCAGAGAAACATCCCAGTTCTGGAGCTTTGAAACATTTTTAACTGGGAACCCATGGCAATGTAGAGTGAAAGTAGCATCCAGCTTTTGGGTTGGGCTTCAATTTTAAATGGACGAGGTAAAGCTTCACTGATGTCTGGAAGCAGAAGTCTCCAAGAGCAGAGGACAGGAAGCAGATTTTAGTGAATAGTGTCTCACCTGTGGTGGATCAGCACATTGTTAAACAAACTGTAGCCCAGTACCTATTTCTTCTCTCAGCACCAGCATCACTACAAATACCAGGATAAAAGTTCCTCCAGTAGAGGGAAATCTCTGCTCCATCTGAGCCTTTTGCTCTGGCAAACACAGTTGAGTGCTAAGAAAACAGCACAGATCTTCTCTAGTGACTACTCTGTTTTTGAGACACAATCAACTCCATGCTCAAGTCTGATGAGAAACAAAAATTAACTGTTTCTTTCCACAGCAGTGTAGAAAACCAGATTTCCTAATCACTGGTAATAATTTCTGCCCAGTGGAAGAAGTGTCAAGCCATAAAAAACTGCACCAGGGCTTCCCCAAGTACTGAAGACAAAAAGCATGACTGAGGAAAATAGGGGAGAATTTTTTTAGTCTATTCCATATTGTGCAGGTATTTTTGTAGGAGCTTCAGACAAGGGGCTGCTCCCCAGCTGCTTGTTGGGTGAGGTTCTGATGTTCTGCATGCTGGGTAATGGCATGAGGAGAAAACACCTCATCTGCATTGACAGTAGAACATAATGGACCCCTTAACTCTGAGAAATACAATGTCTTGAACTTTATCTGTTAACTATCTATTAACTAATACTACCCATGTGCCACTGCTGTGGGTTGAACTGCACCTCTGTGACCCAGCACCATAACTGCAGCATGTGAAGAGAACATTTTTGTAGTGAGCATAGCCTTGCTGGGTATGCAGTTTTATTAGGCTGTGACAGTGTACTTTCAGAACACTTAGTTCAGTCACTCCCATTAAATATGACATGTTCCAATCCTTTCAGCTTCACTCCTTTCAAGTCTGCAAAATGGACTTCTAAGATTGACAGAGTGATAAGGAGGCAGCACTGCCCTCTTTCACCTTGGAATATGGAAATGTAGAAACAATACAGACTGTTTGTACTTCATGTCTTATTAAGATCTGTATCTTTATATATACACACATCTATGTATGTAATTTGTGAATGTAATATGCTTAATTCCAAGAGCATTTGACCTGTTGGCCCAGTTTGGAGCCCATACAGGCCACAGGACTCCATTAGATTGCTGCCTGCTAGCTTCATGTAAGCCCTAGACTAAATATCTTTTTTTTTAGTAGAAATGAGCTTAGACCAGTAAAATAATTATCATTTCTCAAGCAGACTCTCCTTGGGAAAATGGATTAGATATGTTTCCCTCTCTCTTTAAGGGCAAAATTATTTTAGCTGAAAATTGGTTAATTTTGTTTCTTTTACCTAAGGCAAGTTTTGCCAGCGAGCCACCATCAAAGGTATACGTTTAAGCAGAAAACCAGCATTTCTGGCTGGAAAGAAAAGCAACATTATCTCTGCTTCGTTTACTTTCAGCGGGCCAGCAATGGTTTAGCACGAACATAAGAGTTCAGCCTTCATGTAGGTAAGGGCAGAGAGAGTTCCTAGGAGAGGCAGAGAGATGAAGTCCACATATTAGGTATGGGTGGATGTGTGTTTATGCCTGGCTCAGAAGGTTTAACATACCTCTGAGAAAAGCTGGGAGATGTTATCTCCTCTCCAGTACCTCAGCCTGTTTTGCCCAGGTGGAAGCTGACCACCATTCAGAAACCAAGTCTGTCTCTGTGAGAGGCAGAGGGCAGGGTTGGTCGAGAGCTCTTGCTGCTTAAATGTCTTTAACCCCTCTGTATGGTTAAATGCCTTTAAGCTCTCTGAACTCCATGCAAGAGAGGTAGAATGCAGCTGCCATTAGTGCTTTCCTCTATATTCCCATAGGAAAACTTGTTCCATGAAATTCAACTGACCAGATAACTAGAAAGGGAGAAGAAAGAAAGTGATAATACATGCACCGTGAAACTTTATCTTAAATTGGTCTAGTAACTTTGAGGAGAGGTACTTATGTTGCTGCTTTTATAACTACTATAAACAGGTTAAAGCTCTTTGTTGCTGAAACCATATGGAAAATGAATTCTTTGTCAAAGAAATTGATACTTTACTTGGCATGCTGAGACAGTTTAAATAATTTTAAAGTGAAAGTTGAGAGGGTTTGAAAAACTTTCTCTAAAAATATAGGATGCAGGTTATTTCATCAGAAACATTCACAGAAGTAAAATATGTAAAATATATTTATAAAAAACCTTATTTCTTGATATTCACACATTATTTATTTATTTATTATTCACACATAATTTACTTTCATGCTGTTAGCATAATGTCAAATGCAGTGTTGTTTTTGTGTATAATACAGGCATCATCCAGATCCCTATGAAACTAATGGAAAGAATCCCACTGACTTCAAAGACCTTGGAGTTGAGCCCTTACATAAATTGCTAATTAAACTTGATTAATGAGTAAGGTTACCAGTGGAAAAAGTTTACAAGATTTATAGCCTACCTGAATAATAGGTAGTGGAATTAGTGAAGGTCTTGCAACTTTATTGCTGAAGTTCTGTTTGACCACACCACAGCATGAGCTACAGTCCTGTATTGCTTTTCATCATATTAATCCCCTGCTTCATAGAAGTAAGATAAATTTTCTTTCTAATATGCATTTTTTTACTGTTTATATAAGGCAGTCTTCCTTTGCATGAAAACTTTTGTTATGTTTCCTTTGAAAAACAATGATACAAATTAAGGGAAAGAGAGTATAATTTGCATTAATGGGGTTAAATTAAAAAAGGAAGAATTATGCAGAATATCAGGCGAAACATTTGCCTCTTAGAGAAAGATCTGTTAGAGTATGGAGTTGTCTCCTGCAGGAAGCAGAGGAAGCCATGTCACTTGAGAGAGTTTTAAACTAGATTGAATGCAACACAGAAAAAAACAGCATTTAAATGAAAGTGAGAAATGGACCGGCTCGCTCGTTAGGCCTTCTGTGTTTCTAATGCCTAGAAGATTTTTAAGAGTTTATAATTTTAGGAAAGCCTTGTGTATGCCTAGGCTTATCTGTGGTATTGATAATACTAAAGAGTTTACATCAGACATTACATTAGACAGTTTTCAGTAACCCACATGTAAGGCTAACCAGGAGAAGCTTCAAGGAAAAAGAAATTAAAATTAGGTGAAAACTGAAGCCCTGTGGCTCTGAAAGGGCTCTTAATGTGCCTGTACCTTCTGATGTTTACCAGCTGGTCTCACTGTGGTGTAATCACTTGTCTGTCAGAGTGGGGGGTAGCACTCTGACCTGCTGGTATGAAAAGCAGAGGTTGAGTGAGGGCAATATTTGGCTGACAGTGCTCACTATTGACATAATTCCCTGGTTATCAACGCTTTAGTAAATTAAACATATTGTATGTGCATTAAACTGACTGTAAAAAAAACCCAAACAGAATAATTCTAGAAATAACTATAGTTACTAGATGTTTGATCCCACCGATTTAGTTAGTTGAAGTCTGACTGCCTGACTTATTTTATTCGGTTAACAGATTTGCTGTGTGTATTTGACCTCATTAAATGGAGGGTGTATGCAATAAATCCTACTAAATATGCTGTAGATAAGAATATTACATACCCCAAAAATCTCTCTTAATACACCATGAAAATATTATTCTCATTAAAATGAAAAATGCTGCTGCAGAATGTATATTGGAATGAAGAAAAAGTCATTTTCCTCATGGCTTACTTAAAATTATTAAGGTGTTCTGTGAAGACCATCACAGCATGGCTTAGAATTAATCAACAAACTGTTCCTAAACACCATTTGCCAGGAATAATCAAACAAGCATATGTTCAGCACTCAGGAAACATTTTAGAGGATTAAAAGTCAGAGCATGGAGAGAAATATGAAATCCTAAACCTTCCCCTGCACTCAGACAAGCAGACAGCCACATCATGAGCAGCTGAATCAGACTTCAGGAACTGATTGCACAAACTATGAAAATGTTTGGCAAGATAAAATGTACCCTCAGCTGGAAGAAAATGATTCAGTGGTCACATGATGTCCCATGGCCATAGCTTTAAAACAGACTTTCAGAAACATACTCGACATGTGTTGGTGATCACACAGATGAAAGTGTGCATTGTACAGATGGGAATTCCAGTGTCCTGCACAGGGCCTTCAGGAATTACAAAAGAGAGCATTTATGGTGTACTTTCAGGTGTACAACCTAAAAGCTGTGGAAACCTAGGTGGAAAAAAGTGCCTTTATCAGTCAGGACAGTGGTTATGGAAGCTTTGTTTTCTTCAACACACTGAAGTACTCACAGGTACACATATGGAATTAATTCATGTGTCCCTTGATGCATTCCTCATCAATGAAATAGCAAAATAAAGCAGAACAAAATGGAAAAGATTGCTCTAGAAAGAAAAGCCACATTCAGTCTAAATCATAACAAACAAAAAAAAAAAATTGGGGGGGGTCATTGAATTTTTTTTTTTGCATGCCTGTGGACCTGAACTGCTCCCCTAAGGTATTTTGCCAAGCTTCATGACTTGGCAAAACAACCCTAGATGTGTATTTGGTATGTAATGAAGAGATTTTAAAAAGCGTGTGTAATATGGTGTCCATCACCAACACTTCCTGTCTTTTTTTTTTTCTGTAAATTTATTTTAAACAGTGGGGAGAATGTGTGTTTTGATCTTTTAAATAATCTGTTATATACTTTTTTTTTTTTTTTTTTTTTTTTTTTTTTTTTTTTTTTTTTATTTTTATTTAAAATG
>JAOTQP010001546.1:23295479-23305479 GCA_026413545.1 Cichladusa arquata
TGATAATAATAATAATGACAGGCACTTAGGCATTTTCTTGGTTAGAATACTAAACTTCCCATTCTAGAAGTCTATGTCCCTAGTAGTCCTTAAATATTATATGTTACTGAATTTTTTTTTTTCCTGAGTGTGATGTCCCAGAAGTACCTTGGTCAGAGCAAAATACATTTCTTTCTCATCAGTATTACTTATAAGTCATTCCTCAGGTTACCCAACTTTCTTTCATTTCCTGGAATTTCTTTTTTTTCATACTATAGTGCACAGGGCCAAGGTTAAAATCCTAGGACAAGGAGTTAGGAGTAAGAACAAGAGAGATATACTGACAAATGCTGAAGAGACTAGGAAAGGTAAATGATAGAACCATGTAAGTAAGTGAATAGGAATAGAAAATAATGTATGAGGTAACTAATAGGCAAAATAAGGCATACTCATCAATATTTTTCTGTCTCTCAAATGATCAAAGCTTTGTTTTCATGAAGTAGAAACTGATGATCCTTCCTGTAGGTCCCACATCTTGCATCCAGAGCCTTTTTCCCAACCCACCAGGCAGAATGATAGGTTGGAGGACAATTAAGTGCACCTGTTTGTGGTAAATTGAATGTTGCAGGTCCACAGCTCTTCTGGCAGCATGATCAGAGTTAAAAGATGTTACAAGTCACCAATTAGTGGTGATTTAAGAATAAGAGAAATGTTAATTTCATATAAGTGAAAATTGGCAATCTTCTACACAGTAAAGGGAAAGATTCACAACCTGCATTTTGGCCAAGATAATCAAAGCTGATTTGAGCTCACCTGCAACAGGGTTGCTGAAGACAGCTAATGACATATCTGAGTAGGACTTTCATTTTTAAACCATTTGATAGTCATGTCACTGGTTTTCTCCTATACATTTTGAAATATTTTGTATTTTAAGAGATGAAGGTTACCCATTTAGATATTGGTACATCCACATTGTGAAGCAGTGAACAAAAAAAACCCTGTATGCTTCAAATGATTACCACCAAACTCCAAAATTTACACTTGCTTGTGGGGTTATTCTTCATGGCTCAGAACATCCAACACTGTAAGTAGTCCCAAAGCCATTATGAGTACTACTGCCACATAGATTTCATTAAATATATGAATTTGTGCTACAAGTGTAGCACAAATATATATGAATATTTGTGGTATTAATCAGTTGAGACTGTCTTAGAAAATTAATTCATAATATACCTTTTTTCAGTTGATCTATGCATGGTAATTATATGAAATCCACACCCACTTTTATGTTTAGGTATTGTAATGAGTTTTAATGCAATATTTAGATGACTATTTTCAAAACTGTCAGTCTTTGATTTTGAAGATATACTTTGCACAACTGAAAGATATTAGAAAAAAGTACTATTTGGAAATGTTATTATTAATTATTTCAGTAGTCTACCTCTTACCAATGGCTCAAACAATATTTTTCACTTTACAGGACAAAATAAAAACTGAGCTTGAGCAACACACACACAAAATTGTTTTTTTGTTTGCACCAGTACTGCAGAGTGAGTGAAAGGGAATTTAAATAAGTGCAAAACCAATTGAATAAATAAGCTCATCTGTGGCTATTTGAGTCTATTTGATGTAATCCACCATTTCATAGCCAGAAAGTGGCCACAGGAACAACCTCCAGGCAAAGGATCATTCAAACATTGGAAAAAAACTTTCTAGGATTTTGTTGGTCAATAAAACAGGAAAATACAAGCAGGAATATATGATCCATATATTAGATTGTTTTGTGTTCAGTATAGAAATACTTTCAAATAAAAGGAAACTGATTTGAATAAAACAAGCTCTATATACAAATAAACTCATAGATCTGACAGCTTTACTTGGTTGCTTACATCAAAGTGTAATGTGTGCAAAGTAATTTGTTTCTATGATTGGAGAACAATACTCAGTTGTATTGATGAAAATGATTTCATAAAATTAAGGGCAACTTTCTCCTTTGGGTTCTTGATGGGAAAAGTCTAGGGAGTGATTATTCTTCAGGACTTTTATTTGGAGAGCTTCCACCTTAATCCTTTTAAAATCACTGGTTGGGAAACAATCACGAGCTCTGATTTTCTCCTTTTTATGCTAGTATAATTCCTAACTATCAGCATCAGTCAAAGGATTGTCTCTAGAGCAACATTTTTTGGAAGAAGCTTGATTCAAAATTTAACTTTAATTTTGAAGAGGGATTAGAAAGGATAACTGAAAAGAATTCTTAGAATTCTTACTGAGACACTTCAGAATAATTGCAATCCTACTTTTACATTTTAAAGTGCTATGTGAATTTTTGGAAGTTACTTGTGGATTTTAGGAGAGGGGAATTTGAACTAAATTTTGTTGTGAGCAGATATAATATGAAGGAAATAAACACCCCATATACTGCCAATATCTTCAAAGTTGATGCATTTAAACCAACTTTGAGAATAATTTAGCTTTACTGTGACTGTGTTTTAAAGTGGGCTACTAAAAATCCTATAAGTTTTCTCAAAAACAATATGAGGTTACAAACTACTGAGGGAAACTGTACTTTCCCTTTGTTGTTCGTTCCACTGGACTGTCATATCTTTCACTTATTTTCTAGGTTTGCTATGCAAAGCATTGATTCTGAAGGTAGAAAACCTTGGGGGGTCACACTTTCAAAAGACTGAATGGGAAGATTTCTTTTCTGACATAGTCAATTCTATTTATAGAATAAAGGCAAAAATTGAAGAGTTGCATAAATTATGATTATGACAAAACATGTCCATGCTGCTGAGAGGAACCTAAAATCTCAAAAAGAGAGTCAAAGCTGGCATAGACTTTGAAGTTTCAATATATATTCCTATTCACAATGATGATGCATAGTTTTATTTATACCTCAAAGTGGTAAACAATACCAGCTCTGGTACATACAGAGGACAATTTATATAACTGCTCTGAGGGGAGAAAGTTTCATTTGCACAATATGAGGAACAGACAGGACACAAGTACAATGATACCATAAACTCCACCAGCCATCATTGTGCATTTGTGTAAGAACATCTACTCAGTGGATATATAGGAGAAGAGAAACCTGTTGGAAAAAAGTTGATGAATGTCATTATAATGCCAAAATGGTAAACTGGTACAATGATACTTATAGAGGAATCACCATATATGTTTCCAGTTTTCTATTTTCAATGTCTTGTTCATGCTTTTATGAATATTGTTGAGATGATGATGCTTATGCAACCTCCTTCACTGAAACTGGGCACACTGAGATGTCCATAACAACTAATTTGGCAAGAGCAGAGACACTACTAATAGTTTCCAAAATAAGTGTACATAACAGTTATGGAAGAAGATCAAGGAGAAGAGAATATGCTATTTTACTTCAAACTCTGCATCTAGGGTTGTACTTTATACTGTCACTACTTTATGCCTTGCACTCTGAAGTCATAAACAGTAATTTGTCAATATTAATGTTATCTTTTCAGTGCTATGTCTACATGAAGTACTGCTGTTGGCTTATCTAAAATAAAATTAAGATAGAAATAAAGATTTTTAAAGCACTACAGCTGTTCATTCCCTTTTTCCTGTTTCTTCTATTCTACTATTCCTTAACTTTCCTTAATTTTTCTCATATCTTATTCTGAACTCCTTCCTCTCTGGGCTTATCAGCTTGAAGAAAGTTCATACTACATTATCATTTGCATGTCTGAGCAAGGTGCCTGTCTCAGAACCCCAGACCATACTGTGCTAAGGGTAGCATGTTCCTGGGGAGGGTAAGGTCATGGAAAGCAGAGAACTTCTCTTGAGTTGTAACAAAACTGGCCTCTGAAGGCCAAGCACGTGCCAAAACAGTAAGTTCCTGCTGCTGTGGGCTGCAGTTTCTTTACTGGCAGAAACCTGCAATGTGGTGTTGGGTTATAGATGTTTCAGCACATTTCTAGGCTTTCAGTAGCCATCTGTAAGCAGTGGGGTGAATGGGCTGCATTTCAGACAACCAAGGCATCCAGGAATACTTCCACATAGGACAGTGTTCCTTCATCCCATACCACAGATGCTGCCATATGTGATACAGTATCTTGTTGTGAACATGCATCCATATTTTCAGCTTTATTTAAAAAGATTTCTCTATCTATGCCACACCTATGGAATTTTCTTTTCCAGCTGAAGGCACAGCACACGACAGGTTAGCTTGTGCAAATCAGTTTTGTGGTAGAATCCTGCTGATATTGAGATATATTTTTTCCTATAAAGAGAACATGGATGTCAAAATTAGGAGCTGAGTTGTATGTTTAATTTTTCAGTAAGAAATGAAATATTTTTTCCAGGCAATACTACAGCCCTGTGCAGTGAAAAGGAGTATTTTACATTATTATGAAGATCATGGCTACTCTGTAATTCTGACTTAAAGTTATCCAGAATGTCTAAACCGTTTGGTTGACTATCATTTTGTTCATCTATAAGATTACCTTAGCAGTATCAGAGAGCATCCAGTCAGGAAATGAAGAATAATCTTTGCACTATTTTTGGATAACAAATAAGATATAAATTTTAATGTGAGATGAAAAGTATCTTGCATAACTGAACTATCAAAAGAGATCAGTGATTTCTGCTCTAAATCAATACATGGAGACAGCAAACTGACACCACGAAAATGCTAAGCTTTGCACTGATCAAAAATTAACTCAGATTCAGAGAATAGCCTTTTTTAGAGAAATCTGCTTAGGAATCCAAGAAAGTTTCTGAGGTCATCATTTATTCCTACGCTATTTTTCCCTCTCCATATGTAGTGGACATGGGTTTTGGCCTCTAAAAACTGGCAGATCTCCCAGAATGGATGCAAAGGTCTGGACTATCAACGTGAAGCCTGACTCAGCACTGATTCCAGCACTCTGTGAGTCCGGCTTCCCACATTACTGCATCCATTGAAATCCTGTGGCCAGGAGCTTCACCGTAGGGTTGAGCTCATTCCTAAGGAGCACAACATTCACAAAAAAAAAATGTAGTAGCAGTTTGGTTCTAACTTGTCTTCAAGACAGGTGTAAAGGGCAGTTCATATCCACTGGTCTCACCCACTCTCTTTGGATATCCTCAGGTCTTCTGCAGGTTCCTTTGCATGTGACAAATCTGCCTAGCAGCATTTTTCCCTGTATGCCATCTAGAAACACACTGGCAGAGTTTTTTCTTCTTTATTTCAAAAGCCAAAGGAAGCTTTACTTCTAAATTCAAAGCTCAGACTGATCATCCATCAGCTGCCCAGAGATATATTTAGGTCTATTTTCTTGCTGTCTTAGAATATATGTATGTGTGGCATGACCACACAGAAAAATCTACATATTGTGAAATAACAATAAACTGTAGATTTTTCCAAGAGCAGAAAAAGTGTGAATTGTCCCATACTCATACTAGAGGGGTATTCTGAGCCTTAAAAATTTAATGCTCAATCTAGTTAAGTACTTCACTATTGACCAATGAAAAAGAGAAAAAATAAGGTTCTAAAAAGCTATGCCAGCTCTTTCCAATGCTCTAAGTGGATGATACTTGGAAAAAAAGCAGCTTTTAATTTTTCATTAAGAGCTAAAGAGCTATGATTAAGATCATGGAAAAATCCAAGTCCTTACGATGGAAATCACAGCCTAAGAGCCCAATAGAATGTATACAATTATATTTTTAACATTATACATTCTTATTTGGTGTAATGAATAGTCATAACTCGGTTATGTATACAACACAAAAATTAAGATACCACAAAAATGTTATCTTCATTATACCGGAGCATCTTTGCATGCAATCTGTATCCAGATTTATGTGAGAATTCTGAAGTTAATTTCCTCAGTGTAAATTCTAATTTATTTAAAAAAAAAAAGGGAAATCCATAATTTCTATTCAAGAGGTTAATTCTGCTTCCAAGAAAATATTTTAAAATTTTAGTATTTCCTCCTTTCAATGAGAGAATTGAAAGATGGTTCTAAGAATCATTAAGTTTTCTCCAACTAAGGACATTGTTTTTAAATTCTGCATATTATCCATGTGTAAGAAAGTTGCTAACACTTGAAGATCATGAAATCTAAGCTGCACTTTTCCTAGTTTCATTGCCAGAATAGAGGCATTTTAAGAATTTAAGTTTTAAACTGTGATAACCATCCAGTTAGAGGGTTTCTATAAACCTTTGTAGAATATTAGCAAAAGTTGGAAGTGATAAAGTTCAAGTCGACTAAGAAGTGAGCCTCTGGGGAGGTTACTTTCTTCTTGAGATATTGTAATTAACTAAAAATATACATCTTCTGGACTGGTCCTATGCCACTGCTCACATCCAGATACCATCTTGGTTGGAACAGTTTTTAAACTATTCTTACTGCATCAGTTCCTAATTATCTGTACCTTCAGCTTTTGACAGATGGCCACCATTCCCTCAGCACAAAAACTGGACACATGTTTCCTGTGTCCCCATGGTCAGATGCTGCAGTTGCCTCCCAGGCAGTGTCACTGGTCCCTTGGCCATGCTGGCAGAGCACTCAGAGCATTTTCTGGTTGCTACAGGCAACTTTCAACAGGTGAGCAGGCAGAGACAGTGAATGGTACAGGCACTGCAACCTTAGTATGGACAACATTGTAACTACATAGCACTTCATAGCACTTCAGAAAATTACTCAATTAGGGAGAGAGATGTAGTTTGTAAGATTTCAAAGATCTACTCTGAAGGATGCTCTCTGCAGGTTAACAGAAAATGCTGGGCCTATTCTTGAGCCCTGAGGGAAAGCTACACTGCTGGACTTGTGCTCATGCGACTCCAGCCGCTGGCAGAGCAAAAGCGAGTGGCCTTGCCCACACAGCTTATCGGGAGCAGCTCGTGGTGAGCAGCGCCGGGGACTGGCTCAACAATAGCACAGCGTCAGCGATCACGTGCGGAGCTCCAGCTGTGCCCTGGCCAGCCGCAGCAACCACACAAGCCTGCTGCTGGTTGTTTTCATCTGGGATATACGACAGGCTACTTGCTCTGACAAAGAAAATGGGCTATTTCCATGAAGTATTGAAGTGTACGAAATAAGAGTTCGTCTATAATTGAGAGAAAATGGCTCATTAGTTTACACGATTAATTACAGTAAAGTAGCAGGCATATGTTTCATACGTTTCTTTCTTGGCATTTCACAAACAGCTTTTTTAACTTTAGGTAAATAGGTCAAAAATAACCTGAAATACATTGAAATGACTAAGTGTAATAATCCTTTAAGAGATCAAACATGTCTCTTGAATGGCCATAGAAATAATACAACTTCATATTAACTCTTTTGAGCTGATGAAGCAGAAATTAGCCTTAATGCCTCAGAACAGACAAAATATGTAACTAACATTACTATTTAAATATTAACAAAAGCAGGAGTCAGCACAAAAATTATGTTATGTAATTTACCCTAAACAGTATTTAAGAATAAACACTTAGAGACTCTATCTAGCATTGCTTCGTTTTACATTGCTGTTTATCACTTATTTGTAACTGGTTTGTACCACATCAAGTGTACTAACTTTTAAGTTACAGTGACAGTTTTACAAGTTACAGTTCATATATCATTCAAATGTTGGAAACAGATTACTCAATTTCATTCTTTAGCATTTAAACAACAGTAGGTTTAAAAGCAGTATCTGTCAAATTGCCTGTGCGGACTAAAAACTGTGTGAGAGCCTGGAAACAAAATAGAAACAGAAATAAATGGTCAACCTATATGAAGGAAAAGACACTACTATTTCTAATTAGGGAAACAGACTGCAGTTTAAGAGCATTGAGAATGTTGAGAATAGATAAAATATTAACTTGAATTTGAAAGATGGGTATCTCATCCATATAAGTTCCCTTTTGAGCCTTATTCTGTAAAAAAGAAAACCATAGCAGAGCATTTCACTTTGTCTATTCTTATCATGTTTATCTATTGCCATAGAATAGACAGTCCTGCAAACATTACCACTGTTACACTAGCAGTTAACCAAGACCCTACACCTCTAGGAAAGAAATTGAAACAGAAATTTGGCACACCACAGTCACTTCAGCTAAACAGAAAACACTTTTTATATAATCAGATTCTTTAAAGTATCTGAACAAAAACAAATGTTAAATATTTTTCCCAGATTCCATCAGAAAATTTTAGTAGATCACTATGTTAGAATTCCTGCTGTTTATACGAAGACTTCTGCAATATTGCCCCATACAGAAGAATGTGTCAAGGCATCTAGTCAAAAACTGCTTCTGTTGAGAGTATTTTGACCACAGAGGTAAGACTGAAAGCAATGCTTCATAGTTTACCTGAACCTAAGTCCTGCCAGTGAAGCTCTAAGAACACTTTCGGTTGTATTACACTCGTGTCAGATCTGAAATTTCTGGAAGCACAGTAATAAAGACATTTCAGTATCGTATGTCCTCCCTTGGCATCCATGAAATCAGGCTGATTCTCTTTCGTTTGTGTGCATAGTTTTTTTTCCAGATTTTTTTAAAAGTTAGTGTTTGACAGCACTGAGAAGGTGGCAATGGGCGTGCAAAGCTTGGCAAGGCACTGACATACAGAGAGCATAGCGGGTCACTTACAACTATATACGCAAATGAAATTATTCAAGAACATTCAAAAGAAATTTTGTCGAAAAACACAGACTGTAAACATGAGCATTGCTTTAGCTTTGTCCCAGTACTGAACTGGTGTCAGTAACAGGAGTGTCAAATGTTGGCTTCTACCGTGCAAGGAAAAATGTTCACTACTACCACTGTTTAGAAAGACGGAACCAACGAAGCCGAGGGAGTCAGTCGGCCGGCTTGTCTCCCTCGCTCACCCACGAGTCAAAACCCGAGCGCTCGGGGCGCGGGGGGGGCAAACAGCGATGGCCGCAGCCAGGACTCCTCAGGCTACCGCGGCTGAGAGCAAGCGGCCAGAGGACCGCAAGGGAAGAACGCGGGCAGCCTGCCCGTCCGTCTGTCCGTCCGTCCGTCCGCCGGGCTCGGGGCCGGCCCCGGCACCTGTGAGGCGCAGCGGGACCCTCCGTGCGGAGGGCGGGGAGCGAAACCTGCCCCGGGCTCGCAGCCTCGGGAGCGCCCGGCCCGGGGCCAGCGCGGCGGAAGGGCCGCTCCTGCCGCGGGCAGCGCTCAGGCCGGGCGGCGGGCGGGACGCGGGGACACGACACCGGCTGTGCGGGACACCCGGCAATCCCTGTGCGGGGCGGGGGCACTCGTGCCGCCTGCCCGCTGTCACCGACTTTCTTCGCCTGTTTCCTCTTTCGGGAAAGTTGCGGCTCTCCCCGCCGCCAGAAGCCCCGGCAGCGCCGGGACGATTGAAGCCTCCCGCCTCGACAGCCCGTGCCCCAGAGGCAGGAGGCGATTTGCATGCGGACTTGTCGCTGGTAGTAGCCACTGCCCGTCAAGGCTGACGGACAAACGCCCCCCTCTTTCCGCCCCCCCGTCCCGGAAAGCCCCTCCCTCGCCCCCTCCCTCGCCGGCACCTCCTGCCGCCTGTCAGTCGGAGCGGAGCGCGGCGCGGGCAGCGGAGGCGGCGCGGCAACGGCAGAGAGCGGGCGGGAGAGGGAGAGAGAGAGCGAGGAGCCAAGCTCTCCCCTCCCTCTCTCCCTCCCTCTCTTCCTTCCTCCTCTCTCCCTCCCTCCCTCGCTCCTTCCCCTGCACCCTCCCTCCGCTCTTTCTGCTTCTCTCTCCCCTCATTCTCGCTTTCCGTCTCACCCACCCCGATCTCCGTTTCTCTTCCCCTCTTCCTCCGTCACGCGCGCACACACTCTTTCCCTTCTCCTTGTTGTTCTGTCATTTGACTTTGCATCTCAAGGCGGCCACCGGCGTCTCAATGAATCCCGTCTGTTGATCTGTCACCCTCCCTCCACCCCCGTCCCCTCCCAGCTCCACTCCTGTACCTGGAGCAAGGCAGGAGCGGCAGCCGAGCAGCAATGTCCCGAAGGAAACAGAGCAAACCCAGGCAGATCAAACGTAAGTTTCCTGAGGGGGGCTCCCTCTAACAGACTTTTATTTATCTCG
>JAOTQP010001546.1:23310479-23353365 GCA_026413545.1 Cichladusa arquata
TTTTGGTTTTCTAAGACTGAGTATTAATTACTTGCAAACAAATGATATTTGTGGCGCAGGATATTCACACTGTATATTTGCAGTCATGCATTATTAGAAATTTAAATATTTTTAGGACATTCAGCTGAGATGGAAAACAATGCAGTTAGCGCTTTTTTTCTGGTATCCACTAGTTCTTGTTTTTGTTAGCTGTACAATAACTAATGTAAAGATTCATATAGGGCTCTGTTTAATGAAGGAAGGAGGAAACCAAACTATCTGTCAGTACTGTCAATTATTTCCATTAAACATAACATATACTTCATGAGTACTGCAGAGATGACTTACTAAAAAGAAAACTTGCTGCAGAGTCATACAGCACACTGGTAAAAGCCGTTTTTTGGTCAAAACACCGTTTCTTAAGTCAGAAGAAAATTGTCTACCTTGCATGGTAAGATGACCAGAGCAAATTACAATATGGACAAGATTTTTGTTTTTAAAAAAAGAGAGAAGCGTTTTTCTTTCTTACTCTGATATTTGTGAAACTTTTAAAATACGTCCCTAAAGAGGGTGAAGGAATCTCAGAGACTCTTGATCAGGTATTTTGACAGTATATATGTCCCAGCTTTATTTTGTGGCAAGCACTCTAACGCAAAGATATAATTGCTGTTAATTTAAGTATAGCGTGTAAATTAAATAGGTGAAGCCAGTTTTCCTCTTCGATTTGCATGAATATGCCTTCAAGGTTATCGTCCCAGTGAAGCTTTCACCTGTGGGTTTTTATTATTTTTTTTCTATTCAAATGAGGGAAAAGACCAGGCTTCCTACTAGATAAATATATGTTTGTAATTTCTATTCAAAATCCTATGATATTTATGCTATGTATTTTCTAAAAAAGTGCTTTAGCTTTCTCTGCGCTGTACTCTGTAAGAGCGCTTTTAGTCATTCATGTTACAGGTATTCAGTGTGCACCAGTTTGTATAGCATCCATTAGAAATCTTAAAATAAATTTCTCTCTTTTGGATGCAGATGAAAAGATTTAACTAAAATAATAGTTTTGGGTTGTGAAGTTACTGTGATTGAGAAAGCGATGTACCCCTTTAAAGGTATTAGCATAAAGATAGCACATTTGTTTATTATGTTTCAAAATCAGCTTCTAGTATCTCTGCCACAGGTAACAATTGACTTTTCAGGCTTCAAGTTAATAGCCTTGTCTCTTGCTTGTAGGGATCAATATTAGTATTAATTAATCACCATTATCAGCCCTAGGATCTGGTTCTATTTGTTGTTACATCAGCAAAATATCAATATAGAAAGTGGACTCTCTGATCGTCATGGCAACTTCATCTCTTGGGTCAAAGAAAGTTTATCTTATCTGTGCATGGAGAGTGGCAAACTGTTTAGGGATCTAGTTTGAACTCTAAGAACATTGATTTAGTTTTTGTTTGTGAATAGAGGCTGAATTCCAATCACAGGGGATAGCTAAGATTTAAATATTAATGCCCACAGGCTTGTCTGAGAGGGTGTCATTACCATTACTGTCGGGTTGTCTTTTTGAGATGACACAATGGTAGAGGAGAATCGTGTAGTCAAGACTATTTACAGTTTAGTAATGTGTGCATTGGACAAATGGGATTTAAAGTGAAAGTATGGAAATTCTATGGCATGTATGCAGTAATACTGCTTCTCCCAATCAATGTATGATCAGGGTATATTCCACTTAGTAACTGTAGAAATAGCACGGAAACATAGATTATGAACTGGTAGAAGGAACAGATTTTATTATACATACTCCCTTCAGAGATTTTTAAAGAAAATGTTTGAGAAGGGTAGAGAGAGAATATCGATGTTTCACTTGCTCTGGAATTAATGGCAAATAGCCATCAGGAAAAATCTGAATGCTACGGTTTGGTTAGTTATCTCTGTGTTTTATAAGTTGATACAATTATCTCATGAGTTTGTGATAATAGAATATTGATAATGCTATTTTATCATGTCAAAACTCCCCTTTTTTATATTAAGTGCTTCTTAAAAGTTCTCATTTTGGACAATGGACCTGAGATTTTTTGTTACATATACTCAGAGTGTGGTTAAATCTCATTAGGAGGGATTTAAAGATTTAATGATTTCAAGCACATGGATTACTTTGAGACACAAGTGCACTTCCTTTGCCTAGCTGTTTGTATGTGTATGTGTGTATTTATTTATCTAATAGCTCCTTAGGACATGCTTTATTGGAGACAAACATACAGCTAAAGATGTATATAAATGAAGAGTATAAATATTCTTGCCTCCTAGATAATATTTATTTATTCTTTTTCATTCCTAGCGTGTGCAGTAACAAAAAGTCTATGTTTTCCTGATGCAGCTAAATGTTGTTTTAGGAAATCCCAAATGCAGTAAGATCAATTCAGTACATTTTCAATATTGAAGTAGAGTGCTTATAAAAATTGCAAAATAAACCAACAAACCAAAACTCAAACACTTGAATAAAACTTACACTGCAGAAGGAATCACTTTTCGGTATTGACATTTCTCATTGATTATTCAGTTTTATCTAACGCTTTGAAAGGGTAGTGTGATCATGAGTTGGTAGCAGATGTAGGCAGTTGTCACAGTAGCCTTTTCTTTTTTAAAAATGAAAAAGGGATCTAATTTGATATAAATGTTATACAGTCATATGTTGTATTTTAATATGTGATATAGTTTGCGTAATCATAATGTTGAAATTAGTTTGTATAACTTAAAATAATGCAGTAAACAAAAAATGTTCCCATTTTCCTCCACAGATATTGAATAAATTTTATCCTCATTATTTTCCATCTATCTTTTCATTTTTCATATCTCATATTTCCTTCTTGAGGAAGGGTGTTATGAAACACTGTCACCCTTTGTAAATGCAAGTATTTTTTTATATTTTTAAGAACTACGTTTGAAAACATGTTTAGTATGTGTGATGATGTATTTATCATCAGAAACCTTTTATATTTATAGAGGTAATTGGGTGCAAGGCTTATTTGTCTCTTCAGTCTTTTTTTTATATTCATTCAATTTCTTGACTGTGAGTGTATAAATAAAGCTGGAGTGGGACCTTTAACTTTCTTATTTTTTGATTACCGCCATATTGGTTTGTAAAACTTTTATAATCAAGGTTTGTTCAATTACAATAATTTTACAGTGTGAATATAATTTAGTAACAGGGCATCAGAAATTACAATGCTTTAGTAATTAGTAAGTTACTCTGACATATCTTTATAAACTCTTCTTTTCCATTACTCTTTGCACTCACGTAAGTGTATCAGAGTGATGTTGCTTTATTCTTCCAGACAACTGAAGCTTTCAGACTTCATTAGCTGATGCAACTGCATGTCACACACTGTTTTTGCTGTACTCGGTCCTTTTGCCTTGTATTCAATATAGTAGAGGACAGTAAAAGTCTTCTTGAGTTTTTTTATACTTTTCCATGTTTTCCTTTCTGAAGAGTAAAGGTCTGATGCTAACTGCAGTAAAATACTGCAGCATTTCCTGTTACTGGGTTTCCTATCCACCTAATGCTTTTCTGGAAGGTATAAATGTACGAGAAACTTAAGGAATGCAATCTTTAACTTCATTTCTAAAAGCAGTCTGGTTATAATATTTAAAGCAGTTCTGATAATATTTAAAATGAATGTGAAATGTTTGTAGGATAGGAGCTTAAAAATACCCACAACCACAAATGGTATCTAACAGTTTAGTGCATGTAAAATTAGAATGTAGAGTAGAATAGAGACTAAGTTTAAATGAAGTGTTTTCTTTATGTTAAAGGAATTCCATGATTCACATTTTGTCTCCTATGCTATACATGTTCCATTTCATATTATCTGAGAAGTAAAGGTCAACTATCGTGGCAAAAGTTATACAGAAAACTATAATTGCTTTCTAAATATACTTTCAATTAGTATTGACAAATGATTTTTAATGAGAATAGAATGAATTTACTGTAAAATAAGAAATTCCTCATAGACTCAAATACAATGAGAGAAGTCTTTCTGTTGTAATGATTTTCTGTGCTGAAATGGAATAATCTTGAAAACAGTTTTTATGGTAATACATGGAGGTGTTCATTAGGCTGACAAGAAATTCTGTGCAGGGTGTTATTATTTTTTAATTTTGTGGTTACAGCACAAGCCTCAAAGGAGTGGTGTGTTTTACTCGTGTAATTGGGATCATCATTAGAACCCTGCTATTTAAGACTTGATTTCATTCTTATTATTGAATGCGTAGGTTAATATTTATAAGATACTGTGAAAAAAAGTTGCAGGGACATTGTCAGATCTACTTGAAATTTTGTGTGTATTCTATAGATACCTAGGTTTTGTTTTCGCTTTTTGCTTCTCAAATTCAAGCTTCATATTAGATGGCAATAAAGATCCCTTCTCTGAAGTTTTGAAGAATTACAGCAAGGATTTTCGTCAAACAGTTTATGCAGCTTTATGCAAAGAAAATGAACCATCTGTAACTGATGCGTCAAAGCAGAACACAATTGTTAAGCCAATGAAGACAGTGGTAAAATTACCAAAGCTGAAGTAGCAGTAGTTTTTCTAAAAAAAACCCTCAAAAAACCTGTCTCAACTCCCTCCCACCCTCTCATGATACAGAATTCGCTAATAAATATGTATGAAAAGGCTTTTGGAAGCAGTAGCGGATCATTTTTGGAAGCTTTCAATCATATTGGGTTTTGAGTATTGTATCTGCTAATTGTACTTCATCCATTTCAGAACAAGTATAGACAAAATGCTCTAGTTTTGTAGGATGCAGAAGAGAAAATCTGAATGTCCATAGAGGTACTGATTTTTGGGGCAGTTTAAATGTGCCAATAATCTATATTTACATGAAAAATACTGAAGTACAATTGAATAGCAGAGTGTATGTGAATAGGATGCAGTACTTCTGAGAGGCCCTTGGCTCCCAACTAGCTTAAGTTTGTAAGGATCCTGCCTAATTTTTTAGTAAAAATGCATATATATTTCTATTAAAAAACAAAAAACACCTCCTGAATTTGCTTGATAGTTGTTCCAGAAATGCATTGTGGTATTTCAGTGAACACTAGGAAACTTAAGAACTGAAAAAAAATCTCAAATATTTGACAGTTTATCTGGAAAAAATATTAGCTAGTTGCTAAAAATACAAGTGCACTCCTTAACAATGTGCATCTTGGACAAACAGACGCATATTTTGTCATCAAGTTACTTAAGCTTCTGAAGTCAGGGCTACAACTGGGTCAGATGATAAGATGAGCACAACAGAAAAACGAAGAGTGGCTCTGATAAAAACTGATTGATTGATGTCTGGCTTCCCCACCATCACAAGCAGTTGACAGTTAGTTTGGGATCAGATGATTTGGCTTTTGCGATAGAAGATGGGGCCTGGTAGGCAAGTCTGAAGGACAAAAAGGTCAGTTTCTGTACAGTGTCAGGCAGTGCTGGATTCCCACAAGGTGGGGTATTGGATTAAGATTTTCTTTAGTTACGAGACTTAACTTTCCATGGTCCATTGAAAGGCCAAGTAATCTGGTCAGTATTAATACAAAAATACAAAAGACTTTAAGTTGTGAGAGAAAGGAATGAAAATGAGGAGTATACCTGTTGGACCAGTGAATTAGAAAAAAAATGTGCTGTTCAATTTCTGTACTTACTTTACGCATCATAGTTTATAGCATTAAATTATTTATAAAATCTGACTTTGAAAATGTGGTTTCCACGGTAGATTTTTCACTGCAGCTGCGATGAGTTTTATGTTGCTTATATTTTGAGAGACTGTAATGAAACCTTGTGGATAAATTAATTTCAGCTTGTGAAATACTGTGATTCTGGGACCCATTATGTAGAGGATAGTACATTGTACCTAAATTATACAAGTACGTATTTTTCACTAGATTAAGGACAATTAGCATTTAATACTTAAATAGAATTTAAATATATTTACGTGAAGAGTGTGTTTGTGAACTGGAGATAATTTATCAATCTATGACCATACCATGACCACCTGAGTGTTTATGGGGGTTTCTGTGATTGCGTGTTTCAGAACACATTTACAATTAGCACTCTCTGTTATAGTCACAGAAGGAGAGAAAATGTGCAAATGAAAATCAAGACATAATATCTTTGGAATGAAAAAGATTTTCAAGACGGCCATGAAAATGTGTACAACTGCCACAGAATTGGAATTTGGACAGCTTGGATTTGAATTTAGATTTTTGGACGGTTTGATACTCTCTAGAAATCCTTTATAATGTATCACTTTTCTCTGAGTTTTAAGGGTCACATCTCCAAAGGACAGTTGGGTCTCAGCTAATGCTGCTGACTTAATATCAGTAAGATGAATTCTGCAAGGTGCTGTATTGCTGATAGTATAGCTGGAATGCAGTATGAAAGAACCTGTAGTGTAACCTGGAGTGTTACCAGTAATAAGTGATCAGTGCAGGTGAGCTGGTGGTCATTGAAACAGTGATTAGTTACATTTCAAGAAAGGTTGTTTTCTTTGTGTCTAATCTCTCGTGACCTGCTCCATTTAAGAAATAATAATTAAACGAAAAGATCTTTTCCAAGAAATACACAGTTTTATCCTGACTATTTTTGTGTACTTCTTTTAAGATGTATGCTGAAGACATATTTCAAAACACTGAACTCAAGGCTTAGAGAATTATTTTGAATGCAGATTTATGACAAGACTATGGAAGTGTTTAAGAGCTTCTCCAGTATTATTTATATTGTGGTGCATCCCTTTGGTGTCAGAGCTGTGTTAGGTTTTCATACATTATTACGCTGATCTCACAGCATTACTACAATTGGTCTGAAATAAGCTATAAAAGCTTATGATAGTTTGAACATAGGGTTTAGATTTTCAGGTGTGTTTCTTTGACAAATGTGTTGCATCACAGAATAAGTAGTCAATTTTTGAACATCTTGTACTGTAGTTTTTCAAGATGTAATTATATGCTTAATAAAAATGAAGAGGGCTTTATTAGAGTTTTCTTCAAAGTATAATACTTGGGTCTGACCAGGATGGTAGGCTGCTCTGTTGGCTCTCTGTGAATTTTGCACCTGTAGGCTATACAACTGAGACCCATTTAGTTATACAAAAAGGAAAATTTGAGTTGGTAAATCAAAAAGAGGAGAAAAATTGATATTGCCAAAATAATAAAAATCAGCAGTTTTTATAAATGAAGAGTAACAATCTGCTACTTAGACCATCTAGACTGTGTAATTTTATGATTAGTCCTGCAGCTTAGGAAATCTCATTTTAGTAGAGTGTGCTTTGGGCATATTATGACTGGTCTGGTCAGTCTAATACTCGTTTTGAGGTTCTTTGACACTTGGTTCAGAAGTTTTCACTGTCAAGAAAGGTCATATTAAGGTAGGGCATTATTATGCCACAAGTTCTGGCTAAATTTGTTTTTCAACGTCACTTGTCAGTCAAAGCATTGTGTTTGAAGCTATGGCATTTACATTATAAAATAAATGAGAAAAAAATCATTAGTGTGTTGCCCTTGCTATGTGTAAATCTTTCAAATATTTAGAGTGATTTGTGCACTGGCAATACCAGTGTAAGAGAAGAATAACACACATTTTGCACAAATGTACTCGTTTTTGAAAATGAAAACTGACTTCTGCATTCACAGAAAAATCTTCTGAGAATATGGATGTGATGCCATCAGGGAAATAATTGCAGTTTTGGCTTGTATTCTATGTTTAACTTGGTGTGATTTTATGTTAATCTAGTCTCACATTCTTCCAAAATACTTTATACTGGAGTCCTGAGTTGTGTGTGGATATGAATTTTGTTTGCAGGGATGTTATAAAACATTAAAAACAAAATAAGGAAGACTAATCACATTTATTATTAAAATATTGATTTGTTATAAGAAAAACATTTTTAAATGCTTTGCAATCAATTTGCTAGTCTTTATCCATTTCGTAGTGGGCAGATGTTCTTGATACTAAAAGTACCAAGATGCAGATGGTATTATTTGGCATCTTTTTAGAGGCTTCACTTATGTGTGGTGAGCTGAACGCTAAACTAATACATGATTCTTCAATGGCATTTCATATTTGCAAGAAATTATTTAAATAACTGGCTTTGTAACAGGTTGTGTAAGGAAAAAAAAACAACTGCTCTTAAAAATAATAATCACAACGTGAATATAAAGTTTCGTGTTTCTGCATGTATGGATGTGTTTTGACTAATAATTTGAACTTGAGAATTATTTCAAACAGCATCTTTTTTAATAATTTCTTACAATCATCCTTATTTAAATAAACTTACATATGTATGTATCTCAATGTATGTGAGAATTAATGTGAATTGAAACTGAAATTGATGTATAGCAACAGTTTAACATAAAATACACTTTTGTTTGAAGAGAAAAACGTACCATGGGTAAAGATAATAGTAGTCATAAATAAGTAGCTTCAAATTAGAAAGTAATTGTTTTTAAATTTTTTGAGTAACCTTGCATGCTGTATCTTAAACAGACCCCTGGAAACATGCAAACTCTGGGAAATATTGCCTCTATTTCAGTAATACAAAAATGAAAGCTTATGCTTTAGATTTCCTAATGTGGTCCGTCCATGCTTTCCAATCCATTTTTTTTGTTTGTGGGGATTTTTTTTTTAATTAGTTGTTGGCTGATGTTAAGAAATTCTCAACACCTACAAGTCTTGCTGACGTCAGTTAAGGTGCCCTAACTAGTGCTGTCAGGAGTAGCATCTAATTCTTAGATTCATGCATTTTTCTGTTGATAAGCTATTCTATTTTCCTCCTTACTATAGCAAATATAGTTCTTGGAAGGTTTTCCTTTCTGTCTTGCAGAAGACCTGCAGAAATATTTTCTTTCTGGTTAAAATCATACTTTGTGGCTAGATTGTGTAAGGGGAGCTGCCATGAAATGTCCAAAGTCAAAGAGTTTGCCGTGTTTGTCATATTAAGTTGCTGCTAATGCTGTGGACTTTTGTCCTGGAAATAAGTTCTTTGTCTCAGGTTTTAATGTTATACAGTTATAGGCACAATCATACACAATTTATTTTCCCCAGGCTGTTATCCTAAGTTTTGAAATTTTTTAACTGCTGTGCCAAAACCTCTTTTATTCATTTTAGATATTTTACATTCTGAGTGGTTTTAAGATGCCAAGCATTTTTGTACAGACTACTATGCCCAGACAATTTTTTCTTAAAACAGTAAACAAAAATGTCCAGTGCCAAGTCTGGTGGGGTTTTCTGCACCTTAAGGATCGTGTATCTTCAATTTATGTCTAATTGCTTTCTTTATGTAGCTCTCATTTATAATATACCAGAATGTATAACCGTATAACATTACAAAGAAACCAGGCATATTATGGAAAACTGAACTGCATTTATAGAGATCATGAATAATTTCGTTAATAGAAGTAATATAAAACAAGACTGTTAGTGAAGGATTTTGAATTTCTGTGAATTACCTTTATAAGGAAAAGATACAGGGACTGGCAGAGGTAAAGTTTTGTATGGAAATGAGTGATGATGTTTTCTCTCAGCCTTTTCAGAAACAAAATTTGAGTGAAAATAAAATGCATTTTATTTTTACTCAAACGGGAACTGAGCTATCATACAACACTTAGTTCAGCTCTGATTGAATTATTCATAGAACATTATTTTGCCCATATGTGATAATCTGTTTTTATTTTATTGTTTTTAAGCTTTTCACAAAAAGTCCTGTTTGTTATGCTTTAGCATTTAGTTGTTTTCATGTAGCATGTTGAATATTTGCTGTTGTATTCTTGCTTGTTTGTATTAGATTTCAGTATTGTGAGGATGACTTGAAAGCTGTTAAACATGAGAAAAGCCTGAAAAAATTGGTGTGAATTCGATCTCTTCCTAGAAGGGGAAGTATCACGAAGAATGAAGTATTGTTTGTTCATTCACGAGCGAAGAGAAATAAATTACTGAATCCAAGGAATTTAGGACATCATAATACCTTTTTTTTCCCCTTCCTTTTCTTTATTTTGGGAGGGAAGAAAGAGTATAGAACTTGTTTGTACTATGTACAGGAACACTGAAAATCTGTAAGGTGTAATTGTTGACAACTTTGATAGATTATACATTGAAATATATTTTGATACTTGAATTATGTGATTGCATTTGTATGTAAAATGTTAAGAAAAACTGTGGGCACCTCTGATGTCTGTTTTTTGCCTAATTAATCATCTTGTTAGAGGAACTTTAGGAGTGTGTGTTAAATGTTCTGCATTTTGTATAAAGTAGTACTTTATTGGGGAAGTATATGGAATGAATGTTTGAATTCCATTTTGTGTTGCACATTAATGATGCACTGCTCGTTCTAATTGTGAGTTCATATAATGGTAAGGTGTTATGCCTGTGATAACCTGCATATAGCAGAAAAGATGTATTTAGATTGTCGTGCCAGTCTTTTTTTTTTTTTTTTTTTTTTTTTTTTATTTTTTTTTTTTTTTTTTTTTTTTTAGATTCATAAATTCAAATTTAAAACTGGGCAAAAATTCACGTTAGTATTTCTATGATCTCAGCCTGTAATTCTGTTTCTTTTTCCATTCTTTGGCTGCATTTAAGCCAATTTGGTGCTCTGAATAGAAAATTATGAGGCATAATAGAATGAGACTATCATATCAGTTTGGACCTGTGGGTGCTGCATAAATATTAATGATAATTAACAGGACTTTGTTTTTGCTTTAATGTCCGTGAAGAATTCCCTTCACCCTGGGATATAGTATTATTGATTTCATTTTGTATTTTGACAAAGGAATTGGAGTACTATTTTCATACTTTACAAATGGATGATGTAAAAATACATTAACAAAAAGTAGCCTCTGCTGAAGATATATTTTTTTTTATACATTGCCTGGTTTATATGTATTAATGATGACAGTCCCCATTTGTAGTTCCTACTGAGTGGAATTTTAATATTTTAATTATGTTGCTTAATATAGGAATCACTCAGAGACAAAAGAAGCAATTCTTTTTCTCAGAATTTTTTCTTGATTTGACATTTGTGTCTGTTCCAGCTGAAAAAGTAGAAGGAAAACACTTGGAATATTCTATTAATGGGCACAGAGCTCTTGTCCTGGTTTAGGGAAGGACAGCTGGGGATCTCCAATCCCTGCAAGTCCAGATTCTCAGCAGCTTGCTAAATGGGCTGTTGACAACCTGGACAAGGTAGCCAGCAAGAACCCAAGTTTTAATACCTGCTTGGCAGTGAGGCTTATTCTGGAGGCTGCTTAGGGTCTCTCACACTGTCTTTGAAATTAAACCATGTCTGTGAAAAGTTCTTAAGTGGCCAAATCATTGCATTCCAGTGAAACACTATTTAGTAAGAATTTTTCCAACTTGCTCTAATTAAAAGGAAACTGAATCACCCCAGCCACCATTGTGCTTATTTAAGTTCCCAACTGCAGTTGTCTCCAGTGTTTCAGTTTGAAATGATATGTGGATATGTATGCAAGTCCACAACATATTCTTGAATCCAGGAAGTCACTCTTTCCAGCTGAGAGAAAAAAGGGGGAAAAAAGCCAATGTCTATGGCCTGTTTATAGTTCTATCACTTCATGATTTTTTTTTCTGATGAAGGGGGTTTTTTTGTAAAATAAGTATTTCTCTCTACACAGATTTCTTTTTTCTAAGAGATACTGTTTCATGATGAAGAGTTTTTTAAAAAAAACCTGCAGACTGAACTGTTCAGCCTGTCTAAAAAAATTGCTATTAAATATGTCTTAAACTTAATATTCCCTGGAAGATTAACTGCCTTATAAATGACATTTTGACAGATTATTTTATCTATGACAGGTTATGCATATGTACTGAATTTTAAATTTTGCCTGTTAACTCTCAAAGTGAATTGAAAGGAGTAATTTATTTTGCTGATATTTAGTATGTTATGTCATTTCTGAAATATAGAGATCTTCACCTTGGGAATATAAAAGATGCTGTAGAACCAGCAATGCTTAGAACTCCACACATAGCCACTTCCTTTGAAATGAGATATCAAAGGAAAATCCCAAAATACAGAGATAGATTTTTAAAAGTGTACGCTGATTCTTTAGATAATCTACCTGAATTTGACAAAAGACTAGGGGGTGCTGGACAGTTTGTAAATCACCATCATTATGTATTAGATACATAATGGTAAATGAAGGGTTTTGAGAAGTTTGTCTACTGTAACACTGACAGGATGATGACAGGATCCAAAACAGAAATGTCATCTTGATTCACCTGACTGTTTCCTAGAGAGAAGCTGATCTGTTTCTTTATGTATTTATTTTCTTGGCTCCTGCATTACAGCTCTGGCCAGGTGAGGGATCCCCAGGGAAGGCACAGTCTATAGGCAGTGTGTGTTTCTGCACAGAGAGCAGGGTCTGTGTTAACACCTGTGGCTTCAGCTACTCCCTCTCTGTCCATGCTGTGAGCCCTTTAACTTGGGCAGCCTTTCAAAGGTGTCCTTTGAGAGAGTCATATCTTTGCAGATACAGCAACACAAATTGTCTGGCATATGGAGAGCCTGAATCTGCTTCAGGTGTGGACTAAGTAGATAAGGAGATGAACCTCAGCAAAAGGAGGATGATCACTGCAGGGACACTGGTTTCCACAAGGGGTGACTTCAGTGTTCCAGGCTGCAGGAAGAGGAGCCCCTTGAGTAGGGTCAGGGACACTGTTTTCTGCTAGGGAACTCTGTACAAGAGCTCAGATGTAGAGGTTTTACTAACCTTTGTTATGCATGTTTCAATGGCTTGCTATTTAGAGGAAAACTGAACTTGTTCTTTTTTATGTTATTTTGGCTTCCTTCTGCTTGACTTATTCGCATGTAGCACAGTCCAAAAGTTCTCTTGAGAGCCCCTTGCCTCGTAAAATGTCCTGGAGATTATCCTGTGCCTGATGTAATCACAGCCAGCTGACTGACAGCAACTAGCAGTTCCAGATTATGCATCTGTCTGCTTAGCAGTGGCTAAGGAGTGCACAGCTGGTGTGCATGGGAAGGACTGGCCTGAGTCCTAATTATTCTGAGAGGGAGAGAACCAGCCATTGGGATTTGCCCAAGCCTCCCTTTATCCATGATGAGCTGTAATACTAACCCTTTTTGAGTGAGTCACTACAAAAGCCAGCTGGGGAGTATGCATTTCAGAGGTGAAACTGGATGGGCTGGATGGTCTATGGTGTTCTGGGGAGTGATTTGTAAATGATACTGCATGGAGCTGCAGGGATGTGTTTTGCTAATATTGATGGTCATCAGAAGCTAGTTAAAAGTTTCTTATCCATTCCTGAACAGGATGGACCATCTGTTCAGTGTATGCCTGAACAAAAACATCTCTAGAGCATTAGAGAGTGTCACAACTCTGTGTAACTTCAGTGCATCTTCCTGACTGTGTCAAAATATTCATCTACTGCTTATGGCTAGTGTGGGAGCTGTGAAAACATCTGATGACTATCTCACAGCCAAAGGATTTACAATGGGAAAGCTCAGTCCTATGATTAGGTGGCCCTGCCAAAAACAATGATGGGAGACAGCTAACGCTGCTGACGCCCAGCTGGGTATTACCTAACAGACCCTTGGAGACTCTAAATATCTCAGATCAAGATTCTGTCATGATAACAGCCTGAAGAAAGTAAGAAACTTCCAAAAAGTCTCCACACTATACAGGGCTGTTGGTTTGTGCGAGCCAAACACTGATGACGAATGATTGCTTGCCAATGTGATACAAATATACACATGATATTCACATAAATAAATGACTATTTAGTATGCTGTTTTTGCTAAAGTCAGAAATATTTTTGAAGCCTCAAGAAATATGGATCCCAAACAAAAAGAAGTCATAGTGCTATGGAAGGTCTGATGGAGATGACCTATTTCCAACACAATCTGGTTTTGTGCAAAACTCGGATCCAGAGGGACACATCTGGATTTTATTAATAAATAGCAACAGTCATGTGAGCTGACTGTACTTCGTGCCAGACTTTGTATTGCAGAAATAATAACTTGCCATTTGCTGTATGCTGGGGGCATTTAGGTCCTGCCAGCCTGCCCAGTAAACTGCATTTGTTTAGGATCATTATCATCTGTAGTGTCTTCACTCAGTGTCAATTTTGCATGCCTTTACTAACATTTGATACCCAGACTTGGAGGCATCTAGGAATGTGTCCTGGTTTCAGAATGCTTCCTAGAAAAGAACACCAGAGCACGTTTCATTTCTTTAAGTAATTGATACGTGAAAATGTTAAGTAAACAAGCTGGTGAGCCAACATGAACAGGAAATTTCAAGCTGGTCCTTAGCCTGGGTCATGTTGGTAGAGAGCCCTGCCTCAGCCTAGAGATGAACTCTTCAGATTAGGAAGAAAGGAATTGTTAGTGATCATTCAAGATGCACTGGTTGTGTCTCTCCTGCAAATCAGGATTAGCCTGACCAGGCTCAGAAACTAATTTTTTGTCCTGAGAAAAAATTAGGGGCTCTCAATAAGAATTCTGGAGTAAGTGCCATCTGAAGTTTTGTTAAGCCCGCTGGTTAATGAGACATTAGAAAGAAAATATTTTGTTCTCCTGGTTTATTTTGGCTTTTTCTTGCTTGGATCCTTTATAGGGCTCCACAGCAGGGAGTGTAGGATGGGCAGTGTGCTGGGTTTGCAGCCTGTACCATCCTTCTGTCCCAGAGAGTTCCATTAGCAAAGGTATAAATGTGTTCTCTGCTGAATGCCTGGCAAATGACTGGAGAAGAAGAGAGAAGTGAGACTTGTGTGTAAGCAGAGAATTCATCTGTAGCCAGACTCACAGAAAATCTTTTAGGACAAGTCAGGAACCATGGTACTTCTGGTGATGTGAGCCCATAGTAAAGCTGGGAAACGTGAAGGTTTTCTTTCCCTTGTAAAGGGAAGTTGAGTGCAAGACACATTGTAAGACCTGTTGATTAAAGTTTCCTATTTTACCAAGGGTCTTCTAGAAGGGGTTTTCAAATGTCTTACTTGATTTTATAGTTTTTAACAATGTGTTGTATATATTTATAATATGAAAATAGACAGAGCCAAGGAAGAATCTTGCTACAATAGTCACAGCCAGTGTAGAGAGGAGTAACATTGGAAACCCTGTTGTGAAACTGCCTTTACAATCTGCCATGTGGCTTAGACCCACTCTTGGACATGACCTATTACTTCTGGTTCAAATTCATGCGAAAAATAATAGATCCCTTAAACTCTGAAAGAGATTTTCATTGTTTATGAATGGCTCACTTCATATGAATGTCTATAAGCAGCTTTATTTTGTTTATTTTGTGGATTAGCCCCAAGTCTTAATCTGGCATCCATTTTGGCCTTGAGGGGGCATCCATGGCAGTCTACTGATGGTAGAGAGAAGAAAGGAAAAAGCAGTTTCTGTAGTCATTTCAACATTACAGGAAGAAAACACTTAAAACTAGCCACATATGGTACTTGAGCACAGAATACAAGACTCTGTGTACTTGGCAGTGTAGAAATTAGTAGAAAGAGAAAATGAGCTGAAGAGATGACAACTAAGGACATAATTATGAAATGGAAGCTCTATGAGAAGGGCTTTGCGAGAATACCTCTGATGCAATCAGTCATATATTGTGAGAAAAACTACTTTTTAAAAAGTACTTTTTACTATTCCTAAATTGCATGGAAAACTGAGGAGTAATGAATTTGAATTACTGGCCCTAGATCACACCAAAAGGGCTTGAGTGTTAACTTATTTTTTTTCCAAAAGCCAATCAAGGGCCTTAGAAACGAGAAGACTGTCTTTCCACTAAAATAGAATTTAATAGAAATGTCATAATAGCCAAAATTGCCAACTCTTAAAAGACATATATACTATTTCAAGTTTCAATAAAATCTCAATTGATCTTTAAGATTTGCAACTAATGTGCCCAAAGCCCCAGCTGCTGGGAATGCTTTATTCACCAAAATGTCACTGTGGTTTTCCTAAGTCCCAGACTCAGACTGAATTTCTTGGGAACTTTAGACAAGTGCCTCATCTTTCAGCCTTGATTCTTCTCATTACCAGTGACTATTTGTACTGCACAGTGAAGTGCAGTAATATCTTCATTATTGTCAACTATGTAAGATAATGAGAACTCCTTATTTCCTGTTTTCTGTCCTGCAAACAGACAAGCACAATGGTAATGCGTAACTGAAAATGTTCTTGGATGTACAACTCTGGTATTATTTTTTCCACAGACATTAAAATCCCAGTGCAGCACTTATGATGTCTTCTCTGTGGCCAAGTTCAGAGTACTTATTTCTCCAGAATCATTACTGACAGTCAGATAAAGGATCCCAGTCAGTCTCAAAAGTTTATCTTAACATCTTTCTTGCTGCTGGTTTTATTTTCTTAGCAATCCAGTTCTAAACTGCAGTTTTATGTTTCATTTCTTCATGTGCTCAAACTGGACTAAAGCTGTTACTTCTTGTCTGACTGGTTCCAGTAAAGGACCATGGTCTACAATAAAACTCATTTTTTAAGAGATAAAACAGTGGATTCTGAACTGAATTCACCTGCTCAGGAACAAGACCTTGATGCTGTGATAGACACTAAACATCAATGCTCAGTGGAGTTTTCCTAGCAAAGAAATTATTCTTTAAGGATGGGAAAAAAATGGAAAGAGCACTATGCACAGTTCATCACAACCTGAATGATGTGTGCAGCTGTAGTCTCCCTAGATTCCTCTGAGGAATGGTTATGTTAGAACTTGAAAAGGTACAGAGAAGAGATGTAGGATCACCAGAGGTAGGGAGCAGCTTGCATAGGAAGAGTGATGGAGAAGGCTAGGGCTACTGCAGCCTCAGGAGTGATACAAAAGAGCTCTACAAAACCTGTAACAGCATGAGATTTGATAGTGATCAAAACTGATCACCATTTTCTTCAGTGTCAAAAGTGAGAGCTGAAAAATGAAGCTGGTAGGTGATGACCACATAATATTTTATTAGCTAGAGCCCTGACTGTATGACCAACAAATACTGAGGCTACAGCTTCTGTAAGATTTTTTTTTTCTATAAAATCTGAAGGAAATGCTTTATTTCTTCATCTATATACAGTAATGGGATCTGCAGTGTGTATGAGATGACCAGAGCTATGCATCCTACTCATTGCTAGCTTTCCAGAGTCTGAAGAGTCAGTTAGGAAATTCAATTTTAACATCTGTATCTTCAGAAATTTATTATAAAATATCAAACTAAGCTTGTGCTCTAAAATAGAGGGCTGTGGTGGAGTAGATTCTGCAGAGTATTTCTTAGCCTCATAATCATAACACTGTGATGTCCTGATATTTTTTCACTTACTTTGCACACATTCTGAAAGTTTCTGGGAGTTTGCAGCATCCTTTTGTGTATGAAAACCAAAAAAAGTCAAGTACTATTAGAAAACCTTTCTTCATCTAGTTGTAAACTGAATATTCTTCCTAGCAATGAAATCAACATCTAAAATTATCGTTTGGAGAGAGGAAGAAATGGGTTCCATATGGGCATAATTACGTGGTCTTCTTCTCTTGAAGCAATACAGAAATCACTACCCTGATGAAAGAGACAGAAATAACTTGTTTATCTAGAATTTATTTGGGAATTTATTTGGGCATCACAACACTAACACAGGTCAGAAGGAATCTGACACAGATGTTTTCTGTCTTGATTATTGGTTATGAATGTGAATAGTGACTTTCAGCTTAGACAAACTTACCATAAATCCTACAAACCTGTTTTTTGAGGCATCACCTCTTATGGTGAAAATATTGTTCTGTCTCTGCACTCATCCTTGGTTTTTTTTAGTGAAATATTCAGCAAAGGTTCCAATTGTGGCAGAGGTTTTAGTGGTGTGGATTCCTGTCCATGAGATCACCAGCTCATTGACCAACCATGAGTTGGTAATGACCACTTGGTAAGTGACCTACACTGGGTTTGAACTGGTGACCTTAATGTGGAAGACTCTGGATGCCACTTTTGATCTCTGGAGGGTTTAATTTCTGGGTTTTGTTCTAAAATAAACTCTGTTCAGCCTCAGACTTCTTCCTCAGGCAGTGTTATGACAATAATCTTTTCTCTGTTACCTTGAACTGCTTTGTATCTTCTTCAGTACTAAGTTGGTCTTCATCATTTCATTCAGAAATAATCTTAAAAAACAATTAGTAGCATATTAGAAAACAATATTTTTCAGCTATGGGAAACATTTTTATGTTTGTGGAAAGAAAAAGTTTTAACAGCTGTATTCAGTACCCTAGAGAAAACACCATACATTGTAGCATGGGAATGGCCCTGAATTCCTTATTCCAGCAAAAGCCCAAGTCAACAAGACTTGTGCCTGATGAACTACCACAGGACTAGCCCAAATATTTTGATTTTTCTGGCTGAAGAAGTACCTAAAAAGGATAAAGAGACAAAAATAATTCCAGATTTCAGAAAATTTAGCTAGAACTTGCTTATGTGGCATTTTTGTTTTAAAAAATAGCTATTCTGGAAGATTAAGTTGTGTAGCCCTAATTGAGCCCAAATGTGTACCAGGTAAATGGATTTAAAGCACACAATGGTCCAGTTGTTTCGAAGCACATTTTAAAAGACAGTGTTGGGTTTTAGTAGGGGTTTTTTTCAAATTTATGTATTGACTTCAGTTACCATTCTTAACATGAAATTTTCTAATTTCATCATCAAAATAATAAGGAAGATAAAAACTAAATTTTTACTGTTTACAGTATTTATTAATTTTCTTAAACTGGCATTATTTATCAAGACACAAGCTTTCGTATTTATTTGTCCCTCTTTTCATGACAGAATATTTAGCTATATACCTTAGAAAATCATGGACTTTGTAAAACCTTTTTTTGGGAGAAAAGAGGGAATATGTATCTTGACTTTTGTGCAAATTTTAATTAATATTGTCAAAATATGAACAATTAGATTTTGTGAATCTCAGTTAATAGGTATTCTTGAGAGTTTTTCATTTCTATACATTACTGGATTCCTGGCATAGGAGGTAGAATTTTACAATGAGATCCTGCTTTGTTGGCATCAGGGTTATATATGCAGGCATCAAACCTCAAAAGAAAAGTGAACTATTCTTTTTTGAAACATAGAACTTGATCAGACTGAATGCAATAAATCAGTGGCTCTTTAGTTAATGATACAGAATAACCCAACATAAAATATTGAGTAAAACAATTCCCCCCAAGAAAGGAAGTGAGTTCTTTTCTTCTCAAATGTCTGCTAATGTGTTAAATACATTAAGGATCTGGGCATACAGACTTTCTCCTGTATATGAATTATAACATGGATACAGTGACTTCCCCAAAATTCCAATTCTGCCAGTTTTGTTGCTAAAAATTCTTTATCTCTTTTTTGAAAATGGCTGGTCTTCAGCATCTGGTCAAACACTTAAAATATTTGTATAGCATAGCCAGGAAAACACATTTTTATTTACAGATCCATGAAATTCTTGTTATTAAGAAGGAAACATATTCAAAAATTTGTACTGAAGTCAAGCTGGATGACTGATAAAGTGAAGTTAGAGAGTAAATTAACAAACATACGTATTTAGTAGTATATTTGTATATTTTTATAAACTATACAGCACTGAAGTTGGTTTTATAAGACTGTTGTCCCTGACTTGCAAGACTGAGCAAATCTGGCAAAGACATGGACATATAATGAATTTTGTTTTCCAATGTAAAGTCTAGGCATTTTTCCTACAACTCAAAATGTTTATCCTGTGAGGTCTGTGCTATGCTTTCAAAAACATTTTCTATGCTACATCTGCTATATGAACTTAATCCAAGTGTGGTAAACTCACAGGGAAACAGATTGCAATTTTTATTTCAATACATTTTCAGAAAACTAAAAGGACTGTCCTTTGTCACTTTTTTGTTCCAGTAAAATGTTAAATTTTTTTAAAGGAAGTTTAGTTTTTCTTTATTAATGACTTGACCAGGTAATGGCTCTTTACTTCATAAAGTCTCTGCCTTTCTCTGAAAAAGAGAACTTTTATGTCAAATCCAAAAACTATGGAAATTTTATGATAATTTTTTTAAAGTATGTTTGACCCTTCTTTCCAAGTGCTTAAGTTTCTAGGTTTTATTTCATCCATATGACACTCAGTTGATAGTGGTTTAAGGAGTTCACTAAAGAGTAAAGCTGAAAGCTGGCAAAGACTCTTTTGAGCTGCTAGCTCAGGTGAGCAGTAGGAATTGATAATGTAGCAGCCACTGGCAGTATAAACTTAAGTGTTAGAGTGCCTTTGCTTTAACTCAAAGAAATAACTCCACACAAAATCTTTGCATTGAATTAACTTGTTGAGTTGAAAGCACCTTATGTCAGTTGTGCAGCACAGATCCCTCTCCTCTAGGGAGAGCATTCTCCCCTCACAGGCTGGACCAGGCTCAGCCAAAACTGAGATCCTGGTTTTTCAACCTCATCTTTGCTTTTCCTATCAGATTGAGCAAGTTACTGGCCTGGCTGATGATCTTGAGGAACTTTTTTTTTCTTTCTCTGAGTCTATTTTCCATGGGGAATGTGTAAGAAATCAGAGATGTTATATAGAAATATTGAATATATAATACATTTATTAGATGCAGTGCTTCTCTAACAGAGTTTCTGCATCCTCTAATTTATTTCAGAGAAGACAAGGATTTTGGTGAGCCAGTAACATGTACAAAGCATATATATTTTTTATTTCAGTCCTATAAGAACAGGAGTAGTCCATGGGGTGATCATATGTCTAAATTACTTCAAGAGTAGCTCTAAATCTGTGAAGTGCTTTTGGCTTCTTTTGAATGAAATGTGTTACAACTTGTACCAGTGATATGTAGGTTGTTGTGTGACCCAGGAAGCCAAGGAAATGTCATCTGAATGCAGCTTATAGCAGAGGGTTGTACCTGGAAACCATTCTGTTACAGATTTTACCCATCTCAATCTTTTCTCAGTTCTCCACAGTTGAAAACATTTCCATTGACTTGAGTGAGGCTAGATAAAAGGAGCATGTCTGTGTTTAAGATGGCAATGTAAGAAACATAGAAATTATGTGGTTTTCAATAAGGAAAAAGAATTTCCATGTAAAATATTACAAGCCTAAAGGTGATTCTGCAGTGTTTATGTTTGATATTTAATATAATATAAACTCCTCTGTTTATCTTAGAATGTCCTTAGTTACATTTATGGTTGAGTAAATCAGAAAGGAATAAAAGAAAAATAACCTGAACTAATTCATTGTGTTCGACCAAAGATAGGTTGAGAATAAGAAAAAAAATTATAAAGTTAGTGTAATGTTCTATAATATTAAAAATTATATATTGAGAACAAGTACCATCTTTTCAATTGCGTTATAAAACACTCAAAACCCAATTTCTTTTTGAGGACTGTCTGCTGCATTTGTTTCTGTGAACTAGAAAATAAATCCAGATAAAGTCCAGTTCTCAAAAGGTGAAAAAAAGCTGAAGTCAGAGTTTATGTCTCATTTACATTACAAGCTTGTAAGTCAGAAAATGGATGGTATTATGGGCCATTCTACTGGGAACCTCATCTTCAGTAGCTGCTGCCTATGTCTTGAAAATGGTGATGCAAAATTTGAACAATTTGATTTCTACTGCATGTGTTTGAAATATTTATAAAGTGATCATAGGGTAACTAGGCTGTTCTTGATATTGGCTGTGTAGTTCTTCTATATTTTGTAGTGCTGTACTTTATCCTGCATTTTGTGTGGGATCTTTCTCTTTGCTTGGTGAGAAGAATGACTCTTTCCATGATATTATTACAGAATTTGCTGCAATTTTTTTGCCAATTTCAGTTTTTCCAATAGGGCATTGCTGCTGGACAGGGGAGGGAAGGGACCCCTTCATTTTAATTCAGCTGGATAGCATAAGTTTTCCAGAAACTTCTTTACAAGCCCAAAGAAGGAGTGCAAGAAATTCTCTTTATTACTTGATCTCAATGAATAGTCACATAACTTTGATGTCTACAAGGCTAAATAAATGGGTTTTCCTCCATGACCTGAAGACTTTTTCCCATTATATAATCACAAGATACTATAGTAATTTGTTTCTGCTGACAATTGTGTACAATATAATTTTATAGAACTCTTTTCTAAACATACTGGTTTTTTGCAGACCTTTAAACTAAAACAAATTTGCTGTATGACACTTGACTTGCAGGTTTCTTCTGTTTTTATATACATATTCCTATTTTGTTAGAGAGTTTTATATCAAGGCTTTTAGAATAACAGAGACTTTTAGCATATCTAATGTTTAGGATATCTAATTTCATTCTTGAAAACTGTGAGGAAAGGGATGTATTGAAAAGAAAATATTTGAAGAAGTGGAGGCAGGCACTAGTGGTCTCCAAGTATCTTTGGCAAGACTCATCCTCTTTTAAGGAGCAGTCCTAAAGCACAAAACTCAGAAGCTCAAGCACCTAACTTCTCCCTTCACAGTGGTATATAGTGACAATCTGCAGCCTTATTGATCCAGGGACCTTCTGACTCCAGGCTGCTGGAAAACACTCACTTAAGATCAGCTTTTTACATGTCTGATTTTCCCTGACAGTTTTCCATAAACCTTCAATAGTACAGAAGAGCTAATTTCAAACTAACCTTAGTTTGTTTCCAATAATTGGGGTTTGTGGGGATTAATTTTTAGGTTTGTTTGATTTTTGGTTTTTTAACCAAGGCTACTAAATTATTTCTTTGGAGAAAAGTCCATATAGCTGTAGAGAAGAGTGGGCAACCTTTGGGATTTTTGTAGCCTTGATTTATCTTTGCTATGCGCAAGGTAAAAGAATGAAAAGAATGGCATCTGACACAGGGACGTGCTCCTCGAAGGGCTCCATGGTTTCAAATCGGATGTTTCCTGCAGGGTGTTTTGGCATCTCCCTGCCTGCCCACCCATTTCTCTCTTCTGCTCCCACACGGAGTCATTGCCACACCCACCGGAGTTTGGCTCAGCGGTCAGGTAGCGCTGGCACAATCTCCTGGGGGGCCTCACTGTGCAAAGGAGCCTCCTGTCTGAGAGAGTTTTGCTTTTTCTCCTGCCACCACTGATAATCAAGGGTGACACATTAGGATTTTTACTGGGCCACACAATTGCAACTACAAGAGCTGTTTTCCTTCAGGTGTAGATGGGAGAGAAATGAGCTGGAAGTGGTCTTTGCCCACTAGGAAACTCATAAGACAGTGGCAAATTTGGCTCTTGTGCAATGAGTTGCAGGACAAGCCTCCACAGAGGCCCATTTGAAGATGGCATAACTTAAAGCTACCCTTTATTACTGCAAGCTGTGTCCATGGCTGAGATCCAAGCTGAGAGTCAGCAAAAACAGATTAAAGCAACCAGCACTGTTTCCTCTATGCCTTTCGCACTAATGAACTCTATTATGTTTATGAAATTGGTTCTCACCTACAGCTTGAAAATGCAATTATGATTTGGTCCTTTTGCCTCTTTCATATTCTTTATTATGCTGTTCCTAAGCCAGTTCAAAAATACCCCAGCATAAAAAAAAAAGTTCTCAAAAGGACTTTTATGTTGTTAGTTTTAAATGCTTTGAAAACCATTAGATTGTTCCAGGCTTACCAGGACATTTCCATAAAAATAAGCTGCATGCCAAAGAATCTGAGATTCATATATTACAGGATATGGTCTCCTCACACCCTCCGCCTACTCATTTGGAAGTGTCTCATGGTTTTCCTGCATCATTTGACACATCTGTAGTAATTTAATTGTTTAGCCTTTCAGACTGTATTGTGAAATAATTGCTTACAGGGCTCATTAAAAGAAAATATAACAAAAAATTCCCATGCGTTGTACCTCCTCCACAGTAACCTAAGCCTTGGAAACTTGCAGGGTATCCAAAAACTTTGTGTTTTTTTAAACAGAACATTTTGACCTGTGTTAGAGTAGGCAGCCAGTCTGCTGCATGAGTATTTGGACAATGTTCCTGTGTGTCTAAAAAAGTGGTGAGTGAAATGGGAATGTGTTACATATTGCATGGTAGTTTTTTTATTGTTATTTGCATATTTCAGTTTTGGTCCTGTCTCAGAAAGGTGGTTAACCATTTCTCTGTGTCAACCATGAACTAGCAAAGCCTTTTCTTTAGTCTCACTGAAATGAATGCAAATAAAACATATGCTGAGTGGTTAGCATTAGCTTGGAAAGTTTTGCTGAATGTAATATTCTCTAACTAGTCTTCGAAAGTTAATCTGTCAAAAGATGTTACTGGAGTGCATCTGTTTATCTCAATTAGTATTGTGTCATACAGAAAAAACACACTGCCAAATGTTTCAAATTCCACTTTTCCTTATTTCACTCCTTAGCAGAGAGGAGAACTCCCTGCATCTCCAACTGAGATACCAAACATCTGGCAGATCTCTAAATTCCTATCTGCCTCAAGGTCATGGAAGAAGACATGATAACGATGCTGACATAGGCTTATGCAATGTAATGGATGTAGCTAGTTTTAAATGTTTGCTATTACTGTGTATATATCAGTGGCACTGAAACGTGCATTATTGTAGAGAAAAATGTGGCTTATAGGCTGATGGAAGCTTATTTGGAGAGTGTCACAAGAAATATATAAAAACTCTGCTTACGTTTTAACGGGAAGATCACATCTGAACCAATCCAGAACTAAATTATCCACTGATAGATCTTGATCATGAAAATTATTTGGGTGGAGACTAAGAGTGCCCACAGATCAGCAACCTTAATGTGAAAATGGCTTAGTAATAGGAAAATAGAAATTAAATGTTCTTTGCTTTCTACCTTCCTTTTACAGGGCTTCTGTAACACACCTGTTTCCTCTAAGCTGAAATGCTTTAATTTCTCTGAGTTAGTGTTTTGGTAATGTAAATGTTTTGGCAAGACTAGAAAAGTCTCACCACATCCATAAATGCATTTTACACTGACTTTATAACAGGATACGTAACAACAGAATCTATTGTACAGTGCCTGGAGCAGGGCAAGATCTATGGTATTTTTAGCTTAATAAGTAGGCTCAAGTGATGAACAAACTTTTGCAATAATGAATTTTAACATGTTTAAGACACATGTATTGTACCACTTCTCAGAGTACCAGATGAGTTCCTCTTTATTTCAGTCTGTCCATATTTTTATGCCACATTCATCATTATATTTGACTGCCTGGAGACTTGATTCTCCTCCAGTTCAGCTTTCCAGGCACTCAGATGTAGTAGTGATGAGTAGAGATGAGATTTTGTTGAAGCTCAGGCTCTCAGGCTTCAAGATCACTTGCAGAGGTCTCGGAAGTTCTGCCTTGAGAGCCAGGGATCCCAAATGCTGGCCTGGGTGTGCAGGACTAGCAGGAGGAATAACAGCCTTCCTGTCAAAACAGCAGAGTCAGGTGTGGTCCTGGATCAGATGTCATGGGATCCCATGAGAGCCAAGAGTATCCTTCTGGTTTTTCCTTCTCTATCCCTAATCACTTCCTCCTTATAGCTTCCATGATTTCTTCCACTTCTGACCCCAAGACCATATGCTGGATTTGGCAAACACCTCATCAGCTTAAATGAAACATAGTAGGTTCCACAAGTGATCATTTCCAAGGTAACTTCATTTAATCAGAAAATCACTCATTTTCTCTAGAGCCAACCCTTGTCCAGATGAGAGGGAAACAGGATAACCCATAGCAGTTTTGTTGGGACACATCATTGCCAAAGGTGCTCAGTAAGTTTGCTTACTGAGAGAGGGAGAAATAATAAAAACTATAATTTAGCAAACACAAGAAAAGGTCCATGATTAATGTGAGCACTTGCAGGTAAGCAGGAAAAGTTCAGTGACTTTGCAAATCCCTTCTAAAAGGCTAGTGGTGTTTAATAACACAGAGAGGTGCAAAGAGAGGTGCCTCTCTTTGCACCCACACTTGGTACCTTATAAACTGTACCTCAGTATTTCACTGTTTTCATTGTAAGGCTTAATTCAGAGTTCAGACTACATGGGGGAATAGTGTGCACAGCACAGATTTTATCATACTTTCCATCTCAGCTGGCTTTCCAGCAGAGAGGTGATGTAAGCACTCTAAGGAACACTTTGGTTATATTCAGAAAACAGATTTTTTTAATAGTTTTTCTCTCATTTGGTTTTATTGAGGTATTAGAATAGAGGCAGCATTAAACAGCTTGTGTGTAACTTCAAACAGACCAGGAACTTTTTCCAATTATAATAGATCTGAGAATATATGTATGTATTTACAGAGAAGTATGTATATATACCAACATATAGGCAACATAGAAATGTGTGTGCTTCTAGCAGAAAGTTTGAGAAGAATATACAAGCTAGTGGAGAGCCACAGATGTGTCCATTCATAATGTTTTTTTCAGTTTGAGCACCAGTTTCAAGTTCTTTTCCAGTACTAATTGAATTGAGTGTGTCTAAAGCACCAAGGGTTAGGAGTAGACTGGCATCTTTTGCAGAGAGAATTCCAGATCTAACTGTGTTATAGTAAGTAATTTTCCTGTGGCCTGACACACAACATGTTTCTGTGCAGCAAATTTAACAGAGGTTGTGCAGTTTGCATCGTCTTTTTTTCCTCTCTTAGTCAGTTTTTCCAGCTAATGGAAAGAGAATGTCTTGGCTTCATCTTTATTCCACCCTCATTCCATCAGGCTCAAACTCTGAGTTGGATAATTCCCAATAGGATCAGGACACATATGGTCTCTTAAGTAATGCTTCTGAATCAGTACATGCATTTGCAAAATACATTTTTACTCTTTAATTTCTTTGGGAGATCAATGCATTGCTCAGGTTACATTTCTTTATGAATAAACAAATATGTATATGTTTGCATGTATATACACATAAATGTATGCATGTTTATATATTAGTAAACCCGTTTTCTCTACCTTTCCAGATCTCCAGAAGGTGGTGCTTCCAGCTCTGTGTATGTGGGCTAAAAAGAGACATTTACTTTTGTATATGCAGTGACAGGAAGTGGGATGAACCAGTTCACATCTGTTAGCCATTAAACAGTGAATTAACAACAACAACAATACTAAAATATTATTTCAGCCAGGCTGGCAAGAACAGAAATCAGACATAGAAAGCTGAAGGTGAGTCAAAAGACAGCCCACATCCAGCTGATTTCTTCAAAGGCAAAATGCTATGTACTTTTTCCTGATTTTCTGTTCTGCAAAAACCGCCTTCTTGGATCATTATAACATGCCATCAGAATGAGAGGGTTTGAGGATTTCCTGTAGAAAACTATAGCAGCATTCATTCCTGCAGCAGTGTCTGAGAGGAACAAGCATGGGCCTCAGAAATTCTTGGATTTAGAAAAGCAGCACTTTTCTTACGCTTCTTCTCAATCACCTCCTACACCTTGATCTGCTGATCTTTTCCCATTACCCTGCTGACCAATTGTAAAATGGATAAATTAGAAATGCATGCCATTTTTAATAGATAATGCCCAAGCCATTATCAAGGGTTGACAAGGTTTATTTAATAGCTCTTGTATGATGTATTGCTGACTTTCACTCAAATCAACTCAATGAGAGTAAAAGAGGCTTTAGAAGACCATGCTTCAGGACATTCCTTTGAGTGATAAAACAATCAATTCTTAAATTTAAAGGTTGCTCTTTTGCTTATGTGCATGATAGCTGTTCCCAGATAGCAGCTGTCATTGGAAAAAATTCTGGCAAGCTGAAGGAAAATCATGATTAATTGGAGAACTGGTATTCACAGAAAATGGCTGGCTGCCAATGTGCTGCAAAAGTAAATAGCATCAATTAAGCCAACATAGCTAATTTTCTCCTGAGCTAGTAATTACACTCTGTGCACAATGACCTCTTTATTAAAATAATGGAATATTGTAGAAATATAAGTGAGCAACAGTTTGAGTGTTATTCAAGCTATTTCTTCATGGTTTAATAGAATAAAAAATTATAAGCCCTGACTTTTGCCCATTTTGATCACTTTGGAAAATAACTATTTCTACTCAAGTTCTCTATTTTTACTATTTCTGTTTCATCAATCTGTTCATGTGTAAATAAAAAATCAAGTTCTTGGTAGAGCATTTTATAAACATCCATGTGCAAATATTTGGTACAAGTTTGATTCTCAGTTTTAGGCTGCTTGTTTGTTTCAGTTCTCAAAGTCACAGTGTGTTTCTCAAGCCTGAAGTCAGGGATCATGTGGTGGTGATCCGATGGTGGTGTGTTGTTGGTCACGCTTCACTGGCAGGACAGCCCTGAGCCTGGCCTAACTCAAGTGTTCTCGTCCCTGTGTTCAGAGGGACAGGACAAAGGGTGTCCAGGACGAGCTGTTCCAGGCTTGGAGGACCTGTTGATGCAAGCAGACTGGCAGGAAAGCCTTTACCAACCTTTTCTATTTCAGTAGATATCGCAGGGCTGTGACTCAAAGGCCCCGTACGGTGGATCGTGCTCACTCCCATTTGGCAGAGATTGACAAGGGAGGAGGATACATGTGGCCATAGCTGCTGAGCTCAAATGTAGTGTGGTGCTGGCTGCTCCCTGAGGAATAGGGAATGACCACAATGGCATTATCACTATCTCCTGCAGGTGAGGAGGGAGTGGCCTCTGTGTGTTTATGTTGTGTCAGATCCTAGCTGTGCCCACATGTATGTTCCTGGTTTGAACTGTCTCGCAGAAAAAGTCAGCAAATTGTCTGAACTCTGGCCAGACTTCAAAAGTTCAGAGGTTTGGTTCAGAAAGAGCTGCAGTCACTGATTCAAAGTTTATAAAAGCTGTCCAGATTTTCTGAGACTGTAAAACTGGGCTGGAGCAGCATTTTTCCTGTAGCTTTCAGCACTTCTGTTTCCCATCCTAGCTGGACAGTGGAATCGAAAAAACACTTCTTCAGAAATTCCAAGAGCTTAAGAACATTTGGTCCCAGTCTGGTTCTAAAAATGAGTAAGGATCTGGGAAGCTGTCTGGTGGGGTAATATCTAACCCACCTAGTCAGTCCCATTGTGCCTGCAGCTCCCTTTGGACTGGGCGGTATTTTTGTAGCTGGAGTTTGGTGTGAAACTCAGCATGCTCCCTAACAAACTAGCTTGTCATCTTTTCCAGTTGCTTACAGGTTCTTATGGATACTAAAGCAGATTCTGTTTAATCTTTGATAGTTAGCACTGTACTCCGGTGAAGAACGAGCCCAGCAGTTTAACAGCTGCAGTATTGCAACGTCAACAGGGAGTCTTAGATTTCAGAATAGCAGAAAATGTGCTCCTAATGCTTTGGGGTTTCAGATACAAAAAGGCTTTTTATAATGTCACATGGCCAAGGCATGGCCTAGTCAAGTCATGGGAAGGAAATCAATTTCAGCTCCTGCTGTTAACTCTTTTACAACACTACTTTGGGATTATGATGTAAGGACTAGATATCCATCCTTTTTTTTCTTGCTTGAAAAATGCTTGGGGTATTTTCCAGAGTGTATTTACAAAAGTCCTGGACTACTACAACAAGTGCGTCAGTACCAACATGTTTAGTGTGTGCTAGCAATGACTGCTGTAGGGGCAGCAGCCTAAACCCTATTGCTGCAGCTGGAAGAGATTTTGTCAGGTTTGGACATGTTATTTCCATTTGGCCAGGCTAAATAAATGCATCTTAAGCTATTCTTACCCAAATCTATGGCTTTTATTTTTTTTTTTTTTTTTTTTTTAATTTCACTGGGAAAACTAGACTTTTCTTGTAGTCCTGGGAAGTCAGGATTAGTATTTGTGTACTACTAATTTCTACTGTCAGTAAAATAAAACTAGCTAACATATCCTCCTAACAAATTTCACTTATGCAGAGGTAGCAGACTTTTTCAGAGACTCTCAAAGACACAGATTCAAGTTCTGCCCTTCAAAATTAAAACCAACTGAATTGCAGGGGTATTTGCAGTAAGAGGGAAGGAATTGCTAAACCAATTACAAAGAGAGGAGAAATTTTAACACTCAAGATGGATCTAGGCTCACACATCAAGCCATACAGAAGATTTGGGGTCTGTGTCTTTGGTATGAGTTCACTCACATTTCTGTGTATGGTAAGAAACTTCCAGCAACTGTGCTTATGGTTTCAGTGGGGAGCAGACATTATGTGGGGCTCCCTGGATGCTTCTGTGGGAGCAGACTGCAGCTCTGTGTAGCCTCCAGGGATACCACATTGTAGCTTCTCAATGAAGGAGTTCTGAGAGATATTTTTTCTCACCAACACAGAAATCTTCTTGTACTTTCCCAAGGGATTGAGTGCTGCATAAATATTACAGACATTGAAAAAATCTCTTTGAACTCTATCTGCAAATTTAAACCATTTGGCACCTTTGTTTTCATCACAGGAAGAATTTTTTTTCAGTTTTCTTTGCTGTATCTGGAGTCCAAGATAGTGAGGCTTATACCACTATAATGGTGCCTCTGTAGACTCTACCATTCTCCATTTTAAAATAAGCACCATGGTATCTCACAAGAAGGCCAAGCAAACTCATATCTGTGTAGTACTTAGAACTCTTTAAGCTGAAGGGAGTGTAAAAATGCAGTGTTCATTTAATTGGGTGCATTTCTGGAGTAAAACTAGATTTCACATTGTGTTAAATAAATATTATATTATAAGATCTATTTTGTATTAATAGAGAAGGTTTAAAATAATAGCTAGTTAATAAAAATAATGTACAATTTTATATCCTATCACAGAATACTTTTAGCAATTAAATTGGGGAAATAGAAAACACTGGAATTAGTACTGTGACTTATCTTGGCCTTATAGAGATTATTTTGGTGCTTGGTGGATATAATTTTACTCCTCTCACTTTTATTACATATTACATTTTACTCCAGTTTTGAGGTTCTCATGCTTGGTTAAAAAAGTGCAATAGCCAGGCTGCAAGATTCAGCAAGACTTCCCACTAAATGTACTATCTATATGCACTACATGTGAAATTCCACATTAAAAGAACATTATTAAGATTTTTGAGGCAAGTAATTATGAAATTGGAGCTTGAGACTTCATGCACACTTTCAATACAGGTCACACATTTCCATTTTGATCATGTAGCTTGTTTTTTTAAGTCACTAGTCCCTTGCACTTGTCAGCACTCAGGATATGCCTGGTCTTCAGATGCACCAGAGCTGTGAAATTAGGCAGGCCTGGTGCCTTTGGATGCGGATTCGACATCTATGTCATCATATGCATTAAGTGAGACAGAGGACTGCTGGAAAAAAAAGGATGGTTTCTTACCATCTCTTCCAGAATTCCTGTGAGATGATCCCAAGCAGGGCACTAAAACCAGTCCTTATCAAAGCTGACTGAGAATGTTTTGTTGCTTATTTCTGGTGTTTAGAGGTGCAGGAGAAAGCAGTAGGACCCGTACTGTGGGCACGTAAATACTGTGAAAATTTCATTCCCAGCAGTCACAACTAAAAAAAATAAAATTGCTGCCATTATTTCTGCTGCAAAATGGAAAATATATTGTGAAGATAATTAATACAAATGAAACACTGAGATACTACTGTATTAAATGTGATGCGAAAAATCTTGAGGAAATTAAAAGAGCTATCCTGAGAATAGCTTTTGAAAAAAACGAAGCACATAAGGGCTGTGATTACACATTGAAAATAAGTCAAAACAGCCAACGGAGCACTGTATTTTTGTGAACACTTTTCATTTCAATTCACAAAATGAGACAAAGACCCACTTTAAAAAAAAAAAACAAAACCTAAACCTGGTTGTGTAATCGCTGTATTATATATTCAGAGGGAGACCAAAGAAAGGTCAGGTATATTGTCATTTCTGACTTTGTGAGTGTTTGACTTGGCAACTTCAGCTCTTTATGAGTCACATATGTACTGGGAGAAAAGTGCTATAAATTCGTGGTCAGACCTTTTTTTTTATATTATTCTTACTTCTCAATGTCAAAAATAACTTAGTGCAGCTCAGTTTCACCTTCCATTTAAAAGAAATGCAGTATTTCAGATGTGGTTTTGTACTTAGTGAAGAATTTAAATTTGACATAGAAGTACATTCGTTCTTTTCAGGAAAAGTTTCCTGCTAGCAGCCTTCAGAAATAACTGGGTTTTCTCATCAGAAGCTGAGTAAAAATGAGATACATTTGTAAGTACCACTGACCTTCTGCAAAGATACCAGCACTGTTTCTTCAATTTTTAAAACAATATTGGCCAGTCATGAATGGGAGCAGAAGAGAGCAAAGGAAAAGCTTCCCCTCGTGAGAAATTGGGCAAAAAACACACCATCTCTATGGGAAGTGCTGTTTTCCTCAAACCACCAAGTTTCTTGCTCTGTGTTAAAAGAGTGTTTCTTTCTTCATTCTTGACCATTGTCATGGCCTGCCGTCAAGGGAGAAAGGAGAAAATAAGGCAAAATAAAAAAAAGAGATCTGTTAAGAGGAAGATAACAACTTTTAACAATTTTAAAGGTTGAGGTTTTAGAAAAGAATATTCTTACAGAAGTATTTAGGCTCTATTCAAAATGCTGACTATGCAGGGACTCTGCATTTTAATTATCCCCTTGCAATTTTTCTTTCTTTAGAACTGGTTTCCACACGAAAATAAAAAGGCAGGATCAGGCAGCCCTACAGCCTTCTGCACAGGTGTTCATTTCTTTGGTGAGAAGAGGTGACAGCGAGCAGTTGCCTTGGCATGGTTTTCCCTACCCAAGGGCAGGTGTGGTACTGTTTCAGATATGCTGCACACTGGGTGAGCAGTGGGCTTCCAGATTTCTCAAAGGAAAATCAAAACTCCAGAGCAGTCAGCCTTGTTTGCTTCAGGCAGAAGCACTGGAGGTACCAGAGTCTGGGTGAAGAAGAGGGTGAGAGAGATTAGAAAGTAATTTTCTTTATTGTCCCATGGACATTTGATGAACTTTGTTGATTTTCTGTGACTTCTTCTGTTCCTTTCCTTATTCATATTTTTAGCATCCTAGTTTGGGAATGAGGAATAATAGCAATAGGGTGTTTCCCACTGCTTTAAGGAAGACATTTGCAGAAGTGTATCAGACAGGTGAAGAAAGATGTTTCCCTATCCAGAGGTTTTATCTCTGAGTATACTTTTGTGCAAATGATAAATACGTATTATTATGTTGTATTAGGAGTAGCACTGGTTCATAAACTTTTGTTTTAGACTAAAAAACATCCAGTCAGACTTTGAAGAAATGCTCCTCTGTTGTGATTTTAGCTGGTACAGTTTCTTCTAGGAGAGTTGAAGCAAGGAGGAGGAATAATCATTTAGATCAATCTTCTCTGTGTTCACTAAATAGAAGAAGTGAAGTAGCGGAGGTGCAGGGTTGGTGGCTTTGTTGAACTCTGGTGGAGAGGGTTTTGTAGAGGTTGCTTTACTCTTCAAAGTAAGAAAACATCGAAGCTTAGTGGTGCCAAATTCTTCTCTACTTGAAAGCTAAATTAGGAAAATAAATAAAGAAAGCTCATGGTCAGCATAAACTCAATCCAGTAAGAAACTAAGGTAATGGATGCCAATGTCTGTGTGAAAAGCCAAAATATTGTACAAAACTAGATTATAGCTGACAACAGGCTGATGGTGGTGACAGTGAGCAGGTAAATGCTTCAGAGTCTGTGCTTATTTGCTGTGATTTCATCACCCTGGTAACACTCAGTGTTTCTGTGCAGCCATTTCTATTACATGCTCCATCCGTTCACCAGCTCTGTTTCCTCACTCTGGCTGCTTGGGGTACCAGGTTTATTTTTGGTGGCTGTTTAAGCTGATGAAGCATAACCTTGGATCAACACAAAGTTTCAGGTTTCTCGCTCAGTATTGCCTGTTTTTCTTGCCCAGGAAAGCCTGGGGTAGACACTGCACACACCAGTAGTGAGATGCAGTACAGATTGCCTCCTCAACAACTCACAGAATGTGTTTTGTTATTGAAAAAAATGAGTATATTGGGCAGACTAGAAAATTGCTTGCAGCAATGAGTGGGAGTTTACAAATTAACTAAAGGGCTTTGATTCCTGTGTCCCATAGTTGCACTAAATACCAGAAGATAATATCACAGCATAGCATAAGTGAAAACACTGAAGGCACCCCATTTGTTTGTTTATTACTGCTTTGTTTGAATTTATTGATACATATGTTCTGCTCTGGGTGCTTATAGAGTTACATAAACATGGTTTATCCCAGGTAGGTTGTTTTGGTTTTTGGGGGGTTTTTGGTTGTTTTGTTTTTTTTTTTTGAGCCACAAATTATAATGTTTATCATGCTGATGAAGCAATGGTTGGGGGACAAATATGATATTAAAAATAGACTTGGATTTCCCAATCATCTGAAATGCTGGCTTGCAAACCCATGCAGCAATGTTGATTTGTGGGTAGTAAATTTTCTTGGCCATTGTTTTTCTACTGTGTGATGCTGTGAGGTTATTTCTAGGCAAAATGAAATATACAGTTATACATAGTAAGAGAATTGTATAGTAGAAAATGTTCTTGGCGTGCACACACTACTCAGAATGAGTACATAACGTGCACTTGAATGGACGAGCTGTTTTTTGTTTGTTTTTCCACTGGCAAACCAAGAAATAAAGCACAATCCATTTTGAACTTAATTTTTCCTTTTTTTGGTTGGGTTTTTTTTTCGCATTTGTTGTTTTGCTTTTTTTTTTTTTAAGGTACAAAATCTTATTTTCCTTTGCACCCAGTTCCAAGGTTCTGGACCAAAAACTTACTCAAGTGATATTTACATCATTTCACTGACCTTACTTATTCACTTTTCAACCCAGTTCAAAAATCTTAGCACATTCAAATACTTGAGAAAATAAGAAATGTATTTCCATATTGAGTATTGAGTTTGGCTTTTGATCCTGATGTAAATATAGAGCTGAAATTCAGCAGGGAACAGAGGCCAGCAGAAAGCTGGGCACAAGCCCTGTTTTGCAATGTTTGCATGGGGGAATACCTCAGCATTGTCTTCGCTGCCTCAGATTTGCTGTACCTGGAGCTGAAACACTGTGGTTAGAGCAGAGAGCATAAGCTGGGCTTGGACTTGGGTCAGACTCAGAGCCTGAGAGCTGAATATGAGGCTGACAGAAAGAGAAAGGAGGCTTTCCTTTTATTTCATTGGTCTTTGGACCAGGCTGAGGTTATCTGGCCCTATCTCATTTGCTCAAGACAGACAGAGACTCTGGATGCTGTTCTAATAAATGAACTGAAGCTTCTGAATCAGAAGAGCTATAACTTAACTCCCAAGTTGTTTTTTCCTCAAGCAATCAGATTATTTGTTCTTTTAGAGGGTGGCAACAATTTCATTTGCAGCAAATAAATTGAATAATTCGTGGCACAGCAAAACCTAATTTGCAGGGCTTGATAAACATTCTTGAGCTAAAGAGAAGTTGTGGCACAGCATCTTGTACTGTGAGATCATTTGCCATTGTTCTAGGAATATATTCTCTTATTATTATGCCTTGAAATGGAAATGCTGGGAAATGGATACAAGTAGGATGTGGTCTAGGATTTCAAGGTGAAAAAGCTCACTTCTTGGAAGAACTGAATACTTTTCAGAAAAACCCAGCACAGTTAAAGAATTCAAGTGACAAGCAATTTGTATATTTAATGCCATATATTTTCTTTGTGTTTTATCCTCACTTCCATACATAACAAAATGGACAGCCTCTTTTTCCTTCTATCTAGATAATTTTTTTTTAATTCAATTTGTGTAACTGCCTTCCCAAAGGCACTGTCTTTGGTGCACATGGGGTTGGAGTCAGACTAGGGTCAGAATACTATCTTTTGAATTCATGCCCTAGACTGGAAAAAAAATGGGTAATGAGTTGCAGAAAACAGATTGGTTTCCCTCTTCTGATGCAACAGAGATGTCTGTCTATGTTGCTCAGGCTGCCAGTCGTTGCTAGAAACTGCAGTTGGGCAAACTGGTAAAGAAGGGGATTCAAAGAAAAGAAAGCAGCAAGTTGAGCAAGCTCAGAAATCCTGAGCGGACACCTAAAGAAGAAAAGTCACTGCATTCACATGTATTCTTTCTTCAAAGCAAGATGTGGAAAATCATAAGTTTTCTAACCAGACTGTGCTAGTAATTTTGTAATTCCAGGGTTCTTTTCCTCCTCTTTCCCATCCATCCCCAGCAGTGCTTCAAAATTAGCTGTAATTTTCATGGTTCAGTTATTAGGGTATGAAATGCATAAGGTTTGGTGGGTAGCAACAATGAACCCTAAAATTAAGCATTTAGTACTGAAATGTCTATATTTCCCTGGGTAAATATGCCTCTATTTTTGTTGGATGTGTTCAAGAGCTAAAGAGGCTGGGAAAACCTGAAATCAACTAAAACTAACTAAGTGAGGGGAACAGAAAGCAATTGTTTGCCTCAAGTGGTGGCTGGGGAATGGGGAGAGCAATAAGGGGGAAACCAAGCAAGAGGCTTGAGAGATGCAGTAATAGATGTGGGATACAGAGTTAATACCAGAGGTTTAAGAGGCAGAATTGCTTATATGCTCTCTCTTTATATTCTCTGTTCCTTACCTTTCTTCTGCATTCATACTTTCGTGACATAGTTCACTTTTCCTTTTTCCACTCTTTCTCCTTTTTTACCCTTTTTATCTTTCCTCACCAGTCACACTTGACCCACTCTAAGCATTCTGTTTCTATGCATCTTACAGCAGCCCTTAGACCCAGACAAAGCCTAGGCATTGCTCTGTACGTTACAGCAGAGGACCTTGACTTATGCTGGGAGCCACAGCTGTTCAAAGAAGCACTTGTTTTAAATTTGAGGTGTGCACTTAGGTCCCACACAGAGCCCCACAGTATTTACTGGCAGACAGGGAGGCAAATAGGTGGGATGTAAATAGTAACAAGGATTGTTACTATAGGTGGAATAGTGAATGCCTACATACATGCCTCCAGCAGTCCTTATTCTGGAAACACCATTGTGCTGAACACTGAACTGGTGGTTTTGTCTGTGTTATTGTGGTATTCTGATGAAGAACAGTTGTATAAGATAATGTCATATGAAAGATATGCAGTCATTTGTAATTCTGTTTGCCACAAACGTTGTTTCCGAATCTTTTTCTATTTTAAACTTGCACTTTCCTTAGTGAGAAATTCAGCTTCCCTCTAACGTGATATTCCTGCTTGAAAGAAACTTCCCTTCACCCACACTTTGTTCTTCACCTGGTATCCCTTTACTTGTTTCTTTCATCTTTTTTAGGGACTAATCTGAAATAGAAAGAGCCCCTGCTCTGTACCGTTCTTGCTATTTTCCTTCCCATACTCATTACCTCTGAAATATACCTCTGATTTTTTCCTTGTTCTGGCTATGGGATGTTGTTCTACCCTGGTGAATTAAATTTACTCTTAATTATCCACATGTTCAGCATCACCAGCTGATAAAATTTACTGGGCCTATATCCTTTGCAGGTGTACTTCATTTTCCACAATACGGGGCAGGGCTCTCTTGCCTTCCGTTCTACATAAGCAAATAAAACACTGAACAAATAAATTTGGTTGAACAGAGATTGCAACAGAAAAGTTTTCATATACTATTAGAAATTACCCACCAAAACTGGTGGAAGACATGGAGATTGTATTAGAAATGTTAAAATGGGCATCTTAGGAGGGTAAATGGGTAAGTCTGGTTGTAGAGATACCAGACTGAGTAGACAGCTGGAGAAGGGTGTCAAAAATGACAGCTGGATTAGCAGGTCATCGGGATCCTATCATACATGTGTGTAGCTTTTCAAGTCACCCAAAGTGGGAGACAAAGTAGAGTGAGTAAATCCTGATGACTCACAGAGGTGGAACGGGATGGAGACATTAATCACTGTCATCCCCTGAAGTGTGCAAAGAGGCACAGCTAAAACCAGCAGCAGGCTGCCAGCTGAGGAAGGAGAGGAGACGTGAGGAACAGTCTGACAGGTCTTCTGTGTGTCACTGCAGAGAAGCCAGGACAGGAGACCAGGATATGAGCACTGGATGGATGCATGTATGCTGGGCAGACCCCTCATGTGCAGCAAGCCTTGGCATTCATGAGTGAGGTGGGAGTATGAGTGTGTCTGAAATCAGCTTTGGTTTAAAATTCCCTTCTCCTACACGTTCTTTCATGACTTGCTGTATTGCTACGGTAGCTCAGGGTTACTTTCTGCAAGTGGGGTAACTGCTATCTTAGGGGTGGCTGGGAGTTGAGCTTCCCCTGGGACAGAGGAAAAAGGAGGACAAGAGCAGATAGTCCTCTAGTACGCACACAAGGCAGAGACAGTGTGAGTCTGCATCATAGACTTGGGGGCTGAAAATAATATTTCTTGAACCACCAGCTTCACCTTTTATAGAGAAACTGCAGGTTGGACCTAAGCCATGGCATCCAAGACTCTGATGTTACCCACTCTGTACTTTCCTGCTCCTGGAAGTAGAAAAATGATCTCTCAATGAATACTATAAACTCCATCTAGAGCATGCTGCCACACTTTTATACTTTTCTGGATAAAGCAGAAAGCAGAGACTACTATTCTGCATAAAGGGAGAAGCACGCTTCTCACTGACAGATGTGTCTAATGCTGGAACACAAAGTACTTGGCACAAAATTGGAAATGCATGAAAACATGACTATTGCATTCCCCATTCTCACTTGAGATATCCATATAATCTCCTCCTCCTAAATGTCAGATTCCAGCTCACTAGCCTTGTTTTCTAGCTAGACAAAACATTTGATTATGTCTACATGATGATTTAGAAGCAGATTGCTTCTAGACACAAAACCATACTCCTGAAATGAGTTGGTGAGCTAGATAGCCTGGTTTTCAGATTTTTGACACCAAGATATCAAGGTTGCTTCTTTCCTACAGGATTTAAAAATGAAGATAGATTAGACTTTGTTCTTCCAAAAGTGTCAAGATAATGACCAAGGAACCCTTAATAGGACCACGGTGCCTAATAGCTCATAAAAAACAGTGAGCTGTTCAGTTTTAAGTTAGGGATATAGAGAATTGTTTATGTTCTGCTCTGAAACCACAGACTGGACCCCCCTTTTGAGGCAGATGCTCTGTCCTGGGAAGATAGGCAATTTAGCTGGAGCTGCAGCTCTGGAGCAGAATATTAATTTAGCTGTAGGTAGTTTCTAGGACTACTTGTATTTTATGTCCAAGACAACTGCAATACTAAATTGCAAATTTTTTCATGAAAAGCATGTGTCATTATCATTTCACAATCCGTAAACTTACACTAAATGGGTCTCTTACAAAATGTCTGTTAAAAATTAACTCACTTTTATGGCACCTTTAGAAGTTAGTTAAAATCCCATTAAGAAACGTTAGAGTGGGACAAAAATGTCACGACGTGTCCAAGGTCACATAATTGTTGAAACAGAATAACAAGTAACAACAGAGCATGAGATGGTCTGGTTGCCTTCTGTATTCATCTCAGGCTCCCTTCTCTGCCACTGTCCCATAGCAATTGCGCATGAGTTCAAATCTGCAAACACTTCTACCTAATTAGCAGCCTCTCAGTCAATGGCCTCATTCAGCTGTCTCAATTAACCTTGTTTTTACCAGGTCCCTTTCCCATTTGGATTCAATAGAATATTTATGTAAGTGAGAGCTGGTGATGGGGGACTAGCAGGACTTGTGTGGGCTGAGCAGGGTTCGTGTGCCTTTGTAATGGAATTTTTTTAAGCATTTTCTTCTCAGACAGGTCTTCTCTTTCTTTTAAGTTGGTAGTCTCAGTTAATAATTCTACTTCATTTAAAGTTAATGCCAAATTAGTGCTATTTTATAGGGTGTTTGCTTTGTAAATGGAGAGCTGGTAAATCAGTGTGCTAATTTCTGTTGTCAACCCAGTGTTTAATTTTGTTTTTGTCAGATGATTATCTGTTATGTACACAACATTGTAGTTTCATACTTGTCATTTGACTCTCCCAGTTACAAGACCCTTGTTTCACTCCTGTCTCAAGGCTTCTTCTACAGATCTCTGACTGCAGCAAGCTTACAGTTGTTGTTTTAGAAGCCTAAAAGATATGAAGTTGCAAAAGGGGAAGAACATTTTAAATATAACTGTGCATTAAGTATGGTTACTGAGTCATTGTTTCGGTTTTATCCAGTACATATTTCTGGCTAGTGTAAAATGCACTAAGAACCAAATTTTAAAACCATCTGTACCTCCTGTTTCTGTCTAAGACATTATTTATGTTTTTGGCTTTGCACCCTGAGCTAAATACAGAATGTGTAAAGACTGTTAATTAACCCTTTGAGACATGAGTTTCCCATCAATGTGTGCAACAGGAACATGTTTTTAATTAGGCAGTAAAACTCCCAGGATTTATACTCGTTCAAAATTTGCTCCATTATGAAACTAAAGGGAATACATGTTAAATGAATTAAGAGGGAAAAAAAAATCTACTCAGTGTTTAAGTAAAGCTAGATTGGTCTTGCATTCCCACCAAAGCCAGGAAATGCATATTTATATTAGTCCAAGATATTTTAATGAATATGATCATGGTTAGATAGAATTTTTGTCACCTGAAGGGGCAACCTGTTAGTATTTATTTTCTCTTTTCTCCATTATTTTTATAAGATCGGTTCATGCCTTGGGTATTTCCCAGTATGCTCAGTCCTCTCCCATTATGGTGGATGTGGCAGTCTATTAAAGAAGGAGTTCTGCATAAAGTTGAGCTCAGTTCAAGCCCGGAAGAATATCTGAGCACATAGCTAACATAAAGTGTGTGAAATAAGTTCATTAGTCACATAACTGAAGTTATATACATCAGTGACTTGTAGCCCAAAGAAACACTCTGGCTCTTTAATAATAAATTGGAGCAATGCTCTTGTGTTGTGCCATTGCTTGCCATAATCCAAAACCAACTGAACTTTGTGGGTGAACTTTGTGGGTAATCTTACCTGCAGTATTATTTCAATCCTAAGTAAAACTTTATTGAGAGATTGCAATATTGATACATGTAATAAAACATGCTATAAATGAAAGGCACAGTGCTTGTGTTCTTATACTGCTGTATTTGCTACTCAGTCATTTCAATTTCTCTGGAGGATTATTGCTCCATGACATTTAAGGTACAGTTTCAGATGCACTTATTTAAGTGGGGATGAGGTAGCATGGCTTTCAAAGGTGGCACCTTGTCTTCTGCCACAAAGTTTGCCGCAAAGCCACACTAACAGCCACTCTGACAGCAAATACAGTGGTGGGGCTAAGGATCCAGGGACAGGGCACACCGTGGTCACCTCTAAGCTGAAGAACTGCTGTAAACTAACTGTAGGTGAAACACCAGCTTTATAGGGTAAAATTGCCATACCACTGCTTGAACAACCGGGACAAATTAAAATCTTAAATCACAATTTATACTATGTGCAGTCGGCACATTTGTTATGCCTTTGTATTAAAAAAAACCCTATTGTTTATATTTTATATTAAATAAGATCCCCACATGTTTGATAGCAAAAGAATGTATAGTTCAATCCATGCACACTTCAGATCCCCCAGTCTGTTGTTTTTCTGTGCATATAAATATCTCAGATATTTAAATGCACAGAAATGGCAATGCACTCTAGCACTGAAAAGACCTGTGCCTCTGCACTGGGGTTATGAATAAATAAGTGAGGAGGAAAACAGGTTGGAAACTGGAGGAATGCCTGTTTTATAACAAGATAATTGCCTGTTTTGATAGCTCCATCAACCTTCCACTGTACTTCAGGGTGCTCTGATGGGAGAGTAGCTCTGGTGACTCACTGTTGCTGTTTGGCCACTTTTGGCCACTCTTTGGCCTAGTAGTCAGATTTGGGTCCCCTTAGCTTCATCTGATTTTTCTCTGATCCGTTGATGAACTGATTCAGTTTGCTAACGCAGACGAATAGGATTTTGTGGGAGCGGGTATTTTTTATTTTTTTGCGGGGTGGTGGTTTTTCATTTTGTTTTGCTTGGGTTTGCTTGGTTGGGTTTTTTCTTGTCTTGTATTCAGCTGATTTAATGTTTTGTGACATTTCTCAGAGGACTGGATGAATATACAGTCCTTAGGGTTCCTAAGTGCTAACAGAAGTAAAACTTTTAATAGGTCTTAATAGACCTTTAAGTCAGTATTTCGCTGTTTTGTACTTCAGCCTCTTCTGTGTTGCAGATATTTCAATTCTGGGTTTAAATATCAAATGTGCTTTTACCTAATGTGATCCTTTAGGAAGAATGTGACTTTTAGTTGTGTGGTAATTAAGCTTTTGATACACTCGAGTTGCCTCCTCCTCTTCCAATGTCTTTTACCTTGCATAGTCATTTACACTTGCTCAGAGTGTGAATTGGCTGCAAAATCCTACCCCATCAACTGGTAATAGTTTACAAATGTGTAAATGAACATTCAATCTACAAAGCTGGGTGAAAATCAGGGTCCTTATCGTGGTTGACTGGGGAGAAGTCATTACAGTTTTTAGAAGATGTCCTGGAGGCTGTAGTTCCTTCAAGTGGTTCTCCTCTTCCTCGTGTTTCCAGTAAGGCAGTAAGTGATGCTGAAGTTGATGGGGAAAATGAGGATAAGGTAGGATGTACCCTATAGACTTGTATAATGGTTTGTGTATTGTTAAAATAACCAGGAATTGCTCTAAAGTCTACAGTATAATGAAAGGCATTATAAATCAGGATCCTTCACATTGTAGCTACATGTTACACTTTTTTATTAATTAAAAGTCTAAAGTGGTATAATGGGAAAAGGAGCACAGTACAACTATATGCTCAAACATTGATTGTTCTCCCATTCCTTTGCTATCTCTGGCACTGGAAAACTCGAAGTGGCTGCACAACTCAGTGAATAAATAAAGGAAATACTGCCTTTTTTTTTTTTTTTTTTTCCTTTTCTGATTTTTTCTCTCTTTTTTGAGAAAACAGGTATCAACATAATCAATGCATGATTTGATTTTTTGCAGTGTCTTTTTGGGGTCTAACTAGGTCAGAATATTTTGGTTCATTATAGAACATAAGTAGACTACAATGATATACTGCTATAGT
>JAOTQP010001546.1:23365658-23438163 GCA_026413545.1 Cichladusa arquata
GGACTATAAATGACCAGAGAATCCAAAATATAGAGACTTTTATATATAAAAATGAGATTTTTTAAAAAAAATTGTAGATACATTAGTAGAACTCTTTGGTGATGGCTGCTTCACAGAAGTAGAATTGAGGGGCTCAGGATTCATTCTCACATGCTGAGGATTGTCTTCTCACATCATATTTGATGTACCTCAGGATCTTCTTCCCCTGTACTAATGCTGGCTCAGTGCTGTAGCTCTAAGTCATCAGAGCATTTGAGTTCTGAAGACATCAGTTTGGCACATTTCATGGCTCCAAAATTCTTCAAGAGTTGTTTTTTTTCCTTTTTTTAATGTTGCTAGTTCATTTCACAGAGACAAAATCACCAACTGCAGCCATGAGCCTTTGGGCACAGGAAGGGGAGGTTTCCCAGGGTCTCTCCTCAGTGGTGCTCCTTGGGAGAGTTAAAGGATTTTTCAGGAGGAGCATAGCCTCTCTTCCAGGGAGCTGATGGCTCTTGGGTCTTCCCTTCACTGATTTAACAGTGCATTGAACTCCTGATTCTTAGTGGGGAAGATTATAAAACACTATATCCCCAAACATGCCATTCTACCAGGCACACAGACAATTACAATACCTTTAACAACCACTAATATTTTGGAGTTTTAAGTGCTGCTGGAGGAATTAGGAATATTTACCTATAGAAAAATTACTTTTTGCTTCTGATTGAACAAACTTACTGGACTTTTTTTTTTTTTATTTTTTTTTTTTATTTTTTTTTTTTATTTTTTTCCACATGAGGAGGCTGGGTTAGGTCTAATTTTCCATGGTTTCCCATGAGTTCTAAGCTGCCCTCTGGGTAGAGCTGTGTTTCCCTGCCGCTGAGCTCCGCGGCAAGAAGGTGGCGCTGGCAGCCCGGGATTGGGACTGCGCCGCTCGCATCCGCAGGGACACCTTTAAACAGCTCCTTCGGGCCGCTCCAAGTGGAAAAACAACTTCCCTGCAGCTGTTTTATGTTGTTTGGGGTTTGGTGGTTTGCTGTGTTTTTATTTTTTTCTTGTTCCGATTTTCTTTTTTTTTTTTTTTTCTCTCTATTAAAGCTTGGCACTTTGAGATCTCCCTCTTTTCCGAACAGGGTCCTGTCCTCTCCCCTCCTGTGAAATGCAGCTCAACGAGCTCTCTTCGCACAGCACCTTCTTTGTGTCCCAGCACCGAGCAGCTTCGGGAAGCTCTTTGGCTAAAGGAGGCTGCAGGGCTGTGGGAGTGACCTCTGGGAGCAGTTTTTGAGATCTCCACCCTTTTGGTGGGGTGGAGAACACGGTGCCCTGAGCAGGAGGGCCCTATCCTGATGCCAGCATCGAGGGGATTGCTGCCTTGAATGCTCAGGGTGTAACTGATTTTTTGTTGTTGGGTTTTTATATGTTTGATTTGTGCTTTTGTGGCCCGCTCTACCTTGCTTGTGTCTAATTCCACAAGTTAGGTATGACTTTTGCAAGATGAGGTATCCCCTCTTCTCTAGGCTGGTTGTGAATAATGGGTGTTAATGAGAGCTGGGTTCACTTTAACCTTGATCTTCAAGACAAAAAAATTCATTTTCCTTTTCTCCCCCAGCACTTGCATTTTGGTGTTTAACCAATCATCTTGGTGAGTAGCAACCACATACATAGCAGGGCAAATGATTGCCGTTACTTTCAGCAAGCTTAGGTGTGTGTGCAGGGTGTATATATAAAATGCATGCTCCCATTTCCAAGGTGTGCCAAGTATTTCCCCATCTAAGACTGTTTGCATACTTTGCTATGTTAGTTGACTGCAGTTTTCATGTGTCATAAAATAAAGGTTAGGATATGAAAGGATTAAGTCTCTATTATCACAGGCTGTGCAAATGGCCAGTGTGTACATAGCTGTATTTTTTTTTCTAGATAGATTTTTTTATTATTAATTTAACTATGATATTAAAAATTCAAGTTCTTCGTTCCTGTAGGGTTTTTTGGTTTGTTTTTTCTTTTTTAATGGAGGGAATAATTTCATAATAAAATATTATTCTGGTCACAAATTTCTCTCTATTAATTTCCCTTCTAAGAGAAGAGGGAGGGCCAGGAGAGCTGAAGAAGGAGGTGTATATGAACTCAAGGCTGCATTTGGCAATTCATCCCAGCACTTCCTGCCAGCACAATCGTTACCCCACTATGCAATTTGTGCAGAATGGGTACATGATTTTCTTCATAAGCTTTGAGTACAAAGGGTATTCCATGATGCCTTCTAATTGCTTAATCCCCAAGGAGTTTTTCAGGCATTTATTTAACACTAATTGCATGTGTAAATGTTCTTAATTTACAGCGTGTGAAAGTTACAGTGAATACACACAACAGAGGATGTTAAAGTGACGCTGCATGGAAAGATGAAGTTAAGGCAGTGCTAAGTTACTTCTGAATAGGATTAATCATTTATTAATGTTCAAAGCTCATCAGAGCACTGGGACAAGCATATGATGACTTGATGCTGTTCAAAAGTAACTAGTGGTGTTGTGCCTGTAAAAATTTCTGCGATATACCTTAGTACGTTGCAGTAAATGAAGAACTGAAAACACTAAACAGGGCAAGTGATTCAGTTCAAGGCAAAGAGCTTGGCTTGGCAACTGTTGCACAGAGCCTGCTTGGGCTGTTAATTAGTGCTTGCATTGTAATAAGGCTGTGGAGTCCCAGGCACTGCTCAGAGAAGCAGGCAGGGGGTGCGGGTACTGGCCCTGCCCTAGAGCTTGCACAGCTTCAGCCCACAAGATGTGGGAACAAATCAGTCTTGCAGGGCACAGTACATCCACAGGGACCTCAGAACAGGTAGGTGGCAAAGGAAAGGGACCTGCAGCCCCAATGCCCAGAGTAGTGCCAGCTATTTCCTACTGGTGGTGTGAAGACTCTGATCTCCTTCAAGATCTTGAATTTCCCGGTAGATACATGGGCAGGAGCACAAGCAACAGCTGGCACCTCATCTTCTGGGAAAAACTTGAGTCCTAGGTTCTCTCTGTGCTGGGTGTCTGTGTGCCAGCAAAGTAGCTCAGGAAATCATACAATGAAGAAAATTATACTTTTTGTGACATGATTATATACTCTAGAAACGTAATTGCCCACGAGTCTTACTTTGTGGTGCACACTGCGCAAGCACCCAGTGGTAACTCTGAAGAGGGAAAACCTGTTGGTTTACAGTGAGAGGAGCAGAAGAGAGCTGGGCTCAGTCACACCCCACCCAGCTCAAACACAACCCTTAGTTACTCACCTTTACACTGTGTGAGATGTACCAGCCATTGCATTCCTCTGGTTCTTCTGGATCTGATGCTTATGCCTGTATCTTAGTACTTTCAGAGAGGGAGTAATTCTCACAGGGAATTTCAGGGTGATAACTCACCTGGAAAGGTAATTTGTTAGTATTTGTCAGAAAAAGTGGAAAAGGTGAAGGCTTGGGTGTGAATTTTCTTGTCCATCTGTGAAATGTCTTGAGCTTTTGTTAGCTGCAGAAATGGCACTGATTGAATACTAGCTGTTTTGAGACTGGGGACTTTAAAATATTAATTCATTTTTTCCCTGTAAGTTAGGTAAGTGCATTATGCCTTTTGTATGTCTAAATTTTACATAGTTTATACAGTTCAGTCCTAATTGTCCTTAGACCCATGAGGAATAGCACGTGATTGTCTCTTCTACAGCCGTGCAGGGCTGTGAAGGTTTTCTTTTCAGACATGGCAGAAAAAGAATTGAAGTATCTGATTTGCCAGATTTCCATGGTAGACACCAGAGCTGCATAAAGGGCTAAGCATCCTGTCACATTGTGTCTTGATGTTTCCTATGTAGTAGAATCCATAACATAAAGTTCAATACCTCTGGCACAGACAGAATTATAGCTATCAGAATAGAATCTGACAATACTGAGGTCCAGGGGAAAGAATAATCTATGGATCCTGGAAGGCCATGATAAAGAGGGGCATGTGTTTCAAATTTAGCTCCACTTTTATGCTTATAGCTGAGCATTAAAGTGTTTTTTCAGCCATCTTAAAGGAGAAGCATGTGAAAATAGACAGAAGAAAAGTTAATCATATCTCGATGCCAAAACCAGAAGTTAATTTGTATGTGAGTTCTGGTCCAGGATTCAAGCCAGGTCTTTTGTTAGGTTAAGTGGCTTCATCATCCCCATGAGAAACTGCTGAAGAGAACTGGAAGAAGTTTATATATGATGAGGAAAACTTAACTTCTCTTGCATCTTTCCTTTGCCCTTTATGATTAATGGAAAGAGTCCATTAATTCAAACATATGCTCTTGCTCTCTAGGGGAAAAGTGGTTGTGATTAAAAAATCACCTTCTACTCTTATAGTTTAATTTCCTCTCTCTTTCTCAAACGAGACCAAAAACTCTAAAGAGTATGGATGGCCCAAACAATTTAGGTTAAAACAAAACAGAACAGCCACAAATCCCTGTCTTCCCCTTATGCTGAGCTGTTCTAGAAGGCTTTGGTGCTCTGTGCAGGGTTGGTTTGTCTCCTTACTCATTGCTTGTGTCTTGAAAGGATTGGTGTGTCCTGACATCACAGGTTTCCACAGCTTCCAGAGTAAGGAAACCACAGAGGGAAAAGCCCACATCTTGCATAAAGCTCTCCACAGTCTATGCTGAGGAAGCCCCATAGGTGTTAAATATCAGACAAAGGTACAAGCCTGCCCTTCCTGTAAGGCAGGACCTGAGGCCATTGGAGGCGATCATAGGGATTGAAGAGCCAGCTCTGACCCAGAGGCAGCTGTGAGGGACAGGGAGCAGACAGGTCTTGGAGTAGATGGGAGGACCCAGAGGGAACTGGGCACTGCTGCTACTACCAGTAACCTGGCTGTGTGTAACCAAGCACCGCTTCCCTAAGGTCCCACCTGTGTGGGCACAGCTGTTGAAGGAAGAGCTACACATGAACTCTTACTTCTTCTGTCCTGTCATGTCTAATTATTTGGAAAGGGCAATGCTTAAAGAGTTAACTTTCTAGACATCATTATTTTGTTTTATTATTTTACTTCCATAGGTTTTCAGTCTCTTTGGGTAAACAACCTCTAAGAGAAAGCGTAGTTACAGCTAGCTTCAAAACTGGCTGGCCCAGTGTCTCACCATAAAGTACTATCATGTGATATGACCCTTTGTACACTTCTTAAAATTTCCTCCTGCTCTCCAGTGTGTGTTTGTGCAAAAGCAAGCCTTTTGAAACCAGAAACCTGCAAAAATGAATCCTACAATTACAATAAAAATTGTCAGTGTAAAATAAGACACCCTTAGTAAGGACAAGTCATACCTCCTCTGGGGTGTTTATAATCTGAATGTTATCGAGAACTGAAATCTGCCATTGGCAATATAAGCAGGCTGACTCTCATGTCATTTCAGGACCTTATTAAGGACTTTCCTTATTGACTGGTCTAGGGTTATGCCTGAGGTAAAATATTTTTCAAGATAAGAATGAATATACAAAGTCATGCTATTAATGGTTTCTAAAATTTCATTATTATAGTGTATATGCTTATAATTACCCCATTGGCACCCTTTAAATGTCCCCAGTAAAATGTGGTATAAGCTTTTAAGGTTCCCTAAATAAACATCTAAATGGATCTATAATAAAGAACTTTAAAAACGGGGAGTTTAAGGAAAACCATTATTTAACGTTGATTTTACTGTTGGAGGTTCTGAAGTGGACCTAGTTTTTGCAAGACAATTGCTGTGTATTTTCATGGAGTTTTGGTAAGCTGACATTTAAGTAGCTGACTCTTAAAATACCTTTGCACCATACAGGTAATCCTGGAGGGAAGATGGACAAAAAGGACAATTACAGGATTTCTCTTTTCCCCTTCATTTCCCCCTCCCTTGCCACTCCTGCTTTTGCCCAAGAGGAAAAGGCATCGTGTTTCAGGTCCTAGGAAGTCACACTTGCCCTGTTTGTTCTCTGATAGAGGCCTATAAACAGAGACATTCAGTCTGTAAACAAGTCAAGCCTACAAAGTGACTGAAAGATAACAGTCCCCCGTCCAGCAGTGGGAGAGGAGGGAGGGAGCAGGGGGAGGGATGATAGAGAGGCTGCAATAAAAACAGGAAGGTTTCTGTTGGTCTTCTTGAAGTTAGTGGTTAAAAACATCAAAGCATGGTGTGTGTTTTTTTCAGCCAGACTGCTGTGTCACTTTATAATTCTTCATAAAGCAGTCATCCAGCCACTAGCATACTGCAACTGTTAGTGTGAGCTGTGCTTTGATTTAGAGGAACTGGATCCTGCTCCAGGCATGTTAAGCTGAGGAATCTCTTGTAGGTTTTCTTGGCATGCTGTGTGCCATTGAAGAAACTATAACTTTTCAGAGCTGCTAATTGCAAACTGTTCAGGAATTTTTCCTTCCATTAAAAAAAAAAAAACAACCTCACAAATAAATTACACCCCCCTTCTTTCTCACTCCCCAAACCCAAATAATTTTCCCAGGCTCTGAAGTGTTCAGAATTTCCTACATTGAAATTTAAAGTGGAAAACAAGATGGCAATGGAAAGGAAGAAAAAACAACTATACCATATGTGTGAAAGCAAAATGTACATATTCTCAGCTTGGTTCTAAGAAATATAAATTATTCAGCAGCTGCTTCAACAGAAAGATATTTTACAAGTTTGAAGCCAGCAGAGTACATCAGTTCTCTTAGATGGGGGAAGGTATTTTGTTCTCCAAATATAAGACAGTCAGAAAATGGCATGGAGCTCTTGTCTGCCCTTGGAAAAGCAGCCAAATAGAGATAGATGGGAAGAGGAGCAAAGAAGGGCAGGAGCCTTTAGAGTTGAAAGAGCAGCTGCATTGTTCTGGGAGAGAAATAGTGAACTTTTCTGTAAACAGTGTTAGAAGCTTCTCTGCAGAGTGCTGTGTGGAGAAGCCGCTCTGGTTTATTATTGTTCAAAAAGCTGATTTACACTGAACAGCATTTGGGTTCAACTTTAGCACAGGAAGAAGGCAGCAATAACAATTCTCTATGAAGAAAGCAGTCAAACCAGAGGCAGCTTTTGGTCTGTACTAGAGCAGCTTGCCTGAGGTTGGGGGCTAGGTTTGCTAGATTTCTTATAGTTTTCTTCCAAGGCTGCTGCAAGATTTTCCACTCCTGTAGGGGTTACTTGTGTAGGAGGTGTTGCCACAGTTGGGAGGAGGAGGGAAGGCAAATGTTCTAGATGGAGGAAGTGATTGGTGCTGATGTGCTCTGTTACCATATATGATAGGTAAAATTCCATGTCTGGATGATGATTTAAATTTCCTCCAGCTGGGAATTGGGATTTTAGCCTCGATCCTTCACTCCTGATCAAAGCCAGCAAGCACTCTCAGCAGTGGTGAAGCTGCACTAGAGATTTAGAATCCAGGTCAGCAGTGCAGAGCTCATTCAGGGGACATGTATCCCACGGGCTTCCATGTACAGGCAGAATTTGAAAAGGCCACCAGTTGCAGCCACGAGCTGAGACACCTGAAAAATTATTTCCTCTGGCATATCCTAATGGTACACATAGCTTAGCACTTAATTAGTGATTTCTCTAAGCCTTTTCTAAAGGATATATCTTATTTTCATAGCTTTTTAATATTGTGCACATCTTACCTATAATTCTTTTTGAAGGAGAAATTTGTTCTTCCTTGTAGTTTTTAAGAAAAAAAAAAAAATAGGGCAACGTAAACTTACGAATCGCTTTGGGTGAACCTGTACTTCTATACAGTGCTGATGCTTGCTTCCAAAATGTGTATTCATTTTCTATTATTAGCTGTTTTAAGAGTCTGATCCAAATTATATCACCAAGAGTAATGACCTACAGTATTATGAATACAGCTTTTGTCTTTAGCACAGAATTGACCAAAAGACCTGCAAAATTTTTAGGTAAAATCACTCATGGGTGGTAGTATACTACAAGAAAGAGCTGCAATCATCCTCTGTCCAAGCTTCCATGTATATCAGCTTAAATGGAGACTTTGCTTTTAACTGATGGGATATGTGCCTAAAGTACTACACTGGCCCTTGAGGTGAATGTGTGTGCACCCATGCAGGCTAAGGTGGAAAAAAAATAGATAGGTAAATGTAGGTTAAAAAGCATTCCTTTTTGGGAACCTCGAAAGGCTTAAGTGTTGGTTCTTCAAGAAAGTGGATGTGGCAGGAACTCATTGTGAGAGATCATGGAAACTTCTTGAGTTCAAGCCAAATTTTTGTATACATACAGATAATAATGTTTTAGCAACTTACTCAAGCTGTGTAAAGGGAATGTGGAAAATAAGATGTGGAGTTGCCTGCAACTTGGAGATTTTGGTTTGGTAGGTGTTTTTCTTGCCTTTAGATGTTTGCTGGCAGTGAGAAAAACTTGACTGAATAATGAAACAAAGTATTTGCAAGCATCTACCAGATAAAAGCTCCAGAGTTACTTACAAGGTATTAGTGCATCCTTCTGTTTGCTTTTCGTGCACATTCATATGCATGACGTTGTGTTTGGAAGACCATCTATGACTGAGAAATTCCAAAATGCTTGCATGAATAAATATGACCAAATGTTCATCAGATGCTCATACCACAAGCAGCCTGCTCGGTTCTTTTGCCTGCTTTTCAAAGCTTGTCCATTTCTGGCAGACAAAGCACAAAATTAATTTGAGAATTTGGGGTTTGTTAATAAATGACTAGGTAAAGTTTGCAAGGATGCTTTTCTAGACATTTTCCCCCTTCTAAAACGTACAGAGGGGATATATTAATAGAAACATAAGTAGCAGATGTATTGAATTTCATTAAAGTTACTTCATGAATAAGCAAATCTGTTTTCTACCGGGTGGTTCACACCTGTGTTGGACCACAAGTAGCTCTGAATATTTAAAGCTAACTTGAGTATATTGGATGCCTCAGAAATCTGTCATATTATAGGTACCTGGGATCCAAGAATCCAAATTTTTTTTCCTATATGTAAGGCTGGGATTTTTGGTTTTGCTTTGTTTTGTTTTTAAATTATTCTGAGGCAGATCCGTACCTCAGAGTTCAAGAAGCGTTGGGACAATGCTCTCAGACATAAGATGTGAATCTTGGGACTGTCCTGAGCAGGGCCATGAGCTGGACTTTGATCATCCCTGTGGGTCCCTTCTAGCTCAGGATATTTTATCAACAGTCATGAAAGCTTTCTTCAGGAAGAACTATTAATTGTAAGTTTAGGTAGTGCTAAACCTATAGCTACTGTGAAAATCCTACCTACTGAAATTTCTATAGAACTGTGAGTGCCAACAAAACAATTGAAATTAACAGGGGCCCTTCTAGTGATTTAAATCTACATCAATTTGGACCGAGCATGTGTTATTGACAGAAGATCTCATTTTTCTCATGTGTTGCATACTCTGTTTCTTGAGTCTCCTCACTCCTGAATGGATGCCTTTGCATCTGACAAGACCACAGTGCTGTGAGCCAAGGCATGCTTGCCACCAAGCTTGCGTGGAAATCCACAGATTTTAGCTAAGCTAAGGGAGCACCAGCACAAATTTTCATGGGTAAAACTAATCCACAGAGTATTTGAAAAATCTGTGGTACCTGAGCTGTTGGATAAAAGCAAGATCCCACATGTGGGATTATTCAGGAAAAAAATATTGTGGGCCAACAAAAGTTTTCGATACTGCAATAAAACTTATTTCTTACTTAGAAACCTTCATCAGCAAACACATTTTCTTCATTGTTGGCATATACTGAAAATTTATATATGTGTATTCTGATTAATATTTTTATAATTAGTATATAGTAAACAAGAACAGTAATTATTATTATTAAGAAACTGGTTAGCACATGTTTTTTCTTGTTTGTGAGCATGATCTGTAAGAGAGCACCAAATAATGATAACGGTGTCACTTCAGAAAGGTGAGCTGGTTTCTCAGCAGGCATAGAGGAGAACAGAGAGGGCTCTATGGTTTGATTTCATCTCACTGAAAACCTGGAGAGCTGTGGATTTTATATGGCCAGAGCTCGACAGAACAGAGCTTTGTCTTGATAACTCAAAATGACTAGATCATGCCTGGTAGCTGGTCCTGGAAACCTGACCCTTGTCACAGGCTGACTACATCAATTTGCAGTAGATTGATGATGTATAGACTGTGGGTGCCCCAGGGGAGACCCAAGAAAGCCCTGAGAAACATTGTATTGTTAATCCATACCCCTCATTAGCTTCTGCTGTGCTGGATTTCAACTCGCTGGCAAGGCTGGAGGAGCCGGAGGGAGAATGTGGCGTTGTGTGGCGTTGTTATTGTTGGTTGCCTTTTGAATGAAAGGATGTTTTAAAATACCTTTTCTCCAAAGTTCAATACATCAAAACTGGCAGGATTCTTTATTTTCCTCTCTATCCCTCTTGTCAAGAGCCTGGAATTCCTAGATTTTCTTTGTGTGTTGATTTAGCGCTCTCCCCTCAACAGCCCGAGCTTTATCGCTTCCCGATAACAGTCGCTCTATATCCTTTCCCAAGTAGTGGCAGGCAAATTATATACGCTGTAATCAATTTACATTTCGCTATCATTCGTCAGCTCTGGTGCTGCACTGCCCACAGAGGCAGCAGCCCTGCCTTCAGGGTTCCTTATGCACTTCCAGGACGTGCTGCTTAACCATTTCTGCTCAGTGCACTGCAAGGTTTTGATTTGAAGGAGGCTATAGCTTCAAACGCGGTCTCCATCAAACAGTAACATCTTTGTCAAACTTCAACAGAATTAACCTTAACTGCCAAGGAAGTTTTGACTGCCGTCATAAAAATGTTTGATTAGTGTTAATAATTTATTAAATTGGTTTGTCCTGACACTGCCAACATGTTGGAAATCTCTCAACCATTAAAACATTAACAGAGGCTGTAATACAATGCTCCTTCTGTTCTACGTTTTATTTCAAGACCACATTCTTATGAGCCTGGTTCTGTGGTGTTCCAATATGCTCTCATTAGGACTGCATTAAAAGATGAAATATGACAAATATTAAAAAGCGTGGGAATATAGAGTAAAGCGTGGTGGGTGTACTTTTGTGGGCAATCCTGCTGCAATTAAATTTTTGCAAAGCAAGCCTGTTTTTGCAATATGGGGAAATAAAAATCACCAGGCAAGTATTTCACTGAAACAGACCCGATATGTTCAATTGCTTCATCCAACCTCCTAAAATACGTAAGCTTAGAATTTCTACTAAAATGGGAAAGCTGATATTGGACCTGTTATGCTGAAGTATGCTGTTCAATTATAGAAGAAACAGAGTCCTATTTGAGAAAAGTATTAACGCCTTGAGAATATATTGATCAAATATTTATTTGATAGTTTACATCTGCACTTGAGTGACTGCTGGTAGGAGCTCTCCTGTGTTCCACCAGAAACACCTGTTTTGTCTCATGCAGCCTCAGGAATTGCATGTAATGTATTCCATATAAAATGTCATTTAAACAGTAATAAGAATTTGGTTTATTTTCCAACTGGATAGAAGATAACTGAAATGGAGGCTCAGTTTATCCTTTGCAATTTGCTGATAATATCAGTGAAATTGAATAATTAATTCTTTTCCTCTGCTTGGTAGCCATGTAGGAGCTCCAACATTGCCTCAAATGTGTAGATTGGTGTTGCACGTTGCATAAGTTAAACACAGAGATGTTAACAAGTGAAAGGAAAACCTTTATTTCTATATCCCAGTCATGAATATACACTGAGAGTAGTTACAATACCTACCTTTTAAATTTAATGCAAGGTTTTTAAACTTTTAGATTTAACTGTCCTATAATTATTCATAATAGCTGGACTGGTCCCCTCTCAACTCTTCTCTTTTTGGTACCTGAAAAAATTACCATGGGCACTTTCGTGAAAGGTGTATTTTTTTTATTATTTTATGAGAGGAAGTAAATCTAACCTAGTCATACCAGCATGCTTTAAACTCCGTGTGTTTACAAATTAAAGGAAAATCCTTTAGGTAAGAATTGCTGGTTTCTAGGCACTCAGCTGTGTGGAGTACAGATCTGAAATAACTGACTTTGTGTCAGAGGACTGATTTACAGTGAGGTCTATTAGAATACAAGTTGGCCCTTCTTTCAGTTAGTCTCCACTGATTTCTCCTTTCTGTTATGTGCAGAGTAACTTTATGGAAATGATTACCATAGATCAGCCTTTTGCAGATTTCCAAACTTAAGAACATCATTCTTAATAAACAAACAACGTTGTAAATGCTAATTTGTTTTAGGATGTGGTATGCCTTGTAAGTTGGCAAGAACTTTACAGCCAGAGTATATCAAAATGTAGAAAATAATCAATTGTTTCAACATCAGAAAGTCATAATCCATCAACTTGATAAATTCCCTAAAGACGTGTCAAATACATGAGTGTTTGGGAAACAGGCAGAGTGCAATCATTAAAATTGTGTCTCTGCAAATGTTAGGAGCAGACTTACACTTGCCTTTTTTTTCTTTTTTCTGCTGTTGTTTGTCTTTGCAATTATTTCCTATATATTTGCTGCGTTAATAATGAAAATTGTCGAATGTTTGGAAGCCTCAACAATTCTACATTTACTATTTACAACACAAAGATAAGAGGAGCAAGTGACTACTGTGTGATGTGAGATATTTTAATATGAGGCTTCAAATGACTCCTGTTCTTGGCTAGAGTGGGATAAACTAAGACAAGAACTTTTAATAAGTGCCAGGAAATTTCCATCTTATTAAGAGCATCCTCAGTTCCTCCTGACAGTGTTTGCTGTATGTAAATGATCTATGAGTTTTCCCAAATTGTAAACCAAAGGTTGTATTTTTCCTGCACAGAAAAGTGGCATCTTATTTTCATGATTAATGCATTTTATTTGTGGTTAATACATTTCCATACTTTTTTCCCCAAAGTAAAGAAGGTTGGAAAATTTTGAATTAAGTCCATAAACTAATTATTTTCCATTCCAATATTGTTTCTTTTGTAATAGAACTCCTGACTCAGTGCTTTTGTAGATGGCCTGCAGTTACATGACCCTGATTGTGGTCTAATGAGGGTGGGAGGGTGCCTCTTAGATGGTGCTGGAAAATTAAAGGGACCTTTTCCCTCTAGCTTTTCAAACTAATTATTCTCTGATTTTACATGAGAACAATCCTTATGTATATATTGAAATCCTTTTCATCCAATGGCACTCTTTTCCTGTCCCCAGCTTTGATGTGGTGCCCATACTTACAAAAAGGCTGTGTAAGGGGAACAGTGGCCAATAGATCCCACCTTGGTCCTAGCAGTTAAACAGTGAGTCCAAATACGATAGTGTGAATGAACTGAAATTCAACAGAGGAAGAGGATCTCTGTTCTGTTCAAAACAAAGCCATGCTTTTCATGTCCAGTTATTTGTATCCATCTTTTGCCTGTATTTCCATTATTTAAAGACAGTACAGTTATTAAGTAAGGGGCCCACAAACACCTCTGACCCACCCCTCTGCTTATGTGCTGTGTCTCTGGTCTTAATTTGTGTGCCTTTGGTGACTTAGCTTACCCCTCTGTTGCACGGGCTGATTCCATGGAAGTTCTCTAAAATAAGATATGAGCAAAAAGGTGTAGTTTGCTTTCTTCACTGCCTTTCACCAAGAGCTACAATATAATGTTAATGCTTCTGACCAGTCACAATGCTAACATAAGGAACTGTTGGCCAAATATCTGGTAGTTCAAAGCAGTGTGTTGGAATACAACTTTCTTATGGTTAATTTTGCCCAGCATTGTCCTGGAAAATTAGAGAGGCTAGTGCTCAAGTTCCTTAGCTAAAATATGTAATAACCAGATCTCTGCAACAGAAAAAGTCCTGTCAGTAATCCTGTAAATTGCTCTGACACAGTTTCCTCTAGAGGAGGGATTCTTCACTTATTAGATTAATAAGTGTGCACAGTATAGTTATTGAAAATATTTGTCTGACACTGGAGTCCAAGAGTATGTTGGATGGAAAAAACAACCTCAAAAAACCCCAACAAACTGAACCTTAGAAATGAAAACTGAAGATGAAATTTCACTAACCCAAAGCTAGCAAAATTTTTAACTCTTAGCTTGCCTCATTGTGAAACACAAAAAAACTGTAGGCAGAACAGTTCAATACAGAAACTGTGATCCTGCACAAGACAAAGCAAGAGCATGTGAATGGCAGGATGGCTCAAGACTGCTCATGAGGTGTTAAAAAAGTAACAACATAGAATTAAAAATATCAGCAAGGCAAGTAAAAGTTGTGCTTAATGTGTTGTGCTTCTTTTTCTGTTTTCTAGTGCAGTAAGGTTATTTATTCCAACCAGTTGGAAGTCTGGATTAATACATCTTCTTACCTCTCTAGGTTTATGTCTTTCTAGATGTGAATTTAACTGCACAATAAGTACAAATTCACCAGACAAGGTGGCTGTGAAATAAGTATCAATGTCTGTATAAGTCACAGATCCCTTGCCACGTAGGAATTTAGCATTTCTAAATGCAAATATTGGATGTTTTATTTCTCACAAAGCCTTCAAGTAGTTTGGGTCAGTCTTTTATGTTTTTGTTCTGCCTTTTTTTTTTCCAATTTGCCCTCATTAATAAGTTTTACATCAAGAGCTAGGCAGAAAAAATAGAAATATAGCTGCTGAGTATTTTCTTACCCATATCCAAGCAAATTCTCCAGAGAGTAGTGTCTTTCTTTTAAACTGTGATTAAACTTTTCCTTGCCAATGGAGGCAGAAAGAGCCAAGGCAGACAAGAATCCACAATTTTACCCTGTTACTTCTTAAAGATTCGTGTCTGATAGCTGGTGTGGTGCAGTTACATGCAGTTACATATCTTACAGAGTTCAGGAATAAAATCTGTTCCACAAATAGTCAATATTTAGCTATGATCATTTAACTTGCACTGGTATTGCATGGGCATCTTCAACAGGACAGGATGAACTTTGTCCTTTCTAGTAAAGATGTTATCTTTATTAGAAAATACCTCAGAGCTGTGGTGCATCTGGCACCTGTCCTTTCATATGCAGTTGTATTTTACCTGTTAGAAACCTTTGGAGCATCAGCAAACAATTCTGTTGCTTCTTTTGGTTTGTTGCTTGTTGTTTTGTTGGGGTTTTTTGTTGTTGTTTTATTTTGTTCTTTGGGGTATTTTTAGTTTTTTTTTTAATTGCTTTACAGTCTTTTCTTTCTCCCCTTTACTCCAACTTAAAACTGTGAATCACTTCCTGGTGCCCCAGCTCAAGGAAGTTTCTTCAGAGATACAACATCAGGTGATTTATGCATTTCTTTCTGGTGTAATAAACTAGGGAGCCTTTCAGCATAATTATTGAATTAGCCAAATATTTATTTTAGATATATTGTAGGGTGTATTATTGCTCTATGGCACATTAGACAAAGTCTATATTGTGAGAACAGCTAGAACCTGGCGGCTACTTTCATCCCAACCCCAGCCAGACCTTTATCACAAACCTCTCCAGGGAGGTGAGACTTATCACTTGCATGGAAAATGACAGAAAACAGTTTTTATTATTGCTCTGGCAGGAGTCTAATGGAAGGTAGATTTTTACTGGTACAGGTGTTGACAGCACTGCATCCTGCATCCTTTTTGGAGCAGCTTATTGTGCTAGAGAGCACTTCTTGCTGCATTAATTCTGTTACAGGAGCCAGGTGTCTGCTTTGCCTCACTTTTGTGTTATGGAATTGTGTTACTTAGAGGAAAATAACTCTTAGTAAGCGGTGAGGTTGCAGCCACAGCCTCTCTCCCAGCAGAGCACGGGCTCATGGACAGGAGCTGTGGGCTGGGCAGAGCTGCCCAAGGAGGAAGGTTTCTGCAGATTCCTCTGCTGTTCCTGTCTGCAGGGCTCTGGTGGGTGCCCCTGAATTGTGAAAAGACTCACTGGTGGAAACTTGAAAGCAAAGTTGTTCTCCCATACAGGCCTTGTCCTTCAAGTAAAAAGGCCCTCACACTGCAAATTTTGGAGCACCACAGCTAATCTACACCGATGATGTATTTGAATTGATCCATCCCTGTGTTTCAGAGCACTTTGGAAAAAAAATCACAGGGTTTTTTCTCTCTTGGGTTGGAAGGCATGAGTAGGAAAACTGACTTGCTGCAGAATTACAGGGCAAGGGAGAGAAGCTGGGATGAAGCCTTTGTCTCCTGACCTTTGTGGTGTTTTCAGTAGTATCCCAACACAATAAAAAAAATACAGTTGTTCACATTGGTTTTGCCCAAGTTGCTTAAAGTTATGTAGAGCAAGTACATAAATTCTTTTTTTTTTTACATGTTTTCACCACAGGCATGCCATTGTAACCCAGTTATTAACACTTCTAAAAAAGAAACATGATATTATTTTGTATATGTGCAAGAGAATTTTCCTACTCTGGCAACAAGTTGAGAAGAGGGTGAGGGGCTGGAAAAGGATTACAGGGTGGGAATGGCAAAATGTATTTTAACAGAAGAAAGCGTGCAGAGTTATAGTCTCACAGCAAGAAATAAACATTGTAATCATAAACAAATGTAACATTGAGAACAGAAGACAGTGATTTTATTGTATTGATGCTTGGGCAACAATGAAGGACTTGTTCTCTCCTATTAGTCAGGACACACTGGCAGGAGGTCCCTCTCTGTGGCCATTGCTTCCAGATAGCGTGTGTGGATTGTAAGATGTCTAGGAATGTACAGACACAGGCAAGGAAAGCCTTGCTTGGAGGGGAAATTGGAGAACCTCTTCACCGTAGGGCCTGACTGAGTGTGAGTGTTCTCAAGAACTCTGGGAACCAAAACAGCACTGAGGCCTGCTCTGCCTTTCACATAAATTTAAATGCTTACATTTACACTCTGCAAAGCGTTACCTGCATGTGCCTTTTGGTTTAGAGCACAAAGCCAGCTCTGCAGATTGATGCAAACCGATGAGACAAGCTGGCGGTGCAGCTCCATGTGACACCGTGTCCTGTCCTCATGTGTCAGGTGTCTGCTTTCAGTGCCACTGCTTAGATTCCATCAGATTCCTCACACACATCCTAGGGGATTGTGTTTCTAAATCTGGATCTCAGTGGGAAATGTTTCTTGTAAAAGAAGCTGTCCTGGAGGGAGACTTTTTTTGTGGACTTATGGACACAATCTGGATGGCACAACAGACAGACAGTGCTGCATAAGGATGTGGGAAAGGCCTTCACCCTCCAAGAGTCATAAGTTTTTCAATTAAGCCAAATCAATAGTATACTTGCAAGGGAGTACTTGCTCTTCTTCTTTCTTTCTTTCTTTCTGTTCACCATATGCTAGCCATATTTTTTTTTTTTTTTTTTTTTTTTTGATTACTTGACTGCTGGTGAGTTCATATTGTAATAGGACAGGGCTCCTTTCCTTTGAGTTTTTCAGCCCTGTGTATTTAGAAAGGAAAAGAGTGGCTAAAAGGTGATATCATTTTCTTTTTTATGGGAGAAAAGAGAGACAGAGAAAAACAAAATATCTTGGCCAAGTTCCTTTAGGGTTTGTGTGCAGAACTGGGCATTAAAGTAAAATCTCCAAGTCCTGTGCAGTGTCTATTTAATGTTGGTTTGTATGTGCTTCAAGAGTATCTTCTAACTCTTCACTTGTTGTTTGTTTAGAATCCAGACTCATTCTAAACAAACCCCTTGTTTTGGAGAGATTAGATTGCAGATGCTGGATACAAATGTAACATGAAGCTCAGATCCTGTTTGGGTTTTTTGTTTGTTCGCTTGTTTTTTGTTGTAACACTAGGAAGCATTTAGGGATGTGAAAAACAAAAGCAAACATGCACACAGAAAAACAAAACCAGCTCAAGAGTTGTTTTATTCTAGTGCAGGCATAAGAGGTGTGTCTCTCTTCTGTCAGTACAAGGTAAGAAAACAAAACCTGCACGTCCCTTTTCTTGTAAGGTGTTTGAGGCAGTGCTCATGAAGGAACAACTCCCACTTGAGAAAACACAGCTACAGAAAGTTTTTGTGCATTGATAGAATGCACAACACATTCTGGGACATATCTGCAATCCAATAACCCTTCTTAATAACCTGCTGGCATATAAGGCCAGGGAGAAGCATTTAAAAGTTGATGCTTTGTTGTTGATGCTGTTAAGATCAGGGTCTGTTTCTTATAAGACACTTTCTGATAGAGCAGAGCAGCCTTGCAGCAGCTCTCTCTGTCAGGGAATAACTCATCCTTGGAAGCTGCCTAGTCCAACAGGCATGTTTAGAGCAGACCCAACTTTGAAATTAGATCCAGCTACAAAGACAACTTGGGCTGCGCAGGGCTGTGTCCAGTTGGGTTTTAAACACCTGCAAGAATGGAGACTCCTTGTCCCTCTGCACACCTGTTCCAGTCTATGACCACTCTAATGATGAAGAAAGATTCCTAATACCTAATTGGAATTTCCTTGGTTGCAGCCTGTGTTTATTGCCTCTTTCCTGTGCACCTCCAGAAGTTTGGCTCTGTCTTCTTTAGAAGCACATGTTATAAAAATGAATGAAATCATAAGATCCCATTTCGCCTTCTCTTCCCAAGTCACGACAAATCCAGTTCTCTCAGTCTCTCACCTTGTGCTCCAAATACCACCAAGTCAGCAGACTGATCCCTTCATCCAAAGCAAAAACTCAAATTAATTTGCAGCAGATATGTTTCGGCTTTCAAAGCATCAGTGAAGGCCAGACACTTGGGGTAAGTTATTTCCATGTTTGAAAGGAAATGTGTTGGCACAGACACAAGATACCTTGTTGCTAATGTAACTTTTGGCATGTAGGTTCACTCAGACAAGTTTCTTAAATGCCAAAAGCAAAGCATAGTGTAACCTATATTTCTCACAAACGGCCCTGTGTTCAAACTTCCAGTCAGCCTTGCTTTTTCTCTTGCCACATGGCAATGCATATCTGAGAAGAAAATTCAGAAAACTATTTGGAAAATAGCAAAAGAAATAATTTATGAGTAGTCCTGTAACTTCTGACTATAATTTCAATTTAGATGCATGAATGCCCAGAATCATTCCCTTAATTCCAAAATACTCAGAAATTTTTGGAAAAAAGAAATATATGTATGGTTTGAATTAGTTTAGAGTACGATTCTTCACTGATTTCCTAGGTAAAATTGATTTCAGCTTATAAAAATCCTTTCTGGACCTTGTCTGTCACCAACTTTTATCTCTTTTGCTCCATTGTAACCTGTCTTCATTGTAAACAAGGTTTCAAAGACATTGTGATGACAGATTGAACGTCCAAACAGAGAAAACAAAACCTAATTGTGTAGGAAGTTTACCCTGTGAGGGTTTTTAGGTGGTTATTTTTTTCCCTCTACAGTGTCAAATGAGTCTTTAATTGAATGAATTTAATTGTTGTAAAAAGTTTCCTTCCTATATGCCCTGCTGGCTGCCTTGGTTATATTTCTCTAGTTGGTGCTTTCATGCCAGGTGAGGTTGGGAAGTGCTTTCTCAGGCAATTTACCAACATAACACCTTCTTAGATGTGACTGGATGCAGGTTTTTTTGTGTTCTATGCTGAACAATAGACTATATTACTATATTTATTACTGTATATTTATTAGTCATTACTATATCTATATAGTATCTCCAAACTCATCGTGCCCTATTTGTAATTGCCATTAACACAGTTGCCATTAGGGAAAAGGGAAATCATGTGTTTCTCTTGCTGGTAATCTTGGCATCTGTGATTTGTTTTCCCCCAACTGTAATATTTCAAAGCAATTTTTACCAAGGTTCACCTTCTAGTTTTGGACTTATTGACTGTTCTGGAGTCACCTTATTATATCGCACTGTTTCCATAATACTCAAGAGTCCCAGAGGATAGGATCAGGTTGTGAATCTACTTGCAGTATCTCCTTGCTTGATTGCTATCTGCACAGTTTGTGCCTTTCCTTTGCCACTGTAATGGAAATATAATGAATGATTGTTCATTAAAAAAATTTATTTCCAGTACAAATACTTCAAGGATACTTCAGGTACCTGTTCTTATGTAGAAATTGTTTCAGCAGTGAATCACCAATTGATGCTCTTCAGTCAGTTGTGAACATACTTTGTGATGTTTTAATTTAAACTAGTTTTCATTATTTTTTGTATAGTTGTGTACTACATGTCAAAATTCTTATTCAAGTTGATATACATCTACTGCTCTCTTGTTATCTACTGAACCTAGTAATCCATCAAAGAAAGAAAATGAGCTGACTTATCATGTTCTTTTTGTAGCTCTTCTTATCACTATTATATTCCAGTGGTTGAAAGTTGTTTGCTTTATCATTTGCTCTAGAACCTTTCCAGGACTTGAGTGGATTGTAATGTCAACAATCACTCTGATTCCTTCTTCCTCTTTTTTTCTTGCTCCTGTCCTCTGTATACTCTCAAAGGTTTAAACACCACCTGAATTGATTAAGACCAGATTTCATTAAACCTTTTTCATTTGGAGATATCGGTCTTTTCTGAATAGTCCATTTATTTTCTCTCTCCTGGTCAGCATTTATTTCCTTTGGCAACTACAGTGATAAAAAAGATAATTCCTTTAGCAAGAATTGATTCCTCTAGCTATTTTGCAGGTCCAAAATGCAGACTATCAAACAAGAAGTTGTCATTGCTCTAAAAATTATGGTGTTTATCCTATTTTTAGAACTGCTGCAGTGATTTGCCTGATACTTCAAAACTGGTCAATGGTAAAGGAATAGTGCCTGGAAGTTTTTGACTCTTTCTTTTGATATTCAAGACTTGGAGTCTGTATCTTGGGTCAGGACTCAGCTGTGCTAAACTTTGTGCAAGCAAGATGATCCTGTCCCAGAGTAAGTCATGGGGAAAAATATAGGACAAGAGGCAGGCAGTGTTGATAGACAAACAGGAGCACTACAGAAAAACCTGAAAGACAGCAGTAGTTTATAAAAGATGCACACAAAAAAAGGAACTCGACCATAAATTCTCCTCTCAGCAGTCCCTAAAAGAACATTCTTTTAGTGTGTGAGATCAATGTGTCCTCTTTTTAAGAGGAACATGAACAAATTGATGCTGTTGAAACTGCAGTTACTGAGTTTGACCAATTGAAATTTCTCTTCAAGCTCTGTTACAAACAAAAAGACCATCTCAGACTGTTCTTGGCCTCATTGCACAGAATTTGCAAACGTGATATCTCATCAGCTTTTCAAAAACAATGAGAAATGTAGTACTACTTCTATCCTGTGAAAGGACTCAGATGAAAATGTTATCTCAAGTATCTGTATAGAATTCAGCATTCAAAGTCACACACAGACCCAGAAGCAAGCTCAGATTGCAAACACTTTCTCTGTATTTCTGCAGGCTATGGTGTATTTTGTGCATTCTTGTATTTTCATCATGCAGGTTTTGATTCATATTCAGGATTCACCCATCTAAAAGGAATGTACTGAGCTTTTGCATGCACAGTGGGTACATACAAATCTTACTAGGCAGCCTCTATTTCATGTCATGTGTGTTTGAAGCACTCTGACCTGATTTGGGAGTGTGTAACAGATAAATCTAGGGTAAAGGAGAACACAAACACTTTATTGTTATATTGATGGGATAACTACAAAATTTGTCTTCCTTATAATGAAACAGACAGTTTGAAAGAAACAAAACTTTTATAGAGTTGTGAGGTTTTATTGTTTGTTTGATTGGTTGGTTGGTTTGGGTTTGGTTTGGGGTTTTTCCCATTTATGGTATACTGAAGTAAATCCAGGAATATACAAGCTGGATTTGAGGAGCCCTCCTCCATCTCACCTTTCATAATTCTGTAGTGTTTGTGAGGACCTGCGAAGTATCTGTTCAAATTGAGGAGGAAAATGTAATGGTGAGGACTCCTAGTGAAAAGATTGATTGAGTTATTGCTAGGAAGGCAGACTGAGATATCTGAACACACCATTGCTTGTTATTTTAGAGGTGTGTGTGTATATAGGCTAGTGCTGTCAGATAGCATTGATGTGCATGTAGCTCATTACATGGTGCTATAATCTTTCCAGCATATGAAAATCTGGAAGAGAGCTCATAGAGAAGATAACGATGTAGCTGCCTACGTGTTAACGGGTTTTCAAAGTAAAATCTTGGATTATGTGATTCAAATAAGTGTTCATTTTTTAAAGAAAGTCTCCATTACACAAATATGTGGAAAATGTACTAGACAAGAAGGTAGATACGTTGTGCATTTATATTAGTGGATGACTTGATGCTATGGGTTTATGTAGTATACTTTTACCTTATAGTTTTGTGAAACTTTTATATTAACCATGGATCAGTTGAATTTCAAACTGATTTTGACGTTTTCACACCGTGAAATCAGGCAAAATTTGATGCCAAAACTTCTGTATCTTGTGTGTCTTCTGTATCATTTAGGATGAGCTGTGCTCATCCGCTGACATCAGATGATTTCCAGAGTGGCATCCAAGCCTGCAAATAAAATGTGAAGAATATATCTTGTGTGCATTAGAAGCTCAGGTTTGGAAACTTGTAAAACCCAGTGTTTGGCAACACCATCTCTGTGCTTGATTATTTGATTTGTAACAGCTCCCAGCCGGGGAGTCTCTCACTTAAACCAAACCTGCAGATTGATGGCTTCAGCCCTGACGTTCCTTACTGTGTGTGAAGGCTGTGGCCACCACACAGGCACATGACCCACCTTACTCCTGTGAGCCATCCATTTAGAGATGCACATATGGGGCAGCCATACCCTAAATGATCAAAGAAATAATCCAAATCACAAATTCCTACTTTCGTTCAAGCGTGCACATAATCTTTAACATACCAAGCAGTGTTTTAAACAGAGATTGAAAGCAGTAAGTCTCAGGCTCTGAAACTGATTATACATCTAAAATCACTTGGGTTAATGAAATAATTTACTTTCTATTCATATTCCCTTGGCTCTTTCTCTCCTTTCATTAATTTTAAACCACACAAAAACTGACTAAAATTACCCTCAGTGGAAGTGAATGGTCACAGTCTTTGTTCTAATCCCTACAGAGTGTTTAATATTATTTTCAAATCAAACCTAATTAAGAGTGTACATTATTTATTGCAATCTGAACATTTCTGTATATTACATATCAATGCAGATTCTTGTTTTGTGCTGTCATTTTCAGAATATTTTTCTGGTTCATGTCTTTGTTCTTAATTTCAGGAGGCACCACGTTACACTAGAGATTCCTCTGATAGAAAACAAACCTTATTTTTCTCCTTTCTCCTGTATTTGTCCTGGTTTTCACATTGTGTGTGTACTGGTTTAAAAGCTGTGTGTGATAGGGAACTGAAGCAAGTGATTCAAAAAAAGATAAGAGTCCTTTTCAAAACTACTAGTGATGCCCTCAGTAAAGGGCACAGGAGCTGAATAAAAAGATTTTTCAAGATCAGGTGTGAGCTCCAGTGATGCAGCAGTATTGGGAGGGTGACTGCTGCCAGTAGCTCTGCTTCTGTCACTTGAACAATGTTTCCAGGTCAACACAAGACATAAACACGTTTAAGTCCTTTTTGCATGTAAGGTAGAAAAAGACTATGTTGTAGAAGACCTGCTTTGTAGAAGATGGCTCTGTTACTTACATGATGAAAATTAAACATTTGAATATTTAAAATTAAACATTGCTAAAGTGTCTTAGTGAAACAATGCCCAAAACTACAATGAAAAAAAAAAGAAAATTCAAATGAAAACATCCAAGCAGAAATAGATAAGTATGTAAGCATAAAATGTATTTGGAATAGCTGTGATGCAGCATCTCAGCTATAGTCAGGATTCTGCTTGGCCAGCTTGGCCCACCGGTCACAGAGGTGAATGTCTGTCTTGGGGAGAAGGGCTGCCTGCTTCACTGAGGCTCAGGGCAGTAATCCCAACATTAGCATTGTCACACCTGTGTTGATGAAGGCACAGGCATGCCAAGATCTTGGTATGGCCAGAATAAAGTGTCTCTAACTAGATTTAAAACTCAAGTACCACTTACTGTTATCGACTCTCCTCTATGGCCATCTTCTACCATTTTAAGGTTCTTCAAATCTGCATAGTTGAAGTGAAGGTATGAGAAGGACCACTTGTGATGGGTAAGAGAGGCTGCTGGGTAATTTAATTTTAACTGCAGTTCTATGGTAAGAGTTAGTTTTTTTTCCCCTTCCTGAGATCTTAGAGACATCATTGAGATTCAGTGCTATTAGCAATTTATTTATTTAGTTATTTGGATGGAATTGCAATTGGAAGGCTTATTTCCAATGAATCATTCTTGCTAATATTTAGCAGAGGGACACTGTTTTGTGTTTTATCCTCAATCGCTGATACTGAATGGATTTGTCTGGAGTAATAAAAGAAGTTCTGATAAAATGAGTATGGATTCCCCATGGAATTTCATTTTCCATGTGACATTCAGACAGAATGATTTTTAGAAACTGTTTGTGAATGGATATTGATTATGGAACAGAATTATTTGGGATAGCTGAATACTACTGTGAAGGCTACGTAATAGCCCAGATTATATCTAAAAATAAACAAATCATTTGCAATTAGATTAAGAGGACACAAGGATTACATGATTTTTATGTGGATGCAAATAATACTTCTCTGGACAAGTGTAGTAAACCCAACCCAGAATTTAACAAGAGTTTCTGCCCTGAATCATCTGGGGCTGGAGATGATTTTTGAACTACCTTGCTTAATTCAGACAGTGATAACTTAATTTTAAAAGTAACTATCTTTGTTGGAATGCTTTGGCATTTGGATACTACTTGAATACAATTGTCAAAATCTGAGATGTGCTATTTTCTGTTGGTTTGTGTCTGCCAGGTAAAAATAAAAGTAACTTAGATCACTCTCCCATGTGAGTGTAAAGTCTGCAGAGGGAAAATAGGATAGCAAAATAGAATAACCTGATTCTATTTGAGGTGTTCCTGAAACAGTATGGAAATCTGCTCCAGGGGCACCTGAGTTCTCCATTGATCTAGTGACCTCAGGCAAGTTGCATCACTTCTCAGTCCTTCATGAAGCAGAGATTATGCTCAAGGCCTCCTTTTGTCACATGCTTTCAGATTTGTTGATGAAAGGTGCTTCACAGAAATAATAACCTTATTCACAGAGAATTTAGTGTCTTATTTTCAAACTTATTTTCCTTGTTCATGCAAATGGATTCAGGAGTACTGGAACCTGGAAGCCCCATATGTGCTTTAGGCTACTCCAGCTCTTCAAGGGAAACTTGCCCTGAAAAACAGATATTTTGTGTCTCTCCTAAAAGGATTCTGAATATCTGATATGTTATCTGCTTATTCTGTTCCATACTCTTGTTCTTGGTTGGTTGCCCCTTTTTTTTTTTTTTTTTTTTTCTCTTCTCCGTCTTTCCAAGTCTTGCAGAAATTCAGTCTTTGAACTCTTCATTCCTGTCAAATCAGGCTGACATGACCTAAAGGATCAGAAGTTCTTATGGGGGTGGGATGGCTGGACAGAAATTCTTGTGTAGCATGATTGTGTAGGTCTCTTATCCTTAGAATACCAGGGCAAAAGTCATGCCTGCCTTCATTCCCTCTGCTTTGAAAGCCATAGAATGGACTTGCCAAAAGTTGAAGCTATCTTTATCCTTGGCAAATGGGATGGAATTCTAGCCAAAAGGTGAAAGAATAAGATTTACAACACAGATGGGACTGCTTTGTGCATGAGCAGAACAGGTGAGGCACAAATTAAAATCCTCATTGCTGCATAATCTGATTCAGTAAAGCTGTTACAGCTTCCTACAGAGGAAATGGGAAAAGTTATGTATAGGACACTCCTAGTTCTGTACAGCACTGAGGTATCCAGAGAAGACAAAACAATATCTGGTTAGCTTTAGAAGGGGCAGCTGGAAGGAGAGCAATAGTCTGACTTGTTCACGGTGATGAAATCAAGCCTTAGCACCAAGAAAGAGGAAAAGTAGATATTTTATGTGAGAGACGGAACATTTCTAATGCAAAGGTTGAATGGATTAGGTGAGACCTCTACAACCTCTGATTTAAAAACCTCTGGTTTTTAGAACAGTATTATGCAAGTGTCAGGAATTACATAAGAATACCTGATAACTGCAAGGCCTCCTGAGCTCCATTTGAGCCACCTTTTGATTGTTCCATAGTACAGGTTGTCTTGTGAAACACAGATATGCAATGATGCAAACACGACCTTTGTGCACTAAGCTGTTAGGGTTTGTCTAGCTGGAGACTGACAGAGCTGAAAGTCTGTCTTATGCAAAGCTAAGTTGCTGATAGAAATACTGTCCTAAATGAGTCATTCAGCCCTCAGAGAAAGGAGAACCAAAGCATTTGAAAATAGCCCCAACTTGCTAATAGCATCAGGACCCAGAAGCACTTTCAGCAGCATTATGAGCACAACTCATAGAAAGATAATAAACACTACATAGCACTACTGCCTTGCTAAAGGCTACAAACACTTTTACCTCTGGGCAGCTCCCAAGCAGAAAGAAGCTTCTCATCCTTGGCTTCAGTCATGAGTATTGGAAGCTGATGGCATGTGAGGTGAAGAAGCAGCTTCCATGTCATGTCCACAGCTAGAGAAATATTAGTGTTAGAGAAAGGCATTATCCATCAGGCAAACAAGTTGCTGTTTGTTGTGAGTGTGGATGACAGAATCCAACAAGTGATATTGCATCAAAGGTCCAGATCCCAAACTCTTAATAAGACTGCATGCAGTCTTATTTAATCTTCCCTGTAGTCAGGTGCTTGTTCAGGCCCAAAATAATTTCCGGAGATACTGACAGAAATCACTACCAGCTAGAAGTCAGTTGTAATATCTTTGAGCACTGCCCAGTGACACTGGATCTAGTAGCAGAGTTTGTGCATAGTGCTGAAATTTGGCTATACAGCAATTCACTGCTGCTTGTTGTTTTTTTTATCTCCTCATTAATGCTGATATATACTTTGCCATTCATTTTCATGGACAGTTATGGATAAATATCCAAGCTTTAAATTTTACACAAATATATATATATTTGCCTGGAAAGAAAGTCTTTAACTCAGCAATATGACATTTTTTAAAAAAAAACCATCAGAAGTTTTTTATCAGAAAACTGCAAAACAAAAGAAAAACTTAATAGTATTTTATTACATCTTCTCTAATACTTTCTAGTTTAACTAAATTTACTGAGAAAAGCCTCTAGTTTTCCAGTCAGCACAAGTACCAAGCTTACAAAAACACTTTTTCCTCTACAGAAAAGCAGCCTAAAGAGTTGCTTATGGGGAAATTCTGACTTGTCCCATTAAACTTACTGAGGCGGGAGAGAACAGAAACCCGACCAATGGGCGGATGGTGATGCTTGCAGTCTGCCTTGAGCTCACCAAGTATGACGAACAGTGACACTGCTGTCTTAATGTACTGCTGACAGAGCTGCTGTACTCATTAACCTTTGATGAAACAAGATGTCACTTTGTTCACATCAAATGCTCCTTGATGCCAGTGCTCAGAGACTGTTTTTGTTGCTGATGCAGACATCAGCTATTGTTGAAAACATTCTCTCTCTCTTCCAGCATTTCACTGCCCATGAGGATTTGTAGGTGCTGATCATTATCAATCTGCAAATGGAGTCTGAAGCCAAGAGCGCGTGTTTAATTTCTGCAGCTTTTAATTATTTATTTTTTTATTAAAAATCTTTAATTTAAAAGTAATTCACCTCTATTTAAACACCAGAAAACAGGAAGTTCTTGATGTGCTACAGGATGCTGCCAGAAGCTCGAGGGCACATTTGAGTGATCCCTTTGTCTTTCTCTTTGAGGCTACTGGAACTATTAAAGAATTATTTACAGTATTAGAGCTACATACTAGAAGCACACTGTAGTGGGAAGAAGCATTGAGTTGTGTAACATTCTGGTCAGCATGATGACTAAACAGTGGCGTAACATGGATTAAAACGGACTGTTCCTAGTTTCTGATCTGTTCTCCAGCTTTTTATCAGCATTGCTTCTATTATCAGCATTAGGAGCCAATCTTGCTGTTTCATGTAAAGTAAATATATTGTCTAGCAAGGAAATCCTGACTGACTGGGAATAATTCTCTAATCTGGGAATAATTTTTGTTTAGTCTTTACTTTGCATGATAAGTACGTTTATATTGCTATGAGATAAATGAAAGCAGAGCAAGAAAGAAAAGGAAGGTTTTTTATTTCCTTGCTGAAAACAAAAATTTTCAGTACTGTATCCCTGAGATGAGGGGTGCATGTTCTCACAGTTGCTTTTGTGTCTGTTATTTTAGTGGACAGAGCAATATTTACAGATGACCTCTAATGGCATTCTTTCCACTTTATAGTCCTCAGTATCTTTTTCCTTCCATTAGGGGACTTTGCAGTCTTTGTATTCGATTTTGTTTGATTTAATTTTTTTTTTTTTGGTCTGCAATCATTACACCTGTCATGCAAATGTAACGTCTTGGGAAGCATTTGAAGATAAGAGTAGGGATTCTTCTAATTTGCAGTTGTGCAAAAGAGGAGCCTCTGATCATAGCTCAGTGCTGGAATTCTAGCTAAAGGTCATGCCATGCCTCAGGGGGTGATGAGCTGTCAAAGCTTTGTGAGATAATGAAGCTCTAGAAGTGTTTTTTAAGAAAAAGATTTGAAGGAAGCTAGGTAAACCAGCAAATTGTTTAGGGCATAGGAGACTTCAGACTCTTGCAGTAAGAGGAGGCAGCAGAAGTGAATGTTAAAGACAGGAAGTGTAAGTGGATGAGATGCAGGCAGAAGTATTTTCATGGGAAATGTAGGAAATATTAATAGTTTGCTTAACACTGAAGTGCATCTGTCTCTTATTGAGTGATGAAAGCCTGGGAGATTAACCATCCACACAAGTCCAGCTTTACAAGATGAACATGTGATATTCACAGAATAGCAAACCTACATGAAATGTGACCGTGCCACTAAACAGCAACACAAAGGAAAGTGCATCTGAGAGAGCTGGTGGAATACGATCAAGCATAGCTGATACAGAGTCCTTGAAAAGTGCTGGTAAATACACTCATTTAAAGACTTTCACCTGTTGCTTTAAATCACTCATACCCCATGGCATGTCTGCCAGCACTGTGACCCCTGGCTCAGAGTGAGGAACATCAAAGACAGAAGGGAGCAGATCAGGTCTCAGGTAGGCGTTGCACCCTTGTTATGGATAAAAGAAGTGACAGTAAGTTATAAAACAGGTGGAATTGGGATATTGCAAGCCTGATGTGAGTAACCCAACAAATAATTCTGCTCATGCAGAAACACAAAGATGGTATTTTAAAATATAATTTTTATCTCAAAGATGTGTGAAGATGGACTATACACTGCTACATTATTACAAACCCTTCTTGACTTCATTGATTTTTTTTAGATTTTTTTCAGTCAATGAAGGATTTACACTCTCTGAAACTGCCTGTAAATCCAAAGGAAAATAAGATTCTTAGTTAATTTTTATCAATCAGGTTAATCTTTTGGAGATACATCACCATGCCATGTAATATCTCTGCTGTCAGGCTGCTTATGGTTAATATTTACTGTTAGGCATGATTTTCTGCTGAAATGGCTGTTTTCTCTGGATATATACACATGCTGTTTCCCACCTTTGAATGTTCTTAATTTGCTTTTAGGTACATGTACAGACTGGTTTTAAAACAGTAGAGATTTCTCCCTGTAAATGGACAGTAGTAAAAATGGAAGACAAGCTCATTTACAATCAGAACCAGCAAGTCTGAAGCCATGCTCTGGGTATCTAATATCAGGCCAATTTCAGTAATGTTCACTTGACTATATCCTGTATAATCTGTAGTTATTGCACCAGCAAAAGTCTATTATCAATGTTTATCACTTCTAATCACTGAATCCTAACATCAGAACACTTTTCGAACAAGAATAAAAACACTTGCATAAATCCCCTTCAGAGAAAATAATTTGTTGGGTGTTTGTCTGAACTAAGGGAAACTTTAAGAGTTAAACACATTCATAATAATGCTGATAACATGAGTTTCAGGGTTTCTGTGTTGTCCTAGACATTACTGGCTTTGGAGAACATTATTTGTGATTCTAATACAGGGCCCAAAGAAGTCTGTGCTTTCACAACAGTAACTGTGATTGCAAAACCAGAACCATACCCAAGCCCCCACTGTAATGAGTATCTGCTCTCTGTGCTAAGGCACGCTTACATCCTGTCTGCCTTGCTGACAAAACCCCTGCTGCAGTCTTTGAACTTTTCATACATGAGTGTTCTCAGGGTTAAAATTCTGTTTAGCAGAGAGTTGGTGTTTGGGATGGATTTTTAGTTTTTCAGTAGTGATTACCTTTTAAAGTTGGTAATTATTTTAATTTTTTTAAAGTCTACCTTGATTGGCTGCTGTTTACTTTTCTGGTGGTAAAGGGGAGGGGGGAAAAGGGGAAAGTTTTATTGTCTCCTCTGAGTGGCCAGAGCCTGTGACCTTCTTTGAGAAGTGATTTCAGTGAGTCAGAAATGCTTTCCTTGGTGTTTCTATGTACTTTCTCCCAGGTTTTGTGATCCAATGTGTATCACAGGAGTTCAGGTTTCATAGTGCCCTTGAGCAGAGTGTGTTTCTAAGACAAACAGCAGCCTGGTGGTTGCACTGAAATACAACACTGCATAGCCCCACTGACATGAGGAAGCTGGATGAATGCCAGTGGAATGTGGGCCTGGTGGAGATGTGGTGGTCTCTGTTGGGAGAGAAGAAGAAAGGGCATTTTTTGGAAGCTGGAAATGTGTGATGTTCACATTCAGGTCCAGAGACAGTGAATAACGGTAATCAACAGTTATTTGGTTCACCACGGCCAAATGCTCATCTGACAGGAAGGGACAATATTTTCTGTAAAGTTGGAAATAAAAGCCACCATATTTTCAAAATGCCTCTGCTATCCCCCCATCCAGACAAAGACTTCAGACCACTCCTTTGGAAGATATTATTCAGTGACAGAGACGACAACATCTTGTTTTGTGCTTTAGAACACTTACTGGTTTTAATCAGCTTGATTTTGGTTTTTCCCATGGTAATGAGTCAAGACCTCTTCCTCCCTGATTGGATTTCTGTACCAATTTTAGTTACTCTAGCCTGACTCAGTATAAAGTAATGGTGCATAGGAGTGTTCAGTGTTATCTTTGTTGGTGGATGCTGTGGGAGCAGTTCCAGAAAACCTCTGGTTTATGTGTGTGAAGGTTGAAAAGTCTTCTGTCCTAACAAACAGAAACATGATCTTGAAGTAAACACAATATTCAATATGATAAGTTAGCTTTTACTGTTTTTTTTTTTTTTTTTCCATCAGGGGAGAAATTGGGTTCCTAAAATATGGGCACAAGTTTAAGCCCATTCTCAGATCCCAGGGCAATGAGTTGGGCTCCTTTCCATACTGCAGACAGAGCTGTTGGAAGCTGTGAGTTTTGCCTACTGCCAAAATGAATTTGAAATGCCCTCTTGTAATTTTTCATCATCTCTTTACACATCACTGCTGATTATCATTGATATTGGCTTGGAAAAGGAGACACTCTCCTATATAATCATGCAACCACCACAGTGTGCAAACCTTGCCAGGACAACCTTTCTTCCTGCCGTGCTCTGCACATTTTTGCGACGACTGCTCTTGTAGCACAGGCGAGATTCAGGGCTTAATGGGTTGGTGCCCACAGACCCAAACTCTTGGCAGGAACAGCGAGGTTAATTACTTTCCATTAAGGTGATGTCCTGGCTCACAGAGACTTTTCCTGGTGACTTCAGCACAGCTTGGATTTCACCCTTCAAATACCAGTGACTGTGCAACAAAAGAATGTGTCCTGCCAATTTGTGAACCTTTGATTTCGGTCGCTGCTGCCCTACTTAGCGCTCCGTGCCGGCTTAGCGGTGTCTGGCAGCCCTGTGCTGATCCTCCCCACCTCCTGGGCTTGGCTTCCCCCAGCCTGTAACTAATAAGTGATGTATTATTTTATTTACTGACTAGTCTAATCTCTAACTACGCTGGACCCTGTTACCGGACACTTTTGTCTGTTGTAGGAACCTCAGATTTTATTTTGGAAACTTGGCTAGTGGCAATCTAACCACAAAGGCTAGGAATAGGAATAGCAGCATATGGGCACTTTAGAGAACAGTTGGACAAAATTGCAACAAATCCCAGAAATTCTGCATGGCTTACATATGCAACGAAGGTTTATTTTTTTAAGGCTGTCATTGGTCCCGTGTATCTCAAGGACACCATGTCAGCTGTTTAAAGTAGCCAGATACATTTTGTTTGTTTTGGGGGTAAAGGAGAAAAAAAAAGGATTTTTTTCGTAAGATTTTTGCTTGTCTGTGAGGGTTTCTGAAGGATACATTTTTTTCTTCTTTGATGAATTATCAGAAGTTCTTGACCTCACAGTAAAAAATTGTGTTCAAGGTTACGAAGAGCATTTAAGACAATTCGAGTAAATATTCTCATTGACTTTAAGGAGATTGATAACCAGCAGTAATCACGTGCAGAACAGTTTTCTGCACTATCTCTCAATTAAATTTAAACCTCGAAAATATCCACTGGAGTCAACTGGAAAGTTTTCCAGAGTAGGGGGTGAATATAAAACTGAGGACAGTCTTGAGGACCAGGCCCACTTTAAGTAGTTCTACTCCGTAAATACAAACAGCTGAAGGTGTCTGGATAAGCCAAGACAAATACCTTTCTTCTCTACCTTTTTCTTTGCCAGCCAAATCTAATTTTTTCAATTGGTGTGATAAATGCTGCTAAGGTAACATGAAAGTGGATTTTATCTGAAAATGAAATGTTACTTCAGCCTATAGTTGGTACAGTCTGTTTCTCATTGTAATATGTATTTAATATGTATCTAGTCCCAAGTGCTGCTCAGCTTGTTTAGTTCTTTTTTTTTTTATTATTTATGTAGTATGTAGGGACAATCAAGGCACTATGTTCTTTCCATAAGGTTTTTCCTTTCATAGCACAAGGCTGGAATGGAAATAATATGAGAGGAAAAGTGTGCTTCACCAATGCCAGGAAAAGTATACAAAGTTAAAGCTTTTGATTTAAAGAACACAAAGTTTAAAGTTCAAAAATCAACAATTTCCTCCAATTTTTGGATACCTGGGGCCAATTTTCAAATGCAGATTTTTTCTTTTAAAAAAACCACAATCCCAACAAACAAAAAAAAAAAAACTCCCAAAGCCCCCCAGCAACAAAACAAACCTGAAACGAAACAAATAGTCTCCACAAATGTCCTTTTAATGCCCTCTCTTATTACCTTGCTGTGATGGACCTCTTCTTCCCTGCTCTTTTTACTCCAACTGACAAGTAATCTTAGCCTGCTAATCCTGACCCTTAAACTCTGCTACATTATAATTAACTTTCAGTGTCTCATGACTCTGATTTTTATGTATTAAATGCATGCCTTGTTATCCCCTCAGTGCTGCATGAGACACCGGTTTCACAAAGAATGAAATCCAGTGCTTGGGAGAGAGCTTTATTCATCTATAAGACAAATAAACCCTATTTCCAGGACTTAAGTGACATTAGAGGTTTGTTGATATTGGGAAATTTAATCTGCCAAACGCTTAAAAAAATACTTTCCAGCTAAATTCACAGACTTCCATTAAATCTCCACTGATTTAGATTTTAAGGATTTTCTTCCAGGTTAATTTAATGGATTTAAAAAAAAATATTGCCTAAACTATTTTAATTTTTGGGGAAGGATGCTAGTCAGCTGGCAGAAAGTTCTTGCAAGATCCTTTTGTGAGGTGATGATTTTCCACAGAAAAAAATGATGAGCTTGTTTATGAAACAGAAAACTTTGAATCAGTAAAACTCCCATCCAGAGAGAAGCTGAATGACTCATGGGATGAAAGAACTTTCTTACACTTGGAATCAAATTCAGCAGGTTTAATACTGGAATAGTGAGAGATTCAAAATTAAAACTTCTATGACAAGCACAGCAGGAAGGGCAGGGTCTTACATTTCTTAAATCATGTGTTTCAAAAGCAAACTTTTTTTGTCCAAATAAGTCAGTTTATTGTTATTTTTCCAGGTTTTGATGAAAACAAACAAGATCCAGATATTAAATATCTTGTTTCCATGAGAAATAACAAGTTATCTTTAGAACGGCAGATGTTATTTCTTCAAATGAGAAAGGTGCACTTTAATTCACTTTTGCTAAACAGACTTTTGGCTTTTTTGGCAGGTTGTCAGGAAAATTAAGTGAAAATGACACTGTGTTGCCAAAGTGCAAAAGACTTGGATTTAAAAACATGTCCACCAGAAACCTGTTTCAAGCCATCAGTCTGGGAGTTTTTCCATGGCTTCAGTTAAAGTGAAAAGGAGAAAACAGGGCTAAAATTCATCAAAGCTCTGTTCATTCACTGGTCAAGTCATAGGAAAAGCTGACTATATCCATCTATTGCAAAATATTGATATATCTTGTCAAATGCACCCCTTCTAAAAGAGTTGAAAAAAAGAGAGGCCTCTTGGAAGGCTGTAATCTGGCAGTGGATGCTGAAAATCAGGGCTTTCTTTAGAAGAGTCAATGAGAAACGTAAGGGCTGGCTGGGGAGAAGGGCAACCAAGTTTATAATTTAATTTCAAGAAGGTCTGGAGGCAGCCAGGGAGTGAGGGACACTTCTGTGGGCTCACAGGCACAGCTGGCAACCATCAAAGGACAGCAGAGCCTCTTGCTGCAAACATGGGCAAAGCTTCCATCTCTTTTGGAAACTTGCTTTTTGGGGAAAAGCAAGAACTGCACTGTTTTTTTGCTAGAGGCAAGGAGCAGAGTCAAGGAATAATGTGAGCCCTGGGCAGGGTGGGAGCTGGTGAAATGCAGCCTCTGCCCAGGTGCACAGGCAAAGCCCTGTGCTGCTGGGTTCAGCTGGGAGGGCCACCAGGGCGGGATGGGCTGTCAGCAGGGTCATTAACTCCTGCATTCACCGTCTGCTTAGGAAAATCCAGGGCTTAAATGGATGGGAAATTACAAATCTTAAAGGAGTGGGTTGAATGGCTGGAGGGCAAAGGGGATGGGGAGCTCTCCTTTCTGCTGTTCCCCAGTGGCCACTCTCCCTGTCTCATCTCACTCTTGTGAAGTGAGGGTCCTACTCTTATGGAAGGGAGAGAGTTGCCCAGGACCTAAATATTTCAGATATTTGATCAGATCTCTCTTTTGTCCAGCCAGTAAATCATCCTGAGAAAGCGAAGTTTGTCTCCTGCTCCTTTATACCTCTGTGGTTGAGACCCCTTACAATGAATGCTTCAGACAGTTGTGTCTTTTTGAAAATAAGGTAGATGCCCATGAGCTAGGTACTTTGATTTAAATTGAGCTCAGTCTAAAAGAACCATAGCACTTGTAAGCATGATTAGTACTTAAATCTGCTGTCGCTTAGCCAGCAGAAAATGCACATAACAGCCACTTAATTCTTGGCAAAAAACACAGTTCTGTGTTGTTGATTTGCTTGGATTTTTCATTTTTCTTATTTAAAAGAATGTACCATGTATGGTGGGGATGTAGAAGAATTGCTTTAGAAATTTTGAGAATAAATTCAAGCTCTGCTAAATTCTCTGTTTTAGGAGTGGCATGAGCAAAAGAGAATGTAAATGAAAAATTTTGTGAGGGGCAGAAAGCTTCTATTTCTGCATTTAAAAATAAAATGGGAGCCACTAAACAGCAAATGGGCTGTACTGATAAAGATAGGGGGTTTTTTCCTGTTTCTATGAAATCACAAGAAGACTGGTATTACTTTATATATTTTCCCATCACAAGCTTTTGCCAAAATGCTGGAGGTGTAATATAATCCCCCATAATTACATGTTTTGAGATAGAGCATTCCTTAGCTGTTTATATGGATTAAAACTTAGAATGCCAGAAGGCATTCCAGTCATAATGGTAAACTAATTAGCAATTAATACTGTGCTATGGTTTAAGAGTCAATTTCTGTTATACTTTGCTGCTGTAATACAAATATATAAGTAAGCTATGGATGATTTCATGGAGTTTTATCTCGTTTATGAGATAAACTCTTTATTCCTTTACACAAGGAAGGAAAGTGTCAAGGAATATTAATTAAAGGTAAGTAGTGTTGGGATCAGCACTAATTTCACAAAAAGTCATTACTTATTTGTAGACTTTATGTGTGGTAATAATTGACAAAAGGGAAGGATCAGATCTTTAAGCTTCAAATTTATAAATAGACCAAAAGTTTGTTTTACCTCTCTGCTAAGGTGTTGGAATCCTGGAATGACTAGACAGATCATAAAACAATACTTCACAGATTTGTCCTTATATAGATCTATTTTGGCACCTTTTTTTTTCTAATGATAGGTTAATGTTGTTTAGTTTACATCAGCTGCCAAGTATGAGTACTTCTCTGAACTATATCCAAACTGAATGGGCCTAAACTAAGATATAAGTCTATTTTTTTCCATTTACTTCAGTAGACTTTGGATCAGATCCCTACCAAATCTTCAAAGTTGAATTAGAAATCTTCTGTAATCATACCTTCTTGTATCCCTTGAGCTGATTCCAGCCCTACAGCTGGTTTTTGTAGAGATTTCTGATAGTGTAGAACACTTAGTGTGCCTGGTGAGGTTCTCTGAATTTGGTAATGTGTCCAGGCTGTTGATTTCTGAGAACTTGGAGAATGGAATCTAATGCTGTGTTTTCACAGGGTGATTTTTGTAGAGTTTCATTTCTTTTCTTTAACAGAACTACCATTCTTTGTTGTTATATTCAAATGGCAGCAAAATTCAGGTTTATGGGCATGTATGGTAACTCTGACTCACAGTACTGATAGTCACTGAGCATTCATTCTGATTTAATAGTGAGATGATCCAACAAGCAGGAGGAAGGCAAGAGCTTCAAAATAAAACCTTTAGAAACATTTTTTTCTCCATGTTCTGTTTGCAGATATGACTTGAAACACTGGCAAAAACAGATGAGAGAAGTTTCTTTCCAAACCCTGGCTGTCAGCTTGAGTTACAAGTGCCTTTTTGTAAAATATTGTTAGTTAAAGTGCTTAGGTGTTTAAATAGAAAATTTGCATAGAAAGTATCTTTTTTCATAAGTGCCCTTCTGCTTAACAAAATGGTTCTTATCAGAGAACAAGTCTGTCCTTGCAATATTGGCTTGATGTTTTTTTAACGCCTTGGCTGGAATTCCTGCTTGCCAGCCAACCCTCCACAGTTCCTCAAAAGGGGGGTACCTCTCTAAGTGGGTCACAGAAACCCTGCTGAAAACACCCACAATAAGAATTTGGGGTCTGGGGACTTTTGGAGGATACTGAAGGAGTGAGATGGGAGAGGGCACAGGTGCTTTTTCAAAGGTCTGTAGTAAATGAATTTTGGCTTTCCAAGAAAAACACACAGACCTGTGCTATTCCCAGCTAATGTCATTCAAGATATTACTAGTGAAAGGCCAAACTGCTCAAATTAAAATCTTTTTCCACATTTAATTATAATTTTGAAAATGGTCCAAATTATGAGGAAGGGGAAGGACAACTACAGATGCACTTATATTTTTTAGTTGGAAATTTTCCAGTTTAGGGTGTCCCTTCCAAAACATGAAAAATACACATCTCCGAAGTCAAGCTAATTTTTTCCCACCATCCCCACTTAGCAGAAAGGAAAACACAGAGAACATTAAACCACATCACTGAACAGTAAAGGATTAGCCCATAAATGTGCAGCTTTCACACTGTGCAGCATCCAGCCCCTGAGAACTGAGGTTCCTGTGGGGTTTGCACCAGTCCACGGTGCTGTGCTTCGGTTTGGCCCTTTCTCCTCCCTTGCCAAGGAAGTGGCATCGACCTCTGGCTCTGTAGGGCTGCTTCAGCCACCTCCCTGCCTGCCTCTACCACCCTGCAAATCCCAGAGCCATGGGGACTGTGGGACCTCTATGGCTTGTGGGGAACAACTGCTGGTGAAACAAGTGGTGCAGCTGCTGTGTTAATTCACTGGCTACGATGGCACTGCTGTGGTTGCAGAAGTGCTGTGACCAGCTGCAAAGGGCCTCCAGTGTTGCTCCACAAGCTGAGGAGGCTCCTGCATATGGCTTCTTCTTGATTCCACCCTAGTGACCAGATTTTGGGGTAGGGGCTGGATGGAATTCAGAGGAAATACCATCAGAGGTTGATTGCCCTAGTGGTCCATGTGCTGGCTAGGAAGCCATGGAAATGTGGCTCCTATGTTCTTCAGCCTTTTGGCTCCTATGTGTGTGCTTGAATGCATTTTCATCTGTGGCTTTATCTGTCTTATTTGCTCATGTTTCAAAAGTTGAGACCTCAGAGGTATTTTGGCATTGTTAGACAAGTGTAAGTGTTTAAGGATGCTGGAATTCCCTGGGGCGAGTATGTTGCTTGTTTCTTGCTGAAGGCTGTCTCCATGGCTCAGTGTAGAGTGGGTGGATGAACTAAGCCTTTTCCTGGGGAGCTGCTTGCCTTCCAGGAGCTGCCTGTGTATGCCAGTGGATCGAGCCAGTGCAGGCTATTGCTGATCACAGCTGGCTAGGCCAAATGGTGTGCCAGAACCATGCCTGTGCTCTCCCAGGGTGTCTGCTTGGGTGTCTCTTGCAGGTCTGCCCCGTGCATTTTGGTTTATCACACCAAACATTCTGGTGCGACACACTTGCAGCGAGACACTAGAGGTTTGACTGTGGGACTGTAGCAGGTGATAGCATATTTTCCATTGAAGTTCTTAAAGTTCATTAAGAACACCCAAAAATTAAATTGGATCAAACACGCATTCACTCTGCTTGTCAGTCTGAGGCAGTGTAACACGGCTCTGATTTCTAACATGGATTTAAAGTTTTGTCCTCAATTAGGTTATCTAATTTGCTTCATTTATACACTACAGGAAAATGAAAGGCAGGTGTTTCCTTCATTGAGCACCTATTGTTATGCTCTCTTTTCTATTTTGAGTTATAGTCACAGCATTTTTGAATAATGAACCAGGACCTCCTCTTTGTTCTCAGGAAAGTCGAACATGCAATATAGGACTGGAGTGAAGCTGATTCTCCTGGCGGTTACTGTCATAGTAGATAAAGCTCTCCTATAAACGGGAAAGGGAAAGGAAAGGCAGCTCCAAACCTTTATTTATCATCAGTGTGTCTTGGTGGTACTTATAATTTCCTGTGGCTACTGTGACTAATAAAACAAAGAAGTTCCTGGAATAAAGGAGCAGGAGCAGAGCACTGGCCTGAGAGCACAGCAACAGCATCCCAGATAAACATGAACTCTGTTCAGAAAGTTATGGAGCTCTCCTAACACAGAACTGTGCAAAATGAAAGAAGAGCCATATTATCACTTGGCTGAATAGGGATTTGTTTCCCAGTTCAGCCAGGGTGGCAGGCACTTACTTTGTGTTCTATTTGATTGCTGTGTTGGTCTTTTGTGAAGGTTAGTGGTTGATCACAGGCTGAAAAGAACAAAAACTTATGAATTTGATACAATCAAAAACCAGCCAATGTAAATTGTTTCAAAATCATTCAGTTTGAAATTACCATGTTAGTATAGTAATATGGTTACCATAATCAAAACTCTAGGTATCTTATGATTAAAGAAAGAAGTGGGTGAATTTTGTGCATTCATTTGAAACACAAGAGCTCAGAGCTTGTCTTGGAGAGCCTTAACAAAGTACTAAACAGGGATCAGCATGAAGCATCCTGTTACTTAGTGAAGAAGGAGTTTTTGGAATAGCCTTTCTTGATTGTTCCAGAAGAAGAGTTGAGCATTCATGCTATAGGAAGTGCTTTCTGAGAATTCCTGCAGGATGAGAGCTCTTAGTTGTGCCAAAGATTTGATTATTATGACTTTTTACGTTGATTTTCCACTAGCAATGGGCAAATTTAATAGAGGCCAGCGGTTTCATGCATTTTAGTAAAGGATGTTTATTAAAACCTTACCCAAAGTACTGTGAGATAGAAATCTTCTGAGATTAGATATTTGGAAAACTGTTGCTTAAGCAGCAGGAAATTGGGTGTGATCATTTCATTATGAACCAATTTGATTGCTGGATATCTCTTTGTAATTCAAGCGAAAACCTGCCAGAAGATTTACCAAATGCTGCTCTGGATGTTGATCTCAGCCCCGTGATATAATTCACTCCACTGATTTCAACTGAAGGACAGCAGTACTGGGACTATCTCTTCTTTGGGAGAGGACTTACTGGGCTGTACAGCTAACACCATTTCAGAGGTCTTTAGGGACAGGGAGCAGCACTTACAGCTGATGAAATTCTACTTGCAATAACACACAGTCATGGTACTGAAATGGTGGTTTTTTCAGCCTGCTGTGGTTTGAAACACTAGCTTTAATTTCACAGCAGTTGATCTTGATCGTGCAAGACAATAAGCAGCAACACCGTGGAAAAGTCCCAGAATACAATTCTCTTTAAAAGAAGCAAAACAAATTTGATCCACTGGTAATCTTAGAAGGTATTTAATCTAGCAGCGAGATGACGGCTTTAACAGGAGAGTTTAAAAACTTCTACTCATGTGCAGTCCTAATGATTTTCAAGTACAAATAAGCACTGAAATCATTAAATTCCCAAGTATGTTACCCCCACCTCCTTCTTGAAAAGCCTTAACTTTTAAGAACTAGCCTTTACCTGTAGATAAATACTGCACGTGGTTGGACTAAGAGGCTCGCATTCTTCCAGACTGGGTTCATATATGCACACATTTTTTAGCACAGCACATGCATGAATAAGCAGCAGGAAGGTTATGTAAATACCACGTTCCTGTTCCACTCCCTTTTAAAGCACATTCCATGCTCGTGAAAGCTGATGGGCTGGGGAGCAAGGAAGGCAATACAATTCTGTGGCCTTATATTCTGCTTTATAATGGCAATGCAAACATTTTTCCCCCACCTGGTCTCATTAGTACGGGTGAATGAAAGGGGGAACTTTTCTGTGGCTGATAGTCTCATTCTTGTGCTGTGCCATTATTAGCATACAGTGCAGCATGTGGGCAATATTATTTGGGGGAAGGGGAAATGGGCTGGCTTGCTTGTTCCCTCTATTTATGTGTGCACAAACAACTGACACTGAGGGTCTCATTTAGCAAAGCTTCCTCTGTGTACGCTCCAGCCTGCCCATGCTGGAGAGACTGCTCAGAACGTGCTTAACTGTATTCAGATGTTTAAATTCAAAAGGATTTGAACATCTGCTTCTCATTATGTACATGCTTAAGAGCTTTGCTGAATCAGGGCCTTAGCCATTAGGAAATAAACAGAGACCACCAACTTATTTTACATATACTCTTGAAGAGTGTTCGGATAGATAGTAATGACTTTCAGTCAGTGCTGCCCAAAGTTGGCTTTGAACTGCTGACCTGGAGGTGAAAGGCTTGTATCCTATTACCAATCCCTGGGGCAAACCAGACTTACTTGTTTTCAAATATTAATGAATTAAGTCAAGTCAAAAATGTAGCCCCATTGATTGTCTTTCCCCCCTGTATTTTTCCTGTGTCAGCATCAATAACTGATGCTGCTGTAGAAAATCTTCAGGAATCTCTGCTGCCCATACTTCTCTGCTTTAAATCACTTACATTGTAAGCAGAGTCTTAATAACTGAAACACTTGGTCAGTTTTTAAAAATATTTAGAAATGGACCTTTCCACGGATGTTGATAGCAACTGTTCATCAAGGAAAACATACTTATGTGGAGGGTCTAATGAATTATTTAGCTATCTATTCTTCTTACCATATGCAGACATAACTCTCACTGACAGTAATAGGAGATTCATATGCATGCCAGGAGCAGGGAAAACCCTTGGAGAGTATTTAGACAATATTCCTTGAAGGACTGGGGGAGAGGGGACACAGCAGGAAGGAAAATCATCGATGCAAACATGAATTTGTCATTTTTCTGCAGAGGATATGTGTATTTATGTTTTAAAAAGGCAGTAGGGGCCCTTAACTAACAAATATTTAAAATTTTATTTTTTCATCCTAAAAGGCAAAATTTAGATGAAGGCCACACACAGACCTCCAGTTGAAAGTAGAGGCACAGTAATAATGAGGGAAAGCAAATGATCCTGGAAAGTGCTGTTTTGAAAGCTCTGGCTTTAGTCTTGAGTATTGGACTTTTGAGAACATTTTTTCCTACAAAAGGAGCTTTATTGAACCCCAAGTACTATATGAAACCGAGGGGTGGGGGGTGTTTCTTCATCACTGGATATGGGATATACGGTTGATCCAATGATTTGGGTGTTGAAGAGTTCTAGTCAGATATTGCCAAAGCCCATTTCCAGTAGGATTTTCTCAGTTACTTAGCAGTGTATGCACAGTGCTGTCCAACACACACAGGACCTCTGTGACCTAGAACAGGTCAGCAGACCAGGGGATATTGGAGCCTAGACCATGCCATGCCTACAGATGCAGAAAACATTCAGGTGCTGTGGCAAGAGATGTAGATAATTTCATTTTTGTTATCAGTCTCTTTAAGCCATTCCAATTTATCAGAGAGCCATCCCTCCAGTGGTGCTGTATCAGAGGACATTCATTCCAATTTACTACAAATGACTGTCAAAAGTCACACTAATATCAAAATCACATAGTCCATTCCCTGCCTCTGCTGCTTCTCCATTGTGGACCTATCCTGTCCTATGTGGCTCCTTCAGTTGTTTCAGATGAGGGTCCAAAAATCCTAGACTTAATGTCACCACAGTGCTTCATTCCTAAAACTGGCTATTTGGCAGCAGAGAAGAACAGATTTCTAATTAAGCCTTTCTGGGACTTTTGGCATTTTGATTTTACTTGCTTTTCCCCAAATATGTGTTCTGCCAATGGCTGAGCCAGGGCTGAAAAGGAAGGGGAATGAAAGGTCTTATTCTAGGTGAGATTTTTGAGGTCCATATTTGTTGCTGTTACTGCATTTTGAAACTGAGGTCCTCTGCCCCACTGTATATTTCTGGTGTTTGGTATTCCCAAGCCCTTCCTGTGAGCTGCATTGCAGGCAGGTTAATTCAGTTTATGGGAGAAACTGTGATGCCATTAGTAAATACTTCTGCAAAACGGCAGCAAGTAATCTGCAACCCTGAGAAAGTTATGGCTTTTTTCTCTGCTGCACACCTGGCAGAGGGACAACGTGCCAGAAATCATCACCCTGAGCTGCTCCTGGGTTTCCTGGCTCTTGCAAGGAGCCTGGCCCTTGCTAACCTTCAGGGCTGAGTGTAACATGGTGCAGTGCACAGCTTCCAGACAGACAAAGCTACTGTAAGTGGGTAGTATTTCTTTACTGTAAACACCTCCCATCAGTTCTGGAAAACCACAAAATAGCAATAATGCCAAGTTACTGGAAAGAAAAACTCATTAGAAATTGTTGTACCGAAAAGATAAGTCACAGCAAACCAGTGGCACGTCTTAGGAGAAAGAAAGTGTAAAAAAGAGCAAGCTGCATTTCCAGTGAAATATAAATTAAATTGCTAAAACATTTTAATTAATCAAAGACTGAATCAGCAATTCACAAAAGCTACACTGAAAATTTATTATCTTATCTTGACAGAATATCATTTGTGGTGGGAAAAATTACCAAACCCAGAGCAGAGGGTAAGGGCTTACCTCTAGGCATGCAAATATTTCTAAGAATTCAAGTATTTTAGCCTGTAGAGACTGCAGTTTACTTTAGCCAAGGTAATTTTCCAAAAGAGGATAAATTCCTCTACCATCTATTTTATCATATTTTATATACTGCTAGTTTTATTTACTGCTTTCTCCATGTTGGTTTTCTCTTCAGGCTGACATAAAAGAAAAAAAAAAAAGAAATGTTATTGCTTAGAAATGGTCTGTGTTAAAAAGACTTGAAAAGCTTTTATTGAAATGTTAGTTTGGTTGTGCGGGATCACTAGGTCCCATTCTGGCTTGTGACATATTTACTTCAACTGATGTGTCTTTTCACTATAGTTCAGAGAAAAAGGAGCAAGCCCATGCAAGGGGAAAAAAAAAATCACAAATCAGTGGTAGTAAAACTGGGTTTGGATCATTTTACAGAAAACAAACATTTTTATGAGTAAAGTGATATTTTTGTTGAAATATTTTAGAGTTTGGTTAAAAATAGCCAGAAACTCTCCTCTTCTTCATTCCCCCCAAATAAATTTGTTTTCAATTTTGTCAAACAGAGAAAACTCCTCTTTTCCCAAAGCTAAACATAATTTTATGTGGTCCTTTGTATGAGAAGCTGTTTATTTAAATGCAGTGTCCACTACTAGTTTCAGTCTTTATGGTGCTTTAGTAAAAAAGAAGCATTGCAGAATAACTAAACTGGAGACTCAAAGCATTTCAGCTTGCTGTGCAGTTATGCCCTGCTCTTCCCTGGGACTGACAGCTCCAAAATAGAGGCAAATACAGCAGGAGGAGATACTGAGGTTTCAAAAGGTCTTGAGGAGCATTTTAACTGGACTAGGCTGTGTGGTGGCTCTAAAAATCCTCCTTCAGACAGAGACACAACAGTGCCAGCCCATTAGCCCAGTCATTTTCCCATCATGAGTAGGAGACACATTTAGCTGTCAGTGAAGGTAAGGAAGGTCATTTGTACCAGAATGGGTTGTTTTTCCAGGGCTTAGGGTCAACATCAACCTAGGGCAGCACCTACTCACATGCATAAATATTAGTGTCCTTTAGGTGAAAAAACATTACAGTACCAAAAAAAAAAACAAAACCAGGGAAGAGGGACAGGCTAATGAATTTCAGTCAGTTCTGATCAAAGATACCTGTTCATCTTTGCAAGTTTTCCTGTCAGAGAGCTGCCTGAGGGGTGTGGGATACCATGTGCTGCTTCCAAGATCCCATGGCCTCCTCTGCAAGGTGGTATGATGGGAGGCTGTTGGGGATAGAAGGAAGCTGGGGGGTCACCCAAGGCACCCTCTAAGCTCTGCAAACCTGTGTGGGTGCAGCATCCTGTCCTGCTGTGCCAGGCTGCTGCTGGGGCAGCAGAGCCACAGCCCCTGTTGCCTGGGGCACTGTCCCACTGTCCCCTTGGCCACTATCAAGGGGTTTTTGCAGAAAAAATCTGAATGTACATCACCAAATTTGGTCTGAGACGTTTTGGGGTTTTTTTTTTCAGGGTGAGGGATTTACTCAAACCTGTTGTCTGGCTGGGGTTTTCAATGTTTCCTTAACAAAGATATATGCTGGGATTAAAGGATCTTAAGTTAACCTCCCGGGCTTATTTAAAATGCAGTCTTTATAAAATACACATCAAAAGTGTCATGAACTCTCTTTCACTCTGGGTGGCATGGAGGGTGGAGAAATGCTATAAACAAAGTAATACAGGATAAATTGTAATCTAAGAGGCAACCTTTTTTTCCTATAGAAGGCAGCTGAACCAAAAATGCACTCTCTAGCTGCAGAATTGTGCTAAGGAGGATAATGTCCTATTATTATCATTGCTTTATTGTTAAGCTGCTTCAAATCAACATTTTGTACCCTTCTGGGAAAACAGGTTGGACATAAATATACTTTCCATGCAGCTGAGGTCTGCTGAGCACTGCTGTTGGATTCAGAAGGAGGAAATTGCAGGTGGCTCACAGGTTTGGCAAGTGCTCTGTGTTTAACACTGCTCAGCTTCTGCAGAGTGGCCTTTGGGGCCAGGGACTCACTAACATCTATTTACCTTATGGCAGTTCCCAAGACACTCCCTTGCATACCAGCCACTGGTTGTGCTTTCCTGCTCTTGTCAAATAACAGATTTGGAACAAATTGTGTAGAATTACAAGTGGCACAAATGCAATGCATAATTTTCTACCTAGTTACCAGAAGAATATGATAATTATGTTTTTATTTTAAATCATATAGTGGAGGTGGCTACATTTCTTATAGTTCTAGTGTTTCTATGCTGTGGCCATAATAACACTTTAGATTTCTAGTTCAGAAATGTGGTTTAATCTTTCTTTCCCCAAGAGAAAATTATAGCCCAAGTAGCAGAAGGCAAGTAAACACCTTACTTTGCACATTGGCACTTTCACTACAACAGGCTAGAGAGCAACACTGCACATCCTGAAAATATATTTGTGTAGTACAATCAAAGTCTATGTAACATGGAGAAAGTTTCAGTCCAAGGGATAGGAAATCAGTCCCATAACAATAACAGAACCTGTATTTCAACGTCCTTTGGTAGTCCATGCACTAAAAAGTACTTCTTGCCATGAATCCAAACAGCAGTGTTTGCATATTGACTACTCAGCTGTATTTTAGGGGAAGAATGGGTACAATATGGTAACTGCAGCTGTGAGAGGCAGGATATGAGCTGTCACTTGGCCCTGCCAGCCCTTATGGCAAAGATGTCAAACTGCTCTGCCTCTCACCCTTTACACATGTCACTCTACCTACTGTTGCTGTTTATTTGCTGCAATTTTGGTCAGAGCTTTGGGACCATCATCCCACCTGCTCCTTTTCTCAGTGCATCAGATGTGCGGTTGCATCTGTGTCTGTATAATTTGTTCCTGTCTGTTAAGTGCCACTCTCCAGTCACGGGCACAACTCACTGGCTAAGAAGTTGCTGGTGAGAGCAGAAGCTGTATGGAATGGAACTCTTCTGTTTTAGTGCTTCATAATAATGTTTGCTTCATAACACTTTTTGAAGCCTGTTGTTAATGTAGATCTGGCACTGGGATGTTCCTGGATTGTCAGAATAGAATATGTTTTTGTTCCCCACCAAATGGTTGACAAAACCATTCCAATTGCAGTGAAAGAAATAAAATGGGGAATGGAAATTACCTTCCCATTGAAGGACTGAAGGGGAATGATCATATGGGTAGAGGGAGCCCCTACCAAACTATTGAAAATCCTCCCCACCACCATGCATACACACTTTGTGCTCTGAAGTTAATATTGAGCAATGAACGATGGAAGGTGCTGCTAATAGCGATGCTATTTGAGGGCTTAAGCAACAAACTTACACAGGGGATTATCAAGATTTGTTTTCTCCCATAAGGTCACCACCCCTGTTGTGAAATTATGTTTTAAATTTAGAGACTGATGATTCCTGGCAGCTTTCTGGGTGACCATGTTGTTACTCTGAGCTATGTATTTTTTTAAATATTGTTTTTGCATCTATCTCACATTTTCGAGACCTGAGATTTTCCTCTGTCTTAGAAACAGGTTTTCTCTTTACTCTATAGCTCAGTCTTGGCAGGGATGGGACACAACCCCGTGTAACTCTTTGTAACTCTATAAGGTCACAATGAAATAAGTAAATGCACTGACTCCTTTGCCATCTGTGGGTGATGAACACCTGCATTAGGAGGGCATGGAATTCTTTCAAGATATTCTTGAATAGACTTGTGAATAGAAGTATCTCCTGCATCTCAAGACATGTGAAAACAATAGTCCCACAGAGTTAAAGGCACTGTATTATGAAATTTAAACGTGTTTTGCTTACATGGGTCTTAGGATAAATCCTTTCTTTCTTTCAGCTGTGAAATCCCTCTTTCAATCCTTCAAATAACCCATCTGAAAGAAATCATTCCAGCAGAGCCATTACAATTAATTCTATTATGCAAACCTGTAGTTTCAGATTTTCATTAAACTGACAAATGGTTCCTCAGAGTAATTTTCTAAATTACAAAATATATCTTGGCTGTTTTAAAAGACCTGTTATCACACAGTATCCTGTAACATAGGACTATATTAGTGGTGTGAAATTTAGTCCTCAGCTAGGATTTTTTGAAGAGCCATATTAGTTGCTGATGTCCAATATTAGTTTTAAGTTACTTAGGATCCAAGGGAGTTGATTGGTATACAAGATTTTGGGGGGAAAAGTTTACCCTTCCCTTTATGAAGGCAATGTGAAAACATTAATGTTTGGAACAAAAAAAAAAAAAAATGGCACAACTTGCTAGATGTTATTAATGACATTAAGAAATAGGTTTTGTGCCGGTATTTACTGACAGTCCTAAGCATATCTTTCCCATCCAGTGAAGTTCCTGATTTGCCTGGGCTAGCACAAGGCTAAACTCACCACCATGAGTCTTACAGGAACCTCCCAAAAGCAGCAGAGGGGCTGTTACATGGGCAGGCATGGGAATTTAGCTGAATGGTCCCCTAAAGAAATCAATAATCAGATCATTTCAAAAGAACCATTCAGCAAAAACTTGGATAAAATGATAGATTACTTACAACACTGGTTGAAAGCATTTATGTTGATAATTAAGAATAACAGACAAAGAGTATTAAGTAAAGGAGAGCAAACATCTAGCCAGTCATTAAAAGAATGGAATTTTTGTAATCCTCTTACAAAGATGCTGTTTTGGGTTAAAGTCCTTTTCTGCATAAAGCAGCCACACCACATTTTTTAAGTCAATGAAGAGCTGAGAGCTATAGCCCAGACCCTCAAAACTACTTTAAACAGACAACTCCCACTGAGAGACAAGCATTTAAATTAATCTGCGGACTGGGTCCATGGGATGAATAAAGAGAGTGTCTTTCACTCTGTATTGCATGGCAAATAATTATGTAACCAAATGAATTTGATAACAGAAATTTATTAATGTTTATTGGTTGGAAGTTTCCACATTCTGTATCACACATGTTTTATCTCAGGGTTAAGAAATTCTAAGAAGTGCTTTTTATTAGGTTAAACTGAGAGATTTTAAATCACAGAGCCACATTTATGGATAACATCTGGTCTTTACATTTACTTCCTTTTTTTATTCAGTGACGATTGTTCCTGGGAAAAGAGCGTATGTAATTGTTTCTATCTGCCTCAAAAGTAACTTTGAATCTGCAAAATAGAGTAAAACTTACATTTTTATTTCTTAGGTACCTGAGAATCCCACTCAAGCCTCATGATCTACTTGTGCTATTCTGATCATTAGTAAGTGCCCTTGATTGCAGTTGTCTTCTTTTGAGTCCTTTTGACCCCTTGTAGCATGTGCGCAGCAGTGAGGTCCAGTAGAAGATTCTTCAACAATAATCTCAAATCTTATTCAATTAGGCCTTCTTGGGAAGACATTGTTTAATGGGTTGGAAGGACCTCAAATTCTGCTTCTAGTCTATCAAACCCAGTAACTGCTCCCTAAGATGCATAATTAACCTTCCTCTTGGCAATTTCTTCTACGCTTGCCTTCATGTCACCTCAGTGGATGTCTCTGTCCGAAATGTCTTGATCACCCTATTTATTGGTCAAGCCTTACAGAAGTCTCTTCTTCTGCCAGGCCCATCAGCCTGACTGGACCAGCTGGTGTGGTGAAGGAACTGAGAGGATGGCACTTGGCACTCTCCCTCTTTTCTCAGTATCCCCTGCCCTTGCTGTTGTAAAGGTACCACGTGTGAACAGCAAGGTCCAAGAACTCCTGCCTGTAAGCTGTCACAGCCTGAGTGGCTGGGAGGTGGCACAGTCTGCTGCTCTGAGAAATGCAAGGCTCATACACTGGTGAAGAGTACCTTGGCCAGCAATGCTTTTTCCTTCTGGTGTACAGACAGTGCAGCAAACTTATATCAGAGAAAGGGCTCAGAAGTTTGGAGAGAACAAGACCAATGTTCTCACAAGTGTTGTCTCATTATACCAGTGCTTTGGTACAGTCTTGGCCCTTGTTGTTCAGAGGTGATGTGGACTGCTCAAAACCATCTGCAGTACAAGAACAATTCACTTTTTCTCAGCCAAATAAACCAACAGAGAAGCAGATATAATAAGAAAATTATATTTAAGTCATGTGGGATTTTTCTCTTCAGTAATTTATAGTGCCCATATACAAACTGATGGTGAATCTTGCTGGATCCCCTTGTCAAGAAAAATGGAATTGATTAAGTCCATGGAAACTAAGACAAGGTTCAATTTACTGCAGTTAGTACAAGTAGAATTGTAAAAATTCCCACTTCCTCATTTAATTCAATATTTCTGTAGTAAAAAGATGATGGATCAATTTATGGTTTTTTTCCCCAAGAAATTTTTCCTCCCTAAAGATAATACCCTGTGGCATAAACTTGAAGCTGCCTTTTTAGTGTAAGGAATGGAGAGAAAGGAGTGAGTTAATTCTTTCTGATTTTACACACCTCATTTACTTAGGACCCTTGTGAATTAAATCCTGTCCTGTAGCAAATTACATCTCAAGGAAAAGAAAAGGGATAAGGAGTTTTTGGTCTGAATAAAGCTAGTTCATGCCCCATAACAGCAGTGTAGTGGGCTATGGCTTTAAATGCAAAACTTCTCTGACAAATGGATCATATTAGACCCATAGGTACATAATTATTTTTCTGTAACTGGCTGCATTTTAACTCTGAGTTCAGTGCAATAACAAGTATTAATGCCCCACAACCTCAGCCTATTTCCTGAATTATGTTTTGTATTAAAGTAGGAACTATTCCTGATGATTTTATCTTTATCTTTTCCTCCTCTCTTTTATTCAGATAGTAGCTGATGCTGATAATGATTCAGGAGGTAATTTAGGTCTAGGTTAGTAGTGTTAAGTTTGTCACTTCACCTCCATCTCTGGCCTCTGTAGACAATACGTCATCAATTTCATAGCATAGCAGGACAGCAGATTTCAGACTGTGAATAATAATATAATTCAAGGTCTCTTGAACCTTCCGTAATTATTCTATTAGCAGATGACTTGGTGCTTAATTAGCAAGTCATTTGGAATCAGCTCATACAGTAAGTTATATTTCATATAACTCTTCTTAGACAGCCCCTTAGAAAGATATTTTTATGCCTTAAAAAAACCCCCAATCTGTGCCATCTAAAATCAGGTATTGATTGGCAATTAGCTCTGAGGAGGCTGTGGGAATAATTGTAGTGCACAAAATGCCACAGCCTTTGAAAAAAAAGTGCATTTTCTCATGGAGCGATAACTTTGATGTCATAATTATGATCAGCTAACTAGCAGCAGACAGCAGAGAGAGGCCAGGCTCCAGCTGTGTTTGCAAGCTGGTGCTGGTACATACCTGTCAGCTGCATGGGAGTGAGGTTTTACAAACACTCCATCACTGTTTCACAAACCTTTCTTCGAGGTCTTTCAGGTTCCTAAGTGATACGGCTCCTGCCACTGTCCAAAAAAGAGGCAATTGTTAACAAAGTCAATCACCAAACTGATTGCCTAGGGGCCTTATAAACATTGCTGAATCCAGCAGTATTTAGCAAAAGCTCAGCATCCTTAAGCATCTTCATTTTCTTGTCTCATGAGTTTAACTCTCAGAGGTGTGAAGCTCAGTTTCAATTTTTTCTCTTCTGAGATGTAAAATGAGTGATAAGGCATAATTGGAGAGTGATTTATCTTAAAATGCTTGTAATTCTCATGTTAAAGTGGTTCTGTTCACAGAGGAGGGAAAAAAAGCATCCACTCTCTGAACTGCCTACACTAAGCCTCAGAGCATTTGGTGATTCTCTGAAAATGCTGCTCTGTGAAAGCATCTGGAGTCTCAAGGGATTACTGGAGTGGTTTGAGACTCCTCAGAAATGTCCCCTAGTTCAAGCATGGTTTATACTACACTGATCTTTAAAAGTGATGCTGTCTAGTTACACATAGGGTCGGGTGTTCTGGAAACCCCAGAGCAGACCCACTGCTGTCACCTGGCCCTGGCAGGAGGTAGGCAAAAGTCTTCACTTTTGCAATTTGGACCTCTGAACCCAGCCAGTGATTAAAAAACCTAAATTTTGCCAAATGCTGGAATTAAAATCACAAAGTGATAGAAGCCAAGTTTCTCTAAAATAAGTTGACCTGCCAGAAAGATATGACTTGGAAAACTAGACTAGAAGCACATGCTGTTCTTTGGTTCTACTCCATGGTTTTGGGCGTCTGGTTTTTCTTATTTTTTTAATACTTTCTTTTCAAGTACAAACAATGCAAATTGTTTATATCATGCATATGTTTTATGTCTTATGTTTAAAGTCTGATATCTAAAAGGAAAATGTGGTATTGTGGAAATATTTTTGTACAATTCTCATTTTTGCCAGTACATATCAAAAAATCAATTTTTTCTCATTTTGAGATATACTGGTCCGCCATCTACACTCAACAAGTGTGTTTGATTGGTTGCCATGTGTAAGAGATGCTGCTTTGGAACTAGGTCCTCATGTATGCATAGTTTATTCAAATTCAGGTTAGACTTTTAAAATGGTTTTGATTAGCTCCTGATGCTTTTAGATACTCTTGCAAATAAGTAGATGTGGATTAAGTTTAGAAAAGGCTCAGATAACCTTACCTGTTTTGTCAATTTCTATTATTGTGTCTTGATTTGGTCCCTGATTTCAGAGAGACATTTCTAGGCCAGCACTCAGAGTACTGAAGGCTGTGGTTAAAATACCTAAAGAATTATTTTGCTAGAGTTACCATGATTCCAAGGCTATCAGCATCATCCCTAATGCACAGGTATGTGTACTTAGAGAGAAAAAGAAGTAATTAAGATTTGGGACATCTTTACACTCAGTCAGGTGCAAAAGAGAATTGAAAGAAAAAAGAATTATATTAGTCCAAACCCCTCTTCCCACAGAAACTCATACACACGTTGCCTAGGGTGTGTCAGGTGGGTCTCTGCTCAGCATCACCACTCTGCTCACCCAGGGGTTGCTTGTCTCGTTTTTCAGTGTGCTTCACTTTATGTCATTGCTTGCTGAGAGGCCACCATTATAGGCCTCACCTGAATACTGGAGTTATGAAGAAGAAAAAAGTCCCTCTGATGGAGAATAGATAGTGACAAAGACTTTATTCTCCTGTCCCCACCGTCAGCTGAGAGGGCCCTGCTATCAGCAGAAACTGAGCCTTGAATCGCACGTTTTCAGTGCTGCAGGCGGGAGATGGGCTTGGGTTACAAAGCTGAGTCTCACATCAATTAAAGTCTGTGTGCACAGCAGCTGCATTCAGAAAGGTGGAAGAGATTTAATCTTCACCTTTCACCTTGGGTCAAAATACAAGGTTACCAAGAAAGACTTATTAAAAATGGATTGTTTCTGCCAATTTAATGTTAAAAGTTTGCAGTTATTACAAGAGCACTTTAGTATTTGCTCCCTTTTTAAAAGAAACTTGCAGTTAAATAGCAAGGAAGCAATAAAACTGTTGAAAGAAACAAATAAATGTTTATGTCAGACTTCCAAAGTCTGCAACAGTTTTAGTCTTTCCTCTTGATAAAAATCAGGGAATTATTCTCTACTACGTCTTATATGTGAGTACATGGATTATTCTTATCAGTCTCCCAGGACCGAACACTGAAGGTATTCTTAGCTTAAATATAAGTAGAAGTGAAATTTTATTATAGTACAAATAATATTTAATAAACAAACCATATCTGAAGCCCTGACTTCTTAGCTGCATCTCAGAAATCGTATGTCCAATTTCAACTCACCACTGAAGTCTTTGGCATCTTTCGTTGTTTTTCAAAGGAGGCTGAATGAAGCCTGAAAGGGAATATGTTGCTGATCTGTGTTCCCAGGATGCACTAAAGATAAACAAGATATGATTAATCACATTGCTATCTCACTGCCTTTTAGATTTGTGATTTGTTTGTGGATTTAATTTGAGGAATAACATCTCCGTGTGCAAATAAGCAAATCCCTGCAGTCTTTGTGTTTCTCTGTGCATCTAAGTGATTTCCCCAGAGAGATAAATGCAGATATTTTTCTGTAGCTTGATACAGCCTGTTTTCCAAAGTTTTATTGAGAAATACATAACTTCAAGAATATATATGAATTCTAAAGATGGGGTCATAACCTGTGTTTCATATGGGTAGGGGTTTGTCACTGCTAAAATCAATGGAATCTTTGTCATTGACTTGGAAGGGTATGAATGAACAGCCTGTGAACAAGGGAAATTTAAGGTCATTATTTTACAGAAATTCTGTCATTCCAGTTTTGCGTCATTAACCTCAGGTTGAGTAAAGCTGTCATAACAGAATAGGAAAAGCAAACTGTGCTGGTAGCAAACTTTACTCTTTAAGGAGAGTATTTGGAATGAGAACTCATCCAAGAAAGTTGAATTTTGGAGAGGAATTCTCACCTAATGCAGGAGTCAGGCATTCAGTTTGGTGTGTCTGTGCTGGGTTCTGTGTCACTCACACAGCAGTTGTGTCCCTTTGCAAAAATGATACTGAGTGCACACTAGTCCACTATACAAAGAGTGTGTATTTCATAGCTTGTGTATATTGCTTGAGTTACAGCTGAATAGGGCTTTTTAATATATTCCAGATATGTTAGGCAACAACTGAAGAAATATGTGAAGCATGCTCTAGTCTTTGTTCAAAAACACATGTATTTTATTTATAATGTGGAAACTGTACAGTCATCACAATAGTTACACTCTGACATTTAGCTTTTTTTTTATTAAAACAATACCTTTATTTAAATCATAACAGCACTTTTAATGAATTTTCTATTTAAATTATGATGAGTCTTATTTAGAGTTTGAATGATACAGAGTGATATTGGTCATCACTTGCACATTAAAAAAGGTTCATCTTAGTGTTTCCAGGTCTGGAAAAATTCATAGGGGCCTTAGATCCCTGGTATCATGGCTTTTGCTAAAAAAGAAATAGAACTCTTGTTGTATATATATCTAAATAAAGATTTTAAAAAATTAGTTAAATGGAACTGTCAGAGCATCTCAAAGGTTTCAACACTCTAGGTATATAGTCCGGGCAGTGCAGAGCACAAACACATCGCTCCTCACCACCGTGTTAAACACAGATGCAGCTCTTGCCGGGGCTTTGCTGTCTGGAGCTGCCTCACCTCCATTTCCTTGGGTACCAGTATCCTACAGAGGCATCCCTGTGCTGCTGCACTAATGCACTGGTGGCAAAACCAGCCTCAGGTAGGGGCTTTCTGTTGGGGCTCTCTGGGTTGAGGGCAGAGGTGCTGCTCCAGTCCTGACCTTCTGGGGACTTAAGGTCAAAAAGGCAGATATTTTTTTGTTTGTTTGTTTGTGCAGAAAGTATGTTAAGTACCAAACTTTGAAAGCCTTTAGTTAAGTTGATAATGTTTTGAAATATTCGTGCCCAAAATCTGAAAATCTTTATATATAACAGTTTAAAATGTAATCATTACTGTCTGATAATTTATTAATCTAGGAAGCCAAGGGTATTGAAGATCAGAATACCAGAAGTAGAAGTAGAAATGGGTGTAGCTGCTGCCTTTCTGGGTTTGAGGGGGGTCTTGATTTGTTTTATTTTGTTTTCAAGTGTCTCATCATCTGTAGTGAATGTGTGTCTTGCTTCTGGTGAGGGGCATGATGAAAACTGGCAAAATCTGATTGAATTTCTCCTTCATTTCCTTCATTTATATTTTTATACAAATGTGATGACTTTGATTTGGATTAGACTTTTACCTGGAATTTTCTGTTCCAAGTCAGAATTTCTGCTGATAGAGATTTCAGAAGTCATTTATTCACCAGTGTTCCCTCATCTGTGGAAACTTAGTCAAGTCTTTAGTCTAAATCATGATGAGAGCAGTGACCACCAGGTCTTTAACTGGGATTGCATCCATCTCCCCTGATTTTTGATTTTTTTGCATAAAACTTTTTAAAGCCTTCTTTTTCATCCCAACAGGGAACAGGAAAAGATTTTCCTTGAAAGCTGAAAAGATTTCATGGTACAGAAACACCGCTTCATATCCATATGTAATCCAGAATTGAGTTTGTCAGTGCAGTCTGAATTCTGTCTTTGATCTCTAAAAGAGAAAGGCAGCCCATGAAAATACTCTTGAACTAAAAGAACATAAACAGGCTTAAAATATCACTTTCTGATGGAGTGTATCCTACAAAATTTAGAGCCCAGTGAGTTTTGCAGGGAGACTTATGCTGCAGTAAAGGGACAATTTCAGAGCTCTGAAATTTTATTTCATTTTTAATCGAACCCTTATCTGAATTTCTTTGCTGGATTTCCAATCTCATTATCCAATAATTGGTATTTTGTTTCCCAAGAAGTATGGCAGAAGAAACAATTTTGTTAGCAAAGAATGTATACATCCAGTGAGCTTCTCTGCTGAGATCTTTTAATTTGAAGAACACTTCAGATTATCTCAGCTAATTGTTGCTTAGGAATAAACGGGCAGAGAGATAAATAACACTCTGCCTGTCTCCAAGTCCTGGGGAGGTGTGTGCCAGCCATATTCCTTGCCTCACCTGGGAGACAGCTTTGAGGGCTCCCATCTTTTATAAAAATGATGAGAGCTCAATTGCCTGGCTGTGCTCGGAGTGCAGGGCCCTGGAGTGGAATACTGCAGTGCCACTGTAGAAACTGGTGTAACTGGGGCATTTCAGAGCACACTGAAAAATTCTGAAAGGCCCAAATGGTTCTCTCTGCTGATTCTAAATGATCCCTATGGGAAGGTGTCTACCAGCATGGAAAATAAATTCTATCTATCTTGGCATGGATTGTTTGCCACCAGAATGTGAGAAAAATACAGCGTAATTATTAAAAAACTCAACCATAAGAGCACACACTGAATGTCCTGCTAGCTCAGCAAGGAGAAATGGGAATTTGAATGACCTGAGATGGCTTAGTTGTTATCTGCCTTTTACTCTGATTTTATTCATGGAAAACTTGTTTTCCTCTCAGCACCACAAATAACCAGTCACCTAAAACATTAAATAATGAAATTCAAATGTACCAAGTTAATCACTGGAAAAGTGCTTCATCTGAAATCTCCATGGGGGATCACATTTCAGAACACAAGTGTCCTTGTACAGTATGCCTTTCCTCTTTGGTTCACAGGTTTGCTCATGCAGAGATTTGGAGTAATATTGAATTACTGCCTGAAGCCATGCCTGACTATCTTTTTCATTAATTACCTTCCATGGCTTTGGGACAGATTAACTGATAAATATATGAATCCCTAGTGCAGTAACCTTTCCTGTGTACTTAGAATTACTGATAGGCATGTAATCTCAGAATCTGTGAAAAACTTTTTTTTCTTTCTTCCTATAGATTACTACTGAGCTTTTACTATCTGAATTGCCCATCCATGCTGTTGTATTGTCTTTGCTAAAAGATGCTGTTAACCAACAACTAGGGCCTCTACAACAGTCCACAAGGAAAATTAGTATGGGTTTTGTAGAAAATATATTTGTTTCACTTTGTTTCATATGTTAGCATGAAAGAGGGATGAAACTCCATAATGCCCCGTGTTATCTTCTCTGAGCAACAGATGCTTCAGAGTAGTCTAAGAAATGCAAATGAAGCAACTGTTTTTCTGTTTTCTTTTTTATCTTTCCTTAGCAAAATATCTCAGGAACTGGTCATTCTGGAAGGCTAATCACACTGTTTAATAAAAACAAAAGCCTAGCCTCAGTTGCAGCTGAGTTTTATGTTTCTCTAAGCCATTCAGTGAACTATCTGCCATGAGTTATTTGACCAGTATTTTGCACCTCCTCTGTGCAAAAATTACTCAGATTGTTTAAATTTTTTAATTCAGTGAGATTCGCTTCAGATAGTCCTTCTGGGCATGGAGAGCTATTGTGGGTTTTTTCACTTTAATTATGTCTTATGGGTATTCTTTCTGCATAGTCTTGCTAGTGATCTAGTTAGAAAATATTGTTAAACAGCAGCCTTGCTGGGATTGCTTGAAATTTCCCACATGCAATCCCAAAAGCTTTGGTTTAGGTGACCATTGCAAGTCAAAAGAATCACTTAACCACAGCCTGAAGAAATCAACTAAAGTCAGTATTGTAAAGCATATCTGCAAAATTAACTAAAGTAATGTACTTGCATACTTGTTTCTAAAGCCTTTGCATTGATGCATGTTATAAATTGTTAGAAATATGTGGTAAGAACCTCTATTTATTGGAATCTATAGCAAGTGAACAAAACTTTTCACTGGTGTTGTTATAGGATCAGTTTAGATCTATTCACATTCACAGGATTGGATCTGAATTAAAATTACATTTTTAAAGTTTTAAACATGAAAAACTTTACAGGGGGGTAGTGCAACCAGAGCCTTTGTGATTTTTTTAATCTTCTTTGACACTGATATAGAATTCCCTTCAGCAAGAGATATTTTAAAAAATTACTAATAAGGCTCTGTATGCCCCAAAAATATAGGAGCTGCATTGCTAGTCTGTAGTTCCTTAGGGTGAAGAAAGCCTTGGTTTGCATGCCCAAGTAAGCAACTCATTTTTATAGCAACTTCTGTCCTCCTGACCCTGAGCACTCATTGCTAAGCATCCATAAAATTAATGCCTGGAGTAATTTTTCTTCCATCTGTTCAGCTTGAATGGAGAATATTTGTTAAACCATGTTTGTAGGGATGTTCACAGTGAAATGCGTGCCCACCCTGACGTTAGGCTGGTTAACTGGTTTTTTAAACACAAAGCTAATATTGTTAGATGGCACAGAGCTTGAACAAGTACAAATATGAGACATCACAGTTCTTTCTTTTCTTATAAACTTGAGTGTTCTTTCCCATTGTTGCTCTAAGAGCTAAGAAGACTAACTGCCCACTTAGAATAATTAGTAGTTGAAGTCCACCTGTCAATTGCTTAAAGTTAGATTAAGTCCAGCCTTTGCAGTCTGATACTTTTTCAGATTCAAGAAGCCAGAGCCATGTAAACATTGAAAGTAATTATGTCTCTTTCTCCTCCTGTTCTTCATTTTTTTTCCTCCTTTTCTTTCTGATGTTAGTTATTACAGAAAAGAGTTGACTTGAGTTTCAGAGTCTGCCAAAAAGCCTCTGGCATTCCCTGAGGGATTGAATTTTGCATTCTTCAGCAAACAATGTCTGTCTCCAGAAATGCAAGAGGAAAACACTGTTTTTCTTTTTAATCTAATATCAGTGTCTAAGCCTAATGGAGCTCTGATTTTTTATTTTCAAGCCTGGGGAACATCATGTGTTGATACTCGTATGTGCCTTTTTAAACTTCATTTGTTATCTTTAAGCAGCTGTTAAAGTGTAAACAAGTTGTTTTTCTCTTCTGTGTTAAAAAAAGACTCTTTACTTATCCAAAAACTCCACTATTGTGCTTATTGGGCTATGATAGCAGCAGTGAAAAACATTATTAAATGCAGAAAATTTTTGGTTTGTTTCAAAGCCGTTCTAAAGTACAAATCATCTGTTTCTTCTCAGCCTTTTCTTTGCTAGTAGAAAATAAAAGCAAATCAGTTAACCAAGAGATAGTAACATAAGAGGTGGTGATTTTTTTTCAAATATAATAAAGAAGGGATTTCACACTTCCGACAGTGATTTTACATATAAAAATTCATGTACTGCCTAGAATTTTAAAAGAGATCTTGGCTGAGCATGTTAAAGGAGGTCTGATTCCTCAAAAGAGCAGGAAGCACAAAACATTGTTCCTTTCAAGGTAAGGTAAACTGTAATCTGACCTTTTGGGATTATTTATATACAACATATATACAAATTTCCCTCTTTCTCTGCATTACCCAGATCTATATTTCCCTGCCAGACCACAAAGACTTTCCAAAGATTAAAAAAATTCAAAAAGAGGTAGAGGAGAAGAGTGGTTTCAAACATTTTGCATACAGACAGCAGCAGTAATGTCTGCATGGGTGCTAGAGAGGGAGTGCAGCAGGGACTTTCAGGACTGAGGCTGTTTACCAAATCCCCTGGCTATAAAATCACTGCCACCACACATTACTAGATTTCTAAGACCACTCCTTGAAATGTACAGGATATACACATCCTGAAATCCTCTTCAGACTCTCACAGGAAAACTCCACAACTAGGAAAACAATCATGGTTCCAAATTATTCCTTACAGCTCTCCAGATTTTTTTTTTATTTGCTTTGATTCCTTTCACTTTTTTAGCTTGAGTTTCACTTGTTATGAAACTTTAAAGCAATGATATTTGCTTAGAAACCCATGATGCACATGAAAGGATATGTACAAAAGTATTTTTTAGGACTGAACTGCAGCTTATGCATCTCCTTTAGTTAGATGCATATAAAGTCTGGCTTGGGAGTCGTCTGGCAGCTGAAGTCCAACAAGTGGCTTGCTCAGCCTGGCACTATTTAAAACCACCAAAGGACTGTGCAGATCTCTGTGCAAGTAATTTGTCCTCAATCTGGTGGGCAGAGTGTTCTGAAACAGAGGGAACTTCTGAGTGTCTCCTCTCTTCCACAAGATTTGTTCAGAAAATTGTTTTTGCTCTGTACAGATTTTTATTCCATACTCTCTGATATCTGGTTTGGATACTTTCAGTAGGACATTCAGCACTTGTGCCCTTCACCACAGCTTTGTCCTATCCATGCTCATGTGGATGTCTGTTCTGGAATCAATAGGTGTTCACATATTTTTTTATGTTTATTTTGGAGAATAAAAGGGTTAAAGAACTGTGCCTTACCATGGAGTTAAAGGCAGCTTTTTAAGCTTTGTTTCCTGCAGGTTGCTAGGAGGTAGTAGGAAAATACATTACACCAGCTGCAAATCCCTTGGGATCCCCCAACTCTTGAGGCAGAGTGTGTGTATGTGTTTGGGGTGTAGGGGAAATAAAAGCTCGTGCCAGGGTTTACCACAAGAAACCACTGTAGGTCTCAAATGAGCCTCCTGAACAGAGGTGTGACTTGTCACAGGATCTACCCTTTGCTATTGAACTAACTATTCTTTCTATTGGTCACCTGAGATGTTTCCTGTGCTTAAACCTTCCTGGGTCTCTTCATGTGCCCTGCTGAAAACCTTATGAATTTAGCTTGATATATATTACACTCAATAGATGGTACTTAGCATGCTTTAGAAGAGCAAAAATAACATGCCCTAGTGAAATAGGTGCTATTTTAAATGCTTTAGTTTTAACTATAATTTTAGCATGAATGTGTTGCAGAATCAGGTACAAAACATGTTGAGTGATTTTTTTTTAAATCTTTTTTATTTATTATTTTTTTCCCTAAAGGGGTGGGGTTTTTTTCCCCCACCCAGTAAGACCTAGCCAACTGGGCATTGTTTGCCTCTCAAAGGTGTAACAAAAATACAGTTCTGTAATTTTGCCTGTATTCCAAATTGTTAATGAGATGGATAACACTCGCTCAATACCAGAACTACTAGAACTGTAGATGTCTAGAAGGCACTTAATCAGTGTATCTTCTGGCACTCATCCCATTTGCCATTTTGGAAAGAGTTATGGAGAGAAGACCTAGCAGATGCCAAGCTTTCCTGCACAGAGCTGACCACTCCAGCTTGATCCAGAGTGCCCAGCTGAGTTCTTCTGAGATTTTACAAACTCAGGATAGTGCTGCAGAAACCAAGCAGGCCAAGTGATTTAATGCATAATTTTCTCCCCTCCGAGCCTCTATAGATTTCATCTCACAGTAGAGGGCACTGTGCAGTTGGAGTTCATCCTCTCAAGGAACTGCATAAATGCTTTTCCTATAGCCACAGAGATTCCAGGGTACTCTTCAAATTTATAATTTTAGCTCTGCTTGCTGCTCATGCTTAATTGATGTAGTTATATTTTACTCCAGCTCTTGCTTTGGTTCCTAATGGATTATTTTTTCTACTTTGTCTCCTCTGCTGCCATGCATTGTTCTTTAACTGCACTTTTCCATCCCAGATATGGCTATATTTTAGTGGTCAGCCAGTGGATTGCCATATCAAGTATTTAGCTAAATGCTTTGCAGATCTTTCTGTATGAAAAGAGCTCCATTGAGACCAAGAGGATATTATTATTCGCAATGTGGTGACTAGCTTCACACATGGCTGAAGCAAAATAAATCATCAGTGTTTTTAACAAAACAGTGAGTAGACCTCTTGTTGACCACAGCATATTTGTGGTCAGCAAAGAAGGGGTCTTTTATAGCTATTAATGTGCTGCCAAGGTGCTTTAGCTGAGATTTTTGCCCTAAGGGAGGTGGGCTTCCCATACCACATATTCATGTTTCTCTGCTAGGCCCCTTTCCAGAGCCCTACCCTTACAGAGTGATTTGTTACAAAAATCCAATCCTGAAGCGGGAAACAGGTTACTGAAAGAACTGGGGCACATGAATGTTACAGGTTACTGATGCAGATGCTGAATCTGATAAGTAAATAAGCAATGCCCTTGACTGTTCAAGTAGTAATTTTTAGTTCTGAGCAGTTGCACACAAAAAAATCTAGTGATACATCAGCATTTCTGTTATGCACAGAATATTAAAATCTGAAAGTTTGAAGAAAGCCCAAGTGGTAGATATCCAGCGCCACACTGATAGTCCAGGTGTTTGTGCTTCCTTTTCTGAGCATTTAAACTGGTGCTCAAATGTTTTTTAATTAGTGTGTTTATTACATAGTGAAGGGAATGGCATTGGTCAGGTATGGGATCATCTGATTTTACACCTATACATTGGTACCTGACCTCCTTGTAACAATTTGGGGCAAAATACAGTGATTTCTTGTGCTGAGAGTCCTGCTGAGCAGGCAGTGATGGAGCCAGTGCTGGTTCCTCTGTGCTTCCTCCCATCATTGTGCAGTAGTTAATGTGAGCTGTTCAGCCATCTGGCCAACTGAAAGTCCTACCAGAAATTCTGAATGCTTTTCCAGTCAAAAAGCAGGAAGTTTGAACACATTGATATGCTGTTTCAAGGGTACAAATGAAATGTGGTTTCTACTAAGAACAGCAAGAAGGAAAGATCTAAAGCAGCACATAAAGAGAAGAGTCATGGGCGGTATGAGAAGAAGGGAAGGAATATAAAATAGGAAAGCTATTCTCCACAGCATATCATTATGTAAACCAAAAGCAGAACCTTTGCTTTAAAAGCTTACATTTGACTAAAACATGTTTCTTGACATACCATTTACAAAAGGGACTAATCTGATCTCAGTCCAGTGTAAAAAGAAACAGCTCCATGAAACGCATTGAAAGTTCAATGAATTCATGGGAGGAAAAACTTCTGTGAAATAAGCAGGGTCATCCTTACAAATGTGTCTAAACTATCTTAAGCTCTCCAGATGAAGCTCTAAAGCTGCATATCTGCAAACAAGAGAAATGAAAAATGCAAATAGAATATTGAAGACATTTCTCAGCTTCTTTTGTATTTATAAATAAATGTGGATTATATTTGTAAGACATACAGATTGCACTCTCTATGTTTACTTTGCTGTCCAGCTTTCAGTTTTCCCATGGAACAAATGGTTTTTGCCATCTCTAAACTAAATTAAAATCATCCATTGTCTGATTTTCTTTTTAGATACTAAATTCTTCATGACTATTAGTCCTGAAGTATTCTGTATTCTACCTATGCTGGCCAGATACAATCTAGTTTAGACATAATGTGACTGAGTCATCATTGCTACAAAGATGTATCCCTATGAGTGTACTTGATCTCTTTTTTCAGGACAATTACAGCTCACAAAAAGTTACCAAATGGAAAAAAATTCTGTGTAGAAATGTGTAGAAATACATTTGATATTTCTCTTAAAAGCGTCATCTGTGTCCTCTACAGGTGGGTATGTCCTGTATGGCATATGAAGTGCTGGCAATTCTCTGGAGAAACAAGGATTGATTTTAATTTTAAAAATGAAATTCAGATGAAGTAATCAGAGCAGATTTGATTTTCTATCACCTATGGCAAACATGCATTTTTCACAAATGGTAAAGTACAATAAAGCCTAAAAGCTATTTTCCCTGAAACTTTCTGGGGTTCTGTCTGTGCCTCTATGTACTGTAATGCCCACCATCATCTTCATCATCTTGGGGCTTTTGCTTTCCAACATTGGGGATAAACACAGAGTGTTAAAATGGACTTGATTTGGTAATGGTTAATACTCCAGCTAAAGCAATTGCATTGGTTGCTATTGATCAGAAATTATATATGATAATATAACAGGAGAGCAGATAATACTTTACTGTGGAGGAAATGTCATCCTTTTCATTGTTGCAATACCAACTTCATGTAAATGTAATTAGCTCTGTTATAAAAAAGTGAGAAAGTTTGATGGGTTATAATTTTTATGTGCAAACAGATCCAAGTAATAATTTGTGACTTTATCTATCATCCTTTCTTCTGTACTAAAATGGAAATTTTTTGAGGTTTTATGGAAGCTCCCACACTTTTTTTTTGTAGGACAACAAGGATGAGGTCTTGATGAGTGCCCTGAAATTATTTCTGGGGACTTGGATGCCAATTTTGCTGCAGGTTCTCTCTGGTGTAGGACACTCATTTTACTCAGCCCTGTTCCTGGGTCACTGCCTTTGAGAGGAACGTATTGCTTTTCAGTTTCAGGAATGCTTTTTCAGTAAAAGGCATTTGTAAAGGCTGTTTGTTAAGGTTCTGTAATGATCTGATGAATATGTAGCAGGATTTCACTTCTCTTGCCTTCTCCATGTTAAAATCTTAGAAATATGCATTAGTTGTTTCAGGGGAAAATGAATACTGAAGGTCTCTGAGCTGTTATGACAGTTATGAAACTTGCTCACAGGTACCAAAAGTGCCTCATGAGGAACATTTAGCTGAGCTGGGAAACTTCTGAAATTTGCAGAACTCACTCCCACGTGCAGCAGTTTGGCTGTTCTTCAGAGAGCAGGGCTTTCTACAGCAGTGATGCTGAGCATCACCTTCCTCCTCCCCCTCCTCCTTGTCCTCCTCCTCTTCTGCAGAGGCTGAGCACACCACGTCCTGTGCCTTCTGCTTTAACACATGAAAAGCAATGTTGGCCACCAAGGCAATCTCATTTTATCAATAAAAGCAGGGTGAGAGGCCATGTTAGGATATAACAAACCTGACCTTTCTGTTCATAAGTACCAGGCTGCTCAAGCCAGCCACAGATATTTTAGCTAGTATTTTTGTCTAGGCCAAGCTGTTCTTGAGAAGTAAAGGTTGTTTATGAAACCTCCACTGAAAGCAGGTGTTGCAGACATCCCATTAGTAACCTTTGACTTACCTTCCCCTTTGAAACTTTTCATCCCAAAGGACTGACATTTCAAAGCCTCCCCCCACCTTTTTTTTTGTGTCCCTCCAAGTTTGCATATTGTAAACATTTTTCTTCTCTTCTCTGATGGAACAGAGCCAAGAATCTGCACAATGGGGGAACTAGATGTTAATGAGCGGAGATTGTGGGAAAATGTGTACCGGGCTGCCCTGCCTGACCTGCATGATAATGCTACATTTAGCACATTCTTTTCCATTAGTGTAGCAGGCCTTGAAATGGTAGCAAACAACATGTATTGTGAAGGTTTGCTTTAAAGAAAGCTGCTTTCCTAGGAGAGTGGAAATAAAAAAATATATTTATTGTGTGGGGTTGGCAGGAGTACAGCTGGCTCTGGAAATATTTATGCACAAACAGTGGTGTGAAATTATATATTTTTCTTCACATTTTTAGTAAAATTGCTCTATGTGAAGGTTTACATTATGTAAAACCCACGGATTATGTACGAGCTCATAATGAATCAAGAAAGTTTTCAATCTATGGCATTTAGGCACTGATGAAAACAAAAATGGCTATTGGATCCATTAGGACAAAAAATATTCTCACACTTTGGCATCTTCTAAATAGATTTTTTTTTTTACTCTGGCTGTGTTCACAACCCTTTTTTAATGTGTTTATGTCAGTGGAGTTTTGTTTGTACAAAATGCTCCTGAAAAATTAATTTTGGCTCCTCTGAGCCAAGTTTCATTTAATCATAAAACAAAATTTATGTCTCGACCATATGAAAATCATTAGGGGCAAAAGGATTCTGAGAACATAAACAACACCATGTGACTTAGACACCCAATTGCACAGCTTGAACCTATCAAGTGGTGAACATATTAAAATGCTAAAGAGAACACTTACAGTCAGCATTTGGTGTGCAATGAGTAGGGAGAAATTTGTTTGCACAAAACCTCTGACTAACAAAGACGAGTACCGAAGGAATTAGTAACAAAAGACTGACTGTAGATAATTTCTGAGCAGAGAAAGGGATTAAATCAGTTTAAAAAGCTGCTTCTTGCAAACTTTTTACCCAGATATTTTTTTAAATTATCCTTTTACACGTCCAACTTTGCTCTTTCACTTAAGGAAAGAGTAATTTGTGTAGTAAAAATTTCATCCAAATGTGAACTGTTTACAAATGACATTCCAGATTCTCATTGGGAAATGCTTATTTCTTCACAGTCAAAGATTCCTGAAGAGCTTTCTATGGGGGAAGAGACTTCCACTCATTACCTTAAAAACAACACTCTTATCTCCACTGTGGAGTGTATATGGGCTCTGAGCCATATTTTGTGAAGGACAAAGCAAATTCTTTAGCAAAACATCTGCTAGATAAGAGCAGCATTCCTTAGAATAGGTTTCCTGATGAAAGAGATGCCAAAGCCTTGATTCCAAAAGTACTTATATGCTAAAACATCCACTGTCTGTGCTAGTTCTGGTTCACACTTTCAGGAGCAATGTCAAACCCAGGCTAACACTGAAAATACAGAGTTGGTTAACAAGATACTTTGGGGCTACTCAAATCAGCTTACCTTTTGCAGATTGAAAGGAAAGAATGAAATATCAATCTTATTTTCAGGAATCTTTAAGATAGCATGAGATGCGTATGTGGCCAGCTGATAGGCAGTGTCTATGCCAATTAGGAAATGGGGTTCTTTTCTCCACAAACACTTTGTGCCATGAGCAGTGTGTGATTCCAGCAGCTGTGCCCTCAGAGTTGCTCAGGGCAGTTAAAGGGCAGTGGCCTGAAGCCTGTGCACTAAGGAAGATGTTTATGTGCTCTGGATCCAGCAGGAAGGAATTCACAGAAGTACACTCCTAATCTATTCTGCAAAACCAGGGCATGGCATTGAGAAAGGAAACATGGTAAAGGGGACTGAGCACAAATTTATTGTGTGTTCATAAAAGCCCCTTGGTAACACCAAGATGAACTCTGTGCAGCGAACTTCCAGGGCTGGAAGGCTCTGCCTGTGGCCCTGGGTTTAGTGGAGTCCTTGCTGTTTATTCTGGAGAAATCTTCATGATCCAAGTGGGTATCTATTACCAAGCTAGGTGCTTTCGGTTCCCATTTTTCACTCTCTGTCTTCCATGCCTGTTGCTGTGATTCCAGGTTACTGATGTCCCCTCCTGCTTGGTGTGCTGACTGCAGAACATGTCTGTCTTGTCAAATATTTCTGCATAATGATTTGAACCAAACCTTGGCGCGTGGTTATGGCAAGCACCCACGTGGTGACCTTGTCTATTGAAGCATCGTGCTCATTCTCAGTTAAACTTTGGCTCATCTACATTTCTCATGGAGCTGTACCTTCATCACATGCCTGCTGTGTGCTTGTCTTCCTCCTCATTGCACTCAAGGGATGTTGTGGTCTGTGTTTTGGGAACTTCCCCAAGTGAGAGTCAGGGTGTTGCACGGTGGCTGGAAACAAGAAAGCAGGAACACTGGGTCTGTAGTGAAAGAGGAGGGATTGGGAAAATTGCTTTTTCTTTTAATCTTCCTTCAGTTCCTGTCAGGTGCTGGCTATGTGTGGTTTTGATTTGAGTTTTTCAGATGGAATTCTGCAATTTGTAGACCATCACATCACGTCACAGCTTATATATGACAATTATGCCCCTACAGCCAATGAGTGCATCCAGCCTACTGCCTTGCTGGTCGTGCATTTATATTCTTGAGATTTCCTCCAGATTTGCTTTCAAAGCCCTGCAGAAAATATGTTTATCTTTGCTCTTTCTTCATGGATTGGTTCCTTAAGCTTCACTGTCTGAAATTCCCATATTCTGTATGTGAGTGCCATAAGAGATTGCTTCCAGCTCAGCCAATGCACATTAGATTTGCCTTCTTCCAGTCAGTACTAACTTCTTCTTGAGCAATTATCATCATTCAGACTAAATGTTGTGATAATATTGCAGACCTGGGTCTTTCTTGGACTGGTTTTGTTGGATAATAGGAGGTATTCACCCTGCTTTCCCACAAGCCCTTGAGTGCTCACACTATTGAAACCTGGAAGTTATGAAAGTTTTCAGCAGCAGTAGCCTGTCCACACCCACGCTCCTCTAAAAAGGTTGAATGAAGGGTTATGCTATGTTCTAATCACTTCAAGTTATTCTTGCTAAAACTTCAGGACTCCTTTGGTAAATGTGAAGTTTATTCAGAAAACCTATCTCTATTAAGAAAGGATTTGAGCACAAGATAAAACATGAATCTGGATAAGAATCAACAAGAATGTGTTTAGGTGCTTTTCCATGTAGGTCTTTACACAGTTGATCTCACATAATCTTTTTGTTTCTTATTCTGCTGTAATCTCAAGGACATTTGCTATAGTTACTTTTCAAATATTTGTTTGATCCCTTCAGATATCTTGCCATCTCTAGATTTTTTTAATAAAGTTCTCAAAATCTCTCTACTGAAAACAGTATTGATGTTCCCATTGTACAAATTATGAGGTAAGTTACAGAGAACAGCTTTCCAACTTCACAAAAGAAAAACTGGGCCAATGTAGAATATCACAGACTTGAAAATGAAGGAGGTAATTTCTTTTGAGACAGTGATGTTTCACAGAGTGAGTGCGGCTCTGCTCTCATGTTAAGAAATTTAAGCTTTGAAAACCCACTTGCTGCCAAAAGACTTCTCTTTCAAGACTTTTAGCTGTGGCTGATCCTCTGTTTAAAGGCTTGTCCAGCTGTGCTTTATAAATATCTCTTAACTAATGAATGAATTATTTCCTTCAGTTAAGCTCTCCATATTGCTGAGCAGAGTTTGCAAATGTACAGTTTTGCAGTAGACTTAATTGTTTTCCAAACTGGTTCTCGTGTGATTTTATATTTCATATTTATGCCCTTTATATTTTTAACTTGTTGGCATAATTTTGGCCCAATTTGGTGAAGTGTTGTCAATCACTGTTGCAAGATGTAGGAAATAATACTAGAAAATAATGTCTTGCCATTTTTAATCTAAGAAAACAGCTCTGTTGCTGATCTTGCTGGCTGTCTAACAGATGGGCCAGAGTCCCATGAGAAGACAGCCACTTCCTTGCATAATAAACAAAGAAGGAGAAGTTGTCTGCAAGCCATTAGTGTATTGTAAAGTTAGATGCAATCTCTTGATATTGTCAGAATGTGTTCCTCAAGCACATTTCTTTGACATTCTCTCATAAGTCAGACACAAGACAGCATTAAATCAAAATTAAAACTTTAAAAGGCTGCCAGCTGTTTAATTTTTTCCAACAAATGAACCCCAGTAAAAATATCCTTAAATTTTTAAATGTTGATAGCCAACAAATAGACAAGGATTGAGCAGGGTATTTGATAGAAACAAGATCATTTGGCCCATGGGACACATTACCAGGATGCAGTGGAGATTCCTGTCTCATACTATTCTTGCTTAAATTACAAGCTGCTTATTGTATAGTGGAAGCTTATGAAAATCCTGGCAGGTCATTACATTAGAATTGGGTCTTTGGGATGGGACACCTAAGGAAAATTATAAGACCCACAAAAAATTACTGTTTTTCTTAAGAGTATTTTCTCTTACATTCAGAAGATGACATATTACTTATATATGAAACTGTTTCTGTCCACTTTTCATAAGAATTTTCACTGAAGTAGAAATAAGTCACAAGTGCCATTTGCAGAAGAAATAACTTTTGTGGTGAAATGGATTTCCCACCTTTTTAAAAATCAGTACGTATAGGTGTTTCAGTATTCAACTGGAAATTAGTCTTTCCTAATGGTTCTGCTAGAAGAAAAATGTACAACTCTCAAAATTATTTTTTATCCAATTACTCATGGCAGTTTTGGCATCCAAGAAAAAAAAAAAAAAAAAAAAAAGAAAAGAAAAAAAGATACTCAGTTCCCAGATGTATTATTCTGTTTAAGCCTGTAGGACATGAAGCTGCTGAGCAATATGCTGCTTAGTTGTCCTGACAGGTCTTAGGACCTTCCCACTAAAATTTCTTGTTTAAGTTAGATGCAGAAATAAATTCAGTGATCTGAGAGAGGAAGAGAAAAAAATACACCCTATCTCAATAGACTGAGGTGATGATCCTTTATATATCTTAAAACTAAAAAGGGCTTAAGCTAGAAATAAAGCCTTTCATGTGGCCACTGGTAAAGTCTTTTAAGGAACTACTGTAAACTGAAGAACTGACAAAATCCAATGAATATTACAAATACCACTGCAGACTGATTCTGTTTGACTTCTATCGTAGTTTGAAAACTTGCATTTCTGTTTCTAGAACACATTATCAGTAGAGACAATTTCAAGAGAAGATATACTGAAATTAATGTTAAGTCTCATGTCGCAGGTTTTTTTCTCAGCTTTAGAGTGAATGAAATTGGTCCAATTTTGGGGGGAAAAAGGGAAAAATAGAAGAGGGATTTTTCATAAAAATCAGTCATATCTGAGTTTTCATATTCAGATTATGTGAATGAATGTGCAGTATCCTACATATCTCCTGAACTGTTCTGGCTTTTAGAATTGGTAATTGTTCATATAATTCTTTTTTCACCTTGCCTTCTCTTTGTTGTTCAAAGGAAAAAAGTGTAAAATTTTATTAGTTGGCTGGATGGTAAAAAACTCCATGCATTTATGAGAGGTGTAAATGCTGAAAATGTACCTTGTTCACTGTTTGTAACTGAGCTTGGTTTAGTTTTACCCCATATAATGTTTTATTTCATTCCACAGATGTAGGGAGCAAGTTACTAGATCATCATAAGACAGATGCAGTGTTAATGTGTATGTTAACTAGTGAAATTAAATGACCCAGATGTGTTATGGGAAACCCCTGTTTAACCTGGGGTCATATAATAATTATCAGAAAGCTAATTTTAAAATGATATCCTCTAAATAATCTCCCATCTCTGTTGATTACTTTCTATCTTTACATGTCATTCTTAAGAAAGTAGATGAAACTCACTTCTCTACAAAGGCTAAGTAACCTGTGGAAGTAATAATGCCCCTTCTATAAATACCAAAGAGTGTCACTGAGAACAAGTGTCTCATTTCATTGCTCATTCATTGTCATAGAAAATCGAAGTATTTACAAAGGACCTCAGGACACTTCTGTGGGATATAAAACAGAGCCAGGGGGCTTGAGGCCGGGTTTTGATGCTTTGAAGCAGCTTTCCAGTGTATTAGAAACAGTATAAAGAATAGTAACTTTTTCTTAATCCTCTCTTTGAATAAAACAGTGACATTTCAAAGGCTGAAACAGTTTTGAAAACATAACTAAGCTAAACCCCTTTAGCTTTGCATCGTGCTAATTCTGTGGGATCATATGTAAGCAATGGCTAAAGTGAATAACTGGATCAAGATTTGTGCCTCTAGTTAGCAGGACTTCTGGTTTATACTTTGAATCAGCCAACCCTGAAAGTTTTTTTCCCTCATTGATCCCTGCTAGGAAGTTCCATGAAAAGAACAGGCAGCACAATACATCAGCTCTTTTCATCAGGGCTTTTTAGGTCCTGGAAAAAGTGAACAAAAATATTCAGGCTGCTCTGTTTTTAATGAAGGTCATGGCACTGCATTTTGTATCTGTTATTTTCTTCAATAAGTTTGTATCCTTTTCAGTGCTGACCGGGAAAAATAGAGCTAGAATTCATGGATATGCTCCACGACAAAACGACAGTTTAGTAAGACAAATTCTTTTAAAATAATATCCTTGTAATATTTGTCTCCTCAATACGTAGAATAATTCTTAGTATTCCTTTATTATTTCTAATGTTTTATGTCAGAGGAAAAAGATTACTTCCATCATGGAATCAAAAGAAAGGAAAACCATTGCAACCAATACTGTGATTAAAAAGTGGAATTAAAAGATCAAAAGCGTTGAAGGAAACAGCCTTGCACAAGTCATCCCAATGCATCCAAAATCTGTGACAGCTCCTGTATTCAATTTACATCAACCAATAGGGTTTGGGGCCAGGCATGAGGCTCTGTGGGGCGGTGTGTGTTGGGTTTCAGCGCTCTGCTGTCCTTGTGCAGCAGTGTCCCAGCGCGGGTACCGCGGGATGCTCGCTGCCAGCGCCACAGCGCTGCGCCCCGTTCGAGCCTGATTAGCAGAAACCCCTGACCAAAGCAGGAGTCTGGGCTCACTGATTGCACTCCCTTGCTGTGGCAGACAGCTACATCACTGTAATTCTCTTATAAATCTGGTGTCCCTGCTAGAAAGTTGGGCCAGAATCCCACTGCTGTGACAGTTTCAAACATTCTCCTACTTTTCAATTGCTGTGCTGAGCTCTTTGCTGCCTATGCTACCAAGCACAGATAAAGTAATTGAACACATGCACGCTTGGCCTACATTTTGGGAAGTTTACAAGCCAAGTGTCCTAATTTTCTCTCATAAGAGAGGCTACCTACTATTCCTCTTATCGTCTGAATAGACCTTTTTTGTATGTTTTCCACTCTTTTACCTTTCTTGAATGTCAGTGATGAGAATTTATATGCATGGCCTCAGGTGCATGAGTACTAAGGCATGGTGCAATAGTTTCAGTAACTCCCTTTTCTACTCTACCTGAAGCCTTGAGAGGTTGCATTTGCTTTTTGTAAGTGCTGGCTCTGATCAAATAAAATACCATGTTCACTTTCCTCCTTTGTTGGGTAAATCACAGTCAGTGAGCTTGGAAGGGAAATTCTGGTTTTCCCTTGCTGATATGTTGCTGTCCATGCAACTGAATGATGTTAAAATCTTTCCTGTGCAATATTTCTGCCTTCACTAGCTTTATGTGATGGGTAACTTTGAATTGAGCATTTCTATTGATTGCTTCCAAAGTCAATAATGAAAGTATTAAATACATCCTGCTCCAGACTTTTAGGTGCACATCTAATAACCTCCCAGTCCTTCAGGTTTGTACTTTGTTGTGTTTTGGGTTTGTTTGGGCTTATTTGCTTGTTGTTTTTTTATTGTT